>CM060881.1:77987500-79187500 GCA_030762935.1 Hymenopus coronatus | reverse complement strand
GAGTAAGCAGTTAGAGACTACTAGGAGATCTGTGGTTCAAATCCCGGCTACGGCATTACATTTTCCGGTCTGACACTACATTTGCATAATTCCTATACCTTATTTGTATAATTCTTTCCAGAAAGAACAAGAGAGAGGGAGGGAGAGAGAGAGAGAGAGATAGAGAGTCTAAATCTAAAGTGACATGATACATGTAACAAATATTTTCATTAAATAAAATATTCATTTTATTTTGTGTATTAATAACTACATTTTTATAATATCATCAAACTGTTAAAATAAATTATTAATATATTTATTTTTTAATTTTAGAGGAACGTTATAAATTTAAATCGGTTGAATTGCATATACAGTGTTATATTTACTATCAGATTCCTCAGCTCTGCTCGCGTTATTCTGATAACTGTTGTGATTCTACTCAATTTGCTCCCTTTCTCGCTCTCTCTCCTTATAATCTCTCCTCCCTCCATCCATCCTCCGTTTCCTATTAACTTATTTTCCAACTCTATCCCACACTCTCGCTTTCTCTGAATGTCTCTTCTCCTCTGATAAAGCACACGAAGATCCAATGTACCTATTGTCGTTTTGATAACCGGCCACAAAACTGGTTCTTCTGAGGTGTTTAGAACCTAGGTAAAAACTTTATTTTTTTATTTTGCAACTCACTAGAAATCCTCTGTCCCTTTGAGACAAGTAATTAATATGCCATGTAACGACTATTCTCTAAGTGGGGCAAGACTCTTAAAATGCGTTTAGCCATTCTTGTATGTAAAGGTAATACACATACGCTCACACATGCTCGCGCACACATCTTAAAAATCTGATGTGATAAATATTCTAACATAAGACGATTCCCATATCTTGCATCTACACGCCCTAGCAGTGATAAACAAAAATAACAACAATAATAATGATAATAATGTAAATATTATAACAAGTTATTCTTCTAACAGCTTACGTTACTCAAGACACCTTTATTATTCTTATGAATGATTTCAAATAAAATTTCAACATGCGTAAACAGTATTCAAATGTTTGTGGCAACAATTTCCTACGACTAATAGAAAGAAAGTAGTGCAATTTATTGAATATATCTTAAACGTGTGGTATTTAAACTAACATTGTTGGAAAAACGTTCTATGGAAATGTTACTTTGGGGTGGGAGAATTTTCCTGAAAATCTTCGTATCGTTCCTTGGAAGATGTTGAACTTAAATATCAAGTTTCGTATTAAATGGACCTTTCGTTAACGGACCTGTTTTGGTTATGCTGATCACAGACACACGCGCATACGCGGGCGCACTCGGAACGTTTTCTAAAAATGTACTTTTTTTGATTTAAGTACCTCAAAACATTATTTTCCGGTGAAATCTTGACATCGAATTTTTGGACGAAATACTTACTGCTTACTACACGTAATAGACAATACTATACCTAGTAGTATGCTTTTTATTTTGTGATCTGGAGATTGTATATATCTAGGTAGCAGTAAAACTGCAATATTTTTGTATTTAGAATAGCATGTGAATCGTAACATAGACATATTAATTATATGATTTTATTAAAGCAGTATCAAAAGCTCAAAATTTCCTCATTCCATAATCGAAATAAGAATATTTCTTAATGAAGTATCATTATTCAACATATGAACAATATCATTACATTCAATCGGCGAACGTCTAAGTTTTGCAGAATGAGTAAAACAAGCCGGATTGAAACGCCCATACTTCTAGAATATATTCACGAATTAGAGGAAATTTAACAAGACTACCATAGCCCGCCTGGGTAGCGTTTCTGCTTTGCATTCAACAGATTGCGAGTTCAAATCTTGCTTAGGGTGAGTTACCCAAATAAGTTTTTTCGGGATTTCCCCTTATCCTGAGAAGACGAACGTCGAGCAATTTTAAGCTCCATGGACCCTGTGTTCATTAGAACATCATTTCACCATTTCATTCATCGTCTGATATGACCTACCAGGTCAAAGGACGTTAAGCACAGAAAAAAAGAGTATCATGGCATAGTGTTTTTTATTATAAACCTTTCTACTCTGTATTTCAATTTCATTTGCATATACACAATTGCATATACCAAAGAGATGCCGCTATTCACGGAAGGAACCAGAAACAGTTCCTGTCCGAAAGGTGGGCGAGTGAGTGACATTGTAGAAGGGACTTGACCTTGCTTCTCGAGGTCATTGTATCGGAACCCACATTACATATGTATGGCGAGCTACTTCGTCAATGTTTACATTCCTCTCGCAACTATTTTACGACTCTATTGTTCGCGGTTCTTTGTTTGCAGCCGGGACAGTACCTTTGTAAGTGACAAAGCACTTTCTAGTAGTTTCGTGGAGTAATTTCTAAACTCACCTTCTGTTATCAAAGAACCCTCATCATTTCTATCTGTACATAGCAAATACGGAAATTCAGTGTACCATTTCTATGTGAACGTTCATAAAGAATAAAACTAAGTATTAAGTACATGCTCCTCCTCCCACCTTCTTTTTTTAGTTGTAAAACCCACATATCAAGGAGAATTGGAAGAATAAATTCGCCAAGAAATTTCGTTAAACTTTGAGATGAACTGCACAATAGAAATCAACAATGCATGCAAGCTAGTAAAACAGTAGTACTAAGTAAAGGGACTTGTAACGCATTAAAAGGAATAATTCTTATAGGAGATCATAGGGATCCAATATCAATAGCAGGAGCAAGTCTTCTGTGATAAAATGTTCAAAAAAATGAAACAAAGAAAAATACTTCTGAGACAAAGAGGGATACCCCACCAGCAGCTTCTGTAGGAGGTAATTATTGTACATTTAACAATGTTTACTTTCATGTCGGCCCACGCATTCATAGTTGGTCATACTCGTCAAGCTAACGAGCTACAGTTGATTTGGTTGCCGGTTACCGACCACTTAGCTTATTGGGGTGCTTGCTATATCTTTTCATTCCGACAACCTCACTCTCATCCGTCACCCTACAACCCCATCCTATCTACAAGTGATTAAACACAAACATGATCAGATACACTTTATAACACCCCTTCAGGCTGCCCTCATCCAGCCAAGTTGTGTATGTGTGTGTGTGTGTGTGTGCGCGCGCGCGTATGTATGTATGCGCACGCTAAAATTTATTATCGATGATAACGATTATTATTATTATTATTATTATTATTAGTTTCACTCAGCGCCTGATTAAGTTAAATAATACGAATAAGCAAAACAAGTTTTTGAAGCAGATATCAATATTACATAGGCGATCATTTGAGAAGCAGAAGAAAATACATTTATCTCTAGAGAGCTTAAAAGCAACAGGACGGTTAAATTCTTGTAATTCATTAGACAATCTAGGTGGCAATGTTATCGCTCATAATTCAAAGCACTTCTAGTTGCTGGAAATGCTATATCGGTTTCACAATGGAGCGATGTTGACAACGCGACACGAGCGACAAGACGATTGACCGATAGGAATTTAACATGAACGCGACAAATCTGTGCGACAACAATTGAATTGTAGTTAAATTTTACCGCGCGACATGGAGACATTCATAAATTATTGGTTAGCGTGTGTGTGTGTGTTTATCTTAAGATGGCGTTAACTTCCAGGGAGTATATATTAAATTAGCTAGAGTTGTAAGAAGCCTCTCGTTCATTTGACGCTCGCCAGAGTCGCAAGATTGAGAATTGAGATTATTGCTTACCACTTTAACGATTTTGAATGTCATAACCTCTCTCTAAACGAAATAAAGCATAATAATGAAACTCGCACAAATATAAAATAAATGAAAATATGTAACCACCGCCGTATAAAATCTTATAATTTATAATAAAAATTTACTTTCGAACTTGACCTAGCTTTAACTATGCTTATTGTTTTAATATGTTTGAACGTAAATGTATAAACATTATAGCTCAATAATGTCAATTGCCATCACAGAATGTTTGTCTTCATTGTTAAGGATTTGACGACACAGCGAGAAAGGAGTGAACAAATCTACAGCATGCCAGTTTGATAATAAAGATTTTGTTTCATACTTCATATTATATTGTATTGGAAACTGTGGTATGTAACACCATTAGTAAGTGAACATTATTAGTATTAATAATCTAGAATAATGTTAAGAGATGTAAAATAATGGGTAAAAAGGAATATATAAGTAAGTAATAAAATAACAAAAATAGACCAAATTGTACTTAATGTTGTGTAGAATGGAAAACAAGATGTCTTCAAAAGCACCTTAAATTATGTCTACGCCGAAGGGAAAAAGAGATAGAGGGCGACCCAGGAAACGCTGGAGGAAGCAGCTCAATAGACATGTTGACTAATCCATTAGGTGGAGGATGAGGAAGAGGAGTAGGCGTAGAAGAAGAATGTACCAAAACTGACGCTGCACAATTACGAAAGGAATGTAGGCATTATGACACCATGTAATTTCATTGATTCCACATAAAAAAAAAAAAATGATAAGATGCATTCTCTTAACCCCCACTCGCTATTTAGCACTTTAATAAACTGCATCTGACTGGAAAAGTTAACGAGCTTTTACGAATATTTCGGAAATAGTTAATATCAGGAGTAGACCTTCAGAACCCAGAGCAGAGCACCTGAAATAGGCTACAACTTTTTGCTTCTAACGTGACCCCTGAAAGGAAACGGTGTAGTTGGTCTGATCTGGACGAAAGTGTGCGCTAGAAAGGGCGGACTCCTAACGATTTCAGATGGAGCTCATCCTGACATCGGCTACCACGCCGCCTCCCCCCCCCCCCGTACTGCCGAAGGGATCTCAAAAGATTCTCAGGAAGGTTAGCGGCCCAACCAAACATTAGCAGAAATATTTTCCCAAGCTCACAGTCCACTGCCCTGCCGTAACTCTCTGAACGCTGTCGTCTTCAATCCTGAAACAGATGTAAGGAAATTAAAGAGAGCTGAAAATGATGGGCATGAAATTCGTGATACAAAGGAACTGTCCTAGCATGCGTCTACCGGCCCGGAAACCACGAAAGAATTCATGGCCTGAGTGGTCGGCCCGACATATATCGAACACAGGATCTTCCGAATGCTAACCCCGGATGTTACCGCGTGTTATTTTTGGTATAAATAATAAATCACAAGAACTCCTGAATTACATAAACAAAACACATTCAGTCAACCCTTTTAGATGAAACACATTTTAATAAAGGGCTTGGCACGTAAAAAGCTCTTGAAAAATAATGTTTTATATCCTCGGAAATGTCTTAATTTCTTTGTACTTTATCTAGTTTCTCTTCTCTACCTACTATGGACATAGTTGATAGAGAAGATATTGATTTCCACCCAAAACTTCGATACCGAGATTTCAATGGACATATATATTTTGAGGTACATTGAGGTTATTTTTAGGAAAAGGTTCGTGTGTGTGTGTGTGTGTGTGTGTGTGCGTGGAGGAGGGGTGGCAGCATAGCTCAAAAACTACTAAAAAGCCGTTATATGCCAAGCTTGATATTTAAGTTTAGCAGCTTCCAATAATGCGACACGAAGATTTTTGAAAAAAAAAAATGCCCCCACTCCAAACTATCCTTTACATGGAAAGCATTTTGAAAGTATTGTTTTTCTCAAAAATGGCTCTAACGATTTGATTAAAATACCGTAATTTATAGATATATACATAATAAGAAATTTTCAGTTACCCAATAGGTTCTGACGACCTGTTAGTTCTGGATGAATTTTGCTCAATTTTGAATAACTTGTAAATCGTTCTAAGAAACAGACAAAAACTTACTACACAAAAATGCAGATCTCGTTAAAATTTGACATTTGCATTTCTGTTGTAGAGTTGAGCTTTATATTTCTTGTTATTGGTTTCAAGTTTAAACTAAGTAACTTTTCCTTTCATCTCGCTTTTGTTTACTGCTGGCCTTGCAAACCGAATGCCAATTATTATTCACCTAGCGATCAGCTTTTAAAAGATGACTATCGCTTTACCATATTTCCGTAAGACCATTTCTGCTACCATTTTCTCGATTAGCATGATGTACATAAAATAATCTCTTTTGTAAGAATAGTTTGCAGAACGAGTAGAGAAAGTCATGTGAATGGAATACACCAGATTTTTTTTCTTTTTTAGCTTAACGTCTTTAACCTAGTTGATCATATCGGACGATGAATTATATCGGTGAAAGATACTCAAATAATCTCGAGGTCCATGGAGCTTTAAAGTGATCGACATTCACTTCTCAGGATAAGGAGAAACCAGACAGAAAACAAAGCCTTATCCGAATAGCTCACCCTAAGCGAGATTCGAACTCGCGACCTCTTGAATGTAAGACAGACACGCTACCCTCAAACTACCGAAGCTGTCTGTCTTACATTTGTGTGCTGGCATAATTCTGAAAATGCTTCTTTGCTAAGGTAAGAGTACGTATTTCTGGAAGTCACAAAAAGTGCTTGAGGGAAAAGAAAAAGGTGCCTTGTAAAGAAATCCATAGCTGACGAATTACATGATAACCGAAATTTGGTAACAAATTCAAGTACTTCGCTTATCCTTTTAAACAGATAATATGTAGATGCAAATTAAGTAGCCATGTTTCCGGGAAGCAATGCTCAAAATTTCGCCCTCACGAGAGTTATAATTTTGTTTGTAGTGCCTAACCCGATAAAAGTGCACAGTACTGTGTTGTGAATGCATCAGTTGTGATGCTATGATTTTCTTTTCACAAGGTCAAGACTAGTGCTATGTTGTGCAATGGGATCAACAACCGCATTATGTAAGTTCAATATAAACCTAACCAAGGTTCTGTGGAAATTTCCATGGGTACACCCTCAACAATGTAGGTACAATATTTTTATTAACAGGTACCAATAGGAAGGAAAGGAAGGATATCTTCCAGTGAAATTTACTAATATGTCTCTTTAATTTTAATACATTTCATGTTTACCTTATATCACGCATACCGAAGGAAGTTTTAAAACCTCGAGAGTTTGTTAGATGCACATGCCTTTTGCCTTGAGGCCACAAAAAAAAAAAAAAAAAAAAAAGTTTAAAAAGCTCTATAAAGTGAAAATTAAAAGTTTAGTCTCCTCTGACATTTCACCCATGTCACAACCAAGCCATTACATGGAAAAAATCCTGTTATTTCCCATAAGGATTTTATTTAAAGCATAACAAATTGGAGGAAAGGGAAGGCATACTCCTTTACAAACTCCTTGATATTATCATGCTACTCACATACAATTGCCAACAAACACGCTTAGCCGGGGTCGTTAAGGCACGGACCTATGACTGGGAAATCTGCTGTTCAAACCCTGCCAGGAACATTTTCCTTGTCTGATGATTTTTTTTAGAGTTCCTTACAAATGCTGCGGAGATGCAAACATTTAGTGTTAGAATATTCTCTTTCTTAATTTCATTTTTCAATCATAATTTCATGTTTCAACAGTATGTCGGCTTGCGTTTGTAATTATGTGCATTAAATGTTCCCGAAATATTGGCATGCATTTAAAAAAATAAAACAAGATTGGAAAACACTCTTATAAGATGTTGCATAGAGCAATAATGTATCCCTAAGTGCTTTAATGATATGGTTTATTTTTTTAATTATATGGCATAAGCTTCAGCTGTTATTATTATTATTATTATTATTATTATTATTATTATTATTATTATTATTATTATTATTATTATTATTATTATTATTTTCCTACGAATGAGCCCATGAGGGACTACGCAAAGTACTTAGAAACGTCTCTTTGTTTTCCTTTGAACCCATATTTCTCTCATTCTTTGGCTGTGGGCTTCTTTTCTCTCGTCTGTCCACATTGCTCCAGTTTTTTTTCTTCGGTCTGTCCTCGTGGTCAACTTGCCATTTATGAACTTTGTTTCTGAAGAGATATTTTTATTATTATTATTATTATTATTAATATTATTTTAATGTTATTTCAACTAAAATTAAGACGATAGTAAAGTTATTTAAGAATGTTTTCTAACATTTCTTTCCCCTTTGAGTTTGCCTTCATGTCTTAAAAATAACCGTTGCGAATTTTCTTTTATTTTATTTTTATTTGAACAATGTCACCACTGATTATAAACATTTGTTTTCTGGGCATTGAACACCTATTTACTTAGTAAACCTTGTATGTACTTAGTAATAAAATAATATAATCTTATATTGATTAGAAATATTTACTTTTACTGCTATAAATGAATGAAGGTATTCTTATATATTTTGTTGTTCATTATAGATGTTAGAATCTGAATCGTCTACAACAGAATTGAAAGTAAATACGATTTTTTTCTCTTGTTCTGTAATATTAGTCAATTAAATACGAGTTTTCCAAATTCGTTAACGATATACGAAAGTATCGAGAAAACTATCCAGTATCTCATTTTAGAATTCATCCAGATGCTTGCGCACACAAAAGCGCTATGAAGATGGCTGGCTCCGAATGTTACCACTTGCACAACGTGCTCACTACTTGGCCATCTAGCGAACAACAGTTTAATTATCACAGATAATTGACAGAGCAGGTGAGACTGGAACCACCTGCTGACTGCAGGCATTATCCTCCAGTGGCAATATGTTGAACTAGTAAACTACTGCGCTGTCGGTAAAACAGTTAACTACACTACCTTCAAGGTTGGCGAAGCAAGCCTAGTTAGGTGGCGCGAGTTGTCATGCCTCAAAATGGAAATTTTTTATCGCAAACATCCATAGCTGTATGGTGCTGCCAAACGCGTTATCAACAGCGGCTAAGTTTTGAACTTTTTGCCGTTATCGTCACCTTCAGATACTTTATCGGTTATATAGGTTACTGCAATAACATCATACGGAACCCAGTGTGCCACACCATAACTAGTCAAGTTTGGAAACAAATCTGATGCGTTTCATTTACACGACTTTTTCTATATCTTTGTAACAAACTATTATTTAAAAGCTTATTCTTCTATCTCCTTCATGTTAATCGAGTTAAATAATAGCAAACACGTTCCTTATAATTAGAAGATAATTAAGGGGACACGCTAAGCTAAAGCGATAGTCAAATCTTTTAAAAGCTGATTTCGATGTGATTAAAATTCGTTCCCTTCGCAAGGCCCAGAAATTGACAATTTCTATATGAAAATGGTTTAAGTATTTTAAAATTAAAACCAATAACAAAGAATACCTCGGAAAAAATATTACTTATTACATAAATTGTGTTTTAACGAGCTCTACATTTCCTGTGTAGTAGAGTTTTGTCTATCTCTTACGGTTTACCAGTTCAGCAAGTCCTTCAAAATGCAGGATTGCAGAGGCTACTAGCAGAAAATTCAAAATACGTTTTATTTGTCAAGTAAATATTTGTATATGCAATAAATTGTTAAAGCCATTTTTGGAAAAAATAAAAATCGTTAATTTTTTTCCCATGTAAAGGCTAGTTTGGAGTGGGGGAATTTTTTTTAGAAATATTTGTGCTGCTTCCTTGGAAGATGCTGAACTTACATATCTAGTTGGGTATTTAACAGAGTTTTCGTTTTTGAGTTATCATGTTAACAGACACATGCATGCGTACACACACACACACACTCACACAAATAGCGACTTGTTTCTATTTTCTTTTTTTTTTTTTTAGTTCAGGGAACCCTAAAACGCATATTTCTAGTGAAATTTCGGTATCACTTTTTTAGTGAATTGCAAAGCTCTCTACCAAGTATAGAAAGTAAAAATCACTACTTTTGATTCAAATTTCTATTCCTCTCTTATGCGATGTGAAACACAAATTTTGAGAGAGAGGGAGATCAAAATTACTTTAAATTAAATGTTTTTCTTGCTTATGTAATACAAGGGCCATGCCATTTGTTTCTTTAAGTATTTTTAAAATTGTAACTTCCCTTTTCTTCTTTATGCTGAACACTAACATAGCCCTTTTATTTTCATGTTACACAAAAATTCTGAGTGTAGTTTTATAGCCTAAAGTATAAACTAAGTATTGCCGAACGTTGTGAACATTTAGATATACAACAAAGTAGCCAGGTGCTAGCTAGAGTGAAATAATCTGCTTTCCATGTTTAAGAACAAAGTATACTATATTTTATGATATAAATAAAAAAGTTGTGATTATTTAACTTTTTCTGACCCCGTTTAAGGCCTTTAGTTGACTTTATAATTTCCTTTAAATAAGCAGAAACAAATGATATATGTTACACATTGAAATTGTCATTACTATATCACGGATGCCGTGAAAATATTTTGTGTTTCACTGAGTGTGAAATAACAAGTTGAAAGTATACGAATGTACACAACATTCCTTCCCAAGAAAATATGCTATAACACAGGCAGACCCTCTTCCACAGCGGTTAATTGTGTTGCTTACAGGTGCAATTATATGCAATATTCTGAAAACTTTCATGGAACGATAGTGTTGGCTTAGTTCATCAATCCCGGTAAATATAAGTATTATGATACTACAGTTAAATGATTAGCGTGGTTGTCATAAAAGATGTGCACTAGTGCTAACCCTCGGTTTGAAACCTGCGGTTTCGTTGCGCCTAAGTTTTCTCACTATATTTTCATTCACAGCAATTCAAACAGTATTCAGAACAGATTCATAAATTCAGACAGTGATCTATTTCAACAGTATCTTACTTGTATTTATGCGTAGAGTGAAGCTATATAAGTTATGGCTAGCAACAGTGGCACACATTTTAATTGTACTTCATCCATTTACAGACAGGTTTGTCTCGAAATGGATTCACAATGGACTCAATCAGGAATGTATGCAATAAGCCATCAAGGTATTAAAAAATGTCTATGAGAATTTTTTATCTTATGAGATTTTCATGTTATTGGATATAATAAATACAAACAAATCCACAATCGAAAACAAGATTAGTGTTACCATAAAAGACAAATTGAAAACGTAGCAAAATGTCTGATGTATTTCCATGTGCTAGGCACTATCACCTATTTTTATATAATTTCTGCACATCATTCATACGAAAGAATATTTTTTTATCCGCTTCATGTTAATCGAGAAATATTTGCCGAAATAGCTTCAAATCCTTTGAACAGTTTTTCCTGCAGTAGTTCTAATTTTTATTGTTTTACCCTCTATTCGAATTTTTATTTAATTGATGAAAGCACTAAACCTACATTAAAACACTTAAAACTACTAGACACCAATGATATTGAAGTTATGAATATTCAGATTTTTTCATCATACATTTCGTTGTAGATACAAGATAAAAAGGAAAGCAAACTAGATTCTTAAAAGCAAGTGACTAAATGCTGGTCTTGAAATTCGACACTCCTATGAAGTAGCCGTAAATTACTGAAAAAGTTACATGTGCAGTGATATAAAGCAAACCAATAACAAAAGGTATCTCGGAAATCGCTAGTGCCACAAAAAGTTACTTGAAATACATCTAGTACTACTTTAAAGAGTTCTACAGTGTTTGTGTAGTAAATTGTTGCGTGCCCCTTAAAATGTACTGTAAAACAAAGTTATTCAAAATTCCTTCCTAATGAAAAAAAAAAAATGGATTTTTATTTATGGACGCTCTTTAACTACTATGGTGCTCAGCGTCCTATTCTATATTGAACGTGAAAGAACGTTTAATTTTGCTCAGAGGTCTCTTTATCAGGCCTTTTACGAGCCTTTTACGAGCCGTAAATCTACAATATGGGACCAATTTCCCTTCCGAAGGAAGCCGTGTTAAGGGCTATTACGCCCGATAAAACCTATCGTCCTCCGCCGGGTTTGAACCCGCAACCTTTGGTACAAGCTAACCATTATACCATGGAGGGCGACTTCCTAATGAAGAGATCTTCAAATTAGGCAA
This sequence comes from Hymenopus coronatus, assembly GCA_030762935.1. Taxonomy (NCBI): domain Eukaryota; kingdom Metazoa; phylum Arthropoda; class Insecta; order Mantodea; family Hymenopodidae; genus Hymenopus; species Hymenopus coronatus. Next base: position 79,175,705 of record CM060881.1, on the reverse strand, counting down.
TTCAGAGGAAATGTATTTGTTCTTGAAATGTTGCAGTAGCATACACAGAGCTTTAAGAGGATTGTGGCAATACGATACTGATAGTTCCTTGTAGTAAGGAACTGGAATTGTTCACCAGTTACATCTAAAACTGAGTTTGCGTTTCTTTTTATAACCGGGATCTTCGAAATTAAACGTCGTTCAGTTCTTCTAATACATTTCTTCTATCTTGTATTACTCTCTTTTCATTGGATACAAATCAACGAAAATATTGAAAAGACAAATGCAATCGCAACTGTGCAACTGAAATAAAACTGTATACTGGTGGTCGCCCTCCGTGGTGTAATGGTTGCCATGCTAACTTCTTGTACCAAAGATCGAGGGTTCAAACCCGGCGGAGGACGATGGATTTTTTTCGGGTGTAAAAATCCTTAGCATGGCTTCCTTTGTTTTCTCTCTCTCTCTAAACAGTACCGGAGTCTGGTCAGGACTGTATCCCCAATTTACATCCCCCCCCCCCCGTATGATTACTGGTTTTACTGTTCCTTTACACAAACATATACCATTGCACAAACATATAACACCCATGCCCAGGGCGGGACTCGAACCCACGATCCCCTGCACCAAAGCGAGATGCCTTAGCGAGCGTGGCCATGGGGACCGGCACCTTCGGAATGGAAGTAAAGTCGTTGGTCCCGTGTCGTAGATTTAGAACCTCAAGCCTGGTAGAGAGGCCTCTGAGCAAAATTAAACGGTCTTTCACGCCCAATTTAGAGTGGGACGCTGAGAACCACAGTAGTTAAAGACCGTCCATAAATAACACGCCATTTACATTTTTTACACTGGTAAACTATTTAATTTTTACCAGGAATGATGCACTAAGCCACAAGCATAATTTTTCCTACGTGTAGGATGCAGAGACAACTCTCAACTGTTGTATCATAAGTCAAGTTTTGTTACAAATTGAGCTCGACAGAAAAATAAGAAGAAAACTCTAACTGTATAATACTTCGTTTAGTAAGTTTACGTCTCTCTGTTATAGTTTTATAGCTATACACGAATAAAATAAAATGAAAATGGTACCGCCTTTTTAAACATATTATTGAAGATAGCCACTTTATTTGTCAGCGATAAAAAAGGAGGAGTGTTGCGTGTGAGCATTGTTTTGGAAGCGGGGATCCTTAAATGTTACCAGACTTAATAATAATTAAATTTGATAAATATTTAAACCTTCGTTATACTCTATTAAAACAAATCTCACCGGCGCGCACATATTATTTATCAAATGCTATTTTTATATCTGCAGATTCTATAAAATTCGAAATGGTTATTGGAATTTTTGAAGCGTAAGTTAAGCTGTACTAAACTAATAACTGATGTAATTCCCTATAAGGAAAATTCCAATCCCTCTACCCCGACGAAAGTATAATCAGAAATGCCAAAATGTCAACTAAAATTTCACCCAAGTTACATTTTTTTCACAGCTTTTCTGTGATTTTGGAGATATAAAGAAAAACCCTAATAAAAATATAATGTACATAATGAAATAGTAACTGAGGGTTACTTTCGACTTTGAACTAATGATATTAGTGTTAAGCTGGGCCTGTTTTTTGAATGTTTATACGTGTATTAACTTTTCACGCAAGAATGACCGAATGACTGGTCATAAAACTTAATATAAATACAACATAGAAAACAGCTACTTATGACACCTTAATTTCTTTCCAAAAATTTGTTGATGTGTTCCATCCACATGACATTCTCTACATCTTTGCAACAAATTAATGTTAAAAAGCTTATTCTTCTATCTACTTCATGCTAATCGAAATAAACATTAACAAAAATCACCTTCTCACTTGGTCTTTGTAAGTTAAAGGGAAATAAGGAAATGCAAAGGCTAAAGCGATAGTCAAATCTTTTAAAAGCTGGTTGTTATGTGATTAAAATCAGCTTATTTGCATGGTCAGAAGTAGGCAAGTTCAGTTTGAGAAAAGTTAAAAATATTTTAAAACTGAAACAGAAACCAAATAATGGTCAACTTCACGAACAAAATCTATATGGCATAAATTCTATGTTTTAACGAGATCTACATTTTTATGCAGTAAGTTTTTGTGTACCTCTTACGGTTTACTAATTATGCAAAAGTCATCCAGAAAGAAGAGCTCTTCAGAGGCTTTTCCCAGAAAATACAAGATACTTTTTATTTATCGTGAAAATATCTGTAACAAATGACATTTTTATCGAAATCGCTAGATCCATTTTTGAGAAAATCAAAATTTTCGATATTTTTTGCATGTAAAGAGTAGTTGAAGTGGGGAATTTTATTGAAAATCGTCGTGTCGCATCCTTGGAAGATACTGAACTTAAATACCAAATGTAGTATTTAAAGGACTTTTCGTTTTTGAGTTATGCTGTCCACAGACATACACACACGTACGTGTAGAGAAAGCAATAAAAAGGGCAGCTCAAGATAGCTCTAATTGCTCAAAAATTTAAAGCATATACACAACACAACTTATAAGAAAAGTGTTTCTGATAAATTCTATAATTTACAAGATTTCCACAGACTGAACATTTTAGCAGCTCTATTATATTTCTTACTATGTATTATTCAGTACGTAAACCAGTTACCAGGAGAAAAAGTGGGATCGCGTGTGAATATAGGGAAGATGTACAAGTTCGTGTGTTAGTTTTTATTAGCACCGCAAAAAATAGCTTTATTACCCGTTTCCAAAATATTATATGTCAGTAAAATACTTCACTTGCAAATGAGTTATGTGCGGTTCCAAGACCAAGCTATCGGTCTGTATTCTCCGAGGTCTTCTTCAGGACCTTCAGCGTTATGGTTTTAGTAGCTTGTGTATCCAGTTGTATTGCTAGTTGCAATCGGGAGCTTCTGAGATCTATTCTTTCCTCTCGGGCGTGGCCTCGATGAAGAACGGAGGGTTAAAATGTTGAATAAGCAAACTTGATTCTTTTGGGAAGATATACTTTTGTTATTTTTTTACTCGACACCCCTCACAAACCGATCCAACATACGCAGGTTGAGTTGTGATGTATCTACCTTCATTGATACTACTACAGATAATAATAATAATAATATAGCAATAATAATAATAATAATAATAATAATAATAATAATAATTCAAAGCTTCAATATACAGTACCACTTCTAACGATTTAAATAACTATTTTAAAATCGACGATACAAGCGTAAAGCCATCTTTGCTTCTTTAACGGAGAGTTGTAGAATCTTCATGGTAAAGTCTTAGACAGACACACACACACATACACACACAAACACACACACACACACTAGAAGTACGTACTTGTGACATATAAATGTAAATATTTGAGCATCGCTCTTATTACTATTACTTTTAATTTGTACTTTCTACATGTACTATGCACACACTTAGTGTATAGAGGAAGTAGTGTATTCCACCCAAAAATTTGATACGGAGATTTCACCGGAAATAAATGTTTTTAAGTCCCTGAGTTCAAAAAGTGTGTTTTTAGAAGAAAGGTCCGTGTGTGTTTGTGAACAGCATATCACATAAACTAAAATACCGTTAAATACCAAACTTGATATTTAAATTTGGTATCTTCAAGAATGCGATACAAAGATTTTCAAGAGAATTTCCCCGCCCCAAACTATCCTTTCCATAGAAAACATTTTGAAAATTTTGTTTTTGTCAAAAAAAAAATACCGTGTTTTAAAGCTATTTACATCATAAATAACATTTATATCTTGAAATTTTGAAGACCTGTTCTTTCTGGATGAATTTAGCCGAATTTTGCATAACTGGTAAACCGTAAGAGATACACAAAAACTTACTACGAAGAAAATGTAGATCTTGTTAAAACACACAATTTACGTCATATAAATATTTATTGCAGAGTTAGCTGTTTCCGAGATATTCCTTGTTATTGGTTTCAATAATTATAAACTTTGCATCTTCTCAAACGGGGTCACGTTTCATTCACCTCTCTTTTGTTTTTCTAGAAATGCAAGAACCGAACTTCAACTGTTCACATAACGATCGGCTTTTAAAATATTTGACTATCGCTTTAGCCTGGTGTATTCCTTTATCTCCCTTTAGCTTATAAGAAACTAAGTAGCAAGACCAATTGTGTAAACGTTTATCTCGTTTTGTAACAAAAATTTGTTTGCAGAACAGGCAGAGAAAGTCATGTGAATGAAACACATCAGATTTTTTTTCATTGTGTCCTTATTTGATGCATCTAATAACTAGACTTACTGACATGTATTACACAACATTTATTTGGATATTAATACAATGTTCCAAAAGTGAATTTTTTTTTTTTTTTTTTTTGTTTTTTTTTTTGATGCGCTCGTGTCTTTTCTGGAGGGATCAAAACAAAGAGTCCTTATATGAATTATAACATGTTATCGATCAACTCATACACTAAGTTTAAGGAAATTCCGCGTCAGATCATGGAAACGCACTTGTCCGTATTCCCGTGAAGTCATGGTAACAGCCAACCCAAAAAAAATCTTCAAATGTTTAATAATATGATATGTAAGGTACACAGAGGAGAATAGGCGAGGATATGGAGACCGTGAGAGAAATGGAAAACGCGAGAAAGAGGAAGTAATATGGGAAACAGCGGGAGGGAATATCAATGGAGCGCAATAACGCAAGCAGACCTGTTAGCTGGGGACAGTTCAGTACTCACATTAGTATCACCTTTTGTCCGTTGTAGCCATAGTTTCATTACAAGTACGAATACAGAGATCCCGTCTTCACTCCAGCGCACATTTCCTCCAGAATGTGACCCAAAGTCCAGGGTTGATGGCCTGACGTTACATAACGAGTTCCAGCAGTTAAGTTAATGGTCCTAGTTGATGCCAACCGGATCTGACCGGTGTCTACCGCTGTAGACTGCTCGGCGAGGCTACGGCACCTTGAGGTCCATCTGCACGTGCGCGAAAAACGACACAATCTGCGGTACTGTGTAATTAATGCTGCAAGCACATTGTGTTACTTTATGGTGCAAAAATAAGACTCTAAAAAGAGGGCTCCTAATTATCACATAACTTTTAACAGTTTTCTTAGGAAAACATGCAACCCAGACTGTTCAATCACTGGTACTTGTATAGGATTTCAGCGCTCCAACCAAATGTTGGCCAAAATCTATTAGAGGAAGGGGAGTAACCAATGGTAACAGTAGGCACAAATAAGTATAATTCATAACGTCTTCAGATATCTGATTCCGGTAGAGCATTACTCCTACAAACAATAAAAGGTACATTCTCTCAAAGCAGAAAAGATAGAAAACAAAGTTTTCAACACTTACGCCAGGTTGGCATAAAGAACTGGCGCGTTATTTATTAGCACTTATATTTTAGTTGTTATTGGAATCGAAAACTCAAAGGGATGACTTGTGCAAAAAATGCATATGCTTACTTGCATTTTTATCTTTAATCTTTTGTGCGAAAGTACAGATCAGCAGTGTCGATGTCAGGGTAGTTCTGTCTTCAAAGCAGTTCCGTTACTTCAACCTGGTCCTGAAATCCTAAAAGTTTAAGGGGTAAATAAGGTGAGAGGAATAAGAAAAATCACGGTATGTAATTATACATTGTAACACCCCCCCCTCCAAATAAATACAACCCTTAAACAGGATGTTCGGTCATTTTGGCTTTGAACTCCAGACCTTCCGAATGCAAGCCTTAGACACAACAGCTCAAGTTATTACTGAAGTTATACTTGCTGGCAATGCGGTGGTGTCTCATTTTCTTACTGAGGTGGTGTTTAGTAGCAGTAGCAGTAGTAGTAGAGTGGTAGGTAATAGTCGTAGTGTGGTGGTGGCGGCGGCGGCGATAGTAGTGGTGGTGGTGGTGGTGGTGGTGGTGATAGTGGTGTTTAATGGCGCACAAACTCTCTATGTGTGTTACACTGTTACAGAACACCGTCTATTCAAGTATCAAAGATGTTGGTGTTCCAAAAGCAATCGGATTAAAAAGGGGAAGAAAAATGGCATTTGGAAGACAAATAAATTGACACAGTGAACGATTTGGAGGTCAGATTAATTTGTAACCTAGGTTGGGCAGTTCACAAGGTAGAAAGAAGCAAAAAAATAAAGCGGTTTGAATTGTGTCCTTCATCAGTGATGAAGACAGGTGAGCAGAATGAAGAATCTAGTTCTGCCAAATGTTCTCGTTCCAAAGGAGTAGGATGGAATTGAAGCTTGAGCTGATATCTATGTCGTAATATCTTGATATAACCGCTGAACATCAAGATACCAAGTGTAATTATGCATTGGTGGTAATATAGCGCCGGTATCGTTCCATATGCAGATCCCATTGAAGTTTTCAAGATATCGTGGATATGGTTTAATGGTACACCAATGGTTATTAGCGTCTCACAGCGACTAGTGCCGTCTTTGTAGAAGGAAACTGCCCGATATATTCAATGATGTTTTATATTTTCCATGTGCTTAGAAATCTACACAGTACGTGAATTAATTCTTTCAGAATACAAGTGTGTAGAACAAAAGTTAGAAAGAAACAACCGCTTTGTGCTTAACTCCGTTTCCTCCTATCTCAATCTCTCTCATCTAAGTCCTGGAAACCTATAGTGCATGCTGATGCTTTAACGGAAGCTACTCTAATATTTGGGTAAAATAAGCCACGGGCTTATAATAAAGCTCCTTTCCCCTTTTAACTATCTCTAGTCTGTATGTACAATATACCTAGTGGATAGAGAAGGTATTATATTCCGCCCAAAAATTCGATACCGAGATTTCACCGAAACACACGTTTTAAGACCCCCCTGAATAAAAAAAGGTAGTAATATGTCTGTGTGTCTATCCGTCTCCTCTCTTTATGGCGTGTGTGTGTGTATGTGTGTGTGTGTCTGTGGGGAGCATATCTCCAAAAGAAAAGCTGGTTAAATACCACACTTGGTATTTAAGTTCAGTATCTTCCAATGATACGTCACAAAGATTTTCAACTACCAGCTACCCTTTATGTGGAACATTTTTCGAAAATGTTTATTTTCTCAAATATGGTTCTAATTGTTTTATTAAAATGCCATATGTTTAAGATATTTTCATGACAAACGAAACTTTATCTTGAATTTTCTGGGAATGACCTCTGAATACCTCTTCATTCGGTTGACTTAAAAAAAAAAAAAAAAAAAAAAAGAGTAGATCTCACTAAAACACAGTTTATGTCCTATAGATGTATTTGTAGAGATATTCCAATTTATTTGTTTCGGTTTTAAGGCACCTAAACTTTTCTTAAACGGGAGACATCTTTCTTTTCGGCTCACTTTTGCTTACTCCTAGGAAGGAGTATCTTAATTTCAATTGCTTCACTTAGCGACCGGCTTTTAAAAGATCTGACAATAACTTTAGCCTATGCTCTGCCTTATTTCCCTTCAATTTACAGAGAAGTAAGAAATAAGACCTGTTCTGTTAATATTTATCTTGATTAGCATGATGTAGACAAAATAATAATCTTTTGTAAGAAAAGTTGTTTGTGGATCACCTAGAGAAAGTCGTGTGAGTGGAACACATAAGATTTCTTAAGTTTTAATATCCTTTAACGTGGCAGATTGTTGTGGGTGATGAACGAAACGGGTGAAATGGTGCTAATATGAGCCCGGGGTTCGTAGAGCTTAGTTACCCAACATCAATCTTTTCAGGATAAGGGATGACTCCGGAAAAAAAAAAACCCTTATCCTAGTGACTTACCCTAACTGAGATTCGAACTCGGTACCTCTTGACTGGGAGGCAAGCACTCTACTACCACATCAGTGAGGCGGTTTAAATACGTTTCATTAGGCAATAGATTGCGACAATACGCAATAGATGTTAGAAGTTTTATTTCTTGCACGCTTCCTGATTCCAAAATTATAGCTTCTTTCCAAGAATTGAAGCCTGAGACGGAATAGATCTTGTTTCTGGAAGAGGTTCAGGTAAATTACTGGTGACGTCATCGTGTGGGTGCGTGTTTACTCCAATCTTCTGTTTTCTTCTATAATTTGTGTCAAGACGCCGTTTGTTACCAAGTGTAAGGAAGAGACGAAAATAAAGTTTCTCTCCTAGCTTGAAGGACGTCAGGATTTTAAAAACATTCGCCAGTGAATGTTGATTTTGACGTGCACGCAAGCCTTGAAAACGTCTATGCTACGCTTTGCTTCCAAGAAAATCTACGTCCATTTTAAATCACAATGTTAGAGCATATTTTTTTAAAAGAACAACAATAGGAATTATATCAACTGACACTGACATTTCAAAATATGCTTGAGAATTGCGATAAAAATGAAGGCTGGTTTAAGAATAACGTTCGGTAGACAAGGAAATATCCTTTTCTTTTCTATTGTGGAGCAATATAATGCCTGTTTATTTTGGTTAATTGTAAGCCAGAAAATGACCTATAGCCAGTGGTAGGTTTTATCGATTCTTCTTTCCTCTGTCAGTTTTTAAAATGTTCTGTTTTATTTTCTTTTGTTGTTTTTTTTTTGTTTTTGTTTTTTTTTTGTTTTTTTTGTTTATTGGAGTCCTTTAAACCCCTTCTAGTTTCTAACGGCTTTATTTATTTTTATGATGTCACCTTCTTTCGACTACATGTTTATTTATTGCTCTTTTTCATTTGAAATAGACAACTATATTTACACAAATTAAACAATTAACAAACAATTTAAAACATATGACTGAAAGAAAAAAACATTTTCTGTGTAACTTTTTCGCAATGTGTTTCTAACCACCAGGAGTTTGTACTTGATAATATTTAACTAATACCAAAGAAAAATATTTGGGTGTTAAATGATAATGGAATCGCATCAATATCACTGCAGTATATATGTAAATAATTTTCCAAAAACGCACTTTGGGGAGGGGAAATGACACATATTCTCTTTTGATAATGGTTGATGTAATGATGTTCATTCCTAATGTTAAGTGTTATATTCATTATTTAAATATGTAATTGAAACTAAAATTATCAAAATATTAACTGTGCCTTGTAGTTCAGTAAGTAGAGTGTCTTCCTGCTGTACGAGAGGTCCCGGGTTCGATTCCCGGCTGAAGATCGCCATTTTTCTATAGCTAAGATTTTTTCCTATCCTCCCCAGAGTATATAAGCGTGAATAAGGGCCAGTTGGACGAACACGGAATAAACTCTGTTATACGTTATTCCATGGTTATATGCTAAGTTGAGTTGTACGACAGCGGAATAGGGAATAAACATGGAAACACTTATTCCATAAGAATAGAGTTTAAAAAAGAAAATTTCCGCTTGGGTACTGGACACAATTTTGACCCATATAAACGATTAATTTCTTTATAATATTTTTATATTATACCTAAATACAGCATGTTGTAGAGGTAGCCCCATAAATGAACACTGCTACAATGAGATTAAAGTCGAGAAAGGATATATAGCTTGGTGGTTATAAAACATATGACAATAAGATAGTTAAAATATTTCATTCATAAAATAGAAAACCTACCTATAATATTATCATGAAATTACCTCTAATTTTATGGACACAATTAATTTAATCCTACCCAAGATAAATATAAAATAGTGTAGTGTAGTAATTCATCAGTACAATGCATAAGTACGAGATTACGTTTTATTGACGAAATACAAAGGATTGGTTACTTCTATGGCAATATGTTTCACAACGGAACGTAGTTAGTCACAAGTGTTAATGTTAGCGACATTCTGTGCTGTATATACGAGATTTTGGAGGCTATGTGCAACTTTAACAATGATAACACTACATGCTTTGTGATGTAGGGAGGAGATGCCCAGATTACATGACGCCTTCACAGCTCGCAAATCTAAATATAATATTAGTTTGCAATAAATCATAATTTCTCGTATTATATGCTGGGGGTTTAATACATTAGAAAAAATGATTGAATAGAGAATACTTTCCGTAAAATATAATGTTCTCGGTTTTATTGGTTTGGTTGACAATTTCTAGCTGTGGTGAATTAAATATTGACATTAGCAAAATGTGAGCTGTAATGGGAATTGTTTACTGTACTATTCGACATAGCTACTAACATTTCTGTTGGATAATAATACCTGTATAGCAAATTGTTTATGTACTTGATCTTGGTGCAATGATTCGTATGGTAAGCATGTCTTAAGTTGTGATGGTGTTGGCAACGGCTAAAATTTAATTTTTAAAATCCGATTACTAAGAATTTTAAGAATAAAATTACAGAAACCAGGTTAAGTATGTTAGCTGTTTTGAGCACAGAAAGGGAAAGATGTCATATATCACCATAAGAACAACTTTGCACATACGCTAAGGTTTCATTCCCATACTCCTAACCTATCGCAAGAAGTCACAGTATATGTGTTACGTGTATAGCAATTCTGCATCCGATAACGCTTGTGAGCATTCATAATTAGTTCATAGTACTGTAAGTAGTTAAAATAAGAAATATTAAATAGTTTAGGAACAGCTGATTGTGAAAACGATGCAAATTTTCAGCAAAATAAAGCAGTAGTTACATATTAAGTTGGCCATGAATGACTCGCAACATAGTCAACATTAGCTTTGAATCTGCAAACAGTCGAATAGATATCTAAGGAATAAAATTGCATCGTACAACTCTTCACCACATTTATACCTGAACAGTGTATTCCAAGAACTACTATTCCAAGATTTATTCTGAGTTCGCACAACCGGTCCTAAGAGAAAGAGAGAGAGAGAGAGAGAGAGAGAGAGAGAGTGAGATATCTAATGTATAAAACTCAATAACAGGACTGAAATTAATCTAATTAGAGGTTAACACCATTGTCAGTAGACAATATTATATTCCAACGGTTAAAGCCGCCGATATGATAAAGAAGGAATATAAATGATAAATATAAAAAAATCACGACTTTCTCTACGTTCTATTGTTAATCAGTGTCACATATATTTTTATCTGCTTCATTTTGAGATAAATCTTTGCAGAAATAGCTACATTATACAGTTCGTTATAAATACAAAGCGAAAAGCGATAATCGTGTTTAAGAACTGCGCGTTATTTATACTGGCCTCCATGCTCTTTGCATGCAATTACAAAATACAACTGAACATCGAGATGACTTTAAAAGAAAGACTCTAAAATGTGGGGGTTGCACAAGACGTCCCGAGATCGAATTTTGTTTAGGGTGAGTTGCCCGGATAAGATTTCATCTGGGGTTTTCTCTTAACCTGAGAAGACAAACATGGAGTAATTCTAAGCTCTGTAGACCTTAAACTCATTTGAACATAATTTCATTCATCATCCATATGAGCTACCAGGGCGATATATAAAATGTTAAACTAAAATAAACAAATAAATAGTATTGAACAAAAGCCATTAATAATGAATATATCAGAAATGGCTTACGGGACAAAAATTATTTAAAATGAAAATGCGTTTTACGTTTTTACTAATGTTTTCGACTATCGCTTAACATTTACACAAGATAATACCAAATTCTTTATGACTGAAGAGAACTTCACAGTTATTCCCAGAAAATTTAAGCTATAGGTACATTTCATTTGTCACATAAATATCCTTAAAATATGGTAATGTAATCAAAATTGTAGAACCAATCGTTAGAAAATGTCGAAAAATCTTTCATAAAAAGGGTAATTTGAATAGGGACGAATTTCTTGAACATCTTAGAGTCGCATCTTACATACCAAGTTTGGTATTTAACCAAATTTTTGTTTCTGAATTATACTGCTCTCACACACACTGGCGGACCTTTCTCTAATTGTTTTATTCAGGGATTCTCAAAACGTGAATTTGCAACCTTGTATTGCATTCTATTCACTATACGCAGCTGAATAGTTATTAGAATAGTTTTGGTATTTTTGTAGGTCCTTTTAGGGAATTTATAGGACTTCAACTTTCGAGCCTTACTCATGGGTATCGTCAAATTCATTGAACTCACAGCAATACGATGAGAAAACAAAAAAGCTTTGCAAAGCTCTAAATTTGAATATCGCAGCTGCAAAGTATATAATGGAGGTGAAATAAAATAAAACTCATAAGGAATGTTGACCCAAACAAGTCATATATCTAAGCATTACTATACTTTATCAAAGATCTATACCATCTTTATCATAGTAATACTAGTAGCAAACTCCTCACTTCGCTAAATTGCATAAGACCTCAGTAAAACCTCGCAATCGAACTCCGTTGCCAATCAGTATTGATTGCATTCCAGTTCTTTCCCAGTACTTCTCCCAGTGTTCCTTCAGGTGATTTTCAATCTCCTTCAATATAATAAGCACTAATATGTTAGTTTATTTACTCATTTTTGATACTAAATCCTTTCTTTTACACAATTATCTTCAGAACAGCACAAAGTATCAAGTTTTTCAATGAGAAAACTCCAGGATGTTATTGTCTCTGAACAAAATATGTATTAATAGTAATGCTTAACGAAGAAATGTAAAGGTCGCGAGGTGGGACATGAGCAAATCTTGCGCAAAGGGGACGTTGCTTTCCTCCCCTCCCCCCTCACACCTTCTCTCAACGGCTGAGAGTAATAGTTTTGCCAGCTTGGCGTGAATAACTAAACACAACCACAACAGCGTGCAGCGTAAACAGTTGCAGTTCACATGAAAGCAATTGTTGGCACAATCCATGGTTATAGCAACATCACTTTGTCCGTTTTATTTTTAAACTATTAGAATATTTAATTAATATTTTATGTTATATTCTTTTTTGTTATAAAGGTAATTTTATCCATTTATATCATTAGTAATATGCAACGTGAGAGTGGAGTATTTTTTGTTTGTTTGTTCTTTAACCTGGTTGGACATATCGGACGATGAATGAAATTGGTGAAATGATGTTCAAATGATCTCGGGCCCCACGGAGATTAAAGTTACTTGCCATTCGTCTTCTCAGGATAAGAGAAAACACTGAAAAAATCCTTATCCGAGTAACTCACCTTAAGCGAGATTCTAAATCGCAATCTGTTGAATGTGAAGCAGACACGCTACATCCACAATACCCAGGCGGGCTCAGAGTATTTTGTTTGAAGGAATGTCCATATGTTTATTATTGGTTGCGATCCAGCTTATCACACAATGAGTTGGCAACCGTGAACATAGCCAAACAATAAGCAATATTACTGCATTCATTACATGTTTCTACAGTTCCACAGTCCCACTCATTGCACCATCATCTTTGTCCTCATAACCAGCATTGCTATTGATATCGTATTGTATGCATAAATACTAATGAATGGCGCACTAAAATTGGCGCTAGTGTACTTCACTCCATCGTAGATAGAAACGTTATGATTTCTGCTCGAACATGTAGGCGCAACTTCACCCACCATCAGCTCTTCAGGTGAATAGTTACCACTGCGCAACTTACAATGTTACTCTTGCCTCACCTCACGAGCTATAATAGCAGTGCTTGATTGAAAGTATTGCAAATACTAAATCAATATGTTATATAAACCAATTCTTAGTGATCAATTTCCAAGCCTGTCTTCTTCTTCTTCATCATTAATTTAATTTTAAAATCCTTTTGTCAGATTAAAGGATTTTGCTAATTCCATTGCATTGTAGGACATTGAATGGAATGCGTGAAATTTTCTTAAATTACTCACATTCCATAGAGTTTAAGATCAACAAATTCTATTTTAACTCAAGTAAGTCACTTTAACTGGCTTTCAAGCTCGGAATCCCTTGAATGTAAGATACGCATATTATTCTTACATTATGAAGGAGGATCATTGTTGATTATTATCGTTAAGCTTGATAGTATTTAGTTAGGCTGGTTATTTTAAATTTTACTGGGAGCCCAGATAAAATAAACAAACCAAAAGTTTCATTAAAATAAATCATCTTTATCCCCCCCCCCCCAATAGTGTCTTTTATATGCGAGGCAAAAAAATTTAAAAGGAATTCTCTGTCTTTTTCTCAGGATTTTAACTATAGCAAGATGAATATCAGGTAAATTTAACCCCAGGCTCAGATTATCTACCAATCTTACATTCCATTCATTGCCATAAATGTCAGCAATAAAAGTTTGTAAAGCAATAAAATGAAACACACACACGTAAAAACGAAACAAAGATTTATAAATGACTTGCATGTATTCTCATAAATATAGCTCCTTATAAGGGAAAGCTACTCTAAATGTTGACGAAATGTTAAAAAAAATTAACTTCCCTCCTTTTTCTTTAAGGAAAACCGTTGTAAAGTGATATTTTATTTTCGTTTTTCTACATCATTTATATTAAATATTCACAACTTACAGGAAACTTCTGTGCATCAGTTTTTCATAATTGCAAAGGTTCATTCGACTTGAAATATTCTAAGTTCTTGGAAGCTCAATAAAAAATCTAAAGATGTCTTTTGGAAGGGGATCTTCCATATTTAAGCCAGTTATACGGTTGTAACTTTATTTTTTTAAAAGTATTTGTAATTTTAAATGTAAAACAAAATAGTTAATTTATAATTTTTTTCTGCAAAACTTTTATCTAAAGATAATGCTTACTTTCCAAGAAGAATCTATAAAATTAGATTCTCGTATATAAAGTTCAGTTTGTTCAACATTTCCACTGTAAGCATTAACTGCTAAAAAGTCTCCAAATTTTATTTTTAAAAATAGTACCAGAATATCACTAAAAAGTGTAAAGCCCTCAAAAGCATGTAAGAAAAATAACACCACATGTTTAAAATACATTAAGCTGAAATTTAACCACCTCTTTTGTGCATCAGATATAATGCCACCATGTTCAGTTTTCAGATTCATTTAGCATTTTCATTGGGTATTCACATTATTACTTAAGTAATAGAAGTTTCTCAGCATTAGCAAATTCAGGGGAAAATTATCAATATGCATAAAGACCAGAGTCAGGGATTTGGAGCTTTTTTGTGTCTTTCAATTTCCATTTCATGTAAGTTATTCTTTATTATTAGTATTAAGCCCCTGAAGGAGCATACTGAACTCATTTGGATCTAACAGTGTTGTATATTGAGTTGTACAGCAATCATTTCAGTCGTTTATAATACAATTTTTGTTTAAGAATTTGTAAAGCTATAAGGAACATACCTGTATCATTCAGTAGGCTGATTACGTTGTCGGTGACGTCATTCGCCTCCCCAGACATGGCTGAAACAAAAGAAAAAGTGTGTTAAGGTATTTCGAAGAGTGCTGAACTGATTGTAAACTCAATAATAGCAGATAACGAAGCAGTATTGTTGGGCTCATTTGATTCTCGTCCAACTATCCACTGGGGGACAAGCTAAAAGCAGATTTAGCTTGAAGTAAAAATAAAAATAAACATGAAAGTTATAGTACCATTATTTGCTTTTATAGCAAAGAAATTTCTAGTTGAAAAAAAAAACAAAAAAAAAAACAAACAAAAAACAAACAATTATCTCTCAGAGCGTAAATAATGGTAACGATAATTCGAATGTAGTATCACTGTTGGCTATTCATTGTTTGTTAATGTTTTCATCTGCATCCCGGAATACACAAGAAGGTAAAACGAAGTTTAATGAAGGCCGTAGATCCACGAGTTACGTGAGAGACGGGAGTTTCCACGATATGCGCATCCTCTCACGAACAAATTCTTTACGATTAGCAAGGTAGACGGGTTTCGCCGAAGTTAACGGTTGCGGACTCTTCTCTAGCACGAGCAGCCTTGATCTTTCCAACTACGCATGGGAACGGGCGCCATGTCCGTGTTCCTGAGGCTAAATAAAGTTCCTCAAACAACTCCTTTCAGAAGATCCAGCTTGCATATATCTGTAACGACTTTCTAGTATTTACTATAAAAATTGCAGGTATCTTTTCGGCATACATCTGCCCAAATAACATACTCTCATTGAAGTTCTTGCGAAAGAATTGTTCAGAAATTTCATTCTATTTCTACGTAATTTTGTTTGGTTCGGAACTTCTTTAGATGTGATATAAGGCACTTTTACGTACAAGTTCTATGGCGGCTTAAGATTCTGTAAAATCTTAAAGGTGCAAAATTAACTTTGCAGGGAGTAGTGGTGGTTAATACTTATAACAGTGGTTGTAGTAGTGGTTGTGGGGTGACGGCAATGATTGTGGTAGAGTCATAGAGAAAGTCGCACTAATTATGAAAGTGAAGAAGTCATTGAAACCCTTATTAGAAACAACAATTACGAATACTTCCCTTACCTCTTTCAGCTATGAAAAGGACATTTAGAAGTTGCAGAGCTCATGTTTTAATACATTCAGTAAATACACATTAATTTGTAAAATATTGTTTCCGCAATTGTTACTGCAACAGGATCGCAGATAAACACACACACACACACACACACATATATATATATATATATATATATATATTGTCCTTGAAAATATATATATATATATATTGTCCTTGAATATATATATATATATATATATATATATATATATATTTATATTTCAGCAGATTGTATCAGTAGCACCGAGTCGATCAATCTAAATAACGCCCAGTATGCTCTATTCCAATCAATGGGTATACAGAGTAACACTCAATTTTTGTATGCACAAATTCTTTTGAAGTACTTATAACTGGATGAAATACCATTTTTTTCGTAACTCTAATATGTGAGAAGGTCGGTGCTTAGCATGAAATTCTACACAGTTACCTATTTTGTCTAGTAGCATTTTATTGACAGAATGTTAGTAAGGAATTGGTGACTGATCTCAGAATACCAAAGACAGAAGGCATCTTCCGAAAAAAAGTCATATAAAAGTTCGCATGTCCACTATAACCTATGCTAGGGTTATGTACAAGTTCGTGACGACCTCCCAACTAACAACGTCATAACCCGGACCTTCTTAATTAGTTGCCTTAGTCTTCTGGGGAAAGGTTAGTCTTTGAGAAAATCTTCTGAAGGATATACAATTTTTGCTTATGGATTATACTCATTGATGTGGCAACCTAATCGTGAAAACGAATATCAAAAGAACAGAAATGGGGAATGAACAATAAGAAAACAAGTACCTACTTGAGAGGACCACTGAATGCACATTACTTTTAACTAAGAAAGGGAATCCTAAATTAAAAATATATTACTCTCTTATATAACTCCTTAATATTTATAAAACTAGAAATAATCATACTGCATCAACTCAATATCAATATCAGGCAGCTGTTTCAAAACCATAGCGGAGCCAAATGTCTTTTCCTATCAGCCAATGACATCAAATTGTCGCCTTCTTCGTTTTGTGCTATGAAATATTTCCCATTCAATCATTCTGATCGCATTGGCATGTTCCAAAGTAACACAATTAGAAAGGCTTGTTTATGACTGCCATGAGTACATGAATGCGGCATATCTCCGTGAACAGTGCATGGGAGTAAATCCGCCCTCCCATGTTTCGCATCATTGCTCTAATAGGATATGAAATTTAACCGCTAGCTACAGCATAGCTTACCTGAAAAGCAGCAGCTCTCATCATCAATTCCTAAAGATATTTCGGATATAGGACATTCAGAATCACTGTGAGTGTAAAAAAGTGCAGTTTACGCGCAATAGGTTTAGAATAAAAATTAAACAAAGGTGCTTTTAACAGCTGTTGTAACTACCAGAAAGTGTAACTATGTTTCATGCTACTTGAATAAAGGGAGAATTTCAAGTGAAAAATTTCCCTAATGACTGTATTAACCATTCATTCCATTTAAGTATATCGAAGAAACAGTAGTATCTAAGTAAATAATGCTCATTTGTCAAGATAGAAGTAAATAAGCTTAACTGTAGCGATTATTCACACTTCGAACCGTGGAACGTTAGTAGTTTTCCTGAATTATAAGACAAAACTCCTCGTAACTTATTTACTTCTTACAAGTTGAAAACATATTTTGGAAGAAAAAAGTCTATCTTACTAGCGAATGACACTATACAAAGCGTTTACAGTTGTCTATTTCAATGGAAGTTTTAATTGGTCCAACAGCCACACCCACCAGGTTCTGGGAAATCTCCATCCAATATACCAGGTAATAGCACTGATAAGCGATATCTCTCTGAAAGTATTTGCTAATCACTGAATGTCTGAAAGGGGAACGTAAGGTTGTGAACATGTGCATTAGATATCTTTCGAGGGTTAATTATTTTCTTATCATAAGTGTTCAATACCTACTAGAGAATTCTTAAGGCCGTATGGAAGATTGTCGTTCCCTTTCCATTAATGAAAGTATGTCATTACGCCAACTTGCTGTGATAATTCATTGCTACTGCTTTTGTTCAGTCCAATTTCTCTTATGCTGTAAACGAAGATTCGAAATAAACAATGCCTAAGAGCCGATGATTTATTTGGCTGTTCAGCTCACTGTTTTTAAATAATAAAATAATTGAAGGGATATTTAAACAATTGTTGCAAGAATAAATTATTTATATTATTACATTTCTGTAACGTGAACTTTGTTTGGAACCCACGACTTTAAGTTCTTTCCTAAGGACTAATGGTGAGGACCTTCAGGACATTGGATAAGAGAAAACTCCTAAACAAAGTTTCTCTAGGCAACTCACTACAACCAAAATTAGTAGCAACGTGCTAATAAGTACATCCATACCGAGCGAGTCAGTACCACGTAACCTGTGCGACTTTCATTTGGGAGGTCGCGGGTTCGATCCCACTCGACCGCACATTCTGACTTGGGTTTTTTTGGTGTTTCACCCTTGCCACATAGACGGATGCTGGGGTGCTTATTCTCCAGACTTTCTCTCCGTTATTTCCCGATGATGGCATTTCTTTATCTTCTTTCAAGTGTGCTTCTAGGCTCGCGGTTGTCGCAGTGCTGGCAGAAGACGCTGTAAATGCTGTTCTCGGCGTTGAGGCCCTTGGTGTTGACGGCTGCACAGCGAACTCCGGTGCCGGGATGAATACTTTCAACCGCTGCGTTATGGACTTCTGCGTGTCTCTGGTTTGTCTGCCGGCAGCCTGTAGCCACCGGACGTTGCCTCACTTCATCCTTTTCTCTTGGGGGATGTTAGCGTGCACAGATTTACATAAGTCGCAGTGTGAGGTGTCTCCTACCGTTGTTGATCCTTTAGCTGTAGCTCTAAGTAATTACATAATTGTACGAGATAAAAACAATTTAAAATGAACATAAAAATAAATTACAATGACTCCGCTGCAACAACTTGCGGGGGCCGAATATGAAAGGTCCAAGTTCTATTCCCGTTGGACCGGTCTCTTTGACGATGTTTTTGTCTTTGCCATGCTTCAGAACCGGAGGATCGGCTGAAGGGGCGGCGTGATAAGATGTGTTGTCATTGCGGAATTTGTTTTGAGCAACCACTCTCCTGGCATCCGGAGTGACGAAATTCCAGCGAGACCTCTCCTTGGGGAAGGTGGCTTGTGTTTGTGGTCCGTAGGTATCATCGGGATCTTAGGCATGGAGACGTCTTTGTCCTGGCTTGCCACCCCGGATCTGGTCGCTCTCTTCGACCTTCGATTCATCCTATCCTCCAGAAGTTTCAGTTAGATACAATAGGCTTCTTATGTGCTTCCATGCGTGTCACCCTACAACTTAATCCACTGTATTCTAAGTTCGTGTGTGTGTGTGTGTTAGTTTTATATGCCTTTTTTGTAATTAAGATGTCACACAACAGCTGCCGGGAAGGAAGATGTTTTTCATTAAAATAAAAATGTGCGTAGTATCCACCTAAATGGTAGCAAAGTTTAGCGCATTTTCGCAATATATAGTTACAGTTTTTTATAGTGGAACAATGATATGGGGATTATTGAAATATTTTATCTCGCCTTCCTTGATCAAATATTTGTGATCATCAAAATTTCCCAAACACTAGGGTAAAGCTTTGGCTGTTCCTGTGTAAAGCTCACATACATGCTTTTGAAGCATATAAATATGGTAGAGCTGTGACAAGAGAGATAACAGCTACGTGGAAAGGGAGCAACATGCAATCGAAAGTAAACAAAAGCAAGCAGGCTTTGGAAAAACACATTATTTACTTGGGAATTTTCCTCCCGCGCCAGAAAGGCACGTTCTCAAACTCGGGATTTGCCGCAGTGTTCAGGCGAGATAGGTAGGTGGGCCGCACGATTTTCTGTTGTTGCCTTGGTTACAATACCGCACATGTTTTCAGATTCACTTTTGCGCGTCGCGGAGCATAAACAAGCGTGCTCAAGTTGAAGGTTGGTCCTTATTAACATAATATCAGAACAAGTAGGTTGTATTTTCCTAAAACACAAAGCAAACACGTCATTTAGCGTGCGTAATATCTGAAGGTTTTGTGCACAGAGGAAATCTGGTCACGAACTCTCTTTCTTAAATTCTCCAGTTGGACTTTGACTCAGTTTGATTAAATTGTATTTCCTTAAATGCACTCGGTTTTAACTGTTGGCGAAAGCTCACAAATGTGTTATAACATTTTGGTTCTTACTATGCAGAAGGAGCTCTTGCTTTTTTGTTTAGCTGATATGCCATTATTATCAGAGAAATAAGTTTTTGGTATAACGTCCTAAAAATGCTGTCCAGTGTTATCTCAATTCGATTCTCGAAAGGAAAATTCTTAAACATTCAGCACTGCTTTCCATGCCCGTTGTGTATAGTCTTGCAGAAATATGAAACTGCTGGAATTTAATGTGCAATATAAGTCTGTGTTATGAAGCGCTAATTTGGTACCTATAAATCTCGCATGGTGGGCATTAATTTCACTCGCCAACGTCAGTAATCCACCCCTTCATATAGTCCATTTTCTGATGATTTTGTGTCCTCTTCATTATGATAAAACATAATATATTGCCAAGCATCTCTCAGATGATAATTGTGAATATACGTACTACTTCCCAAATGCAATAATACGATACGTATATTAAAATGACCAACATATGTTGCAGCGTTCTTTCACACCCCGTTTTTGATATTAGTAGATAAGCTAATTATTTTTCCTATTTTTAGAAGATCTAACATCTCTTAAATCGCATGGAACACAGAACTCGGAATTAGGAGAAACTCCAGGAAAAATAACAAGATATGAATTCGGATCCTTTGGATTACCTGGAAGGTAGTGCATATATTTACTTTTGAAGCACAACTTTTCGCCAATTTAGTAGCTGCATTTAAATTCCCTTTAATGCGTAAAACTCTGTATTGCAGATATCTCAAACTAATCGATATGGTTTCTCTTATTTACATACTATGCATGTGAATTCGTGCACTAGTTCTCCAGATTGAATGAATAAAATTTAACTGAATATGCTCTGGCTACAATAGTTCTGAAGTTATAGCCGTAAGAAATTAAGGAATGTAAAGGCGAGGTATTGTATTACAAATAAGCGCGCATTTGGCAAAACAATTGCGGCTTGGCCCGCTACTTGGCCAATGGTCAATCTTTCACTCTCGCTGAGCTTTTGAATTCCTTTCGTCTCTCTCTTTTTTTCCCCTTTTTCCAACATTTCCTTTGGTTTTTCTATTTGATTACCGTTTTGCTTCTATTACAAACACAGAAACACCCATGCCCAAGGCGGGACTCGCACCCACGTTCTCTTACGCCACAAGCACCAAATCAAGGCACTTCAGTGACCACGGCCATGGGGATCGGCTACATTGTTTTGGCATGCCGAATGGAGTACCGGGTAACTCACCCGAACCAAACCACAGGTTATAAACAGAGGTTGGCAGTTCGTAGCGCTGAATTAAAGATATGATTTCGCGCCTTTTCTTTCGCTGAATTTTTATATTTATAACTTTGAACTGTAAGACTTAGACCTAAGTAGCATAATTTTCTGTACATGGAATAGGATTCTGGAGAGTTGGGATGGAAATCCCGGAACATTCTATATACCGTATTAAATAAGTAAGAATACAGAAATTGCACATTGAACGCTTCAAAAACACTTAGTGATACACATGTATAGCTGTTCATACATGACTGAACATTTTAAAGCTAATCAGCAATACATTATCGACTTTACAAATATCTGAAGAAAGGAAATGGTGCAATTTGTCCTGTATATTTTAACCTCTTGGCCTTCCATTCTTGTGACAACTCAAACTGAAACCTTAATCTGACAGTTGAATTTATCTAAGGGATTTAGGCAGTAATCCTATACACCGGTCTGAAAGATAAATTAATCAGGTCATTACTCGAGGCTTCTTGATGTGATTCCTTTGTAATTTAAGAACTGATAATTGCTACATATGATTGCTCATTAGTTATAGGGTTTATTTTCAAATGTGCTTTTCGCTTGTGTGTGCGGATTTGTGTGAGTGTATGTGCGTGCGTGTGTGTATGTGGTATCACCGACTGTGTTATTTAACCGAGTGCCTTTCAGTTACACATTGGCGAATTAACATCTAATTCAATTTAAGTCTGAAAAGTAAAGATTTCCCTCACCAGAAAAAAGTTAAGTTTATACTTGTCTGCATTATTTGTTGTAACAATTTCTTCCATAATGTCTCATTGCGCTACTACTTTCTTTTACATAAAATGTAAATTCCACAAATATGAATATACATATATATATATATATATATATATATATATATATATATTTACTGGATTTCCAAAGCGTATTGTCAGAATTTACAATAAATACAGCGTTGAACTATAGTTGAAGATTTTCCAATATTTTTGTAGGGAATGTCATAAAACTTCACGTAGGATTCCTAAATGAAATTCAGTGAAAGAATCCTGCAGAATTTTAATAATTTGTGGATTTAATGCTAGGTATTATATCGTTTGTAAATAATTATTATCCATAAACGTTTTCTTTCATTAGGACCTATGAATGCTGAGTGAATATTAAATTTATGCTAACGAAAAGTGTATCTCCTCTTTAATGTCGATTCTATTTTAGTCATCTCTTATGAAACCTTGGTGCAAAGAACGCATTTTTGTCAGTCACCTCACCTGCGTTACACCATGACGTGTTTATTTGGATAGCAGAAACAATTTGTTACACGACATTTGATAGATAATCCATCAGCATCAAGAGGCAGGGTATTTTGACAAGGCTGGGTGTATACTGCAGTTTCTCTTTGTTGATTGAATAAGGTCATGGTATGGCAGTTCATTCTCGACCCCAATAAAATACAGCGGACAATTTGACAATTACGTTAAAATGATGAAGTATGGACTGGACGCTAAAGCTATGTTTCGAGTTATTTCAATTAAATTGTCAGCAATGTCTCTCCATCTTAAAACCGCACCCACGACTTTTTGTCTACAAACTGAGTGTCATCAAATGATAAAGCGAAACAGAACAAATACCTTTTGCTAAGGTATTTTGTATATATTTATGGGACTTTACCACACCATTTAAAACTGTTTTCTAAAATTTTCAGTTAATTTGACTGAACAGTTTGTCTTTAATTTGATTTATGCAAGCACTAAACAGTTTCGAATTTAATTGCTATTCATGTTTTACTATTCAAGTTATTGAATTTTAAAAATACATTTATCGTTCAGCATCAAATGTACCAAAACGATCAAATTTTAAAAATACATTTTATTTTAAACATTTGTTTTATCATTCTGCTCTAAAGGTCATATCATTTTTGTGCTTAGTATTAATTAAAACAATTAAAATTAATATTGTAAAATTATATTTTCACAATTAATTTTGTTTTATACAGTCAATATTCCACCATCGCAATAAAAATATATGACAGTTTTAACCTTATTATTTTGTAATATGCATGAAAAATTTAATGACAATTTACTTCATCATAAGTGAGCAAATCTACTAAGAAAAGAAAAACTTCAAAAGGTGAGGTTTTAAAATGAAAAAGAATTTTAATTCCAAATTGTTACCTTGTTCTATGAGAAGGTAAGAATTCACGATGTAAAAGTGAAAGTGGATTTTTAAAATTATATATTGAATACTTATTTTGGATGCGCTATGCTAATGTTTATTTTCTTGACATTTTCAGTGGGACATTCCAGGCTGCGCCATGGTCGAGTGGTTACACTACTCGCCTCTCACCAAGGCGGCTCGGTTTCGTTCCCAGGGGACCGTTAGTGGGATTTGAGATGGACAAAGCGGCGTATGAGCCGGGTTCCTCCGGGTTCTCCGATATCTCCCGCCATCGGTGCTACATCTTCATTCCATGTATCATCAGTGTCATCTCCTGCGGTGCCATAAGTAGTAAAACGCGGGCGTTAAACACTATAAAAATGGGGCATTCCCTTAAGTCTTTTCTTTAGAAGCTTCAAGGTCGCGGAAACATTGACAATCTTTACTTTTTTACTTTCATCCAGACTGTCCAGAGCACCGATGCAGGCTCTGGGTCCCTTTGCGTTTTACGTGACTCCAGGGAGGGAGAGGTGAAGGGCGACTGCATCTGGATGACGACGGGCGCAAGCATGGACGGGGTCTCTAACGGCTACAATAGGAACGAGCTTACGAGCTCCGAGCATACGGTGCCCCCCCCCCCCACGAGGAATCCTGAAGCCCGGTCCTGTTGAGCGAAACCGAGACGCCAAGATAAACCCTTCATAGTTCACAAGCCATCGTCCAGCCGGAACCCCATCATCCAGACGAAATCGTCTGAGCCATCCCTCGCGATGCTCTTGGTAAGAGAAAACTGTGAAGACTCGTTGGATGTTGAGTGACTTTTCCGATCAGGGGGGGGGGGGAACGAAAGACCAAAATGCAGAGAAAAGGAAGGGAAAAAAATGAGGGAGGGATGGTGAAGAATCTCCGCATTTCACGCATAAACGTGAGGAAGGGTGTGGGTTCTGATTATAATTAATAAGATAAATCATAAGCAAGAGATAAAGGTAAACTTAGTGAGATCACACTCTAGCGATGACAGTCGAACATTTATTCTGTGGTTTATTGCTTATTTGTTTTTCAAAATAAAATTTTTCGAAATATACCCATCATGAAACGTTATAATTTCAGAAAACGTCTTCATCTATAAAATTCATGTTCCCTCTTAATGTAAGGAGTACGAAAGACATGTTAAAATCCACATCTTATATTTATATTGCTTCAGAGTACTTTGGGACCAGTAAACATATTTTCAGGTTTTTTAAGTTATTAAATTTTATGGGCGAATATTAATAAAAAGCGACACATTATCCAATAAAGTTAGATGATAAGATTTAAACCTTCATTTTTTTCTTAAAAGGGAATAGAATTACCTACTATCTTTATAAATTATTTGTTATTCTTCGCTCCTTCTTTACTTCCTCTACCATCCATTCATCTACCTATAATATATAACATGTTACCTGTGATATGTTTGTATCCCTGTAAATCATCTCCAAAACGAAATGTCAGATAATGGGTTACAACTTCAATAGCAACACGGATATCACACAATGATTTTAAAGCATATCTCCCCGCCCCAAAGTACCCGTTACTTAGAAAACTTTTCGTTTCTTTTTGTTTATCAACAACCACTTTAATTAAGAGTTTATGCGTTTTAAGATAATTTATAACCAATAGAATATGCATCTTGAATTTTCTGGATATATTCTGTAAACTTTTTTTCAGAATGAGTTAAATATATCCAATAGACAGTTTTTTTTACACAAAAACGTTAAATAATTTTGAGCGGTATTATGGAAGTATTTTAATGTGTTTTTAAGCCAACTTGAATATTTGAAATTATAATATGAGCTATATATGTTTATCGGCTCATAGTTTGATTTCATAATTTCATTTATATAATATCAAATATAACAATTGTCGCATGATACCAATGTTACATGTGTTGAACCCAAACCGACTTGTTAAAACGAGTTGGGGAATGGCATGTCAAAAGACTTAGGACACTTGCAAACAGATATAACATTTTCTCCGCCACTTTCTTCAAGTTTGCATAAACACTACACTACACTACGTACATTTATCCCAGATCGCCACCATAATGAGTAGCTGTTGCTTCAGTCCCCGCCAAAATGTTCGTCGTTATTTCACTTATCGACAGATGCCCACTGCACTAACTCGAAAGTATCTGAAAGACATCTCAAGTCCCATGATGATGAGTCGCGCATTGCTGGACGAACGCGGGCAATATACTACTTCTAGTGACAGGTGATTCTTGTTTTATAAATCCGTCACCAAATGTGTACTTAAGTTAGTGTGTACAGATAACATGATACAAGGCCGCTAGCCCGTTCCCCCGCCACAGCATTTCCTGCCTTCCACAAATCACGATAACGGAGTTCGGCAGAAAAATAAAAAAGAAACAATCACTTCTGGACTATGCGCCACAGCGTTCCCACATATAAACAGAACTGCAATTGGATATATTTTCACATAACTTACGTAAAATACTCATTATTTCCATTACTCACTTCATCGAGGCAATTTGCCTAACTATTCTGATGAAGATGCAGCATTAATGATTACATATCGCATGCAATCTGAACAAATTAGATAAGAAGCGATCACTAATGAAGATAGAAAAGTAAATAGCAAAGTGTTAACTAATGTTTAATACCTTTATATTTGCAAAGAAGCTTTTTCTTTTTCATACCTATGGTAAGTAGACGAAATATTGTTTCATCCAATATTTTATATCAAGATTTCATTGGAAATATATGTGTTGAAGTTTCCTGAATAAAGCATATGTTTTAACAAAAGGTACGTGCGCACAGAGTAACTATAAAACAAGATGTCACATAAACAACAAACTTGGTATTTAAGTTCAGCATCGTCCAAAGATGCGATACGACGATAAGATTTTTAAGAACATGCTCCCTCCCCAAATGTGGGTTTTCTATTTTAATTTTCTCAAAAATGGTTAGTTATTTTGATTAAAACATCATATCTCTAAGGATGTTTGCATGACAAATGTACATCTCAAATTATCTGACAGTAGCCTGTGAGGTTCTCTTAATTAGTATTACTTTTGTATATAATTGTGTAACTGGTAAGTCATAACAGACAAAAGCGCATTACACTCACAAAAAATGTAGATTTGGTAAAACACTCAATTTATGCCAATTAACATTTTTATGTCAACTGTTTTCATGATATTCATTGGTACAGTTATGGAATTCACACGCTCCATAATTTTTTAAATGCTAAATTCATAGTAAGCACTGTAGGATGAATTCTCGATTTACGGACACGAAATGAGGGAGATTCGCCCAGGAACCTTCTTCTTTCAAGGTATGGGGTCTTTTACATGCAAACAAACATTACAAGGGGCCACTGGCTTTTCTTCCCTTCAGAAGGAATCCATGCTACGAATTTTTGCAGCCGTAGGGTGACAAATTTGTCCTCTTATAATAGAGAAAAAATAAAAAAAAACAACCTTATCCGGATTACTCACCCTAATCAAGATTACAACTCGGAACCTCTTGAATGCAAGAGAGATACTTAAGCTACGTTATAGAGGAGGTCTAGAATAAGTTGTAGAAAGATAGAATAAACTTTGGTTAGAAAAACTCATATGAATGTAACAAGAGCGTTTTTCTTTTTACATCGTCTAACATCTATCATACAGTAGGAACTGGCAATTGAATTCCATCCCAAAATTGTATAGACATGTCGAGTTCTGAATTCGAAAAAGCATTTAAAAAGATGTGCGTATACGCATACCTTACGGTCCAATTGCCCCATATTTGACGGGTGCAGACATTTATTCGTGCGTTAAAAACAGTTGCAGAATTCAACGGGGCTATTTCATGTTAAAACTGGCCAGTGGGTAAGAGATATCTTCCCTTTAACCCGCTTCATGTCTCCGCAATAAGCAAGAGAAGTAAAACGGTCGCTCAGTCAGTTTTCCAGTTACGGTTTTAACTTGAAATAGCCCCGTTAGTTGAGTTCTACAACTCTTTTAACGCTCGAAGAAATATCTGTACACGCCAAATACGGACAGTTGGAACGAATGGTCGTTCTAAATGATTTCGTGCACAACATGTTAGCCCCTAATTCTGAAGATTGTGGGTTCAAACCCGGCGGAGGACGATGGATTTTTTTCGGACGTAAAACTCTTTAGTATGCCTTCTTTCGGAAGGTCCGAATAACGACTTCCGATATGAGACAAATATAAGTATTGGAAAACTAAAGCCAATAACAATAATATATCGGAAATGGTTAACTCACAAAATTTGAATTTCAAATGAATTGTGTATTTTAACGAGATACACCTTCTTTGTGTAGTATGTCTCAGTTATACAAAAATCATTTAGAGTCAAGAGGATTTCAAAAGCTGTTCTCAGAAAATTCAAGATATATATTTTATTTGCCTATAGTGAAAATGTCTTAAAACACATTTTAATTAAAATCTTAGTCATTTTTAAGAAAATAAACATTCTTCGTGTAAAAGGTAGTTTGGAGTGGACGACTTTCTTCAGAATCTTTGTGTCGCATCCTTGGAACCTTCTGTTTAAATATCAAGTTTAACATTTAATGGATCTTTTGTTTTTGAGTAATGCTGTCTCCACACTCGCATACACCCACCCCTCCTCACACCAGGTGAAGATTTGTGTAAAATGCCCCTTTTTGGATTCTTGGGACTCTAAATGTATATTTCCAATGAAATCTCGGTATCGAATTTTTGGGTGGGGTGCAATATCTTCTCTACGTATTATGCGGTACAGAAAATAAAAACCAATATACCGAATACCAAATTTTAAATTTAAGCCGTCCACTGTCACTGTTTAAGCATATAAAATAGTTCTTCCATCCCAAAACTCCCTTTACATGGGTATGTTTTGTTGCTGTATTTTTTAATTCATCCAAAAATTACCATCGATTTTCATCCTAATATATATTTGAGATGCTAATTAGGTAAACTAAAAATGTAGCTGGCATTTTCTTTGCAATCCCTGTGAAATGTTCTTAATAACGACTGAATTGTGTACAGTTGTGTGTAATTGAAGATAGATAAAATCTCTGCACACGAACAAATGTAAAAAATAAAATAAAATACTTTGGTGTCATCTTTTTTCGTAGCCTTCGTCATTTTTTAAATATTTCATATTGGAAGTTCACACTTCTCCAGCTACACCATCATTCACTATGTACATTAAGCGTAAGCATGAATAATAAAGTATTTACACCTATTGTAATGGAACTGTTCAAAAGGATCTCGCAAACAAAAATCAACAATGAACTAACCGTAAATAAATACGCTAGGAATTTTCAAGATTTCAAGTTTATGTCTACATCAAACGTAAGAAACTAGCCAATCAGTGAGCCAAAAATCACCAGGCTATGTACAAAAATTGCAGCAAAATAATTTGTGACGGTAGATGATGTTTTTTGCTAGTTTAGCGTCCTTTAACTGGGTAGTTCCTGTCCCTTGTTCCTTTGGAAACATGACATAACCTCTGCGTTAACTCAGCTATTTGACACTCTCTTGTGATTGGCTGCTGTTTATGTCTCCGATTGTCGTTGCTGATGACAACATCTCGTAAATTGTATGCTTAAGATTTACGTCGTTGGTTATTGAGAATGGTCCATTAGTCTCTGAGGGACATGCGTAAGTTTTCGATTATCCCTTTTCAGTTCCAACACAATAACTCGTTATACTATGAATAAGCATTTGAATGCTGTTTCCGCACCTTGTATGTGTTTATACATGTATGTATATATATACGAATGAATATGAATGTATGTGTGTATGCTTGTATTTATTGCTAAATATGACATCACTCCTAGGCAAAACATATCGTAAATAACATAACATCGACATGAGAATCGCTTTTTATATGAGTGCTGTACTATAATATTGAAATGGGTATTATGTGAATTTTCATGTATAGAGAAAGCCGCGTGAACGTATTAGGGTAGTTTCCTATCCAGTAAACTTTCAATTCTGGTGTTTTTATATACAATTTTTTCCATTACAGTTCATCACTCTACTGCTTACTAAGAGTATTTAAGTAGAGGAATTATTGAAATGAATTTATTTACCTGTTGATTACAATGCGTACAATATACGTTAAACATTTTTCATACTATTTTCCTTTTTTTGGCTTCTATTTTAAGTTGAGGTTACCGTCTATGCGCCGTGGCATTTTTTCTCCTCTTTTTCTTAATTCCTGCTCCCCGAACTATTTTTTTAGCTTTTTAAAATATTTAGATCTCCGTAATGTTTTGCGTTTATTATAGTAAAGTTGATCTATTTTCTTAATTCTTGTTTCCTTTTTATATTTAGTATTTTCATAATATAATACCTTTGTCCAAGTTGTCCCATTTGTTATTCCATATTTCTTTTCTCCACTTTTCGGTTTCTTTACATGTTAGTAATTATGTTCTAACTGGCTTGTTGTTTTACACATATCATTCTTGCAGTCTGGCTCTTATCCCTTTTAAGAATATTATGCCACTCTGAACCATGCTGACTCTTTCCTCTCACCTTATACATGTGTGTGTGTGTGTGTGTGTGTGTGTGTGTGTGTGTGTGTGTGTGTGTACTTTTACTTACCCCACTTCTATCATTTTATATATAGCCGTTTTATATCATCTATTCTACCCTTCAGCATCTACTAATATTGCTTCCTTCACTTAGCCATAGTTTCCCATCTACATTTTGAAATTCGTTTCTTACATCTATCCACCAACTGTCTTTATTTTCATTTCCTTTCTGTTGTATAATACAACGTTTGACTAATTGATTGTTTTCTTCTTCTGAAAATGTAAGTACCATATGTTTACGTGTGTATGAAAATATACTGTATATCTGGTATGTTCTGCAAATAGCCTAACATTCCTCTTCATATTGAATGACTTTTATAAACCGTAAAATATGCACAAAACATTGCTAAAGACAAAATATAGATCTCGTTGAAATAACTTTTTACGCCAAATAACATTTTTTGTGGCGTTAGTTATTTCCAGATTTTGTTGTTGTTATTGATTTACATTTTCAAGTATTTACTCTTTTTACTTTCTCTGCTACCTGCCTGTAGCTGGTGAAAGAAAGTATTGCATTCCACACAAAAATTAGGTGTCGAATTTTTCCCGAAGATATGTTTTGGGCCAGCTGAATCCGAAAAAAGCATGAACAGTATAACTCCTCGCTTGTCTATGAACAGCATAACTCAAAAACGACATGCCGGATTGATACCAATCTTGGTAATTAAGATCAGTAAACTCGGCATGAAGATTAAAAATATATCACCCCAAACTATTCTTTACGTGAAATATATTTCGACATGTTTGATTTTACAGGTGACTAAGGATTATGATTAAAACATTTAAGCAATTTAAATAATAGATAAAAAATATGTATTGAATGTTCTTGGAATAGCCTGTGAAGTCCCGTTCACCCGAAGAGTGTTATATGATTTCGTGTAGCGGGTAAACTATACAAAATGTAAATTTCTTGAAAAAAAAACATTTATTTTCAAATAGTTTTTCTAAGCTACCAAGAAAATCCGAGATATCAGTTATTGTTGGTTTGCAATATCCATACTTTTGTCAGTTTTAAAAGTGTTGGCGCTATTCAGTTGCTTCTCGAGATGTCGTGGAAAGAATATAGACCTTAATGATCATTGATCACACTGTTTTTTGCATCTCCTTGCACCTAGTAATGTGCAATGAAGCTACAGATTTATTTCCATTAACATGAAGTAGGTGGAGAAATCAGCTAAGGAGCAGTTTGATGATGATAATAATAATAATAATAATAATAATAATAAACGATAGTGGGTAGAGAAAATCGTTTGGGTGTAATACATCTGACATTTTTTCAGTGATAAGCCATTATTCGTTTCTAACTCGTGGTCATGTAAAGAGCATGGAATTTCAAAACTGTATAACACACCGATCCACGTTTTTAAATAAAACTGACTGTCGCTTTACCCTACCTTTATTTTATACTTGCGAAATATGTAAATGTGTAATTAAAGATTATCTCTTTTAATAAGAAATAGAAAAATTAGCCTGCGTATGACAAGTTTCAAGAAAAGTAAGAAACGAAAATTATGTGAAAAGCAACACATCGGATTGTTCCAATGAATTTTATTATTTAGAATGGCTAGGAGAAAGTACTCGTAAGACTTTCTAAGGCTTCTTCTAAGGCTTAGAAGTTGTGCGAAGAGCTGGTAACCCATCCGCGTAAATCAACATTTTACACCTACGCTCTAGAATAAATGCCGGACTGATTTACATATGACAACCCAAGCATAGAACAAGGTTAAACGAAAAGACAAACAAAAAAGTAAACATTTTATATAAAAATTGCAACCTGGAATGTCAGAGACATCCACAATAAAGAGAATGAATTAGGAAAAGAATTAATATTTGACAAGGTATGTAGAATGAAATACTAGAAAATAAAGAAGTACCAATACATTTAATATATGTAATAAGAAACCTAAAAGTAAAAATTAAAATCAGAATAAATAATCGAGAACCTATACGCTTTTTAATCTACATTTTGATGATATGATTAGATGATGGAAGTACCAAACAGTAGGTGGAAGTAATTTGGGGTCAAGAATAGTATTAAAAAGACAATGGTCTTTAAAGGCGACCAGATACTAATAGCGAAAAGTGAAGAGAAATGTCAAAGGATGACATACAAACTAAATTTAATATCAAAAGCATATAGTATGGACATTTCAAAGAAGAAAACTAAAGTTATGGCATTTAAAGATACTCGTCCAGTGCGGTCTAAAATAATAATAGAAAATAAAAGTACAGATTATGTGTCTATATTTAATTTCTTAGGATGCGAAATACCATATCGGTTTGAAATAGATGTAAATAAAAAACTAAATAAATTTAATTATGTATAAGAAATTAGAAAAGACTCAATAATAAAACTGTATAAAGCAATAATGGTTATTCTTACTTTAACTTATGAATCTGAAACAGAAAATAAAAGAAGAATACAGGCAGCCGAAATGAAATTCCTTATAGACCTATTGCAGGATACACAACATTAGATAAAAATTAAAGAATAAGATAAGGAAAAACTTAAAAACAGAAGAATTAAATAAAATAATAACAGAATATAGAACCAACTGGAAACATTTGGAAAGAATGTCAGTAAACAGGATACCTCAGGCATCATATAAGTATAAATCCCAAGGTTATAGAAATCCAGGACAAACAAAAAAGAGATGGACACAACAACATTTTGGAGCCGAAACAGGCTAAAATGGCCTGAAATCGTGAAGGAGAAGAATAATAATTTTATAATAAATACCTTGTTCCTCAGAAACAGAAGACGTACTTATTTTAGAAATCATATTATTAACATAATATATACTGTCTTAAGAGCAGACAGACAACTTTTTTGCAATAAGTCTAATTAGTTCCTAGGCGTTTTCATTTGAAAATTTTACACGTAAGAACTTCAAATTCAACATAAGTTTTTACAGAGTCGAGCAAAGCGTGTTTTTTCCCCCCTACTCCGGCATTCTGTAAAACATTTCATAAACATGTAGTGTACAATATTTTTTTATTCGGCAGTGTAGTTTGCACATATTTCACTGTTCGACCAATCTGAATAACAACGATAAGCATCCGTTATCAAAATAAATGGATACTGAAATCACTGTACACATAAAGCAGCTGAGACAAATAATGATATTCCAACATAATCAAGTAAGGCGGCATACCTGAAAATCGCTATAATCTCTATCTTAGCTCCTATCTGCTTTGTAAAGTTAAGAAAAAATATTTCTCAGGTGGCATACGAGTAGAAATGTATAACCATTTACTACGAGAATTTATTTACATATTTTGTAAATAAACTTACCCTTGTAAAATGAAACAACATCCAATCGTTAATCTATGTAAGACCAAAACCAAGATGCTGCCGAAGGAAATGCATTTATCACTTTTTCTATTAAGTGCTTACAGTAAAAATAAAGGCTGTGATGTATCTCATCCAAAAATTCGATGTAAAGATTTCAATGGAAATACAAATGTTGAACTGTAAAGCATTTTTAGAGCAAAAGCCAATGTGTGTATGTGTCTAAAAAGAAAACTCTAATTTTTATATTTTAAACTGTGTATAATAAAGAAAACATTTAGTTTAAAGCAATGATTTATTTTATTTGTTTATTCAAACTTCAAATGATTAAACGTGTTTCAGTTTTATTGCTTTTATTTTACTTTAAACATTTGGCCGCAAACAAAAGCAAGAACTGTTTTAGAAATGAAACACACCGGCAAAGGTGAAACCGTTCCATTATGCAGCAGGAGCGTGCATTCTACTCCAAGGCGGACCGGACTTCACCCAACAAGCGTTAGTGTCTGCGTTTCAAAGAGTTTTGCTATATAATCTGTGAAATATATTCAAAAACATTTCCAAAGAGGTCATCTGATTTAAAGGTAACATCTGTATTGTAT
Organism: Hymenopus coronatus; assembly: GCA_030762935.1. Classification (NCBI taxonomy): domain Eukaryota; kingdom Metazoa; phylum Arthropoda; class Insecta; order Mantodea; family Hymenopodidae; genus Hymenopus; species Hymenopus coronatus. Next base: position 79,141,508 of record CM060881.1, on the reverse strand, counting down.
TCTGACATATCAAGACTAAGTACCCTCTTAACCGAAGCACCTCGTTCTATTGCTAATTGGTTTAATTGACCTCCTTGTTTTTGTTTTGGGCATATCTCCCGGGGAGAAACTCCATCGCAAACCTACACTTTACTTTCTCCGAAGCTACAAATGAAGCATGACCTAAAACTGTCAAAAACTAATACGAAACAGGTTTGTATAAATAATTGTCAAATTGTTTGAATTGCTATAATGTTAAAACAGTGAAAACGGTAACTTCGTAACACAGTTATGTAAACGTTTGATGATATAATATCTCAACAGCTCAGATTATCTAAGGTGAAATATACTACCTCCTTAATTGCATAGTGAGAACAGACACAGAATACATTTTTCCGCTAACTGCGCATATAGATATTCCTAAAGATATGTCTACATCCTGTTGCAACTATATTTCAGGGTCGCTCAATAAAGTTACCTATTTTTTTATTCACCACTATCTTATTGTGTCAAGGATAGCTCCTCTTCTTGTTTGATTGCTCTTTTTAAATGCCACCAAATCAGATAAACGTAGCGATAAACTGAAATTATCCTTGAAATCGTTGATGTATTACGGTAACAATTATTTGTATTTTTATTTTGTCAAGGAATATGATAATGAGCAAAGTATGAATTACAAAGGGTATTCTTCAATTCTCTTTCTGGATACAATAAAACAATACCGAAATCCTCAAAATAACGGCGGCTATTCAAGCGAAGTATTTGGAGAGGGGCCTCGCACATATTTATTTACCAAAATATATCATATATTTCAATTTTAAATCCAATTGTAATAGTGTGCATAGTAACTAATGATAAACTGTGGCTTTCAGCTGTAAACGTGATTTTGTTTCAATCGAGTTTGTTGCAAGAAGAGCATTACCATGGTTGCTCTTTAACTACTATGTTCTTGGCGTACCATTCTATATTCGACGTGAAAGACAGCAAATTTTTCAGTGGCCCTTTATCAGCTTGAGGTTCCTTTACGAGCCATAAATCTACGACATGTCCTGCGCCGTGACGCAACGTGCTAGAGGTTGCAGGGTAGTGCTCTGGTTCTGAGCACCGGAGTTCGATTCCACCCGTGGGGGTGCGGATTTTAGGACCGGTGTCCACTGATCATCATGAAGAAAGCGAGGAGCTGCCATAAGCAGCGATCCCGGCTATGATAGCCAACAGTTCGGCTCGGGTATGTGTGATGTTGGTCACATGATCTCCCGACAGAGAGTCGCCCTCCGTGGTGCAATGGTTACCATGCTAAGTTCATATGCCCAAGGTCAAACTTCAAATCCGCCGGAGGACGATGGATTTTTTCGGGCGTAAAAATCCTGAGCATGGCTTCCTTCGGAAGGGAAGATTTACGCCACTTAGAAGAACCTCAAGCCTGATAAAGAGGCCTCTGAGCAAACTGAAGCTATCTTTTACGCTCAGTATAGAGAACCACAGCAGTTAAATAGCATCCATAAATAAAATTCCATTTCATTTCCCCGTGTAGACTCGTAAGCGCTGTAACGACACATATTATTTATTTATTTATTTATTATTATTATTATTGTTATTAATATTATTACTATTAAATCTTCGACACATACCCACCGGCTTTACTTGCCATTTCAGAGGAAACAATTCCAAGAATGGTTCAAAAAATCCAATGTCTTCCGCTGGGGCTTGACCCTGCAACCTCGACAAATAGATGATAGCCTAGTACCCCTAGACCACGAAAGACTAATTTTTGGATGGTTGATGCCGTGACTCAAAGCGGCTGTTAAAAAATAATATGGGCCATAACAGAGATTGGGCAATTTCAAGAATAATTTGAAATTGAAGATATGGATTATGAAACCGCAGACATTGAAGAAGTATGGCAAATTGTGTTGTTTCTTACCTCCCGCCCTAGTATGGTGGTAGAAATGGATTTCCTTGGAAATGAATTCATTTGTTGGAATTTTTTTATTTCGGTAGGTATATCATCGGGTAAACAGCACACGATCACAGTAAAAACGATTATTGTTGTCATGAAGGAGAATGAAAATACCGACGGATTATGCACCTTATGATGTTCAGTAATGTTATCTGCACTTTTGGTAACATTCATCCTACTGCTCATTGTAGTTCTGAATAATTAAAGGACAATCTACATAATTTCTGAACAATTATCGTAGGCAAACAGATTTCCTTGTTAACTTGACCTATTGTCGTGTTGACTATGTATGAGACGTAACTTCCGACTGTATGCAAATGTAGCAGTGATTCATACACTAGCCGGGAGTTGATCTCAAAGTTCCCTCTCTCATGTCGTGATTCATGCAGGTTGCGTAGTTACCTCGGAGGTTGAGAGACTATGGTTTGCTTTCTGGAAGCGCGATCAAAGTCTGACATATTTGTAACGATTTTATAAAAAGTAACATCGTCATTATGCATCACATCGTCCTAAAGATTTCACTTCGCCCCCTGCCCCACTGATTATTACCAATTAAGCCGTTATTGCCTCTGGAAATTCGAATAGGACAATATTAGTTGCGAAGCCTGCTAAAGAGGATATCCTCAACTTACGACAAATTGAGAAACATACGACATTAATAACGTTTACCAATATACAATATTTGGTCATATGGTGAAGAAATCCTTACATCATTTATGGGGTGTTATAACATCAAACAGTATTGAATCATTTAAAATGTTGAATGAATGCTTTAAAAAGTTATCTTAAATATTTATTCCATTGAAATATTGTGAATAAAAGTACTTTTCAGAAAATATAAACTCTTATAGTGTAACATTAAACAAAACAAAACAACAAAAAAACAAAAAAAAAGCAAAACAAAAAAAATTTGAACAATAAGCAATACATTCCGATTTCTTTTTCCATTTTGCACTGCATTAAACTCCCTTTTCTAAGTGCTCATTCTTGCATGAAAAGATAACATGCACACTTGCGCACATTATAATATTTAGTTTTGAGGTACCCATTATATATGCTAGTGCTAGTTATTAATCCAAAATGATAAATTATTACAAACAATTCTATTGTGTGTATATTTTTTTAAAAATCTATTCCGTAAAATATGTATTTTAATTCGCTTCTTAGGTGTTTCTTTTTATTGAAAGTTCATAACAGCTCTGAGGAATAGCATTTCTGTGGTTTATATTCACCGAGTTTCCCTATTTTTGTACAGTTCATGTTTCAAATTTATAAATCACAGTATTGATCGCCAATACAAAATTTAAGCTCCGTATCTTGATGAGTTCAATAGCTGCGCCTTAAATGTTAAGAAATTTGGAAATTTTTTGTTTGGAAAACGCTTCCTACGAGTTTATTGAAAATAGCTGCAAACAAATCTATTCAGCATATTTGTTTGTTTTTTCCTCTTAACGTATTCTTCCGAGAAGTAGTTTTCTCTGATTTATTGTCAAACGCACATAAAGCTATATATTAGGTCCAGTTAAGATAACTGGCTACAAAAAGATAAGAAAAAGAAGGAAACACAGAGGAAATTTCTTAAGAACGTCTATGAGCTTCACCTCGTAAGACTTTGTTATCAAATAAAGCAAACCAACAGAGAAACTGCCCGAAACTTTTAAAAAGCAAAGGAGTTGAGCGTGTAAAATATTGTATAATTAATTATCGAACAAGGATGGTAGTGAAGAGACAGATTAAGAAAAAAGTCTGAAGTGTTCCTTTCACATGACTTTCTCTAGGTTTTACAGAAACAGCTTTCCTTGGGTAATATTATTCTTTCATCTACAACATGCTAATAAAGGTAAACATTAGCAGAAATTGTCTTATTACTTGCTTTCTTGTGAGTAGAAGGGACTTAAGGGAATACACTAGGCTAAATCGATAGTCAAACCTTTAAAAGCTGTTCCTACGTGAAACAATTGCAAGTTCGGTTCCCTTTGCATGGCGTGCAGTAAAATGAGAGATATAAAACGAATCGTCACTTACAGTTGAGAAAAGTTTAAGCAGTTTAAAATTAAAACCAATAACAAGGAATATTTTAGAAACATTACCTCTTCATAAAAAACGTATATGACAAATTATGTATTTTAACGAGATCTGCATTTTTTGTACGGTAGGTTTTTATCTATCTCTTACGATTTAACTGTAATGCAAAATTCTGCTAACCTCATCCAGAATAAAGAGGTCTTCATAGGCTATTCCCAGAAAATTCAAAATAAGCATTTTATTTGTGATGCAAATATCTTTAATATACGGAATTTTAATAAAAAAATTACAGCCATTTGTCCATGTAAAGGGTAGTTAGTAGTGGGGAGATTTTCTTGAGAATCTTCGTGTGGCATCGTGGGAAGATTCTAAAGATAAATTCCAAGTTTGGTATTTAACGATCTTTTCGTTTTTGAGCTATGCTGTCTACAAACACACACACACACGTATACACACATAGATAGATTTGTTAACATTATCACATATTTTCCCATTATACCGTTCCATCATAGTCACGAAGTTAACACACAACTCATAAATAAATATACTAACATAGTCATCAGGGTTTCTAAAATAGATGCTGCGCAAGTAGTTTCATGGCCATTATTTTTTACCATGTCTGAGTGAAATAAGGGAAAGCATCAAGTTTCCTCTGAAACACTGGCAAATCCCGAAGGACAGCGGCGGGTTCCCGTGTCGTCACAGACAGGTTCACACACCTTGAGTTGGCAAGTTCCTGCTGACACGCAGCCAAGATCTAAATCCGACCAGAATCCTCAATCAACAGTCTACGAGGGTTTTACTACAGCGGAAGATGTCATTGGCTTGGGAAATGTTCCGTTAATAGCGCGGCATATGGGTAAAAGTAACCAACATGGACACGGTCCAAGTGCAGGAGACACTAATGGGCCAGAAGAAAGTGTCTACTTCCAGCAGACTCTCTGGTGTCCCAAACGCCCTGACTGTAACGCGGTTCTCAGTATTTTTAACTTTTACTGTTAACCCATTATTATGTAAAATTTCTTAGGGAATAGTATTTCTTGTGATGTGGATTTAGACATCATTAAATCGATACCCTAACTTTCCACAACTGATATTTGCATCTCAGTGCCCAACTATCTGAACTACAGTTTGAAAGCGCTGATTTACGTGTTATGGAAAATATGTTACGTGAAGAATGTTCCCCTATTATAATAAAATGGATTAAGTTATAACAATATATTTAAATAACTGGAGAGACCATGTATGAGAATGGAACCATCCCGTATATCTTTTAAAATATTGCAGAATAAATCAAGAGGTGCAGAAAGCTTAGGAACATGTCTTAGGCCAAAACAGTGTTGATGAAGAAGTATATTCAAAATGGTAACGTGTGCTAACTGCTGTATTCTGTAACCATCATTGTTATTAAATTTTATGCTGGAATTAATATCGCCTCATAATTAAAGATGTATATATGTAAAGTTTATTGATATTGAACTAATTGATATTCTATGAGCTAATAAAGCACACTAAATCACTCTACAGGTCACTTAGAAGAATGTATAGCTTTAGGTTGCATAGTGATATATTCAAAGACATATTACGTGATTATTCTGGGAAGAATAAATTAAAGATATAAAAACGCAGCCTAAGAAGTTAAACCAGAAAGACTCGCTTACCGCTATGGTTCATTGTTCAGCTTCTAGCTTCTCAACCCAGAGCTCCTGGCTTCAATTCCCGAGCTGGGGCGAGGTAATTTTTCAGATTTGCATATAACTACTTTCCTTATATATGGCATGCACTCTTGCTTCCAGTAAATCTCAAGCCAGTGCCCAAGCCATTTACTTTTCTTCTTCCTCATCTATTTCAGAACTGTTAATTCTTCGCCACTCTTTCAAAAACAGCGTCAGTGCTTTTCTTTTATTTATTTCAGTCGTTCTACTCTTTTCCATGTCCGAAAATCAGAGGCTCGAATTATTTTTTCTCAATTCGTTCCAATTTTCTTTCTCACTGACTAAAATACGTGTAAATTGGGCATTAATATTACTTGGAAGAATAAACAATTCGTTCGGTTGGATTTAGGAGTCAAGTATATGCTAAAAAGGATTACAAAATTCAGTATGAAAAATAAATTATGTTAGTATTCTAATTAGTATAACATAAACAGCTTTTACAAAGATCTAAGAAAGATGGCCTTGGTCCTTTCACCGATATCTACGTCTTCCTTGGTCTCCGTATGCTGTAGGTCTAGCTTTTATACATTTTATGTTAATCTTACACGCACCTAAATGATATTCATGTAGACATCTAACAATACATCCGGCGGAAATTCCAGCTTCTTTTAAATTAATTCAAATACCTTCAATTGGGATTTGAATTTCAAATTTAATGTTGGACCACGAAACAATAACTTCCTGCAGTGTGCATTTTCTTTACGTAACACCTAAAGGTCCCACGGTAAAGCAGGAAGGGCAACCTGTGCACACAAAAGAAGCAAGAAGTGCTTCCATTATGTAACAAGTCAGTTTGAGAAGGGCCCAGGCACAAGAATAGTTCAGTGCCAGAACCTTCTTTTGTCAAGATCCCGGGGGGATATCCTCGCCACACCTCACTCGAATTGGAGCGACGCTATCGACCTTCATCCTATTTTCTGTACTCGGCACTGCAGCAGGTTACGTAGGTGGCGGCGACGGTTACCGGCAACTGTTGCAATTTGGCAGGTGAAATAGCTGTCATTCGAAATCATCACTTCTTACTCTCGTGTTTTCATTTAAAATACAAGACTAAATTTACTTAACACATTCTCTGTGTGAAGTATTGTAAATGGTCAAATATTCATCATCCAAATTTCATTTAAAGTTCTATTTAATGGCCTTTTAAATTATACAGAACCACAATTTTTATAAATAAATTATCTTTATCTCTTCCTTCTATGCATAAGAGCACGAGAGAAAAATATTGGGGCAGTTTGGTATTTGTTAGTTCCGAGAATACAAAGCAAAGATTATAAGGAAGACGGAAATGTATAGGGGACAATTGGGGTTTAGTGTTTTGAAAGTTATACTCATACCAGGGGATATTTCAAAATGAAATCAATAAAACACTGAATTTATAATAAATTATATTTTTAAAACTTCAAATAAAATAACATTTTATCACTCATTTTAAATTACAGTTCTATATTTGTAATTTATCATTATTTTAACTTCAGAAATTATCTTTTTGTTTTTAAATAATCCATTATCTTTAGGATAGTTACATTTCTCATTTAAACTCATAGTTTTGAGTATTAATGCGTTTACTCTCGCTATGTAAGGTATTTTATATCTAAGGTTTGGCTGCTATTATTTTAGAATACTACAATTGCTAGCAGCATTTGAATAAATAAAAAAAAACAAAAAAAAAAAAACAAAAAAAAACGCTGTTCTAGTTTTCGTGCGATGGCAGTAATCCAAATCATTTACACTGACATGTCATGCATTTGAGAGGATTCCAAATCGAGGCAATAGGTATACTTCGAAATAAGTAATTTGCATCCTTTTGCCAGTAATAAGTTCAGGACTGAGATATGTCAACTTTTTTCGTTGACAGTGGCAGATATTAACAGCGATTAATGGCGAAGAAAATTTATTTTACATGAGTCTAGCATTGAATACTGTAAAATGTAAATGCAAAAACTTCGTGTTTTTTCCTTATGTACTTTTTGTCAATCATGGTAAACATTCGTAGATAAATAGTTTATAGTAGCACCAATTATTTTTGAAAGCATGAAAATCCTGCACTTTTTGCCCTTTAGATCTCGCAGGCATCCTTACTATCAAGCTATTAATATGACTTAATCAGGAAATTGAGTCTAGAACTAATTTTTCTTGTGGAGACATCAGCTCTGGTTTTAATTTTAACTAGGATTTTGCATAACCTATGTTCAAAATCGTATTTGGCAGCCGCCTAAAGTTTTGAAATCGCTAGGATTAAAATCGACCTAAATCCATCAGTAGGTCGCGACTTCCTCTTGCAAAAGAACTTCTTCCCGTCCGTATTTTAATTCTTGAAGTTACTGAGGCCATTGACAGTTAGTTACCTGCACGAAGCTAAAGTAAACTGTACCCGTTTTTACGAGTTAGTAGGGAATCCGGTATTAGGGTATTCCGTACTCAGGTGGTTTCTTAAGGCCATACTAAAAGGCCGAATTACATTTCAATACCTAGTCTTGACGTTATAAATACAAAATAGATATTGTAATATTGTTATCAGATAAATGCAATTTTGCTGGACTTAATCGACAGTCATTGGATCAATCAATGATTCACATTGATTCATACTGTGCCCAGCGGCAACTTATTTGCAAACGTATAATCTCCATTCTTTCATGTATACTTTGCTATTAGTTTCAAATCTGTCCCCGAGTTCTTTTTCCCGTTCTATATCTCCCAGTGTGTTCTAATGCCCTTGCCATTCTTTTTCGTTTTTCTCACTAGTTCTTCCTTAGCTCAGCATTTCGAAAGCTTTCTATCATTTCTCCTCTCTCAATCGCAATGTAAAAGTTGTCATACCACCAATAACACTGTCCACAAACAGCATTTCACTAATCTCATCCTTATTTCTTTTAAAAACACCGCAGGAGATGTTTATTTATTATTCCCTTTTCTCTGTTTCTCTCATATTACTATGAGTTATCCCCAGTAAACGAAATTGTCTATTTGCCTCATCACAGGTCGTAAGTGTGCATTCTTTGAGTTTCTCCCATGTGTTTGTTATTGTTATTATTATTATTTTAACATTTTACTAATCTATGCACAGAAGAAAGTTGCACTCGAACTTGCATTTAGGCTGAAATTTCGTAAAAAAAAATCCAAATTTTTGGAAGTTATTTGCAATTACACTAGAATAATGTGATGTTTAAAAATATGATACTGCATAGGGTTTTTCGAAAATCAATGGTAGTATAAAAACCAACTTTTCTGTTTACCTACATCAGGCATTTTTCTAGGATACCACCAGAAATATCCGCTTCAACGAGAATCCATCGCCTAAAATCCTTTTTTTGTTTAATGCGCAGAGGTAGACACTGATTGTGAGGAAAAAGAAATTTTGAAAATATTCCAGGCCTAATTCTAGGGTACCCCAGCATTGGCTAGTTTTTGAGTACTGAGGAAAATCTGCTAAACCAACTGGCCTTGTCCTTGAGAGGATAGTACTAAAGGGGTTTGAACTTCAGAACTCCCGTGCCTTAACGACCTCGGTACATTGTCGGTCTATGTGTGTGAACAACTTCAGCCAAAACGAAATAACGAAACATCATATATCATATTTCAAATTTATAATGCATATTTTTAAGCGTGCTATTACGCATTTTAATGTTATTAGTTTCAATTGGTAGCGCGAATGGAATACATAAATTAAAGGCTCTGTCTAAAACTCCTTTTCATTCGCATAAACTATGTCATCATTGAGAACAAATAATTTTGTTGTGGTATTAAGCATAAACAATTGTAAGCTTAAATTTGAGTTCTCTATTTTGATGCGTCATGTATGTAATGCATTTGAAAATTAATATTTCTTCTTTTTATTTTTCTTCTCACGAACTCATTATGCACCTAAAGCCGAAGCGCGTATTGTGTAATTTAAAAGTAATTTAATCAGGTGTTTATTATAGCACTTTTATATGAACACGGGTACGAACACAAATACAGGCAGGGTATCTCCAAATTGGTAATGTTTAGAGACAGCATTAATCTTTTTTGCATCCAGAGCAAGGATGGCCGAAAGCTCAACTGACTTTATTGAATTAACAGGACTGATATAACCTGTGAAGCACTTACCAGTAAACACCACTGTGAAAGCTTTAAGTCTACAGTTTTTACTTAATTGATGAAATTTGTGTGAGTGTGTATATGTTTTTTTTGTTTTGTTTTGTTTTGTTTTTGTTTTTTGTTTTTTTTGTTTTTTTGGTGCCGAAACACACTTGTGTTCTTGGAATATTATGTTGAGAAGCTTTCCACAAAGCCGTTTATAATACGGAGATATTGCTGTCTCATGGTGAGCTGCTATTGGTCTGGGAATGACGCAAATTGCCAATTGCACGTATGATTGATCAGCTAATGGACTTTTAATGTATTGATAGGGCCCGGCAGTCTGGGCGTTATCTATTATGCCACATGTCGAAAATTTCTCTAATCCCCGATAAACCGAACACTGCAAGTGTATTGTTTGAAAAACGATTAATAATTGTGTGCCTGCCTGCTGTGGGAAGGGTCTCGGAATCGATTCTCGGCTGGGAAGGTGACAACATTTCTCGAGCCAAGATTATTCCCTGTCCTCCCTAGAATCTGGAAGGATGAGTGACAGTGTGTTGTGTGTTCAAATGCATATAAAAATTAAAGATACAAATTCCAATGATAACTGTACACGAGTTAACACCATTGTCGAGAGGAGAGGCCGCCGATATGACCGCTGGCGTTAAAGAGGGAATAATTAAAAAAACATAGTTGTGTGACTCAGTGTTAGAATCCCTTAATCAAGAAAGTTTTATAAATACTGGTAGTATTTAAAGGTTAAAATAGGCAGCATATTCTCTTACATCTTATGAAATTCTCCGTTATTCGTAATTTATGCTCGAGCAGTATTTAAACTTATTTGTTTGTTCTGTCAATTTCCAGGGTCATATCAGCGCCACGGGTGTGCCGGAATATCGTCCAGTGGGAGTTATTTTATATGATAGTAAATCTACTGACATAGGGCTGTCACTTTTAAGCTCACTTAAAAACGATCGGTTTGGGCGGATTTTGACCCTCGACCTTGAAATCAGCAGTCCAGTGCCTAAGCAACTGAGCTACCCAGACTAACATGCTTGAGCAATGAATATGTACATATATAACGCTTATACACACGTATGATAAAATGTTCCTTAATTTGGGGTACAGGTGTGTGATCCACGTTCATTTCAAGTTCAATCAAATTATGTAGTTTCACTGGCGTATGGAGCTTATACTATTCATGATACAACTTGTTAAAATTATTATTAGATTAACTTATTAAAGGCTCATAAAGAAGAATATAAAGAAGAAAAGAAATGGAAGAAGGTTTATCGAATGTGTGCCTATATTGCCTTGCAAATATTTGAATATATTGAAGCACAATTTATTATTGTACATAGTGTATAGAAATGTAATGCACCCAATGTAATGCACCCAAAACTTCGATACCGAGTTTTCACCAGAAATACATTATTTGGGTCCCCCTGAATCCAAAAAAAACATTTTTAGAAAAATGCCGTGCGTGTCTGTCTGTGTGTATGTGTGTGTGTGTGTGTGGTATTTAAGTTTGGTATCTTCCAAGGATGCGACACGAAGACTCCAAACTACCCTTTACATGGAACTTTTTACGAACATTTTGATTTTCTAAAAATGGCTCTAAAGAATTTGATTAAATATCGTATATTAAAGATATTACCTGACAAATAAAATGTATATCTGGAATTTTCTAGGAATAGCCTCTGAAGACTACTTTATTCTGGGTGAATTTTACCGAATTTTGCATAACTGCTAAACCATAAGAGATGGACAAAAACTTAGCACACAAAAAATTTAGAGCACATTAAAACACATCATTTATGTTATATACATTTTTTTCGTGAAGTTGATAGTTTTTTTTTTTTTTTTTTTTTTTTTTTTTTTTTTTTTTTTTTTTTTTGGTAATCCTTGTTTTTGGTGTCAGCTTTGAAAATCATACCTTTCTCATACAGGAATTGGTCAACTCCTGTCCACAGAAACAAAGGAACTTCAGTCACATAGCAACCAGCTTTTGACTATTACTTTAACCTATGCTACTCGCTTATTTCGCTTCTAAGGATGCAAGCAATAAGACTATTTTCGCTAATTTTTTCTCAATTAGTATGGAGTAAATAGAAAAATAAGCTTTTTCACAATAATTTGTTGCATCGAGGTAGAGAAGGTATGTGAATGTAACACATCAGATTTTTTTTTATTATTTTTGAAGGCAGCTTAAATATATATATATATATATATATATATATATATAGTTGGATGAGAAGTCGCCCTCCGGGGTGTAATGGTTGCCATGCTAACTTCATATACCCGAGGTCGCGGGTTCAAACCCGGCGGAGGACGATGGATTTTTTTCGGGTGTAAAAATCCTAAGCATGGCTTCCTTAGGAAGGGAAGTACGGCACGCAAAAGAACCTCAAGCCTGATAGGCCTCTGAGCAGAATTAAGTGGTCTTTCACGCCCAGTATAGAATGTGACGCCGAGAACAACAGCAGTTAAAGAGCGTACATAAATAACACGACATTTTTATTTTTGTTAGATGAGAATATCAATCCTGCAACTTTTTCATGGGATATGCCAGGCACTAAAGGAAACGATTATGCATACGTATTTGTTATGTTCACGATGGTTACGAATACGACCGTCGAGAGCGTCCTGCGTTTCTTAACTAAGATGTGTATCATACTGTGTTACCGAGTCAGAAACATTCATTAATTGAGAATAACATGGATTTGGACTAGTACGTCCCTACACGTAATTATTGACACGCGGAAGTTTTAAGTTGCAGCATAGCAAAAACTCACATCGTTAATTAGAATGGGCAATGATGCTACAAATCATACACCTTTTTAGAAAATGTTGAGATTCTGGTGTTCTACTCAAGGAATCAGCATTTTGATGGAGGGAGAGAGAGATTTTTGCATATGATTTTGCAAACATGAAGAGTTCACATACGTAATTTCCTCAAAATAACTTGCTTCAAGCATTATTCCTCAAAATGCTTGCTTAACCCTTAATTTCAGTTAAAAAAAAAAAAAAAAAAAAACATTACGGATCTTCTAACAAAAGGAAGATTCTTTTTCGTATCGAACATTTCAACTGGTCTAAAAAGTCGCTTATAAGCCGTTCATTTAAAAAAAAAAACCAACATCACTTCCTCTGTGTCGTGTATTACATATACTTCTCGCAAACTTCAGAAAAGACATGTACACTCCTACTTGGTTAAGAGGCTATAAATGCGGTTGTATCTTCCTCGCCCTGGGATGGGATTTGCAGTCAAAATAACCCTCATAAATTTGTATGCTAAGGAAAGAATGACCCTTTATCACTTCATTTGAACAGTTTCTAAATGTTGCAGCAATTATAATTAATCTACACACGACGTGCAAAATATTCTTGACATACGAGGTGATTCATAACTTAAAAGGTATATTTCGCAACACTGTTTCTTAATTTCGTAAACACTTGGAATAAAAACATTAAATCTAAGGTGTTCTAATAACTCATTTAAAGTTTTAAAATTTTATTTGTAAAATTATTAAGATTTTATATGGAATATAAAGCATTTTGAAATAGATAAAGAAAGCAGTATGTTACGAACAAAAGGTGTATCTGGAGGAAGTGCCACATCTGCCAATTAGAACTGACCACAGGCAAGACGGCCCGACCTTGTTTTCGTCGTCTCAACGGTCAATGCCCAACAGCTTGAATGAATACGAGGCGGAAGTGAGTAGTAAACAACTTCTCTACGAGAGTTTCTTATGTGCTCCACACATCAGGGGTGTCCAGCCTTTGACTGTCTATATTCATGTATTTCCCCGTTTTAAATCAACCATTCCACTGTAACGGATGTTGCAAGTTTATAATTAAACATTCTAGCATTTATCTGTATCTTCCTGAAGTATTAAAAATGGTTCGTATATATTCATACCTAGTTATTTTATGTGTGTACGTTTAAATTAATTTAATTATATTGAATAAAATCTGACGTGTTAAATTCATAGAATGTCCTTCCCTCCTTTGTTTAATAGAGGCTATACAAACAATTGTTCGAAAATTACGTTTAATTGAAATAAACCTTTTCAGAAATAGCTACATTACAACTTCCGTTATAGCTAGAGAGTAGCGATAGCCAAATATTTAAGAAGTGGACGCTATATGCTGGCCCTAAAGTCCACATAGTTTCCATTAAATTGCGAGAAACATCTGAAAATCGACATGGCTTTAAATTGACAATGTGCCCTTTGCCTTCATCAAGTGTTTGGAGGCTAAAAAGAACATATTTAAGGAATATATTGAATTTTTTAAGATCTCTCAATTTTTTCTAGGTGATACTGATAATATGCAACAATGCAACACAGTTCAATAATGGTTCCTTTCTGCTGTGGTGACTAGCTTGCTTCCTTTTAAGCTGAAAAGAAATAAGGGAATACACTACATTAAAGTGACAGTCAAATCTTTTAAAAGCTGGTAAACTATATGAGCAACTTAAGTTCGGTTGCATTGCATTGCCTACAGAAAAACAAAAGAGCAATGAAACGAAACATATCCCCGTTTTAGAAAAGTTGTCCAATTCGATTAGTACGATATAAACATATCTCAATCTCTTTCCCCAAATGAGGGCATACCTATTCTCTGCAATGAAATTCATGAAAGAAATAGAGAAGTAGTTCTGGCGTGGACACCATCACATAGAGTGTTAAAGGGAATGAAGACGCAGATAAAGAAGCTTCAAGGCTCCAGTATCAGATAAAACGATTGCTATCCCTCACCAAGATGTCATCAGGAACATACAAATAAAAGTACATGAACACTGTCGTCGTAAATGGCTAGCAGAGAATTCCACATCGAAAATATTTGAAATAATAAAAAAAAAAAAAAAAAAAAAAAAAAAAAAAAAAAAAAAAAAAAAAAAAAAAATTCAAGATTCCCATATCCAGTCACATCCTTCAAGAGAAAAGAACACATTTTAATGTCCCGTCTGAGGATAGGGCACTCCAGAATCACACACTCATATCATCTCACCAAGAATGATCCACCGCCCTGTACACACTGTATTACGAGACAGTCCATCAGGCACATTTTATCAGAATGCCCACATTCCAAACACAGAAAGCTATACAAACCTTCTCACAGAATTCCACGTAGTTTTGAAGAAACCCAGTAAGTCACATGCTTCATGAAATCAACCAATCTTATCCATTTTATCTAAGAAAGAAAATCTAATCTGATATCATAAATGTAAACATCATCAGCCAGGAAGGAAAACGTCATCCTAATTAACCCTAAATTTATATAAGGTCATTTACTTGTCAATTAATTTGTAATCTAATGCTGTAGTTTTATTGTGTTATGTTCAATGTAACCAAGAATTGTCATATGAACCATGTATTCCATTCATGTATGTCTGTGCAATCAGACCTCCATAGTATAATAAGGATAAAAAAACTTCAATGTTTGGCAGCGTTGCAATTTGTCTTAACAAATGAGGCTTTATTGAAACTGATTTTTACTGTAAAGATTGCGATACAGTTTCTAAACTTGCTGTTTTAATGCATGATATTTCATCAGATTTCATACTTTCAATTAGGCGTTACACTTGGAGGTTTAAGTGGAAAATACCAACCGCGATAACGCTTATGTTATGCTTGCTTACCACACATCATAATAATGTTGGTGTTTTTAGCCAGAATAAATGACCCTTAGTAAGAATAGCCCGGATATTTCTAGATAATTGGAGATCCGAGAAAAGATCAGTCCATAAGAAGCATCAGGTTTTTTACGCAAGAACGCACGCGCGAACAAGTTAATGGTTAGAACATTAGTGACATCTTTCACAAGTTTACAGACCATAAGCGATATATTGCTACTATAATTTCTAATGTTTGCAATAATCGTTGTATTAGCCATGTAATTGTAAGGTAAACGGCAAACTGCAGTTCACTTCATGTATGAATTGCTAACTGGAATGAGGGAAATGCGTCAAAAATGTGCTGTTCCAGTGCTGCTATGAGGCATGCTCTAGGTCTAGGACTTCCGCGTTACTTAACTTCGACCCATCGCTCCGCATCTCTTAACTGTCACAATCACCTCTCATTGGCCGATTGGAATAGGTTGTAGTGCGATACAAACTAGTTCCTTATTTAATGTGATTATTTATCTTAATATGTGTGTATGTGTGTGTGTGTGTGTGTGAGAGAGAGAGAGAGAGAAAGAGAAAGAAAGCGGGAGAAACAGAGAAAGGGTATTACTATGACTTCTTGGAGGTTGATCCATTACAAATATATGACATCTCATATCATGACTTCATTATAACTAGTAAGTCCTTAAATTAAATTACACATAAAGGTATGATTAAATATGTAAGTATTACATTACTAAAACTACAACAAATGTTACAAATCACAAATTATTATCTATAGTGATACTACAGTACATTATATAAAACTAAATAAGTATAGGGATTATGGTTATAGTAATGGGTTTACTAAATATATTAGTTAAAGAAAAATAGAGAAAAGGTTATCAATCGTAAAAAAGATGAACAGGAGTCAAATGAGGATTTAACTTAACTTACAACAGTTCATTCTTCAACTTTGGTTACAGCAAGAGTTTATTTATTGATTTTTAAGGCCTTCACTTGATGACCCTTAAAATGATTATTAAACAGATCAAGAGTAGAACACAGAAGAATCAAAATCTTAACAAAGGAGAATTAAAATCGTTCACAAAACCTATAATCAATTATGGAAATCAAATTTGATACCAGTAACTAAAGAAAAAAATCTGATGTATTCCATTCACATGACCTCTTGCTGTTCTGCAAATAGATATTCGTACAAAAGATTATTCTTCTATCTATTTCATACTAATCGAGATAAACATTACCAGAAAGGGTTTTATTACTTCCTTGTAAGTATAAGAGGGGAAAAGGGGGATACACTAGGGTAAAGAGTTAATAAATTCTTTTAAAATTTTATCACTATATGACGCAATGTTTCATGGAATAAAACAAAAGAGAGATGAGACGAATATCAACTTCCCATTCGAGAAAAGTTTAAGGAATTTAAAATTGAACTCGGAATTGTTTACTCTAAAAAAAAAAAAAAAGTATATGCCATAAATTACGTGCTTTTTCGAGATTTACATTCCTAACTTTTTGTCTATCTCTTATGGTCTGTCAGTTATACTAAAGTCGTTTAGAATGAAGAGTTTAAAAGCTATTCGTAAGAAATTCACGATATACAGTTTACTTCCATGTAATTATCTTTAATACACATTTTAATTAAAACCGTTAGAGTCATTTTTGAGAGAATCGAAAATATCTAAAACTTTTCCTTGTAAAGGGTAGTTTGGGCTGGGGGGATATTCCTTAAAATCTTCATGTCACATCCTTGGAAGATGCTTAACTTAAATATCACCATTGGTATTTAACCAAATTTGAGTTTTGTATTCAGAGTTATTACACACGCACACACACACACACACGGAGCCTTTTCTTAAAACGGGTGGAATACCGTCTCTATTCATATACTATATACAAAGTAGAGAAAGCAATTAAATATATTGGAGAAGGCTCAGAACAAAGCCCTTCATATCATAATAGGAGCTGTGAAATGTGGCGGTATACACAATCACTTCTATAAGAACAGAAATAAACAGGCACGCTGAAGATAATTATCACATTAATCTTGGTGGCAGTTGTACTGTCGGTCAACAAGTGTCAGTTAAAGTGTAAGTTAAATTTTGCAGCAAAAAATACGCACATATTAAATTATAAATACATGATTTGTTACATTAATGTAAGCAAAATTACGGAGATATTTCGTCATTTCCATAAAGCTACACGGTTGCTAGGAATATTCCTTTAATAGAAGTGACATTTCCTGATGGTTATATGGGCTGTGTGACTGACTTCTGTCTCGTGCCTATTATGTAAAACTAGCAACCAACACGTGAATGACTGAAGTAGAGTTATATTGCCTCAGACAATATATCTGATAACTTAATACCACTTATATAAGCGACACAGTGTGGGATTCCCGACTATCCTTGACTGCAGTAATGGATTACATGCCACTACGGATCTTGCTTTATGTACACGTCTGTGGTTAGTTTCTGGAAGTGCCGGGTTAAAATCCCTTGTGCCTTACTAATTGAATGCTGGTTTGAATTCTTGCTTCTGTGACATTTTAAAATTAATAATTTCTTAGTTTCATGTCATTCTCCACCATCACTCACAGTTTTGACTTCACGGCGTATTGCAATTCATTGCGCCCTTATCCCTGGGGGATTGACTTGCAAGTGTTTGCAATTAATACTCATTTCACCGTATTCATTCATTGTCGGATATGATCCACTAGGTTCAGTTTAAAGGAGTTAAACTAAAAATAAATAAAAAACTAAAATAAAATAAATAAATACACAACACTGAGTATATATGCATGTCTGTATCTATATTATGTATGCAGTATAATATTAATATTGATATTCAACTTAATTTTCGTTAGAACACTTTAGATATGAGTAGAACTCGGTCCGGGTTCACGAAATTGCTGGATTGAGGTTCGGTACACACACTGTACTTGTGACGTGAAGGAGTAGGCGTGGTCTCTACAGTTCGTTTCGAAACGTTTCGCTTTCCTCACTGCCTGGCCTCGTTCAGTTCCTGTTAGTATGATGAGTAGGGTTTAAGGACACTCAACATCTCGGTCATTAGCACCCTTTCCTGCTTATATAAATCAGTGAACACTGAAAGAGAGCGCAGACTGAAACATTAGAAGATACGAAAGCACATGCGTTCGACACTGAAAAAACTTGTGGAAGATTCAAACATATTTTGAATGACAGGAGGAGAGCCTTTTCTTTCGATACAGTAACATGTGTCCTGTAATTCACTGCAATGAATTCAGAGTGAGTATGATTTACGTTCATTGTCTTTTCAAAGCTTTGTACATTATTATCCTGAATTTTTTGTATCAAGTTTTATACTTTTATTTGCGAAAATATAAGGCATTTTTATTTACTAAACATATTATGAAATAATTTAGTGTCAATACATGTAACTAGCTATATATGGAACAGATTGTACCTCTCTATATACCGCTGACTGCTCTGTGAGTTCATACATGTGTGCGCTTCGGAATCCAAAACCGAGCTCTAGATAATGAGTAATAGCGAATAATGTCACTGTTTCTAAGGCAGATAGTTGTTTGAAGTTGTTAATCAGTACATGTGAAACAGAAGTCTTAAATCAGTTTGCAATTTATATGGCGGTATCTAGTCAGCACTGATTTTTTTTACCATTTCTTTTTAACACTGGAGAAAATTAATGCTTTCAATTGTTAAGTATGAATATGCATGGAGTAATTTTAATTTTCTTCTCACAGAAACCGTATGCAGGACAGGAGTTGGATAGGTAGAGTCAGATTGAAAAATTCAACGCCATAGCAGGGAGTTGAACCATGGATCTCCCGGTCTCTAGCCGGTTCCTCTACCACTCAGTTACCATGGCAACATGCCGGCATAGTATTGAATTTCTCAACAATAATTTGAGATCACCTTGTGGTTCACCGGGAAACATGCGCGTCAGTTGAGAAATTAAATACTATGCCGGCATGTAACAGGCATGTATTAACAGTGCATTCCGACAAACTTGCGTGCTTGCTGTGCAATTAGATGTTCCAAAACTTCTGATCGTATCAGAATATTAGAATCAGTACATAATCAAGATACGATTCTGACTGGCAACTTGAGTCAAAATACATGATATTTTACATATGTACGTACGTACGTACGTGTGTGTGTATGTATATACACACAATTTAGAGAGTGACTGACAGCTGGTGCCAAACTTATGCACTAATGGGTGCAAAATGAATCGAACAGATTAACCAGAGAGGTATATTGCAGAAAATAGCTTTCAGTATTTAGAAAAAATAAAAGTATTTTACAAGAGAAAACTACAAGTAACCTGTATTAACAACCGAAATGAGTAATAGAACATATATATTAGGATACGCATCGTGGTAAATGAACATTTCGATTGTACTCCAATAAGGTACGTCGTTGTTGTTTTATGCATATTGTCAAAACATTCAGATTGCATTACATTGTAGGTTAAGAGTAAATTAATCTGGGATCGTGTAAGAATACAACAGTTTCAATAGATTTATTATAGCATTGTTTCTACATAATATGACACGAGCTTGCGACAAAACGGTAGTCATACAAGATCTATCATCATAAAATCTGTTTTTAATTCCTCTACGACGTACCTGTAGATAACCGAACGATGTAACATGCGGTAACGTGTGAGGGTCGTATTCCAGAGGTCTCTGTTTCGATTTCCGGTTACCGCTCTCTCACTACGTTGGTTTCCCCTGGTTGACAAGGCGAATGCCAGGGTGATGTATTCTACCACGATTCCCCTTTCCCTCATTTCCCTTTCATGTTTAGGTGTGTTTTCAGGTCCTGCATTATCGGCGGTGCCGAGCAGATGGCGCAATTGATTGTGCTATGGAAAGATTTCTCCCCGTGGCCATCTGAATGAGCTGTCTCGTCAGAAAGAATAATTATTGCTGCGTCGCCTCTTGGTATTGCTCTCTAAAGGTGCGCGGCTGTTCGAATTGGACAAAAATGTACCCTTCAAAAAATATAATCTCTTTAAAACATATAATTTAATTTGCATTTTTTGTTTGTTTGGTAACATAAAAAATGTCGAGATATTTGTTATTATTAGTTTGAAACATTCAATACTTTGCCTTGTAACGAGTCTATTTTCTGAGTTTATCATTCGCCTAACTAGTAGCTAAATATTGTAATATAATTAAGGGCCGACTTTTATAATGTATCGAACTCGGTATGCAATCATAACGATTCTGCTAACATAAGCTTAGAAAATATACTCTTAAAGTGCTGTCGCTAGTCAGTGGTTTCTCACGATGTTATTACTCATTATGGAATTTTAAACATCTGACTATGAAACTATTTCTGCAGATTTCTGTTTCGATTAACATAAAATAGGTGGAAAAATAACTTTCGTAAGAGTTGTTCGTGGAAGCTGTATACAAATAAACTATAGTAGGTAGAGATGACATATGAATGTACCACATCAGGTTTTAATGCAAGGTCTGCTTTAATAATAATATTGTTAATACACAGATTTCAAGCAAAGAAATTGTTTGCAGCAGAGACGGATTTTTGGCGGACAGCAAGTATGTCGAGAAAGGAACCAATTAAAAACCAGAAAATTAGAAAAGTAATTAAATATAACATTATTGAAATAACAGAAGAAAAAGAACTGAAATGATTTGGATACGTAAAGCGAAACAGAACTCCAAAAATGGTGCTGAAGTGGAAGGTAGTGAGAAAGGGGAGAGGAAAAGGAAGCGTAGGCAACAATGGGTTGATGCAATAAGAAGAAATATGAGCAGCTAAAAACTTACAGAAGGTGATGCAGAGGGCAGAAATCTATAGAGAAATATGGCTTTGGGTTTCTGGATACTATAGTATTGCAGAAAATAATAATAATAATAATAATAATAATAATAATAATAATAATACATTTCTCTTTGAGAAGCAATAATATTTTTTGTACCTGATGGTTCACTCTGCAACAATGTTCGTTCTGTAACCTAAAATCTGTAGCCTTGGAAACAGCTTTTCAAGCCCAGGGCAGACAAGTCTGTTTTTTTTTTTTTTTTTTTTTTGAGAGTGATGACTGGTCAATTATTGTGATGCAACGGTGGAGAGGTATTCTTATAATACCTCTTGCCCCTGTAATGTCATAAGCCGTCTCTCATCTCTGGCATTCTTATGCTACTTCTATCAAGTGCAGTACACAAAAGTTACTTTCAACTTCTGTATGAACTGAAGATACAATGCTGTAGTTTATTTGTTTTAAGTTAAAGCTTGTTTCATAAAACTCGTAAGCTAGATTGAACTTATATTTTTATTTATTTGCGTTAATTATCATTTTACTTTACCTGGGCCTAAAATTAAAGAATATGTTTCACAACAGTGTAAATCGAGGAAACATGAAAATTAACTTTACTCATATCTCCTTCTAGATATACAATTTCATTTTATTTTAAATGCATACTTAATGCTATTCTCCTAGTACGAATTTTGATAATTGATCAGCCGAGCACAAGGGTTCCTTCTATGTTGGAATATATCAAAGTGCGTCGAATCAGAAATAAAATACACAACTCCAAATTAAAAGTAAATATAAATTATCTTTAGTTAATGATAAATTTGATTAAAGAAACTAACGCGCTCGCATCATAAAAAGTTCTTGAGAAGTGCAAAACACCGTTATTAGTGATTAAGACATAACTTTCTACATCTAACACAATCAGAAGATTAATGTCTAATTTCAAACATTTCTTAGTTTTTAAGAAAATCGCTACAAAATCTGCAACTTATTTCTAGAGTATCCTGATTTAAGCAATAGGCAGAAACCAGTTTCTACTGTTTTTTGACAATTGATGACTTTCCCTTCAAACTATTGCTACAAAATATTATTTTTTTATCTTCATTTTGGAGATAAACATTAGCAGAAATGGTTGTATTAGTTCCTTCTAAGCAGGAGGGAACTAAGGCTAAATTGATAGCCAAATCTTTCAAAAATTGGTCGGTATGTGAAATTCAATTTTTGCTTTGCACGGCCAGGAGTAAATCGCCCTCCGTGGTGTAATGGCTACCATGCTAGCTTCATATACCCAAGGTCGCGGGTTCAAACCCGGCGGAGGACGATGGATTTTTTCGGGTGTAAAAATCCTTACATGGCTTCCTTCGGAAGGGAAGTAAAGCCGTTGGTCCCGTGTCGTAGATTTACGGCACGTAAAAGAACCTCAAGCCTGATAAGAGAGGCCTCTGAGCAAAATTAAGCGGTCTTTCACGCCCAGTATAGAATGGGACGCTGAGAATCACAGCAGTTAAAGAGCGTCCATAAATAACTCGCCATTTCCATTTTACGACCAGGAGTAAAACAAAAGAAAGATGAAACGAAACATAACCTTTCGTTTGAGAAAATTCAAGTAGCTTAAAACAGAAATTAATAAAGACGAATATCTCGGAAACAAAAGTACTGAAAAAAACTGTGTTTTAACAAGATCTATGTTTTTTTATCATTCTTTAACCTGGCATATCGGACGGTGAATGAAATTTGTGAAATGATGCTCAAATGATCTCAGGGTCCTTGGAGCTTATAGTTACTCGACATTCGTCTTCTCAGGATAAGGGAAACCCCCGAAAAAAAAAACCTCATCCGGGCAAGTCACCCTAAGCGAGATTCGAACTCACGATCTTTTGAACCTGAAGCAGACACGCTACCATCACACTACCCAGGCGGGCATGTAAAAGGTATTTTGGGGGGGGGATTTTCATGAAAATCTTCGTGTCGCATCTATAGAAGATACAAAACAAATACCAAATATGGTATTTAACGGCCATTTCGTTTTTGAGCTATGCTGTCCACAAACACACACTGACCTGTATCTAAAAATGCCTTTTTTATTCAGGGGTCCTCAAGACATATATCTCGGTATCGAATTTTAGGTGGAATACAATACACACTATATACGCTACTTGGAGAAAAAAGTATATTAATAAGAAATGGTTTAAAATAGATAGAAATGTAGTAGTAGTTGAAATGTTTCAAAAAGATAGTAAGAAGATTGGACAATTCTTATGCAAAGTGAAAAATAAATGGATATGGACAGTAAATAGACAAAATGGTGTAATAAACTAGAATTAATAAACTATTGTAAAATATGAGTATGACCGGTAAAGAGCCAGGGCTGAACACCGGTCATATTCACCTGTATAAAGCTTAGCATAAATAAATAAATAAAAATAAATAAAAAAAAATAAAATATACGCTATGGACATAGTACGAATAGAGAAAGTAAAAATAGGAGGAGGAAAATATGATTAGTCATAAAAATCTTCCCCTACACATTACATTCCCAAAGATTAATTTAAGAAATCATAAGAGATTTCCTGTAGATTGTTTAAAGGAAAATAACTTGTGGTACGCACAATTAAAATACTAAAATAAACCTTAAATGATATAATTGTGGGCTTAGAAAATTCGCAGCAGCGAGAGAACCTAATATTTGTCTTCAAATTAACATACTCAATTAGTAAGCATAATTAATCACTGATAGTAACGTTAATTGGGATAATTATAATCAAGCACCAACATGTTGATAGCATAATCGTTTGCTCTGATATCATGTTTACTTGGAAGTCACTGGTACTACAGTAATCTACACATTAGTAACCTCTAGACTAGAAAATACTATCTGGCCCTAGAGGTTGAAAGGTCAACCGCTGACACACCCACCGCCAGAATACCACAAGATCTGCTGTTGCGGAATTTTCTAGTCTGGCCAGAGAATTATATTTACCACCCGCAACTATTGTCACTGGCGTCGCGACGTCGAGGCGCTTACAACGGCTTCTAACTATTTGGCTCAGGATATTGGCTCTTGCTCGGGATGTTTCCTGGTTTTAACTTGCGAAACGTATTAGCTAATCATTAAATGATTCAGCATCATTTCTTTTTGTTACATTATGACACCGTTCATTTTTACGTTTGTACTCCTACCACTATTTCCGGGCTATTAAAAATCACATTTAATGTACAGGATTTCAAACAACTTATACATTTGATGAAAGGCTTTGTTGCTGAGTATCCACCCAGCTTCAGGATATCAAATCATTAATATTGCTTTTACTGTCATAACGGTTAACTATATTAAAGTGAAAAATTGGATTCAAAGGTTTTACTGAAAACAAATGTTTTGAGATCCTAAACTTCAAAATAAGAGTTAGCGCAATATTACTCAAACAAACTGATAATATGCTAAAAACATACATTTTATTGTAAATATTATTTTTTTATTTTTGATCATTTTTCTATTACAGCTAAATCGTAAGTGGGCTAATATAATTCAGTTACTACAAAATTCTTACACAATATTTGTTCTTCATACACCTGAGCAGCCTCTTTATCATTTTAACTATACTGATTCTTTGCTTATCAATGATAAGTTAAAACAACAATGCTCAATAAAGCATATTGCTATTCATATATACATTCAATGAAACTTATGGGAAATTGTGATCTTTTGTGTGCTTTCCAATGAGTCTCGCACTAAGAGAGAAGAAACAGTGGAAACCGTTTTCCTACTTACAACGCATTAATAGCTGAATCGGGTTTGCTAATCTAGACGATATTTCTCCATCTGAACTAAGTAGAACAAGAATTTTGCATAAATGTTTTCAATAGTGCCATTAGGAAAATTTTAATGGAAATATGCACTTAATGTATTCGTTATTTCGGCAATCCAAAAATTAAACAAGTTAATATGTTCTTTTATTGCTGATTGGCTTTATTGTTACTGTAGGATAATTTATAGAAAATACTTAATACCGTTTTATACATCATTATGCAGGCTGCAAAGAAAAACAGTGAAACCGCAAACATCTCAGTGAATCTTTCTTAATTATTTTTTAGTTCGAAATGTAATTAGGACTATACACAGTTACCATTTGTTTACAGTAAATATTGTGGAGAAGAGAGAAATATTTCTTGAATGTAATACAATATTCTTTTGCTACGAGACTATCTAAAAGAGCTTCATGAATATATAGTTTTGCACGTAATTGCCCACTGTTAGTAGATAACTAAGAACAATTAATTATAAATAAATTAATTATAGTAAATACTACTAAAACTACAACTAATACTAAATAATATTAATGCGCAAAGTATCTATTATAAACGGTAAATTTTGGTGTATAGATGGAGTAGTAAAAAATTCGTCATATCAAATTGGTAACTTTGGGCTTTAATAATGTTTGCACTTAGATGAACTCCATCTGCTAACCCTGGCTGAAATATATACTGCTGAGTTTTTAATCCAAAACATGCCAAGTATTGTTCTAAGTGTAATTTATGATCATTTTATTGCACTGCGTGATTTATCAATTTGTTATTTTTTAATTAGCCAATTTGTTTCTCGAAAATCCTCTTACAAAGCAATGCCGGAATCTTTCATAAAAATAAAAATTAGGTATGAGGCCTATTCGCTTATGTATACCATAGAATGCAAATGCGAAATGCGTTCCTCACTTCCTTCGATAAGTCTGTTTAAATCCTTTTAATAGCCGCTGACCTGCAAAGAATCTCATTTTACTTTACACGTACTATGTACGTAGTGTATAGAGAAGGTATTGCATACCACTCAAAAATTCGATACAGAGATTTCACCATAAACACATGTTTTGGGTCCCCCTGAATCCCAAAAAAAAATCTGATGTGTTCCATTCACATGACTTTCTCTACATCTCTGCAACAAATTATTGTTAAAAAGCTAATGCTTCTATTTACTACATGCAAATCGAAAAAAATAACAGGAATAGTCGTATTACTTGCCTTCTTGTAAGCAGAAGCGAAATAAGGGAGTACTATAGGTTAAAGTGATAGACAAAAGCTAGTTGTTATATGACTAAAGTTCTTTTGTTTGAATGGACAGGAATTGACAAATTCGTGTATGAGAAAAATATGTTTTTCAAAGCTAAAACCAAAAACAAGGAATATCTCAAAGGCGATTAACTCCACGGAAAAAACGTATATAACGAAAATCGTGTGTTTTAACGTACTCTAGATTTTTTGCGTGGTAAGTTTTTGTCCATTTTGATTTTCTCTAAAATGGCTCTAACGATTTTGATTAAAATATCGTATATTAAAGATATTTACCTGATAAATAAAATGTACATCTTGAATTTTCTGGGAATAGACTCTGAAGACTTTATTCTGGATGAATTTTACGGAATTTTGCATAACTGACAAACCGTAAGAGATAGACAAAAACTTACTTAATAGAAAATGTAGAGCTCGTTAAAACATAGAGTTTATGTTATATACATTTTTTTCATGTAATTGATCGTTTTTGAGATATTCCTTGTTATTAGCTTCAGCTTTAAAACACCTATACTTTTCTCATACGGAAATTTGGCAACTCCTGTCCATACAAACAAAGGAACTTCAATCACATAGCAACCAGCTTTTGACTAATACTTTATCCTATGCTCCTCCCTTATTTCCCTTCTACTTGCATGGAAGCAAGTAATACGACAACTTCTGCTACTTTTTTCTTGATTAGCATGAAGTAAAAAGGAGTATAAGCTTTTTAAGAATAATTTGTTGCAGAGATGTAGAGAAAGTCATGTGAATGGAACAAATCAATTTTTACTTTCTCTAACCTCATATGTACAATGTACATAGGGATAGAGAAGGTATTGAAATGCACCCAAAAATTCGATGCCGAGATTTCACCGGAAATGTGTGTTTTGGGGTCCCCTGAGTTCGAAAAATGCATTTTTAAAAAAAGGTCCGTGTGTGTGTGTCTGTGTGTGTGTGTCTGTGGACAGCTTAGCCCCAAAACAAAAAGACCGTTAAATACCAAACTTGGTATTTAGGTTTAGTATTTTCCAAAGATGCGTCACGAAGATTTCCAAAAAAATCTCCCTACTAAAAACTACTCTTTACATGGAACAAATTTCGAAAATTTTGATTTTCTTAAAAATGGCTGTAACGATTTTGATTAAATTCCGTATATTAAAGCTATTTATGTCCGAAATAAAATGTATATCTCGGATTTTTGGGGAATAGCCTCTTAAGACCTCTCTATTCTGGATGAATTTTGCTTAACTGCTAAACCGTAAGAGATAGAAAAAATTCACTACACAAAAATGTACATCACGACAAAACACACAATTTATGTCCCTTACGTTTTTGTTGTGGAGAAAACTGTTTCTGAGATATTCCTTGTTATTGGTGTCAATTGTGGAGTACTTAAAACTTTTCTCAGACAGCAAGTGCCCGCTTTTCTTTTGTTTTACTCCTGGCCAAGCAAAGAAGTGATTTGCTATGACAATCGCATAACGATTGCTTTTAAAATATTTGACAATCATTTTAGCATAGCGCATTCCCTTATTCTCTTCTACTTATTAGGAACTAAGTAATAACATTCTGCTAATGCTTATCTCGATTAGCATTGCGTTCAAAGAAGAATAATCTTTTGTAGGAGGTTTGTAGAGCAGCTAGAGAAAGTCATGTGAGTGTAACACATCAGATTTTTTATTCTTGGAATTGAAAGGGGTCAGTCGGTTCGGAGTGGAAATACGACAGCTGACATCTATCCATCGTGCTCAGAACTATGAGTATCCAAGAAAATGCAACTCATTTGCGCAACGACTTAATTATCATAAATACTTAGGATGTGATATGAGTAAACGATAAAAGCACGGACAACTATTCTTAGAAAGCAGTAAAATAAAAATAATAGTAACCATTGCTCCGATCTTTAAACATTGTTATACTCCTTGAGTTAAATTCACTTCACTTAATATATACAATTATTATTGTTTTTAGAAGAAATATCCGATGGGTTTCTGTGAAAATAAAAACAAATAACATTTACCCATTTGAAGTGAGTGCTTGCAATCGTAAGATACGCAGACTTAGAACATATTTATATCTACAATATTATCAAGAGAGAAAAAGCGTATGTTTGTGGGTGGTGTGAAGGGAAATTTGATAAATCTTTTACCACTAAAAGTTCAATTCGTCCTAATAGACATGGACATATATAGTACCAATTCCATTTCATAAATTACTAAGATATTAAAAATAGTTTCCATGTCCTTGTACTTGAATATGAACACATTGGAGTTATAAAAAGAACATATGTGCACAGAAGGGCCTGACTTTTATTTGAGAATGCCATATTTGTTATACTCAAACAAATCACTTCAGAACACAGAAGACAGATTTTAAATAGGCTAACAGCACCTCCAGAACTTGGGAAATTGTCGGCAGGAGCTTAAGTCGATGTTGCACATTTTCTAGCGTGAATATCGGAAGATTTTTCGTGCGCTTTTTGCAATAGTCGGTGGTGATTGAAATTACAGTTATAAAGGAAGAAGGGAAGGATTCGCTATAAAAGTAATTGGTATGGGTCAATTAAGTATACTGATTTGGGTTGAAGCATTTGTATTTTGTTTTACTAAAGTTAAGAGGATTTAATCAGTGATTTCAAATCAATGATTTAAAGTCTTATTAAATTATGTTAATTTTACTCTACATGTTATGCAATACGTTCATAAAGAACGAGGAAAAATAAATAAAGCGAATTCGTCACTGGAGCTTAAAAGGATAACCGTGTCACGTCTGGTCTATTAGCTAGTATATACACATTATTGTAGGTGTAAGTGTAGATATTTATATTGGTATTTAATCACAATGTAATGAACAACATTACATCAATATTTGTTTGATTTGCCGACTTATAATATTACTCAATAAGAGTAGTATATATTCAAGTTGGTCAGTACCTCCAAGTAGGCGCAAGAAGACATGTGTGTTTATTTTCCTTGCGACCCCGTGTCGGAAGGCATAACTTTGAATGGACGGGCCTCGGTATAACGAATATTGTATCGAACTGAGTTTGAATGATTTCTGCAAGACCACTGACGCTACACTACTCGTACTTAGGTCAGCAGATCAGTATTGAGGCGTGAAAACGTGGAAGCAAAACGGATAGGCTGTACTACCAGGCATTGTTCATTTCGACGCGCAGTTAAGATCATGCTAAACGCGTCAAGTAGTACATTATGTGACTGGTTTATCGGAAAATTGTTAGACGGAGAGAGAGAGAGAGAGAGAGAGAGAGAGAGAGAGAGAGACAACTAAGACATCAGTGTTCAACACTTTAAGATACAATTTACAAAATATCTGTATATATACTCCTAACACATATTAGTTTCTGGGAGCCTTATACATGTTTAATTGAAAGAAATCTCAATGTCGAACTTTGATTGGATAAAATCCTATTCCATGGGTAACGGAGAGAGAAGATAAAAAGGGTTTTCTTTTTGCATTTGGAATACACGTTGACTATTTCTAATAGTTTGGCTTCCAGGCTCAGAGGCTCCATTTTTACTTGTTGAGTAGAAACATTTCTTTAATTAGAATCAGTCACTGCCATTCGCAACATTTTGAAGGCATGATTGGTGAAATGAAAGTCAATATGCTTCAGTGCAAAATTATTGTTTAGAAGTTCAACGATAAAGTCACAGAAAACGAGTTATTGACATCATCAGTAACAATAAATAGATTCTAAATTCAGAACTCCTTGCATGCCCACGTAGAAGGGAGGCCAAGTAAATGAAAAATTCAAAATGTACAATACTTCTATTGCGATAATGGCTAACACCGAACACTGAGTGTAAAAAAGAAACAAAAAAATAAACCCACTAAAACAGTGAAAAATGAATGAATGAATGTATGACTGGATGAATGATCGAATGAACTTTATAATAGTTTTTAATCTTAAAGGCAGACTCTACACAGCTGGTTTGTCATTTTTCTCTGTGAAAAATCAAAGCAAAGAAGGAGCAATAAGAAATAAAAGTAAAGACCTTATAATGTTTATCTTGATATCGCAACAGCATTATGTTTAACTTAATTTCCATTAAATGCACAAGTTAGGTTATCTCCTTCCCGGAAACAAAGCAACTCAAACCGCAAACGAGACAAAAACAGGACCTGCAGATGCAGACAGTTCCATGAGATCTTGGTCATTCGGTCAACACAGCAAGCTGTCATTGATGGCTACAGTTTATTGCACTCGAAACAACGTCTGCTTTTTGTCATCGAGAGCGCTGTTACAGTGGCGGTAAACACATCAATTGAGCGGGTGCACTTCAGTTTAAATATAAAAAATAACTGCATTGGATATTCAGCAAATTCTTTAATAATACATTAATTATTAATCATGCGTCACAAGTTGGGTGCAAAACGGTAACAATGATGGGAGAAAATGTTTTTTAAAATAAGCCTTTCGAAAAGTTAGCTTTATTTATATTTTTATACTAATTGGTCTACACAGGTTGACCTCATATTCTCTCTCACTGTTTATCTGACCATATATATCATTTTACCATTTTCTCACTTACGTATTCCAAACATAACCAAGATGGAGGCAGCTTGGATTTAACAGTTTTGATTAAAATATCGTATATGAAAGACATTTACATCACAAATAAAATGTATATCTCGAATTTTCTTGGAATATCCTTTGAAGACTTCTCAGCTAGTAAACCGTAAGAGATAGGCAAAAACGTAGATCTCGTTAAAACGCACAATTTATGTCAGATACACCTTTTTTGTAGAGTCAACCGTTTCTCAAGTATCCCTGTTATTAATTTTTCTCAAACGGAAAGTCAACTTTCGTTACATCTCTCTTTTGTTTTACTGCAGAACATGAAAAGCTAACTGAGCTTCAAATGTTCACATAGCGACCAGCTTTTTAAAGGCTTGAATATCGCTTCAGCCTAGTGTATTTCATTATTTCCCTTGTGCTTAAAAGGAAGCAAGTAATATAACAATTTCTGTGGATGAAATGCTTATCTCGATTATCATGATGTATATAAAAGAATAATATTTGGTAAGACTAGTTTGTTTGTAGAACAGGTACAGTCGTTGTTTGCAGTACAGGTAGAGGTAAAAGTCGTGTGAATGGAACACATAATGGTTTTTGTAGAGTTAATGATTTCCGAGGTATTCCTTGTTACTGCTTTCAATTTCAAAAAACACACTTCTCAAACAGGATGTCGGCAACGTTTTTCATTTGTTTTATTCCTCGTCTTGCAAAGAGAACCGAATTTCAAAACAGTCGTATAGCGACAGCTTTTACTGATTTTACTACCGCTTTAGCAGAGTAGCTTCCTTTATTTCGTTTCTACTTTTCTGCATTAACATTTCTGCTAATGTTTAAATCGATTGACATGAACTAGGTAAAAGAATAATGTTTTGTAAGAATAATTTGTTTACAGAACAGGTAGAAAACGTCATGTGAATGAAATACATCACATATTTTTCTCTGTTTATTGGCAGTTTGACTACTAGGTATTATTCATATATACAATTATAATAATAATAATAATAATAATAATAATAATAATAATAATAATAATAATAATAATAATAATATATTTTATATTTTTACATTGTTTACAGTAATAGGTAGGTACATAGACTATTTAAACTTATGAAAAATATATTTTACATTTTCACTTTCTCTACTTCTTACATAGCACATAGGTGAAGAAGGCAATTGCACTCCATCCAAACTTCGATACCAAGATTTCACCGGGAATAGCACGTTTTAGGATCCCCTGTATCCAAAAAAGATATGTTTAGAAACAGGTCCGTGCGTGTGTGTGTGTGTCCTTGTGTCCTTGTAACCTTGTGTCTGTGAGCACGATAACTCAAAAATGAAAAGTCGGTAAAATACCAAATCTGATATCTTCCAAGACTGCAACATGAAGGTTTTGAGGAAAATACACCAATCCCAAGCTACCCTTTACGTGGAAAAATTTCGAAAATAATTTTGATTTTCTCAAAAATCTCTAACGATTTTGATTAAAATACCCAAAATTAAAAGCATTTATGTACATGACAAATAAAATGTATATCTTGAATTTTCTAGGATTAGCCTCTGAGCACCCTTTCATTCTGAATGACTTTTGTGGAATTGGTACACCGTAAGAGATAAACAAAAACAAGATTTATTTTCTCTAGTACATACTATGTACACAATAGCTACAGAAGGTACGGAATTCCATCCAAAAAATTCATGTCAAAATTTCACAGAATATATATTTTTTAAGGTCCCCTGAGTCTGAGTGTGTCGGCGTGTCTGTAAACACGATCACTCAAAAACGAAAAGTCAGTAACATACCAAACTTCCAGGGATGCGACTCGAAGATTTTGAGAAAATCCCCCACCCCAAACTATCCTTTATATTGAAAAATTTTAGAATGTTTTAATTTTCTCAAAAATGCCTCTAACGATTTTGATTAAAATAACGTATATTAAAAATATTTTTATGGTTAACAAAATAGCCTCTGAAGACCTTATTCTGGATGGATTTTGCTGAATTTTGCATAACTGGTAAACCGTAAGCAACAGACAAAAATTTAAAGCACCAGAAATGTAGATCTCGTTAAAACACACAATTTATGTCATATATTATTTTCATAGAGTTGATTATTTCCGAGATATTCCTTGTTATTGGTTTCAGTTTTAAAATACTTTTCCCATACGGGAATTTGTAAACTTCTGGCCGTGCAATGAAACGGATTTCAACCGCATGGCAACCAGCGTTTAAAGGAGTTGACTATCACTTTAGCTTAGTGTTAACGGGTTATGTCCCTTCTACTTACAAGGAAGCATTTAATAATACCATTTCTGCTAATGTTTGTCTAGATTAGCATGAAGTAGAAGAAAAAGCATTTTAAAAATACTTTGTTCCACAGATGTAGACCAAGTCATGTAAATGGAACACTTTAGATTTTTTAAAGGTCTACATGTGTTGTATGTGTGTGCGAGTGTGTCTGTGGACAGTATACCTGAAAAACAAAAATTCCGTTAAATACTTAATATAGTGTTTATGTGTACTACTTCCAAGGATGTTGAACGAATATTCTCAAGAAACTCCCCCTACCAAAAACTACCCTTTGCATGGAAAACATTTTGAAAATCTTGTTTTTCTCATAAATGTCTCACAGGATTTTGATTAAAGATATTTTTATCACAAATAAAATGTATATTTTAAATTTTCTGGAAATAGCCTCTGAGGACCGCTTCATTCTGTATGAATTTTGCATAATGTTGTATAACGGTTAAGCCGTAAGAGATAGACAAAAGATTAAAACACAGAAAATGTAGATCTGGTTAAAATACTTAATTTATTTTATATACATTTTTCTTGTAGAGAAAATGTAGATCTGGTTAAAATACCTATTTTATATCATATACATTTTTCTTGTAGAGTTGGCCGTTTTCGAGATATTCCTTGTGATTGCTTTCAATTTTAAAGTACCCAACTTTTCTAAACGGGACAACGCAAAGCGAACCGAACCTCAATTGTTTCAAATATCGACCTGCTTTAAATAGGTTTGACTATCTCTGTAACCTAATATATTCTCTTACTTCCCATCTATTTACAAGGAAGTAAGTAATAAGATCAATTCTGTTGATGTTTATCTCGATTAGCTTGACGTAGTTAAAAGAATATACCCTTTTGTATGAATAGTTTATATATGGAACACTAGAGAAAGCATGTGAATGGAATACATCAGATGATGATTATGATTATTGTTGTTGTTATTATTATTTTTTTTTTTTATTTTTTTGTGGAGTTAACCGCTGCCGAAATATTACATATTTAAACTTTTTTCAAACGAGAGGTCATATTGCTCTTCATCTCTCTTTTCCTTGCCGGGTAAAACAAACCTAATATCAATTGTTTCACATAGCTACCGGCTTTTTAAAAGATTAGATTTGTGGTTTAGCATAGTGCATTACCTTATTTATCTTCTACTTAGAAGAAACAAAGCAATAATAGCGTTTCTGTTAATGTTTATATCGATTACCACGATATAGATATAATCTTTTGTTACAATAGCTTGTAGAGAAAGTCATGTGATCGGAACACATCGGATTTTTAATTCTTGAACGAATCTAGAGTAGTATAAGCTAAAGTGGCATCCTTCATCCTTGATTATCAGCAATTTCTTAGAGATCTCATGAGTGAAACAAAAATTTACTCCTTTTCTCTCTCACAAAGTTACGCCCCATGATCACTGATGACCTCTGCTGTTATAAAGTGACCTTAAATAAATAAATTAAAAAAAAAAGTTACGCCCAAAATGTGCATCGTCGTAAGTTTATGCAAGGATCACGAGACACTTTTCTACCCATCCGCTGGTGGCCTTGCACTTCGCCAGGATTTTTTCCGAAGGTATACATCTAGTAATTATGGTGATTCTTGAACCTGATGACAATGGCAATAAAGCTGATTATGGTGATACTGATGACGACCGGAAGCTTGCAAAAATGTTTACAGACGCCCTTGAGGGTATATGGGAACTATTTTAGCTGTGTAGATCATTATCCTTTGACAAACCTTGAGGACGTGCAAAGCTTCATTTTCATCGGCTAAGAAATACTGTAAACAAAGAAGAGAAACTATGTCTTCAGACACGTGCAAATCTTGATTCTGCAAACAATCATCTCATTAACGCTAATTGTCCTCAGACTAAAAGCGTTCTTCAGAAGACTATGTTAATCACTCTCATACATTGTCACCTTACTGCACAAACATGTCACTTGGACTCTGCTGACGTAAATCGCAAATATATGACGTAAGCACCTTAAATAAACAAATATCATAAGGAAAAATTGGATTCTAAAACTGTAAAGCAATTAAAAATGACTAAACTATTATTAATGTTATTATTATTATTATTATTATTATTATTATTATTACATCTAAAATCTCGTTTGTAAGTTGTTTAAGTATGGGTATTTCGAGTAGGTATATTCCAAATGACTACTAAACTATTATTTATTACATCTAAAATCTCCTGCGTAAGTTGTTGTAAGATGGGTAATTCGAAAAGTAGGTATATTCCAAATTGTCGATGACCACATTAAATAATAGAACGTGTTTAATTCCCGGTTAGGTGGGGGAATGTGCTTTATCCAGAATCTTTCCCTTCTCCGACCCTCTTCACACGTCACATAGTGTGGAACTATCAAGGATGCGAGAATGTTTAAAAAAATCTGATGTGTTCCATTCACATGACTTTCTCTTCATCTCTGTAACAAATTATTATTAAAAAACTTATTCTTCTATTTACTTCATGCTAACCGAGATACCCAATAGCAGAAATTGTTCTTATTACTTGTTTCCTTGTAAATATAAGGGTGATAAGGGAATTTGCACTACGCTAAAGCGATAGTCAAATCTTTTTAAAGCTGGTTGCCATGCAGTTAAAATCCGTTTCTTTGCATGGCCAGAAGTTTACAAATTTTCATATAAGAAAAGTTTAAGTATTTTAAAATTGAAACCAATAACAAGGAACATCTCGAAAATGGCCAACTCCACAACTAAATGTATCTGAGATTAACTGTCTGTTTTAACGAGATCTGCATTTTTTGTTTCTTTTGTCTACCTCTTGCGGTTTACCAGTATACATAATTCATCAAAATTCATCCAGAATAAAGAAGATATTAGAGGATATTCACATAAAATTCAAGTTATATATTTTATTTGTCATGTAAATATCTTTAGCTTACGGTATTTTAATCATTATCGTTAGAGCCGTTCCCTAGAAAATAAAAATGTTAAAATGTTTTTCCACGTCTAGGATAGGTTGGGGTGGGGTGTTTTCCCCCAAAATCTTCGTGTCGCATCCTTGAACGATACTAAAATTAAATTTCAAATTTGGTATTTCACCTAGTTTTCGTTTTGGGTGGTCGTGTTCACAGACACGTGGACATGCACTCACGGACATACACAGGACCTTTTTCTAAAAAGGCTTTTTTGGAGACAAGGGATCCTAAAACGTGTATTGCTGTTAAAATCTCGGTATCGAGTGCAATAACTTCTCTGCTTACAGTTAATTACTCTGTAGATCAATAAATTGTTTCTCTAATAGAATTTCTCAATAATATGAAAACAGAAGTTAAAGGGGGTTAAAACGAATAAAAAGTTAGCGTCGGTGATCACGTTTTAGTAGCCCACTTCGGAAACTGTGATTTATTACGCTGATAGATTGCGTCCAGGAGGGGACACTCGCGTACTGAGGCATGCATAGATCTATTGTGGCTAACACTCAGGAGGAAGGGATTAAGTGGAGTATCTGGATGATTTGGACAGGCTTTATATACATACAAAACACTATTCCACATTAAAGCTCGATGTTAGAATTCACAAATATTATGTTTTGATGTAAAAAACAAAACAAACAAAAAAACTTAGAAAAAGAGCAGTGCGCACTCACGCATAGGTTTGTTTTTTACATCAAAACATAATATTTGTGAACTCTAACGTCGAGCTTCAATGTGGAATAGTGTTTTATATGTATATAAAGCCTGTCCAAATCATCCAGATACTCCATATGCGCAAGAGAGGAGAAATGAGAAGTGCTGATCCTGATGGGGGAGCAAGGGACCACACATCACACTCACAGCAGGTGAACACTTATCACCATGTCCCTGTTCATGCAAGGTGAATGCTATTGCGCATATATGCTTCAAGAATGGGGAATGTCACGACAATTTGGACGGGCTTTACAATTTATTCATTGAATGTTCAGCTCTTTCAGAAGAAAACATGGCATAAGATACTTAGATCAGAATATATTTATCTGCATTTGGGATTTTCATTCCCTTTAGATATAAGCTAACCAATGAATGGGTTGTCATTTATTGTTGTTTGGAAGAAATGTTTCTGCAGTTGTTTTACCTGGTCAACATTAGGTTATCGCTTACAAGTTACATCTTTAGTTCAACCAATTTAAATGTAGATGGCTCTATACGCATACATATTAATATTACAGCTGTAATATAGTGACAAATCTTCCAGATTATCCAACCTCCGATGGATAATCTTTATGAAATGGAATATTTTGAAAAGAACTCTGTTGTTATTGGAGATATTCAAAAGTTAGATAACGCCATATCAATAACGATAACCTTTATCTCACAAATAGAGCTATAGACATTGATTTGGCCTTATATTGATCGGCGATGAGATTGTGCAAGGAATGTATGAGTTGCTGAACTGGCGACAGACGTATCTGATTTATCATTTGTTATCAAATTTAAGAGGGGAAAACACATCTGCAGACAATGCAGGGAAGATATACTAAAATGCTCAATGGCTAATTCATTTTTCTTACAGATATTAATATCTAAATAAAGTGTATTTTTTAATTTAACGTTTATATTATTGATAATATTAATTTTACTGGTTATTGTTATTATTACCACCACCACCATCATCATCATTATATATTCATTTAGCTCTAAAGCGCATATATGTGTAGCGGCCACACCGCATGTTTATTTGCAAAAAATGCCCACCCACAATTCTGAAGTGTTGTAATTCCAAATGCCTGCTTTTTCATGTACAAATATTTTAGTTTCATTATGCTTGTGTGGAATACAAATTTATTTTTTGGTTCTTGGGATATTGTTTCATTCAAATCGCAAAAAGGAGACTAATGAATTACTACAGCTGTTTTAACTAAGCAAAAGACAATCAACCAGCAAATAATACATAAGTTAACTCAGAATTTTAGAGTTACACATTTTAGAATCATGATATGAATTTTTCCGTTATATATACACCATTCTAAAAGCAGAATTTTACATTATGATAGCCTTAATATAACATATACATTCCATGAATTCTTGATAACAAAACCGAGAAAAGGTAAAAACACAGGATGTGAAATTTAGTGACATAGCCGGGATATGAACCCAAATTTACCGGTTTTTTGGTTGCTTAGCTGAGCTACCAAGGTAACATACCAGCACACCATTAAAATCCCAGCTACTCGCAAATTTCCCAGTAAACCATTAGATAGAGAAATAAACTTTTGGTAGTAATGTTTGCATATCCACACAAAAAAAAAAAAGGAAGGAGGGTAGAGGAAGTCATGTGAATGTTACAGGTCAGATTTTTCCCATAGTAACGCTTCTTACAATGTTTGATTACATAACAAAACCATATGGACTGTTTACATACAATTCAAAATATACATGTTATTCGTCACAAAAATCCCATTTTAATACATGTCAATGTGATTCTCTTCAGAAAGAAAAAACACATACACACACACAAACACACACACACACACATATATATATATATATATATATTTCTTTAGGGTGAGAGAAATGTGTAGAACATCTACTACATTTCCCTTTAAAAGTATTGACTTGACTATAGGCTTTGGTGTTTTCACATTTTCGTTTTAAAGATAGTCTCTCTCTGTCTGTCTGTCTCTGTCTCTCTGTCTCTCTCTCTCTCTCTCTCTCTCTCTGAGATGGATAATTAATAAACAACTTTTTCGTAATGACGTGTGTATTTTAATGAGATGCATGTTTTTAACATAAGTAAGGATTTGCTTACATTTTCTAGTTTCTTGATTCTGTAATATTAAATTAGAAGAGGTTTTTAAAGGCTTCTTACAGAGAACTCGAAAAATTAGAACAGATTTTATTTATTTGTACCATAAATATTCATTCCTATTTATATTTAATGCAAATAAATAAAATTATAATGGAAGTCCACTTTGGGGGAGAGGTAGGGAGGCAGAGAGCACGTCTTCCTCCCAAAGACACTTTACCCTTAATGTGCTTCTTTTCTTTGCTTTTAACTATTCGCTGTAGCTCAATTATGTACTTATATCGATTCTGCATTCTTTACTTTAATTTCCTCTTGAATTCGTGCAATATACAATTTCCATTCTAAATTATACATACATACATACATACATTTTTTTTTGGTGGTGTTTAACGCCCGCTTTAACTACTTATGACACCGCAGGCGGTGACACTGATGATACATGAATGATGATGGAGCACCGGTGGAATGCGATGGCGGGGAAACCGGAGTACCCGGAGAAAACCCGCCCCAGCTCCGCTTTGTCCACCACAAATCTCACATGCGGTCGCTTGGGATCGAACCCAGGCCGTCTAAGTGAGAGGCGAGTAGTCTAACCACTCGGCCATGGCGCGGCCACTATACATACATACGTACACACATACACATCACACATACATACACACATATACATACCTGCACACATACATACACCGCTCGCCTCTCACCTAGACGGCACGGGTTCGATCCCAAGCGACAGCATGTGAGATTTGTGGTGGACAAAGTGGCACAGGGGCGGGTTTTCTCCGGGTTCTCCGGTTTCCCCCGCAATCGCATTCCACCGGTGCTCCATCTTCATTCATGTATCGCCAGTGTCATCGACTGCGGTGCCACAAGTAGTAAAAGCGGGCGTTAAACACTATCAAAGAAAGAAAGAAAAATACATACATACATACATACATACATACATACATACATACATACATACATACATACATACATACATACATACATACATACATACATACATACATACATACATACATACATACATACATACATACATACATACATACATACATACATACATACATACATACATACATACATACATACATACATACTACATAGATAATACATACATAAATGCACATTATAACTTATCTAAGCTTCTTCTTTCTTGTCTTTATCAAATAGTGTAACCCAAGATCATTTCTTGAAGACATTACAAAGCTGTTACATACATACATGTATGTAAGGTGCTTCCGCAGAAAATGTCTTGTACAACAATGATCTGTCAGAATGGTCCGTGACCTTGCCGGATGTTCATCATCACGCCTCAAGGTTTAGGTCATGAGCTGCAGCCCTGCAGGCCAAGGCTCCCCTGGTTCTTCACCAGCATTGTCTGGCGATCTCTCCCACAGAGTAATTGACAAGATGATGAGAAAGTTGCTATCGTCGTTCCCAACGTTCAATGGCTTCCTCTAGTTTCTCTCTCTCCCTCTCTCTCATGTGCCAGATCTGATTAATCCATTTGGACAAGGTAGATCAATTTGAGTGACCAATACTACCATCAGGAAAATTAAGATTACTGTGATTTAAAGTAATCACACTATGTAAGGAAACAGATGGTTAAACTTACCCGAGAGTTGAAGATGGATATATAAAACATATGTTTAACAGTAATGCAACTTTCTCCGTATTAACGACCAACGGGTAGAGTGTGTATCTCAGTTGCAAAACTGTGATGGGTGATCTCTAAGGGTCAATTTAACGCCCAATGATAATGAATGATTAAGGAATTTCCAAGCATTAAACCCAGAACGAAAGGAAATTACATTGTTTTGTTTTCGGATTTTATACTTGACTTCGTAAAGACAAAACTTCCTCTTCAATCTGCTGACATGTGCAGATCGATCATGAGATCGTGTTTTATCTATCAGCGATATGGCCACTGAAGTGTATGTTCTTTGTATGCTGATGGCTTGAATGTAGCCAAATTAAAGTGAACTGTTTGGTCCAAAGTCTTTGAAAATGATTAAAATAGTAAAATAAAAACATATGAGATTACAACATAGGATTGTAGATCACATTTCTGAGTTCGAAACGCAGATCGAGTAATGGAAGCACTGCAAGTAGTTCACCAAAATCAATCTTTGATGATGATGCGGCTATTAATACCAAGTTTTGAAGGCGATCATTCAGTCAGCGGTTTACTTTTCATGATTTAATTGTCTTTAGAACAGAGAAAATGCTTTAAGAAATGCCGATTTTGCCAAACATTAAGCCTTTCTGTTGCTAAAATTACTTAAAAATAACATATTTTTCTCGCGATTCTAATTTCCGAAAGTTGAAGTCTCTGCCCGTACTTGACTGGAAAAAAGGACCACTTTTCAAGTCACACAGTTTAACTGAAAGATGTTTTGCTGTTCTGAAATGTTAGAGTTTAGCAGGCTGTTAAACAATGTCAATTGGAGCTCCATGTCGCTAAAGTCATTGGATAACTCTTCGAATTGCTTCAACAGAATGTCTAACAATAATATACAAAACTTGAAATCACCGTTATTGCTTTCCTATCAACTTTTTCCAGGTAGGGGAGTATATTAAGTATAGTAAATTATGGTTTGATTTCGCCCTTTAACTTCAAATTCAGTTCATTCAAATGTTGAGTGGCGTGGTTATTAAATTTATGAGAACATATCCGCAGGGCCTTAAAATCATGTAGTGGACCGTAATTGGTCATCCCTATTTGAGGACAACTCTTTTAAGCTGGAGCATTTTCCTCATCGTAGCCACTATTTTTTTTTTTTTTCGAAAAAAACCCAAGGAATAATTTGGGAACGAAACTACGGGAAGCCCCAGCACGATCAATGATTCTTTGTGTGCGACAACTTCAA
The DNA here is from genome assembly GCA_030762935.1 of Hymenopus coronatus. NCBI lineage: Eukaryota > Metazoa > Arthropoda > Insecta > Mantodea > Hymenopodidae > Hymenopus > Hymenopus coronatus. The sequence continues at coordinate 79,099,834 of CM060881.1, read as the reverse complement.
CAACAAACACAAAATTAATGGCGACAGCAAGAGAATGCAAGTGAACGCCAATGCGCAGCTCCAAACCACGTGCTGTAGTTTAATGTATATGTATATTTTTACAGTTTTTTTTTGGGAAGGGAAAGGAGTGGTGGTACCTCACTGACCATGAGCAACAGCGAAGAAGACATTCAGGCGGAAACGGGCACCTCCAGCAGCTGTCACAAGTTACATAGAACGGTAGAAATGGCGTGCAAACTCATTTCAATATTTAAACCAAACAGAAGTTAAACAGAACTATTCCTTATTACCGCAGTGTTATGGATATGCGGGTTAAGAGTTAATCTACAAATAAAGAAAAAACTATTAGCGTTACGTGCTCTTGTCTTTACGGTTCTTTTTTTTGTAAAATATTTTAAAGTCCCCTTATTTAACAATTATATTTGCATAAGGGTTATTAAAGATTATTTTGTTTGTTAAGACGCTATCAATTGCCAGTATCATATCATCACCGCCATTGTGCTGGAATTTCGTACCACAGGAGTTCTTTAACATGCTAGAAAATCTACTATGGGGCTGTCACTTTTAAGCACACATAAAAACCATTCGTCTGCGTCGGGTTTGAGCCCGCGACCTCGAGTTCAAAGGACCAGCGCTTAACCAACTGAGCCACATCGCAGAAGGGTGAATAAAATCAGTGAAGTGATACTAAATCAGCTCAAATGAGTTGAGGATCCATTCAGCTGACATTTCTCCATGTTTATCTGTGGAGAATAAGGAAAAACAACTTAATGATGCTAAGCAAATAAAAATTAAGGGAAATAATTTGACTTATGTGATGTTGCACGAATTGTTTTTAAATTCCAAAAGGTACGTCATTTATGCTCCGTACTGCTTATAACATGTTATAATATATTTACATCTTAGGATTTTAATTTAAAAGTTCAATAACATTCGTAATAATAAATAAACAATCTGCTGATGTCCATGGAGGATTCACTGCATTTTTTAATAAAGTGCATATTAAATAAACATCGGACTTCTCACTCAGAGGTCCCGGGTTTCATTCCCGGCTGGGGCGGGGAATTTTTCTTTAGCCAGAATTATTCCCTATCCCCCACAGAGTCTGAAAGTGTGTATGTAAGAGTGAATGTGTGTGTGTATGTGTTTGTGTGTGTGTTTGAGGAGAATAATACGATTTAAACCCAATGTAAAAAGCCTACAGACAACGAGTTGTTTCAAGTGCAAAGCCCCCGATATGACCTTAGCTGTCAAAGGGGCTATATAAATGGAAAAAAAAAAAAAAAAAAAAAAAGAAGACTGGGTAGTGTGGTGGTAGCGTGTCTGCTTCACATTCAAAAGGTCGTGAGTTCGAATATCGCTTAGGGTGAGTTACTCGGTTAAGGTTTTTTTGGTGTTTTCCCTTATCCTGAGAAGACTAATGTCGAGTAACTTTAAGCTTCATGGACCCCGGGATCATTTGAGCTTCATTTTACCAATTTCATTCATCGTCCGATATGACCACCCAGGATAAAGGACTTAAGCTTTATTAAAAACAACAACTTCGCACGCAGAATACGATTGTCTTCAGCTTCCTTGGTTAGAACTTCTCCATAGCTTAGTTTTACATCATAGCCATATTTGTATATTTCTTGGAACAAAATATTATCTGCTCTTGTTTTTCTACATTCTTTATGGAAAATTCAAAACCAACTTGTTTTCTATTAGCCCTATGATATGTTAATATTATAATATTAAAGCCTCTTAAATCCTTTTTAGTGTATTAATCAACTAGAAAGCAGTCGTTTACATGTTTTATATATTCTGGATCAACTAGAAAACGACCACTTTCATAATGAATAAAAGGTTTGCCATATTTTTTTCAATACCAGAGCCTAATTAAATTGCTTCAGAATCCGAATTTGAAATTAGCAGCGTCGGAGATTTAGTCTATATGATTGCATTTTTGTACAAGGATTTAGCAGCTTCATCTCTTTCTTAGAATATTACACAAATATTCTTTCATTCATATTCACTAATTTTCTCAACAATTATTCTACAATAATATTTGTGGATTTCCTGTACATTCTATTTGTAAATAATGTAGTCATTTTAAAATTTAATAGCATTTAACAGTTATATAAATAAGACATGAAATATCTTTTTCTTGTTCATTTACAGATTAATAATTTAATCAAAGAGGGCTCGCATTTCACTCATGCTATGAAATTTTAGCCATTGATAAAACAAAATTACTATAGAATGCAAAATTTGAATGAAATGTATCTTAAGTTATTTGCGCCAAAATTATAAACAATAAAACAAAACAATAATTGAAGTTAACAGACACTTTTATGTTTTATAAATGTAGATTTGAACAAGAAATAGACTTTCTGATAGTGATACCTTATAGTAATTATTTTATGAGATATTTCTGTGCTTTAGTTTTGTGAAAGCGCATCAATAGAAGTTTTAATGTGGAGATCATTTTGGATGACATAACCCAAATATGTGTATACAAATACAAATTGCTGTATAAATGAAGTAAACATTGACTATTAAAAGAGAATAATTATATTTTATATTCCAAATAAACATATATTGTCATACCACGTTTTAGTATTCGAAATTCTCTTTTAAGTTTAGTGAGGAAGAGAGAAAACAAAAGTTTAACATTAATACAGCAATTACAGTAAAATACAATAATACAGAAAATTAGGTGAGCGTAAATTATATTACAACGCATATAATAATCAGCAGCACTTGAGACTGCGATTTCCTATCTAATCTGCAAAGAGGTGGAGCTGAAGATTGTGACCTGCTATGTAAATATAGGGAAAAAAGAAATAAAAATTATTGGAAAGCACGTGAGCAATTTCTACAATCAATGAAAACCTTATAAAGTGGTAAAATCTATAAACCCCCTATAGATATGTATCTAATGTAAAAATGAGCTCGAGACCAGCCCAGTCGTGAACTATATGATAGTAAAAAATTTCTATAGAGCCACAATGACATGGGGTTACGAGCTATCCAATACTTCCGCCACTTCGTTAGAGTCGCAATACGGATAAAGTAGCAAGCAGGAGAGCAAAGCGTGCATCGACAGGGGTAGCCGAAGTCGTGGACTTGTGAACGGGAAGTCCATGGTTCAAACCATGCCAAGATCATCCTCCCTGGTTCAAGTTTCTTCCAGGTTTTCCTCAGAATGGTAAATGTTGGAAGAAAGAGGCGTAAATATTAGTCCTTCGCAAATTTCGTTTCCCGATTAATGCTTCATTTCACATGCCATCAGTATCCATCGCTTGGGACTTCGTAGTAAGAACGATCGTCCAACACTTAATAAATAAACAAGTAAATAAATAAAATCTCCATTTACTTGGCTTGAGAAGCGGTGTCTTAATTTTCCTATACATTATTACCACTTATTTCTGACTGCTTTATACATACTCTACCTAAACCCTGTAGCTTAGAAGGAAGATTGCTTACTTTATAATAAATACCTATCATTGGGGATGTTTTGAAGATATTATTTTGTTGATATAAGAGCTTAGTAAGTTTTAATCCACAATACTTTTAAACATTTAAATGCTTTTGATCCTTTGATTCCTAGTTTCTTTTTTTAAAAATTATATTAGTAATAATACATTCTCTTTTTACCTAATTACGTGCATATGGCGCCCTAACATCTGCGGCTCTAGAAATATAATCCATGTGCACTTGTTTACAGTTAATTCCACTAAGTTTTAATGTACATGTTTGAGAATACTCATAACATATCCAAAGAATTTATTATTTTTCCTTGGGCTCGGAACTTCTAAGTTTACATTACCAACCTAACCATAGGTCATACGCAATCTAACACACTGATTGCAATCTAATCACTTACATTAAAAATCCGATACCGAGATTTCACCGATTACCCACAAATAGCATTTTAAAAAAAGTTACGTGAGTGTATATATGAACAGAATAGCTCAAAAACGAAAAGTCTGATAAATATTAAACTTGACATTGAACTTCAGCATCTTCCAAAGGTGCAACACGGCCATTAATAAAATTCACCACTACAGCATTTTTGGAACATTTATATTTTCTCAAAATGGCTGTAACTATAATATCATGTAATTAAGACATTTTCATGATAAATCAAATGTATATCTTGAATTTCCTGGGATTATCTCTGAAGTCCTTTACGTTCTGAATGATTTTGCATTAACTGGTAAGCTGTATGAGGTTGACAAAATCTTACTACACAAAGCATGTAGATTTCCTTAAAGAACAGTTTATGTCAAATACTTTTTTTGAGTTAACCAATTCTGAGATATTCCTCATCATTGGTTATATATTCTAATACTTGTACTTTTCTCAAACGAGAAAAAAATAGTTTTTTGTTTTTCTTTCTTTCTCTTTACCCCTGCCATGCAAAGACAATTTTAAGTAAGCATTGTCACCAGCTTTTAAAAGAGCCAACTATCGATTTAGCCTAACGCATTCCCTTACTTTGCTTGTACCTATAAGGAACTAAGTAATAAGGCCATTTGAGTTAGTATTAATCTCGATTAGGATGAAGTAATATGAATGGGACTTATTTAACTTTTATTTTAATTGTTTCAGTTCCGCTATCAGCCATTTCGGGGTCCTACAGTCAGCGTATCACTGTAAAAGAAGCTTTTGTTTATATTAAACGAAAACAAAAATAATACGATTTTTGATGGCTAACATTTTAAAACTCATTAAATACAATAATATATTCTACGCATTTTGTTAATCTATATGGAAACATGGAATTAATTTTAAAATAGATTGGGTATTTCAAATTTTTCTAGAATACAAGTTAATAGTAAGCATGGAAGATTTTTTATGGGTGATATGTGCACACTATAGAGCTATAATCATTTTAGCAATCTTTATAAAATTACAATTAAATCCACCTTCAAATTATACTTCAATAATATCCATTAATAAATACAATTTATTGTAATCCATTATTCAACCTATATATAACTGCATTTTAACTTGAAAAATAAATTAATTTTATATCTACCATTTTTCTTTTTCATATATCACTTCCACTTTTTAAAATAAACACTGCCAGTTAAATATTATTAGACGACAAGAACAGGATTTTTATGTCCTACAGAACTTTATTATGTTGTTACTTCAATGCTTTCAGTATGAACTTACGTTAGTATTAAGAAGCATGCTAAAATATTCGAGCGAATATTTTATGTAGGTGTCTAAACGCTAATATAAACCACATGTATGTGATATTTCATTTTTTTAACTAACCCATTATTTTCTGGCTACAAATATCCTACGTAGGAAAAGAAACGGTAAAAATTTGACAATGGTCAACAATGCAAATGTGTATTAATATGCATAACGAATCATTGATATACTTAATTTTAAGCAACATAGTAGAGGAGAAAAGAATGAATGGAACAAATATATAAATGAGCACACACCAAGCGCAAAAGTAAAGATTTATTAATTTAGATAAGAATTAATATATGTTGTTATAACTTACCGAGATGATAAGATGATAATTGCTCTAGAAGACTTGGAATGTATCCATGTTGTTATTATTTTAGTTAACTTGTGGCGAACCAAGAACTTTAGCTGAGAGGTGCAGCAAACTGCATGGCGTCATTGGCAATGAACACGGTTATGGCAACAGGATTTCATAAGATGTGCGATAAGAGATGGCAGGTTCTGAGGAGATTATGAAACTTTCTGCGCTTCGAAAACAAAAGGGGAGAAAAAACCAGTTTTGCTAATTTACTCGTCTTGTTTCTTTTTAAAATCACAAGACACGCATAGCGATGTCAAGATTATTAATAAAGCTCGCCCACGTATGAAAAGGATGTACTTAACCATTCTGAGGAGAGGAAAGGACCTCTTGTGTGAAAACTTCATTATAAGACGTCATACGGAGATGAGTTGGCAACATTTTATATCCACAAAAAGTATACTGCTCGCCCGTCCGCCCATAACGGCAGGCAATAACGTAATGTAAAACTTGACCTTAGTGTAGGAATATCCCCACAATGACCTATGCTCACAGGCTTCATTTCAAAGTACACGTGAAATATTTTTATTCTCCATCCATCCTTAATTCAACGGTAAGAATGCAACGCTTTGATTGGTTGAGGAACGTTTTACCGCTTTTCCCCATAAAAATAGTTTCACTTAAATTGCTGAGAAAAGTAAACAAATATCACATTAAAATATGCAATTCTGCAAATAAATTTTTAAGAAACGAAATTTAATTAATTTTAATAATTATTCTTTTACGTAACTATGTATGCGTTGTGCAGTTCATAATAACGGTCGTTTCCACCATTCGATACTGGAGACCGTAAAGTTCAAGTAATGGCGAAGTCATGTAATACCGGTGTAGTAAAACATAAGCATTGTAAAACCCCTAAAAATTGCGGGAAAAGGATTGTTCTTAATGTATATAAGAAGTTTTTTGAAAAGTATTGCACTCTTTCATTAGAAAATATTCTCAGTTTAACGACCGAATTTTCTGTAGTCTCGAAAGCAAAATTAATACTTTCAAAACAGCACACATGCTACTCCTGTGCAAGCAACTTTACAATTGATGCCGAAAAAATGGAATGCATTTGTACCGCATTATTCGGGAAGAGCAAACAAGTAGGATTTGGAGGGAATCGTAAACATTATTGTTGAATGCAATTGTCAATCATGACTGAGACAGTTGACTGCAACTGCAACATATAACTCGCATCTTACAAGAGTGGAACCATTTTTATCTTCAGATTAGTTTTTCTGGCTAAGTTATTGTGCAAGTACGTGTAATAAATAAATAAACAAATAAATAAAATAAAACTTAAAAACTTGAAGTGATAATCGTAAGCAATACATCAGCAAACTTCCTAAACATTATGTTTGCATTTCATAATTTTACGGGGAATTTTGCACTTTGACGAATAACAACTCCCCTATTTGTTTTATTTTGATTTGCATTTCAAAGCATTAATTTACTTTCTGAAGTTTTATTTTTCATTCAGCAATAATAATAATTATAATAATAATCATCATAATTTCATCTATAAACATGGATAGATATTTCGTGGTGGTCAGTGCACGTGCGTTTGCAGAAGAATACATTCTGATTTGTTGACATCGCAGGTGAAGTAAGGATGGATAGATAATATCTGTCTATATCATGGACCTGCTTAAAAGGGACCGAGGGAGCCTGCCCCTCCTGACATTTATTCTTCTGCCCCTCCTGACATTTCTTCTTCTCTGGTACATCATTAATGAAAATAATTTGACAAGGAAAGAAAATCACAAACATGTTAGCTAAATTCAAGGGATTATAGCGTAAAAATGTGTGGTTGCAAGTCTAGCTTTCGGTCCAATACACACAGATAAAATTCTGGATGAAATTCTTGCAAGCTCTTTCTGCTAGGCTTTGGTGAGCCTAGGTATCCAATATTTAGGCGTCTCTCTTGATAAAAGTCTGAACTTTCATGAACACATGCGGAGGAGGACGTACAAGGCATAGGCACCTTAGACGCTGTTCTGGTTCATACTTTTCTACCTAAAGTTTCGCCTTTATAGGGCGCTTAACCTCTCTCTGATAATCCGCGAATTTTGGGGCATGACAGCAGAATTCAGGTGGATGCAGAATAGGGGATTCCGGTCGATCTGCTCTGTCTGCCGTCGTTTCCCAATGAAGTTACTCACGAAATCTTGGCCCTCTCATTGGTGGAGGATGTCATTAAACGCAAGGTTCAACATCTATACCCCATATTGAACTATGAGAACGTCTTTGTCCGATTCCTGGGGGACTACTTACTAACAGAACGCCTATAAAGGCGTTACCGGTTTTCCCAGCCAACAGATATAGCTGAACATAAGCATAAGTATGGAAGTGTTCATCAAAATGCAAATTAAAAAAAAAAAAACACACACACATATATACAAGGATACTGCTCCTGAAAAGGCAACCGTTGACGGTCTCCTTGCCATCTAACCCCACAAAACTAAACCAAATCAAACATCCTATCATAATATTTTCTGTAGTTAAGTCCTACCAATGACTTATCTATTGCCTCAGATACAAAGAGAAAACTTGTTTGAAATAATTACCATGCTTCAAAAACCTACAATTTTTCGGCGAAATCTCCAGATATTAATAATGCACGAAAGTAGCGCACAATCTCCATAAGAACGTACTGTTCTTGCTTTGTAAAGATTTTCTAATATGCTAGTTGATTTTTTAACATTCCCGACCATTAAACGGCTAACAAATAAGCTACATCTCGTGATAAGATGTACACCAGCGTTGTGAGGTATTTTCTAAAGCGAAAAACTACCACGTGATAGATAAAACAGCCAGAAATGCAAAAAAAAAAAAAAAAAAAAAAATGCCCTACTTATATTTTAATGTGTGTATTTTAACAAACTTTAATGTGTGTATTCCAGCAATAATTATTAATTACATTAAATTATTCTTATGTTTCATTTTTCTGTAGGTATTGATTAATTTTATTACATATTAATCAGTTTATATATTTGTAATATTATCTAAACAACTTTATTATTTTTTCTGGGTTCTTTTACCACTTCTTGATTACTTACAATTAAGTCGGCCTTCGTGGTGTACTGGAATCCATGCTAACTTCATATACCCAAGGTCGCTGGTTCAAACCCGGCGGAGGACGATGGATTTTTTTGGGGAGTAAATAACCTTAGCATGGTTCCTTCAGAAGGAAAGTAAAGCCGAGGGTCCCGTGTCTTAGATTTACGGCACGTAAAAGAACCTCAAGCCTGATGGGCCTCGAGCAAAATTAAGCAGTCTTTCACTCCCAGTATAGAATGGGACGCTGAGAACCACAGCAGTTAAAGAGCGGCCATAAATAAAATGCCATTTCATTTCACTTACAAATATCATCCTCATTTACTTATGTATCTTGGTTACATTTTTTTATGAACGCATGCTTTATTTTCTTTGTTAAAGATATCTTTTGTTTTAATTGTCTCACGTGGGTTTACAGCTTCTCATATATTTTTATTTTCTAGAGCTTCACTTTTCCTTCAAGAATAATATTAATTTCATTAACAAATACGGCCGCGCCATGGCATTCGTCTCTCTACCTATACGGCCCAGGTTCGATCCAAGCGATCGCATGTGAAATTTGTATTGGACAAAGCGGCGCAGGAGCGGGTTTTCTCTGGTTTCCCCGCCATCTCATTCCACCTGTGCTCCATCTTCATTCATGTATCACCAGTGTCATCGCCTACGGTGCCATGGTAGTAAAAGCGGACATTAAACACTATCCAAAAAAAATAATAAATACTTTACTTTGACTTTTGTTTGTAGCTCATTATTAATGGTAGTTTTGGATCCTAAAGTGTCTAACATTTTCCTTGAAGTAAATAGTTTTAGTCTTGTAGTTTTTATATAAGATAATTTTATCATAACATTCTCTTATTGATTTTATAGACTTTGAACCGTGCTCTGTTTTATGTATGTAATATTCCATTTTGTAAATTTCGAAAACCTAATAAATCTACTCCAAACTATTCTTATGTTTCAAATTGTTAATCACGTCACCTTATTAACGCTACTTCCTGCGAGTGTGTGTATGTGTGATATCAGTGTGTTCTTTCGTTTATTTCGTGTTCTGTTGCTCTGTTATTGTAGCACCCGCGCGCACGCGTGTGTGTATATCTAGTATTGTGAAAGTATGTAAAATAGATAGTATAGTTAGTATTTTAAATCCAAGTGTTTCAGACAACATGTACGTTTTCCCGACCCAAGCGACTGTGCGACGCAAATATTGTTTTATTGTAAAATTAATAAGTACTACTACTCCAGACTACGGTTGTGTTTAAGTATTTAATAGATTTACAGAGCTCGCTATTGCTAATAAAGCTTTAGTAAAGATTGCGCAAGTAGTTTAGGTAGGTAGATGAAATGAAATTGCACGCTTCACAGATATCAGACAGGAAAATCATGAATTTTATCTGTGTTTCAGAGATATAAAGAGAAATATGTAATAGAGAACGGCATCTGCATTACACGCTCCAAAATTTCCACTGCTTCCGTCACGGTATGCGATCACCAAGGCTAAGGTCTGGGAAGATGAATTCGATGAGAGGAATCAATTTTCGAAACGATTTTCTGCATGCAGTGTTATATAAAGAAGATCCTAAGTTACGCAAGGGCCATAATAATCAGGAACCAACACAGTGATGTCTTTCAAGGCTACCTCAGGGGCAATCAACGTTTCCGGGAGGATGATCACGGGCATTGTCTTAACCACTCCCCTTCTACCCGGAGTAAAATGTTACCGCAGAAACCAGAATATTCTAGAATACCTGAGAAAAACTTACCACATGCGGTTTGTACTTATGTAACAGTCAAGACAGCCTTAGGCAATTTTCTGTTGGCGTAGGTGGTCTATGATGTTATCAGCTGACCAAAGCAGAGGTGAGACATGCGAAGCTTTTTATGTCTAAAAATTCGTAACTTTTCCATTCTATTTCACTGAAATGAACTTGCTAACTAACATTTTGTCTCAAAAGTTTCATATTTCATTTGTCCACAAAAGCTCCAAAAATACAAAATACATTTAAAGAATCATTTAAGGTAACCAGAAAACAGGTATTTTGCTTAAGTTAAAAGTGTCTTGGGCTTAAACGTTTAAAATATCTAAAATGTACTAATTATTGACTAGAAAATGGCTAAAATAGTTTACAAAGCCTGGATATTTGACTATGAGCTTAGAGTTACACAAGATTTAAGCCGGCTTTCATTCTCGTCATTCGGATCGACGGCGTTACTCAAGTGATAGTGCGCATAACAAGCGAGCATCTAATTTTATAAAGAGAGAAAATGGTTGTGTGTGTGCGCGCGCGCGTGTAGGGTAATCCCAAAATCACTCAACCGATTTTGAAAATTCTTTAACCACTGCGATGCCCTCGCTCATAGGGCTCTAAACATCTAATTTCGTTAATAAATTATTAGATGTGTCCATTTACATGACTTTCTCCACATCTCTGTAACAAATTATTGTTGTAAAACTCATTCTTCTATCGCCTTCAGGCTAATCGAGATAAACATTAGCAGAAATTATCATATTTCTTGCTTCCTTGTAAACAAAGGGTATAACAGCTAAAGCGATAGTCAAATATTTTAAAAGCCATTTGCCATGTGACGAAATTTTTTCTTTGCATGACCAGGAGCTGACAAATTCCCGTATGAGGAAAGTTTGAACTATTTCAAAACCGAAAACAAGGAATACCTCGATAATGGCCAATTCAACGAAAAAAACATTTATATAACATAAATGTGTTTTAACAAGATCTACATTTTTATGTAGTAAGTTTTGTCTATGTTTTACGGTTTACCATTTATGCAAAATTCAGCAAAATTCATCCAGAATGAAGAACTCTTCAGAGGCTATTCCCAGAAAATTCAAGATATACATATTATTTGTCATGTAAATATATTTAATGTACGGTATTTTAATCAAAATCGTTAGAACCATTTTGAGAAATTCAACATTTTCGAATTTCGTCCATTTAATGGTAGTTTGGGGTGGGGGGATTTTCCTCAAAAACTTCGTGTCCCATATCTGGAAGATTCTAAATTTAAATACCAAGTTTGGCATTTTACTGACTTTTCGTTTTTGAGTTATCGTGTTCACAGACACACGGACAAACATACACGAACCTTTTTCTAAAATTCTTATGTGTTATACTCACATGAATTTCTCTAACTGTTCTGCAAACAGACCTCTTAAAAAGATTATTCTTCTTTCTACACCATGTTAATCGAGACAAACGTTAGCACAATGTTAATTATTACTTGGTTCTTTAAAGGAGAAGGGAACTAAAGGAATGCGCTATACCAAAAATATAGTCAAATGTTTTAATAGCTATGGTTATGCGATTGTCATTGAAATTGGATTCTTTGCTTGGCCAGGAGTAGAACAAAAGAAAACGGACACTTTCTGACTGAAAAAAATACAAGTACCTATTTTAAAATAGAAAATAATAACTAGGAATTTCTTGGAAAGGGTCAACTCTATAACAAAAATGCATATGTCATAAATTGCATGTTTTAATCAGATCTACATTGTTTGTATCTCTTACGGTTTTTCAGTTATACAAAAGTCATCCAAAATGAAGAGGTCTTCAGAGGCTAATCCCATAACAATCAAGAAATACATTTTATTTATCAGGTTAATATTTCTAATATATGGTATTTTAATTAAAATCGTTAGAGCCATCTTAGAAAAAATAAAAAAAATTGAAATTTTTTCCACGTAAAGAATCATTTGAGGTGGGGGGGGATTTTCTTGAAAATTTTCGTGTCGCATCTTTGGATGATACTAAGCTTAAATACCAAATGTGGTGTTTAACGGGCTTTCGCTGCCCATAGACACACACACACACACGCACCACACACACACGGACATGTCTATAAAAATGCTTTTTTTGGATTCAGGATGTCTCTCTTGTATTTCCAATAAAATTTCGGTATCAAAGTTTTAGGTGGAATATAATACTTCCTCTGTACACTATGTACATTGTACGTGTAGAGAAAGTAAAGCTGCTATTTTTGGATACAGGCGACCCTAAAATGTGTATTTCCGGTGAAATCTCGGCACCGAATTTTTGGGTGGAGTGCAATACCTTCTGTACCTATGTACTATGTACTATATAGAGAAAGTAAAAAAAAAAAAAGACTGGTCCTTCTACTTGAATACGAACTAACTGGAATAAGAAAATAGCATGCTTACGAAGTGTAGCATTTGCATATAAGGGATATGCATAGATGGGAATGATGTAACACTTCAGCAGACAGGAGACAGCGTTTAAAAACGGACAATCGAGCATATGTAATAATTGTTTCTTTAGTTAGCAATGGACGACCCCCCCTCCAAAAAAAAACAACAACAAAAAATAAGGTTTCAAAAAATGAGACCAGAATAGGCAAATGTCTAAACCACGAAAGAAGAAGAAAAAACATTTTATCAAATACTGTAAATGTGTATTAAAGAAACTACCAAATAATCTGAATAATCTTTATTCTACTTCAGCAGATGTATTCCCTGAGGTTTCTGGATACTAACACCTTCTAATATCTCTCATGTAAGGCATTTTTGTTTTATTTCCAAAATTTATGTTCATTTTAAATAGTTTTACGAAAAAATAAAACCACTATGTTTAGAAATCAGTGAACGGATTTTTTTTATAAACGAGAAGATTATTTTTCTCGATATTCGCGGACTTTTCAAACGAGATTAACTTAATGACCTAGGAAGGCGGACTCTTATTTCTTTGCATACTAATATAATCGGCTGCGGCAGTATGTGAAAATTGTGAGCTTTTGTATTAATAAATAACTATGGGACCAAAAGAAAATGCAATAGCTTTGAAATTTAACATATTATATCATTCAAAACATTACTCGACCATTCCGGACAAGGATTCTTTCCCCAAAGGCACTTAGAAAATGCCTTTTATAATCAAAATTACTTTGCTAGGAGAAGCTTTGTAATTTTGCAATGACACCGAATATGAAAGAACTTATAGCGATATATTCTTAAATTAAGATTTCTACACATCGTTTTAAAATTATTTTGTTTATTAAAAAAAAGAACCTACTTCAGGTTAGAGACGTCAGAAATTTTCATGTTTAAAGTAAAAGGTTATCCTTAAAGAATCATATTTTTAAAAGTATACTTATGTAAAAACTATACACTGCTATGGACAAAACAGTGAATTTAAATTAAGGGCGCATTCTAACAGCAACTTCTGTCATATTAGAGTACGATTTGTAATAATTTTTAATGTGTGATGATTCTGAAATTTGGAAGGAAGATACATACTTGCGAGAGTTTATTCTTATAATGTTCTTTAAAAAATTACTAGTTTTATAATGCCCTATATTATTAATCATATTGGATTATAGAAAAACTATAGCTGGACAATTTTTATTTATATCTATTACTAAAGAGAGCTCTGAGTTATACAAAATTCAATACCGAATGCATTTATAAATATTTTAAGTATTTTTATTTCTTATACTTACTAAATTGTCGTACCAATTTTGTATTCATTGTAGGTATAAGAAGGATACACAGGTTAAAGCAATAACTAGATTTTTAAAAATCGGAACACTTGTGATGGATTTGAAATACCATGCTGTGTGCTAACCACGTTGAAAAAGTTATAGTAAATCATTACTACATGAAAAGATTATTTCAGATGACTTCACGGGATAGCAACCGAATTAGATTGGAATTAAAGAAGACCACAGAGCTAAGATGGTCGAAAGCTTGGATTTCTTTGATTCCAATCTAACTCGGTTGCTATCCCGTGAAGTCATCTGTGATAATCAATAATCCCGAGAAAGCTTAAAACTTTTGTTACACGAAAAGAGTTAAGTATTTGAAAATTCACACCAATAACAAAGTATATCTTGAAAATGGCCCTTGCTATACATACTTTATTTCATGTAAATAGCCCACTTTAACGAGTCTACATTTTTTATGTAGTAAGATTTTGTATATTTATTTCGGTTTGCAAATTATAGAAAAATCATTCAGATTGAAGAGAAATTTATAGGCTATTCACATAAAATTCGAATTATTTAGTGTTCGGATTTACCTTACCTTAATCTGGTAGTTGTAGATGGCAGGATAGAGTAGAAATCAAACATTTTAAAGAAGGAATAGCTAAGCGTTTTGCTACATAATATTTTTATTTGTGGAGATTAAGTGTAATCAAGCCGGGGGGATCTAAAGTAAGAAATAAACTATTTTCGAGGTTTCCAGATGTGACTTAGCTGCAAGGGAATGCTTACATAACCAAGAGGTGGGAGACACAAAGCTTTTTCTGCTGGTTGGGAAATACCCATAATTGCTTTTGATCTTCAGAAGGACAAACCACAAACGTTATAACTTCGGAGCAATGATTGTTATTGGTAAGTATCGCATTTCGTCTTCAATGCCAATATTTACCAATCCGAATAATACTTCACAATCTTAATATATTTAATCACATCCTATCCACTGTTATGTCTATGTTTATAGAACAACTGTATATAATAATCAAAACTGTAACCGATAAAAATTGATTAAGAAGTAACAGGAATCACAAAAAAAAAAAAAAAAAAAAGCGGTGACTTAATAATGCAGATCGTTTAATTTGACATTGGATCGTGTAGAAACGTTTACAAATATCCTGTCCACATGAAATGTCTACATGTGATAGATTCATATCAATCCATACCAAAGAATAGCTTGCAACAATTTTCAATTACTCAAAGACATTCGTTGGGTTTGCTGACTCTGTGAGTATGAGATCAGATAATTATGTCAACGACCCTATCAAGTACAGAGAGGACTAAGTAAGAGTTCCCACATAAAGGTTTGAGACCAACAAGGAGAGGTAAATAACACTCATATACATACATACACAGACACACACACCGCACGCACACACACACACACACACACACACTCACACACACATTCTCACTCATGCACGCAAAATTAATACAGTACCAAGAATTCCACTCAAAATGCGAGTTTAAATATCTTTTTTTTGTTTTTTTTTGTTTGTTTTAAAGGCCGATAAAAGTACTTTATCTGATCATAGAAAATGGAGTGGTGTTCTACCTGTAAGGAACAAAATTCGGGAGATAAGGAAGAACAATAGTTAGAAAGGTAGTTAGACTGAACAATGCAATGATACAGCCGGAATTTGAACCCGCATCTGTTGGTCTCCGTACAGTTAAGCTAACCACTAAGCTACCATGGCAATATGGCGAGACAACGTTACATTCCCCAACTGACTGGTGTTTTTAACATAAACCACACAGTGAAAGAATTTATTAACAATGATTGAATGCATTCGCCGAAGCCACAACAAAAAAGTGCAAACAAATCCAAGTTAGAATGGGCGCTTGACAGGGATCAAACCTGCGACCTCCCAAATGCGAATCACACGCGTTACGACGACTCCACCTCGCTCAGTTTTACATAACTATACCTCTCTAAAAATCGGATGTGTTCCACTAACATGACTTTCTCTAGCTGTTCCACAAAACAACTTTTCTTTCAAAAGACTATTCTTTTATCTACATCATGCAAACCAAAACATACCTTAAACACATGGCATTTTAATCAAAATCGTTAGAGCCATATTTGAAAAAAATCAAAGGTTTTGAGAAATGTTCCATGTAAAGGGAAGTTTGGGGTGGGGAGATTTCCTTGAAAATTTCCTTGGAAGATATTAAACTTAAATACAAGTTTGGTGTTAAATGGACTTTTCGTTCTTTAAACTATGTGCTCGCACACGCGCACACGCACGCACACACACCTACACACACATACATGGACATTTTTCTAAAAATGCTTTTTTTGACGTCAGTTAATCTCAAAACATATATTTCCGGTATCTAATTGTTGGGTGGAATACAAAACCATCCTTATGCACTATGTACAATGTAATAGGGGATAGAGAAAGTAAAAATTATTCTTTCACGCTAGCACTGTATATCTACGTTGACTCGTGAAGATAAATTAGGGTTACCGTGGCGATTAACTACCATTATGCCACTGTGACAGTGCACCGAGTAGTTCATAACTTCATTCATCTGATTTATATTTATGTCGGCGGTAATTTTGAGATATGTTATGTTACAAACGACAAGTGTCTTCTAGTTACTTGATCAACGCTATTTGTTACACTTTTTACTCTTTCACAATGATTGAAAACGTGAATGAGACTTCTTTTCAGTCAAATATGTATGGTTCGAGTTTCCATTGTTATTTTGAATTTTTAAGTCTGATTAAAGAAGTACTTTACTTACAAATTAAGGGGAAATTTCATAAGTGCGATAGTCGCTATCCATCATCAGCTTATCACCATCATCGCGATTCTACATTGAAACTACGTGTGGACTGCCATGGTACTTCTTAATCGATAAGGTACAAGTGGAGATGATATATTGTACGAATAGAACGTCCTGATAAAAATTGTTGGTAATTTGTCACTACTAGCAGGTGTAGGATTCTTGATATGGTGGAGCAGAATTTACTATGACAAACCTCCGAGAGAGATAACTTTACGGTAGCGCGTAGAGCTCAAATTCCGGAGATTTCGGGGTCGATTCCGTCAGGAGGGCCACCATGGGTATTTTTCGTGATTTCCCTGGATCGGTTGGCAAATGCTTGGATGGTTTCCCGTCTACTACAAATTTCCTGTTCCGGCATTTCCTTTCACCCTTTTAGTGTTTTAGGATCAAGCGACGTCGGTAGATGCGCTACGCCGGGACAGTGGAATCTGTCTGTAGGAAGATTTCTCTCTGGCATTTAGTAGGACTGATTGCCCCCCCCCCTCTTCTTCCTGGGGAACTTTCTCATTCATCTCCAGGATCCCCCGATTGTAGGGCTAGTTAGCGCCAGGATTAGTGTAATATTGGAATCATTAGGAAATCTGTCCTTCATAGCGCATAATTTCGTACAGGATTGGTCGCCTTTTAGGTCTTCCCTTCATCTCTTCCTCCCAGGACTCAGGTTGGAAACACAAAGGGGCCTGCCTACATCCAGTGTGTTGTGCTCCAGTTTCCTAAGGTCCCTTCTTCTGACCGCTCATAATTTCTGTCAAGCAGTATCACATCCCATCGGTGGGAATGTAAGAAGAATATTTTGATACATTGAAACAGGGAGCATTTGTCTCAGGATTTGTGGAAAATTTTAGGACAGATTGAGTCTACAGTAAAGAGAACCAGTTGTCGCCCACTTGCACAAGTGGTGTCAAGAAGAATGGATTTCCTTAGAGTCAATAAAAAAAGTTTTCAATATCAAGGTTAAAGTTAGAGCGCGTGATAGTGAAAGAAAATTCCAGCTAAAGAACGTCAGCTGCCAAGCCCCTCTGTGCGATACACTTCCAGTTACATAATATAGTGTTTTAACACTTTCCAGTGCTTTATTTATGTTACTTGTGTCAGATACCAAGCTCTTATAACACTGATTGGCGAATGGCTTCTGAAATTTACAATAAGGACAAAAGCTAAATGTTTATGAGCTACAAAGAAGCGTGCAACTTGGAGGATTTTATTGTTGAAACAGTATGAGTCCTCTTTCCTGATAGCCACTACACAGCAAGTCTTTTATTGTAACATAAATACTTTTAGCTAAGCTAGTAACAGAACGATTACATACAGATGAGTAAGCAAAATGATTAGTGTTGCAGAGGGAGCATCGGCTGCACAGGGTGTCATAGCTTATAACTAAATATCAGTAGTATATTCTCAATTTGTTGCAACTCAAAATATTGCTGTGTACTTAATCAAAACACTCTGCTAATGTCTTCTTTAGCTCTTTCTTAAAGGTTTCACGGATAAATGTTTCCTTTACCACTGATATACTTTATTTGCCATCTTGACAACATTACATGCTACTACTAATACTGTCCCCCTGTTTTCCACTGTCTCATCTAGGATCCGCTAGTGCATCTTTTGCTCCTCTTCCATTTTTTCGTCTTTACAATTGCTCTTCCCCTCGTCTATGGTAGGTAGAGGAAGTACTGTTCTGCCGAAGAATTCAATATCGATATATCACGAAATGCATATTTTGAGGTTTCCACTTTTAGAAATGGCCTCTTTGCAGTTCAATGTTTTACGTATGATCTTGTAGATGGAAATATATCACGAAGACGTGATCTTTATGCAGAAAGGTACCAGGCAGGATGTTGAGGCACCCAGAGAGATACAAAGCATTGACCATAAATGTGTTCGTGATGTGGATGCCAACCCACCATATATGTAGCACATGACAACTGTAGTAAAGGAAGATGTTGGTACATGACTACAAAGGTTGCATTTAATACCAGAGGAACTTCCTCCATTGCATGCTGCGGAAAGTACTACGTTCATGATTTTCTTAGCATACATCTTGTTCACTGATGAGGCTGATTTACTCGCAACAGTCTTCAATCTTCATAATACTAATAACTGGACCTATGAAAACCATGGCATACGAGAGGACAGACCTCGATAGTGGTTTTCTACCTAAATGTTTGGAGTGGACTCATTCACGAGCACCTACCTTACTGTCATGGTTTCTTTCCTCCGTGTCTGAATGCAAAAACGTATTTACAGTTTCTGAGAAATTAGTTGCATCATTTAATGGTATATCTCTGGATGTCATCCAAAGAACGCGGGTTTTGATTTCAGTCAGATCATACGTCATTTATGGATTGGTCGAAGGGGATTCAATGCATGACCTGATGGATCTCCTGATTTGAATGTAACGAAAACTTGTATTCTAGAGGTATTTAAAGTCTCTGGTTTATGATACTCCTGTATTGACACCCTGAGAGCGTAACCACCCGTATTTGACCAAACAAGAAACATTCTAGGAATTTGCAAGAGTGTACGCGATAGCATGAAACACATCCTTATAGTATGCATCGAAGGGGAGTAATTTCTGTAGTTTCTTCGAACAGTATCTATAATGTTCAATTTTACACTGTAACACACTACAAATGACTTTTAGACCCATATTCATATGAACTGTGTTTATTCTTTTGATGTAGGGAGGACGTCACCGAAATATTTGATACAAATAAAAATGCACCCTATAATTTTAACTACTTGTGATTAGCTGTGAGATCCTCGTCATATGAATTAGTGTTATATACTTTTGTATATTATTGGTAAATCCCAATAAATCGATAAAAGCTTACAACTTTACTTCAAAATCTAGATATCTCTCCACTACTTACATGATTTTGAAGACATTTTAAAGAATCATTCCTATCTTGCGCTTTATTTATGCTTCCTTTGACTAATCGTAACATAAATAAACCGCAATTTCATTACTGTACTTATTTTTTGATAACACTGTAACACAGAAATAAGAAAATTAAAACACTATTTGTAAAACATTTATGGTTGTCTACTAAAAATAGACTATTAAAATTTTTCAAAGATAAAAAAAAAGAAGAAGAAAAGAATACATTTGTGTAACTGTACTGAATATTGCCTTTCTTAGACCTTATAAAAATTCCCAAGTTTTTTGGCCTTTTTTCTTGAACAATTACTTAAATGAATAAATTCGTTGGAAACGAATAGGCGAAAGTTCATTGAGAGGACAAAAGAAGCATGAAATTGGTGCTCTGGATGTTAGGAACAGCTGTTTCATTTGAAAACCAAGGTTGAAATGAATCATTGTTGGGACATACGTTCCTTTTTTCTCTCAACCTTGAAAACTTCGTAATGTTTCCTTTATATTACTTAACGACATTTACTATGTCCAAGAATCGCGTTCATTTATTACAAAACCTTAATAGTTAAACGTAAATAAACGATGTCGCAATACGGTAATACGCTGTCTTGCAAAATCATCAAAGACCTATTTTATTTATTTATTTTTTATGCTTTGACTTAGCGATTTGCAGACACGGATTCAACCAATAATACAAGATTGTTAGGAAAGATAAGGTGTTCATTATTAAAATGCATTATAAGCCTCTTCTCAAGTAATTAATAAACACATTTCATGAGCTATAAGTAAAGCATGGAATATAATTTATGAATTACACTAACTACAGTTTAATACCATTAAGTAGTCAGGGGACTGGAATTTTGTTAAAATATGATAATTGTGACCCCGTGGAAGAGTGGTTAGACAGCCCGTCTCTCACCGTCTCTGGGTTCGATTCCTCGTCCGCATGTGGAATTTGTGGTGGACAAAGCAGCGTCTAAACGGGTTTTCTTGGGCTCTCCAGGTTCCCTCGCCATTCATTCCACCGATTATTCCGTCATCACCTTTCCTTTGAACTATTTCGCATTTATTTCATATAATCTTCCTCAATCTGATGCCGTGTCCCTCTAATTCAATGTGCGCCTGCTCCTCGACAGCTCTCTGACCCTACACACTCGCGTCCTGGGTGGATATAACTGAAGGGTGAAAGAACAGGGTATAATAAGCTAAGCAAGTCAGTAAATACGGTTAGATCAATGTTCATGAGGCATAATACTTTCTTTTTTTTTAATTTCAATTTTATTAGTAATTATTAGTATTGAAATGCTCAGTGAGGATTATTTACGTGTTTTCATTTGTGCTTTTCTCCGCCACGCATTTTTAAAATATAAAGTATTTGTTGCACATCAGTTGTAGTGCAATTTTAATTAAACTTCTAATTATTCTTCATAAGAATACTCTAAGCGTTGTCACCCAGTGTAGGTTGGCTTAAACGGCTACTCTGTGACAGCATTCGGGAGTTAAAATCCCATGGGCCGATAATCTGAACTTTTGTGTTTTTTGTGATTTACCTCATGTCTAAAACAGTAGAAGCATAAAAATAGATGTCATCTATCCAGAGGTAGAAGCAAATAAATTGTGTGGTAATACAGTTTTATGAACATGACATGTCAAAGCATTCATGTGCCCATTACTTACAGAAGCAGGGACGTAGCAGTCTCATACTAGCTCTAGCATTAAGGCCTCTGCGGACACAACGAAGCAAGATGATATGGTATAGGGATGAAACCTAGAAGGTTAACTTCTCGCAACACACCGAGTCTCGAGCTATGAGGTGCACCGTGATATGACCATGTAGTTGAAACAATATAAAATAGAGAAGAAAAATATGCACATTTCTTATTTTAAAAAGAAGAAAAAGTTGGTATATTGCTACAGATTAAATTTTATGTAGCAAGTAATCGTTAAAGAGTCAATGGTTTTTATGAACCTTTCCTAAACTATTTCACATCTTACAAAGTACCACATACAGTTGGAATTCTACGCATAAGCTATACATCGCAAGAAACCTATACACAAAATATTTTATTTACAGAAATTCTTAAATTTATTCTCGATGAATATAACATTTTTTCGAAAGAATACAAGGTCTAAAATTATTTTTACCATAAATTCCAGCGAAATCTTTGATTGTGTCAAAACAATGTATTTAGTTGCTAGCCGCATTACTTGATTGGAGATTCAATTCTCTATCAACACTTACTTTGATTTTTTGTAAGTTGAAATTAAGTAAGAAGCAAATCAATTGTAATCAGTTTCGAAATAATTATCTTTGAATATATTTATAAAAAGAATTATTTCTTATAAATGGAGGTAATGCCGATTTTCTTTTTTTTAAAATTTTATGTGGGTTCTGTTTGTTTGTGAGTGTGTATATGTGTGAACAACAGAGCTGAAAGACGAAATGCTAGTTAAACACCAATTTCATAACATTAAGTATTCCCACCCTTCTCGATATTTTTAATTCTCTCAAAAATGACTACCGAATTGAATTAAAGTATGGCTGAGATAATGCCACAATGTATATGCATGTATAGAATTTGCTGTGAATAGCATGTGAATTATTGTACAATCTGAATGAATATTGCCTAATTTTGTATAACTCAGAAATCATAGGAGACGGACAAAGCTTATCATAGGAAAAAATTAAAATACAAAATTTGTGACAATTACTTCAACAGGTTTCTAAATATTTTGTAACATCTTTATATTTTCAAGACAATATTATTTTGAAAGGTTAATCCTATTTTTTTCTTTACATCATTTACCATGAAAATATAGTTTTTACCACGCCTATATATTCAGTGCTGTTTATGTGAACGTTGTGTATAAACAAGCGTTAATCCCTTAATTTGAAATTTTTTCTAGACAAAGTATCGTGTAATTAAATATTTTTTACTTTCTCTTCATGTACATATTAGCTAGAGAAAATATTGCATTCCACATAAAAATTCAATACTATATTTCAGCGGAAATAGATGTTCTGATGTCCCCAAGCTATATTTTACCTGTACAATTTTTTCCTCGAAATCTTCGATTTTTTATTATTTATTCCAGACAAGTTTTCAGTGCATTAAACCATTTCGATATATCCGCCATTAATGGTTCGAAATCTCCATACTTGTCATTCTTTATCCTTTCGATAATCAGTTGTTTCTCGTGAATGAATGCAAACAGTATGAAATGTTAAAAATAGTATAATAAGCCCAGTTCTTAAACATTTGACCATCGCTATTACACGAAATGTGTTGTGTAGCTCTTTTGTATACATCTAACGTATTTTAGGGGAATATTAGAGAGAGAGAGAGAGAGAGAGAGAAAGAGAGAGAGAGAGGGAGAGAGAATGTGAGATATGAACAGACTCTCGGTTTAATGGAGGAAAGAACCCTAATACATCAAAATTCGAACAAATTCTGTTATTGTATTATATTAATATTATCATTATTACGTATAACCAACAAGCTCGGATGTCTCCGTGGCACCTAGCGAGAATTGAAGCTCATTAGTGCGCATCTAGCAATAGAAAAAAAAATACCATCTAATAACAAATTGATGTAATAAAAACAACACAAATTGAATGCTCCAGATTGAGTAAACTTTGGAGATATTTTTTCATAAGAAAAATTCAATTTCATCTCAGTATTTTAAGTGTTTAAAACATTTCATTTAACAGGAGAGACAAAGTAGAGCAAGTTTCTTAGATCCCGAATGATAATCCCGTTATTTATTTCGTGTCAATCACGTCGAGTTCTGCTCACTAGATACACAAGTACAAGTGAGCGCTAAAGGCAACAAAGCCTAAATCCTGAAGTGGGGCTAAGAGGACGTTGTCCTTCTGAATGATGAGCAGTAGCAAGAAGATAAAGAGAAACACAGAGTAACATAGGAAGGCAGAAATGGACAGCTGGATTGCGTTGACGAGCGTAGCATTATTATGAGGTGTTGGTATGTGCAGGTCACTGACATCATGTGGGAGTACACGTGTGTTTTTGTCTAACATGTCAACAGTTCTCTAAAAAAAAAGTACAAAACTTAAATGCTTTTGGTGTTAGAAAGAAAATCTAGGGTAAAATAAATTTTAAAATTTGTTTATAAAATATTAGTTATTCTTTTGAGCTAAGAGTTGTGTTATCAAAATATATTTGTTTGTCGCAGTTATTAAAACGCCGCTCGTTATGTGATGACTTTGAAATTCCATTTGTTTGCATGACCGCGAGGGAAATCGAATAGTGACTTACCGCAGCAAAGCTTTACGAACTCCAAACAATAACATCTACATTTTTATGCAGGTAGCGAGGTTTTGTCATACTCTTACTGTTTACCAGTTACAAAAAAGGCACTCAGAATGAAGAAGACCCCATAGCTGTTCGCAGAATAATCGATATGCATAGTATACATTTTATGTGTTAGCGAATATCTTTAAATGGTATATTTTAATGAAAATCTTAGTGCCATTTTTGAGAAAATAAAAGATGGCGAAATTTTTCCATACCAAGGGCAGGGGTGTGTTGAAAATCTTCACGTCATATACTTGGAAAATTCTAAACTTAAATACAAAGTCTGGTTTTCCCAATATTTAATTTTTGAGCTACGTTTCTTAAAGGCATACTCAGAGAGACAGCCAGCCTGACACACAAACACAAATACGAACAACTATTTTATAAGAGTGCCTCTTTTTATAGAAGGGAGCGTAGAGCATACGTTTCGGCTGAAATCTCAGTATCGAATTTTTGTTTGGAGTACCATCCTAATAATCCTATGCCGCTACAGCCCTTACGAGCCTGGGGCTACCAACCCGACTGCTGGCCTCACGCCCACTTATGTACGGCAGAGGCGATCATTCAACCTATATGGAGATATGATATGGCCAGTATCATGCATCTTCCAGCCGAAATATTGGCTATCATGGCCGGAATCACTGTCTATCGCAGTTCCTCATTTTCATCACGATGCTCAGTGGGCAGCGATTCTATAACCGGGACTTAAAATTCGCACCCTTATGGGTGGGGTCGAACCCTTGAAGCACCATACTTCTTTTAATTACTGTAGTTCAACAGTATTTGAAGTAAAATGGCTTAATAACATTGTCTTGCTATACGAATGTTCGATTAGTAACAAATTATAATTCAATCACTTATATAATGATTTTTATTGATTTTGTTTCATTTTACGACCATCTATGGGCATTTAACATCTATTGTTGACTATAGGTGGACTGTTAGGTTTATAATATTTTACAAACACAAACACACATACATTCATTCTCACGTGTATATTTCCTGACTCTATGGGATAGGGAATGATTCTGGTTAAAGAAAACTTCCCACTCCAGCCGCAAAATCTGGGGGGGGGGGGGATCAGGGCGCTGACCACTCGGCCACGGAGACAGTCTTATATAATTTGTATGAAATGTGTAAAATAAATCGAAATTCAACTGCATCCGTGGTAGATGGCCAGTGAGCTGACTTCTCATCCGAAGGTCCCGGGTTCAATTCCAGCTGGGGCGGGGAGTTTTTCTTTAACCGGAATCATCCCCTATCCCCACAGAATCTGGAAGTATGAAAGTGAGAGTGAATGCGTGTATTTAGTGATACAAAATGATTTACCCAATATTCTAAACCTACAGTAATACGAGTTGTTTCACAAGTCAAAGCCCCCGATATGACCATTGAAGTTAAAGGGGGCTATACAAATGAAACAATTAAAAAAAATTGGCATTCAGAAGCACTATTAATACAGAAGGAAATATCTACTTCATGGTCAGGCTGAAATTGTTACTAATAATTGGCGACAAGTTACCTACACTCCAACCGTCGTGAATACATAGAACGCACACAGCGGTGACCATGAGTCATTAGCGGCAGGTAAAACCGATCTTGTGTTTATTTGCACACCCCAACCGACTGAATTCGAAGGAGCGATTGATAGATATCTATTATGTCATTTAGGACTTAGAACCGATATCCGGATTTGGAAGTCAAGCTACAGCTATGTGATTGAGTAATCTTAAATTTGTACCTCATATTACAAATAACAATTTCCTGTGTTTAGAAGGAAAAGGGAGCGTGATGGCGAAACATCCCCACCAATCTCATTTATATAATGTGTTTTTTATAGCGTTTAACGCCTGCTTTTACTACTTGTGGCACCGCAGGCGAATTATATACACGTATATCATTTATGAGTAATTGGTACACCTTGAATAATCATCCTTTCGAAATGTTGTAACAAAATCTATACATTCTGTATCGTTTTAAATGTGAAATACAGTACGAGTAATATATATCTGGCCATGTTTATCCATACTGGGCGTGAAAGACCGCTTAATTTTGCTCAGGGGCCACTTTATCAGGCATGAGCTTATTTTACGTGCCGTAAATAAATAAAACTCCATTTCCATTTTGCTCGTTCACCTCTGCCAAATATGTGTAAAGTAATTAAGATGCCATCAAGAATATTTTCTGTGGGGATCTCTAGTATTACTATACCAACTTTCATAACAATAATTCGTTGTTGTTTTTTAGTCAAAGCGTAATATACACGTAGGAATATTTTGATTCAAATGATTATGCAGTAGCCAGTACATCTTAATATAATTTATTTAATCCACAACTGATAATTACCGTACTTATAGTTTTATTACACATACAGTCTTGTCTTTAAATCACTGTAGTGTTTTATTTGTTTATTTATTTATATGCGCTAATTTATGTACGTGTTTGTCCAGTATCAGCCCTACCCTTTCATTAGACAATACAGAAACCCATAGCCGTGGCAGCCCGGGTTCGATCCCAGATGCCCGCATGTGGGATTGCGGTGGTTAAAGCGGTGCAGGGGCGAGTTTCTCCAGTTTCCCCCGCCATCGCATTCCACCGGTGCTCCATCTTCATTCCATGTATCATCAGTGTCATCGCTTGTAGTGCCATAAGTAGTAAAAGCGTCAAATACTCATAAAAAAAAATAGAAACTCGTAACAATTACAAAACACAATTATGGAAACAAAAGTCTCATGTTTCAACAGTTCTATTCCATTTGTTTCTTGCGATTGGTCTTTAAAATTTGTTCCCACTGTCAACTCTTTATTTCTATTTAGTCATTTTCTACAGACAAAGTGTATCGTCCAATTGTCTGTATCTACCGCATTCTAACAGTAAACACAATCATCTTTCTTTCAATCCTTTTTAATTCTCAATTTCCATATTCCCAAACAAAACCAAGCAATCCTTTCTCAATCATTTCCCTCTTTTCTTAAATCTTAAGATATGAATCTCTCTCTATATTCAGATCCAATCGCAGTAATTCTATCGTAAATATAAACAGTGGAGTAACACCTTATTTTACGTTCTTGAAATGTTGGCAGATTAGCCTTAGCAAAAGTATAGAAACAATGTATTTATTTTCCCCAAAAATATAAGGATGTTTATACTTTCTTATTCATTGTTTTACGTATATTATCAGGTTTAATTAGGCCACCGTGTTATTTTTCACCCTGTAAATTTTGCAGCAGAGAAGTCATCTATAACGTCAGATATGTACAAACTATGTACTCGGATATTCAGTGATGTTTTGTTTACCATTCACGTCCTCTTTATAACGCATCTCTAAACATCTAGCCTTTTGGCGCATAAATGTTGACTAACCAGAAGCTCAATCTATTGTGTATGGAGCATTTTGGGTGAGATGCATGGGGGCAGAATGTAATTTCATCCTATGATTTCCAGTTATAATTTTCACATATAATCTGTGAGGCTATGACTATGCTAACTCAGTTAATGGCGCCGATGTTCATTTACTTTAAGAAACGCAAAACGCTGACCTTCAACAAAACAGTCTTGACTGTTGTAAAATTATATAACATGCACGTCCTTTATATAAGGGATACACATCATCCTTCAAACATTATTTTCTTTAAGTAACTCCTCGGTATTTCATTGGTGAAAAAGATTCGCAACTTTTAGGTTTATGTAGTACTATCTGCAAGATATCCTTTCCTTGGAGTGCATTTTTTTTTTTTAAAGTTTTAAAACAAATCAAAATCTAATGCGTTGGACTCGTATTCACTACTTGTTATCAGTTGATATACATACATTAGAGTATTCACATAAAAAGTAATCCTCCTATCTCCAGATATATTAATAGCACAGTATATCTTTGTGTGTGTACTTTATGTTTCTCAAATTAAACAATAAGCGCCTAGAATCACACGCATAAATTATCACGCTAGAATCTTGGAAGAAAAAAACCTTGTACCAATGAGTTCTTGCATTAGATGAGATAGTTATATTTAAGAAATTTAAACCATATTTCGATGTCCTATGTTGCAGGAGACAAGGATAACACCAAAACGCCAAAAATTGTGATTTTTAACTTCTATTCTTTTTTGTGGTTTTCAGTTTTCAAAATTACGAAAAAGAGAAATCCGATCGCAAATATTAATAACTTCATTTGATGCTCCATGCTCATATTTCATACACGTGCTATTTTAAATCAAACTATTTAAGCCATTTGAAGAAACAAATAATACATGTTTTCTTGTAAAAACGTAGTTCAGGATGGAGAATTTGGGAAAATCTTTAGTTTGTATTTATCAAATATGCTACAGTTTAAAATTCATAAAAGTGTTCATTTGTGAGTAATGCTGTACTTGAACATGCAGGCATACATGAAGACATATATGCGCGCGCGCACAAACACACACACACACACAAACACACACACACACATTCATCTTCAAAACATTCAAGGGATCTTAAGACGTGTATTTCTGGTGAAATTTCGGTAAAGTTTATACTTCCCCTACCTACCATACGGAGAACATTAATATTTGGAGAAAATGCATTTATAGATTATATCAATATCTAGCTAGCTGTTTAAATACTGGTCAGTAAGTTCGGCTATCCAATGTCCTAGTACTCACATCAATAAACAAAGAAATAAATAAGAAAAATAAAGGCGAAAAACTCTTTCATCACAGCGCCTGCTTCCTAGTCTTACTCTACAAACGACTAAATCCAAATTTACTGTAAAATTTGTGCAACAGAAACTAATTTTGCGTCTTATCAACCTTGCGGTATAAACGTGTACTTTACAGTTTTAGTAAGAATTTAATTTTTGCACTGCAAAAAATGCAAGTGCATACCTTAAAACCCACAGCATATTAGGCAACCCCATTACATACTTCTTAGAGCCTCCATAATAATAATAATAATAATAATAATAATAATAATAATAATAATAATAATAATAATAATAATAATAATGAAGGTTGTAAAGATTCGAACAAAAAGAGTGCTTTTCTAACTTTAAAGTGTCTCGCCTTTATTTTCAATGCTGAAATTTATTCGCACTCTCCACGAGAGATTACTGAGACTAAAGCCCTGCAGTCATAATCGCGAACGTGTGTGAACGGCTTACTTTGTAAGTCATAGCTGATTGTTGATATCCTTTGTTAAACCTGTGCGAGTGGACACGTGTGCTGTTGGAAGGTTCTTTGCTGTCGAATCCCGCATTGTTACACCTGAATGAGTTTGTGACACCTGCGGTGATTTTGCACGTGCAACTGTTTCTGGAAACTTTCTGTTGCGTGAGCGAGAGTCGTGTGTAGGACAGAGGCTGGAGATTTAGAGTCAACTACACTTCCCCATATGTCACACGACTGGTGTGAACGAAATAATTCGCATGAATTATCCTAATAGTTGGTTAACTTTAAAGCCCGGGGCTTAAGTGCATACAGAGTTTGTAAGTCGCCACTGAGGCATGACATCTTGAGATCTCTTTGTGGCTTACCGGAAAAAACGCGAGTCAGTTGGTGAATTTACCGCCGTACCTGCATGTTGCCAAGGCAGCTCAGGGCTAAGAGCATCTGGACAGAAGTCAGGAGATCCGTGGTTCAAATCTCGGCTATGGTATTGCATTTTTCAGTCTAACTCAACCGTATCAAATTCTGTGCTACACACGACTGGTGTGAAAGAAATAATTCGCATGAATTATCCTAATAGTTAGTTAACTTTAAAGCCCGGGGCTTAAGTGCATACTGAGTTTGTAAGTCGCCACTGAGGCATGACATCTCAAAATATTTTGAGATCTCTTTGTTGCTTACCGGAAAAAACGCGAGTCAGTTGGTGAATTTAGCGCCGTACCTGCATGTTGCCAAGGCAGATCAGGGCTAAGAGCATCTGGACAGAAGTCAGGAGATCCGTGGTTCAAATCTCGGCTATGGTATTGAATTTTTCAGTCTAACTCAACCGTATCAAATTCTGTGCTACACACGACTGGTGCGAAAGAAACAATTTATTCACATTATATTTTCATGGTATTAATACTCCACAAGAATGTTTTTAAAACATTATTTGAGGTGTAAGTTATCGAAGTAGGAAAGTAGAATCAGCACGTTGGAGGGGTAGAGAGTGATGGAGAAAAAGAAATAAATGAGGGTAAAGAGGGAGAGAGATGAAAGTGTTAGAATGGAGTGAGACAAAGGAGCAGCGGGGGAGATAGCAATGGCGTGAGCAGAACTGCGGGTTACTTGAAAACTATTATAAATAATGCTAGTAATTATAAATAACATTGCA
The DNA here is from genome assembly GCA_030762935.1 of Hymenopus coronatus. NCBI lineage: Eukaryota > Metazoa > Arthropoda > Insecta > Mantodea > Hymenopodidae > Hymenopus > Hymenopus coronatus. The sequence goes on along the minus strand of CM060881.1, from coordinate 79,069,455 downwards.
ATCTTGGACGCTACATTCATTTAGCGCACACAGAAAAAAAAAAAAAAAAATGTGTTACATTCATATGACTTTCTCTACCCATTCGGCAAACAACAATTATTACAAAGGTGTATTCATTTATCTTCTTCATGCTAATCGAGTTAAACATTAACAGAAAAGGTTTCATTACTTACTTCCCTATAGATGGAAGGGAAATAAAGGAATTCACTACGCTCAAGTGATAGTAAAACATTTTAATAGCTGTTGCTTTGTGCTGATACTGAAATTACGTTCTCTTTGCATGATCATGAGTCAAAAGAAACGAATGACCATTTCCAATTTTATAAAAATATAAGTATTGGAAAAATTTAAACCAGGAACAAGAAATATATTGAAAATGGCTACCTCCCTCTTGCGTATCTGAGAACATATATTTCCTGTGAAATCTCTAATTTTGTGTACAAAACAGTACATACTATACATAGCATACCGATGGTAAAATGTGGCATTATTAATTACAAACTACAGATACTGACAATTTTTCTCGCATATTACCTTGAAATGAGCCGACTTGTATGCGATTCATGGATCATGATGCTGCAATCCAACAAAGATTAAACGAGTTACGTAATTTTCGCGAAGAGGTTTAAGTCACAGACACCAAAAACCTGTTTAGTGATTTTGGCTGCACGCACTTGAGCCAACATGTTTCATATTGCGTCATGAAAAAGGGTTAATAACCCGTCAAACAGAGTCAATATTTATTGAAAGGGGCTACGTCTAGCGATTCAGACGCTATTGTGGTCTGGTCATGCGAGTTAAAACTGCTCTCACGCTTTGACCACAAATTATTCTCCCAGCATGGCAAGTGAATTCTGGCCCTCCTAACACAGCGCTTTTTATTGCTTGCAAACATACTAGGCACATATCTTTACAAAATATATCAATTAGTTCATTACCAGGAAGTCAATACATCCGCCGCACTTAAAACAACTGAGAATTTACAAATTTATTGTTTGTAACATATACAAATGCACACTGTTGTACCGATTCTATCCAAATTTTCTACAAGTTTTGATGAATGGCAGACAGATCTAGTTAAAGTACACAATACAAAATAATTTTTTTGTGGTTTTAAGTAACTCGTTGTTACTGACTTGAATTTTGAATATATTACACCTTTTCCAAGTGATAAGTTGCTATTAATATTATTATTATTATTTAGGGGAGGCAGGTTAGCTAACCTACATTTACCTAGTACTCTTAATATGGAGCACTCCGTTTAACCAACAGGTAGCAATAACCGCAAGCTAATAATCTTAATTTTGAACTGGATATCATAATACAAGCCCTTAGCAAAAAGGTTTGCAGAATGGCTATGAAATCATAATAGTATGCAAAATTCATCCCAAGATTAAAGGTTCAATTAATGAAAAAATAGAATCTACAATTTTGGAAAACCAAAATAGAAAATTCACACACACATACACAAGAAAAATCACTATATTTCTTTTAACACAAAAGCTCGTTTTACTTCGTAGAATACAATTAAATATTTAATAGCTAACTTTAAATCATTTAGAAGCCTATAAATATTGCGTTGCTTTAAACTCCAGGTCTTCGTTGACATTCCTTCGAGTACAGCGAAGCAATAAAGGCCTGCGAATTTTGATTCAATCAGCCTTTGTTTACGAGTATTGTAATGGTTTCGACATCAAAAGTATTGATGTTATTCTGTTATAAACAAAATTATTTATTTAAGACGAGTGTGCAAAACATATGAAGGCAACATTTTGCATAGCAACAGCGATGTGCCTGAGGACCTGCCCCTCTCACCTTATTGAAAATTAATTGAGTACACGGTTTTATGCCAAGGACAAATAACTTGTTCAGTTGCAGAACCCTATTAAAACATTGATTTACATGCAATATTTTGTAATCCTCTTCTCAGTCTGCAGCTAAGAGCACTTAAGGAATCTTCTGGTATCCCGACATGAAATACTGAGGTAGTTGCAGAGGTGAAGTATCATGCCTAATGCATTCTAATAATATATAGCACTTTGTGGTACGTTCCACTTTAATGACAGCATGACATTCTCTAAGGAATTATATAACCAAGATTCAAAGTAACAATAAGTCATGTGTCCTTGGTAACACTAAAAACTCATAAATGTTGAAAGAACACTATTCCTGCACTGAAATATAAAGAACTTGCATTTTGTCAGAAAAATGCTTTCAATATAGTTTCGTATTTTATTTTGATGCAATTTGTCTCGATATCATTTGGTAGATATTATCTAATTTGACAAAGTTTCATTGCAGAGTTAAAGAACAGACAGGATTCAACCTTGCATCTATTAACTTGTGCTGCAGAAGCCTTTTTGTTGAATTTGTGAGATACCCAAACGCGCATTTTCACTTTTCTGATTCACCGGTATTTCAGTAAACTTTGAAGGTAAGCCCAAATACTCGTATATCACGCATCCATCTTACAGCGATTTGCAATAGTAGTACATTTGTTTCTGTTTTATAGCCCGGCATATTTTACAGGATGTGTCGAAAGACAAACAACATTTGTTTCCCGAAGTTAAAAATAAAGGAATTCACAAAAATAATAACTTGCATAGCTCTTTTGGACTTCTTGGAAACACCTTTTAATCAAGCAGCAGAAGGTTTATTTTTTCTTTTCTTTCTAAAATGACTAAAATTGTTCGGTACATGCACACTACAATGATTGATTATTTTTTACACTTAAAAGTGGATCATTCATTTTAATTTCCCTACTACGTATAAGTAGCATATGTACTGCACTCTACCCGAAAATTTGATACCGAGATTTCATCAACAATTTACGTTTTGAGACCCCCTGAATTCAGAAAAATCAGTTTTAGAAAAAAGTTCGCTCCATGCGCGTATGTGAGTGTTTATGTGTTTGTACACAGCATGACACAAAAACGAAGAGAGTTGAGTTCAGTATTTTCAAAGATCAGACACAAAGTCCGGTATTCATATTGTTTAATAGCAATAGCTTTATAACCCTGTATTTAATAGAAAGTTGGACTTAAAAATACCTTTGTTTTGTATTCATATTAGTCTCTAAAGCAGTATTTTGCTAAAATTTGCTGTTTAAAGCGTTAATATTTTCTGCAAAATAACCTTGAACTTAATAGTATGAAAAATTGCAACTCATTGCCAAAACAATTATATCAATGTATGATATTTTAAATTTTACTTTTTCTACCAATATGTACAATGTACATAATAAGTCGCGAAGGTATTGTATACCACGAAAAAATCATTAGCGATATTTTAACGGAAATACATGTTTTGAGATAATATGGATGATTTTTTTTTTTTTTTTTTTTACAAAAAGGTCCAACTGTGTATAAGTATGTGTCTCTCTGTGTGTGAGCAGCATAACCAAAAAATAAATAGTCTGTTAAATAGCAAACTTGATATATAAGTTCAGAACCTTCCAAGGATGCAACACGAAGATTTTCAAGAAAATACCCCTAATCCCAAACTACCCTTTACTTGGAACATTTTTTTAGTACATTTGGTGTCAAAATAATCTTGGCTCACGCTACAATTTATTATCAATATCGATTAGGGATGCAGTAGTTACAAGCACTGCTGAACTGTCTGAAATAGTTTCAAAAACAGAATTTGTTGATTGAAAAATCACTCAGAAGGAAGCTATGTCTTTATATGCATATCAATTTCAGTAACTTATTTAGCACATAAGAATTTAGGTATTATAATAATAACAACATTAATACCATTAATATCTTGCCGCCATTTCACATGCACCATAGGGGATAGGAATAGGGATTAAAATCGGAGTAGAATTTCAGCACTATAGTGCGTATTGAGCTTACTAAACCTTTGGGGGATGATCAGCATTTCTGACGGCGGCAGGCGCAGCGCAATAGGGTACCTAATGTTTCCACTCCGATGCTCCTCCCTATCCGCAAAAACAGGTTGGGACAGAAGTTCCGTGCCACAGAAGAATCGATTTTCTCCGGAAAGCACATCCACAACATACACCACATACAACTCAGTATCCATCGAAATTATATCAGAGACAGGAAATTTTGTGGTAGTATAAAATCTACATCAGCATTCGCCTTAAGTCCTTAATAAATAAAATAAAAAAACTAAAAAAAAAAACAAAAAACAAAAAAAAAAAAAAAACAAGCAAACACAAAGGAACTTAAGTTCTGGGTTGCCCGTCAAACGGGAGGAATGAGAGATTAATACCTTTACGCCTCAGCGTTGATCCATTCCGATGCTAGTTGAACTGTTCTCTCCATCTCTTACGGTACAATAGTTTGTAGTATAGTGCTGCCATGGTTACGTTTTAATTTGCTCCACAAATTTTCTTCCATTAATCCTGTTCGCATATCTACATTCACGTGAGGAGCTGATGTCTCCCAGGTGGCGGAATAGGAGAGTGCCTACCAGATATGGTGAAGAAATAAAATACTCCAAAAAACAGCGGGGATAGTTGGACCTCCTTAGCATCGTAGACTCATTAGTTAGGTGAAGGTACTCGGGTCTACCTTTTTTTTTTTTTTTTTTAAAGACACTACCGGAGTCTGATCGGGACTCCGGCACTGTATACCCTACTTTTATTTACCTTTTTTTTTACCTTGTTTTACCGTATTATTACTGTTTTCTTACTTTTACAACACACACATATACACAAATGTATAACACCCATGCCCAAGGCGGGACTCGGACCCACGATCCCCAGCGCTAAGAAGCACCGAAGCGGGACGCCTTGGCGAGCGCGGCCTTGGGGACCGGCGCCTGAGTGGGGAATGTGCATCGGGCTGATTCTTCGTTCATGTATACTACTCATAAGGCTAAGACGGTAATTAACCGAATGGAGCTTCTGTTGTTATATTAAATATTTTATCACAAATATTAACAACAATTTTGTATTCTGTTACAACGAGGACATCATAGAACACCAAATGGAGCGAGTACTTTACGATTTTTCGAAAATCCGGAGCGGATACATACAGGACAGTTGGCAAAATAGAAGGGAAAAGAGCAATAATGAGAATCTGAAAGCAGACCGCTCTTAAGTTTATGACCGCAATCGAGTTTAATGAGCACGCCAAATTTGTAGGTCTTAAGTCAATGGCCACTTGCTGGGTGCCATCTCCACTTCGCATGCCTAATGAGTGCAACACGAATGTTATTTGTGTTACAATAACTGCTGACATCTAATGGATCACGCACAAAGGCGATGACCCGCTATCCTAGCGGTACCTACATGAATAGTGAAGCACTTGGCTAGGCCTATGGGAAGTCTGAAGGATACAACAGTCCCCTATTCTAATATTACCAAGAACCCAAAGTATGATAATTAAGTAGTGTATTGGATTCTAGCTGTTTCTAAGTTCTAATTTTAATTCCTCTCCGAAAGACTTGTTGATGGTGATATTTATAGACTAATGACCAGCGACGACTCATACGACTTAACGGTTCAAGGACATATGCATAGAGAAGGGCAATTGAAATTGTAAAATGTCTACTAACAAATTGCATTGAAATTGTGACAGGAGACTAAGTTCTGGACAACCCGTTTTTGATGAAGTCCCTTATCGCACTCCCTTCCTAGAAGCAAGCCCATTAATACATTAATAACCTCTAATCTAGTATTTATACTCTTTCTGCACTTTAATTATGGTTAGAGAACTATAAATTGCTAATTAAATATGGCAATTACAGCGAAAAATTATTTTTGAGGCTTCTGGATTACACAAAATGAATTTTAGTGAAATTTACGAGCAGTATAACACAAAAATAAAACGTTATAACACATCAAATTTAATTAAGTCAGCGTCTTCTTAAAGATTCAAGATGAATCTTTTGAAACAACCTTCCATGCAGAACTCTTTTATGTAAAAATTAAGTGATGTCTATATGATTTTCTGTTGTCTGCTGGCTGCTCCAGCGGTATACTGTAAGATGGGCATGCGTAGGTGTGGTGAAAATGGACACCAGTTAAATTTTTTGAGAACACTTAATAGAGACTAATAACAGATCTGTTTGTAGCGTGTTGCTGATTGTTTTAAGATGCATAATCACTAAACAATTCTTGAATCTAATCACGAGTAATTATAACTTGTGATACTAAATCTGCGAATTTCCAGAGAGTTTAACGTTGTAAGTAAAGTTAATTTGCGTAGTAAAGCAAAGATTTTAAATTACCGTGAATTGCTAAACTACTATACGGCGAATCACTTTGCAATCACGGCTAAAATGGCGGTGAGTCTGGTGTTACTACGATTCCTAATAAGAGTTGTTAAAAAGTGTAAAAACAAGAGTATTGAAGCACGAGAATGCGTCACTTAAAGATTAAGAGGTGCTAGAGTAACTACGTTTTCGAAATGTGAACCTAATTACCGCCTGTATCAGACTCCCCACCATATTTCCTATGTGCTACATTGTCAAATGTTATACTTCATATCAGTATCTCACACTTTTTTTATTTTCTTTGACTGCTGAAGTCCACACATTATTTCCTTTGATAACTTTTAGAAACGACTTACCTGTGCATCTCTTAGTGTCGCCCTCCATATGCCCAAGGTCGCGGGTTCAAACCTGGTGGAGGACGATGGATTTTTTCGGGTGTAAAAATCCTTAGCATGGCTTCCTTCGGAAGGGAAACAAAGCCGTTGGTCCCGTGTCGTAGATTTACGGCACGTAAAAGAATCTCAAGTCTGATAGAGAGGCCTCTGAGCAAAATTAAGCTGTATTTCTCGCCCAATTTAGAATGGGACGCTGAGAACCATAGTAGTTACAGAGCGGCTATAAATAACACGCCCTTTCTATTTCTATTTGACTTTCCAGAATTTGAGTCTTTACCTTAATTGCTTACAGAGATTCCTAAAACCTAATTACATTTGTTTCTCTGACTTTGAGCTAACCGGCAAGGTTTGCCTATATTAATTACTTCCCCCTAGCAACGTATGTTGCAACAACTTCTGCTCTTTTAACACAATTCCTCTCTTACCTACAGCAGAATTTAATAATTGTGATCTCTCTTCATTCTTCATTATAGAGAAATGAGGACCATTAGGAGTGCATAAATACATTGAAGAAAAATATGCCTTTAAAGTACTCGTGACATAAAGGATTTCCGAAGGTTTTGCTTTGGTTGAATATTCAAAATTTTAAATTGCATCTTTGAAATATTTAAGTAGCCTTTATTTTGTTTCTTATAAAGTCAGGTAAGGAAGATGTAGTCTGGTAAGTCAAGCTAATTTCTACCACGTTCAATAAAATGTGGTAAAACTATTTCTGGCAAACTTTATCAGGATTAGCAGGGAACAGAGATAAAGGAAGAAGCTCTAATGTGAGTAATTTCTAGAATAGCTAAGAGATCAGGTACAGAAGATCCTACGAGTTTTACACATCGTACGTTTTTGTTTAAAACTCTGCGGTTGAGTTTTCGTGTTTAAAAGATGTTCAGCTGTAATTTAAAATTGTATTACAATATATTAAATAAAATAATGTTAGAGGTTTATAGAAACTGACCATAGATACCAGAAAACGCACAATTCTAAATGAAACATTGCACACTCAAGAAGAAAGCTGTTATGGAAGGAATATGAATGGCATTTTTACACACTGCGGCAAATGTGAAGACATGTTCAGAATAAGTTTTCCATGATATCATTTTGCCTGCGGTATGTTGGAAGGTAATTCTGTAATGTGTTCCGGTTATTTGTACGATTGTAATTATATTTCAAGATGGTTCTTGCCTCATCATGATGAACTCCAATGGAAGAGGAACGAATTAATATTGCAGGGAAACGCAAAACGTTCATTATCTACGGTATTTGCGGCACAGGGAAACTTCGTCAGATGTTTAGTTTGCAGAAACTCTGTTTAAACATTTCCATGGCTAAAAAAGAAAATAAAGTATTCCATTCACACAACTTTCTCTACTCTCTAACGTTTATTAGTGAATATGCAAAATATTCTTATGACTTTTTCATTTTGATTGAGATAACCGCTGCAGAAATAGCTACATTGCACATTCGTAATAGTTGCGAGAGTCAAATGTTTAAGAGTTGGACGCATTAAGCTGACCTTAAGTTAATTAAGCTTTGATTCCATAATCTTTCCTTATATTCGCGAGAGACAGTACAGCATCTACAGGACATTAATGGAGGATCGATAGGAAATCAAAGTATTGAACAAATCGAACTGTTAAAAAGGAATATTTCTGAAATGGCTTATTACAAAAGTTATTTGGCTTAGGCGTTTCGATTGAGTTTGGCATTTGGAAGGTCGTGAAATCGGTTCTCCGCGGCTGACCATGAATTTTTCCGGGGGGGTTTCCGGGTCACCAAGCGACTGCTGGGAAGGATTCTTCATTCACTCGAACTTCCTGTCCCTTCATTTCATATCCATTTCATCCGTCTGGTATTTCTTTCACGGTTGTAAGTATCGGCGAGGACTGTGGTGGTGGCGATCTCTCGTGGAAATGATTGCGCTTGGAAACTCAGCTCTAGGCGGCAGGATGGCGCTGGGAATCTTCGGGATACTCAGGGGCGTTTCTTCAGACCTCTAACGCTGGCTCCTAGCTCTCAGCGCGTGGAGATGACGCTCCAATGATGACGCCCTGTCACAGTCTGGTTCCGACTGCCCTCTATAATGGCTCTCATCTCCTCTCCTCCCGGGGTCTGACGTACTGACGTATAGGTCGTTTAACTTATACCAGTAATGCAAAATTATACAAAATCCTCCCAAATGAAGAGACTTGTTGCAGAGAATTAAAAATATAAATACAATTTTTCATATAAATGCCTTTAATATGACATTTTAATCAAAATCAACAGAGGATTTTTTTGAAAAAAAAAAAAAACATTTCGAAATATGTTTTGTGTAATTTTTTTTAACTCAGCTGCTGCTTCAAAAGCTATATTTGCTGTGAAATTTTTACTGTGAAACCTCTATAGGAATTTTTGGTGAAATGTAATACATTTTGTATCTATTAAACCTACTAGAGAGCTTAATGGAGCCCTGTAATGACAAAACTTTATAGCGCTTATCACTGCATTCAGAAATGTATAGATGTCTTATCACTGAATTTTAATTATGTTCGTTAAATCTAAGGGCATTTCTAACATAGCAAAGTCACTTGTCTACGTGACGAGAGGCTACCAGCCAACGTACACATACATTGCTTAAACCCGGAACTGAATTATAGGGTCATGGTCATTACAACAAATATTACCAAAGGACAGGGTACTTCAGTTTGTTCACTCTCATCTCGAGTTCAGCGACCGATGCAATATGGCAATTCCAAGTAGCGAGTTTTCTTTTATGACCTTTTTCATCCAGCGGCATTGCCTTTTGATGAATCTTCATTGATATGCGAATGAGGCCCACTATAAAGACTTCGTGGTAGGTTTTACAACCGCCTCCTTAATGTGTTCCAACCGTAAGAATAAAAATATAAGATGTGTGAAAGGTAATACAAGATTCCCAAAAGAATTCTAGTTATCTTAATTCTTGACAGTGACTTAATTCATTCCATCACTGTATTGTTCCGCACACTGGATTGTTCTCTACTAGTAGTCGACTTAATGCTCTTCCTTTAAACTTGTTTTGTAGAATATTTTAGACTTCTTTATTCCTGAATTACATTTCTTTCGGTTTGCATTACCTTCCTTCTTTTACATGTTCTGATATACTCTACTACCTCAAGTATTTCTTTAATGAAGATTCTTGTTATTAATTTTTCCATTCATAGGAATGTATGCACATTTTCAAGGTATTTCATAATTTCGAAGGCATTTCTTAAACTTCATCCACGTATAAAATAAACTGCAATTGATTAAAAGCTCATAATCGATATTCTACACTTCTCAAATAAAATGACCCGTTTTCTTTTTAATAAAGAACACAAAATACCCAGGTCTTAGGTAAAGCTTCAACTGGCATGTGATTCCAAATGACATAGGTTCGATTACACTTTGAGAAAACGCAATATTTTTCATTAAACCAAATTTTTCTGTGTCCTTACAGGAGTATGAAAAAAATAAAATTAATAAAATTAAAGGACTGAGTGTGAGTGCGTTTCAAAGAGTTCAACTGCGGTGTGCTGGTTTGTTAATATAACTGTTCTAGCTGGTTCTTGTCCTTGCTGTGGATCGACTACGAAGTATTTTAAAACATCCCTAAGCCTTAAACGTCTACAGGAGTTTGCAGTGATGATAAAAAAATTCACTTTTCTTTAACATGGTTTATTAACAATTGTTTTAAAAACTTTAATAAAATTATGAAATATCATTTCTGCGTTCTATTTTTAGTATGATTGTACACAAAAATCTTTCCAATCATCATGAGAATGTGCTATTACTATTTTATGAGATTAAGCTCTTTCCATTGTTTAAAAACTTTTCTGCAAAATACAAATTGTGACAAAAAGATTGTGCAGGGTTGTCCTGGTCCATAATAAAAGTGTCTTAATTAGAATGAATTTTGACCTATCGAAATAAATAGCGCCTAATTTATCTCTGGAAGAAAAGTACCCCTTAGTACCTTCACTATCGTGACGCGCTCAGTCATTGCTTTGTTGCTATAGGCCTCCAATCTTGACTTTACCGTTTCGCTAGTAAACTGAACTCGGCTCGTCGACTTAAATGTGATGGCTTGAGGGAGGGAGGGTTTCCGTCTCTTCCGCTTTCTCTCTTTTTTCCTGATGAGTCATTTATACATACTTATATCTTGTTAAGAGTAATAGGTATCCTTTCTTAATCATAATTTTCCACAGCTTTCCTCTCTGTACCATATCAAAAGCTTTAACATAATCAATAAACATAATATGAACTGGAAAAGTAAATTCCATCTCTTTTTAATTATTTGTTTCAGTTTAAATACAGAATCAGAAGAAGACCGGTCTTTCCAGAACCCGTCCTGTTCTCTTAAAAAAATATTTTATTAGTTATATAATGCATTTAGTATATTTGCTAATATTTTTACATATATTTTATATGGAACGTTCAGGAGACGTTACAATTCGTAGGGTCTCGTTTTTTAAAAATTGAGTAAACTAGTGCCTCTTTCCATATCTGTGGAATATGGGATGTCAACCAATATATATTTAGAATATTTAAAATTTTATTTTTATTTCTTGTGAAGCATATTTTAGTAACTCCACATTGATATTATCTAATCCAGGACTCTTTGTTTTTACATAAATTCAATGACATTTCTAGTCCTTCTATCGTAACAGAGTCCACTGACTTATATTTTATATTCTCGGCCTCATGTTTAGTTGTATAGGTATTTTTTTCCTCAGCCTCATCAGATTAGATCTTATTTAGATCTGCTGTATCCTTTTCATCTTTATTAAGATGTTTCATTACCTTATGGGCAGTGCTTGAGTTTCGATATAATTTATGTTCTATGTTACTTAGGCATTTATTGCAGTTTCCGCACTTCACTTTTTTTTTTAATTGTTCCATTTATATAGCCCCCTTTAAGGTCATATCGGGGGCTTTGCACTTGAAACAACCCGTTGCCTGTAGGTTCTTTTACGTTTTCATTTTATTTTCCTGAAACACACTCACATACATACTTCCAGACTCTGAGGGGGATAGAGAATAATTCTGGCTATAGAAAAATTCCCACCCCAGCCGGGAATCGAACCCGAGACCTCCGGGTGAGAAGTCAGCTCGCTGACCACTCGTCCACTTCCCTTTTTGTCATGGCACTTAATCGTTTATATTCAATCTTGTCATCCTCCAACTTTGTATTCATCCATCTCAAATAGACATATTTCTTATCCTTAACTAACTTTGCAATTTCTTCGTTCCATATTTTTAAATCTTTAGTTCTGCTTTTCTTACGCGTTCCCAATGCTTCCATTGCCACTTTTTGAATCAATTCTTGCAGTTCATTCCATTCTGTTTCTACATTCAAAATCAGAGCACGGTGATGTATACGTTGATTTAATCTCTGACGGTATATTCTTCGTATACTCGCCGTTTGAAGAAGATATGCTTTAAATAACTTATCACTTTCATCGGGTTTACTACATCTCTTTACCCATCTGCTAATAATATTAATCTAAGCCATCAATATAAAATTATCGGAATTTATATCAGGTCCCCGATAAACTCTTGTATCCTGCACCTCCGCGCCAAGTTTTTGATTCACCGACACATAATAAATTATTGATTTAAATACTTCATTGCCCATGTAAACTTGTGTATTTCCTTATGTCTAAAAATGTATTTGTAATCCTTAATGCATTAAGTTACAAAACTTATAAGGCTTTTACTATTTTCATTTTTAGTTATTTCTCCATTGTTGCCCATTATGTGTTTAATTGGTTCTCTTCCAATTCGGGCATTTAAGCCTCCCACCAATAAAATTTAATCTTTCTTATTTATGATGCCCACAGTTTCTGGAGATATTTATAAAATTGCATACCTTCATTTTTCTTTCCTTCTCCAGGTGCATATAATTCCATTACTGTCAAAAATCCTCTAGAAGTTTCTATCTTTACATTTATAATTCTATCTGAAATAAACATATAGCTATATATCCTCCTTCTGAATTTATTGTGCATCATTAGTGTTATTCCAGAAGAAACCCGTCTGTTTTGAGGCACTCCACTAAAAACAAGAATGTATTGTTCCATATATTTTGTTCCTCTCATTTCTTCTTTATTTCGGATAAAATAGCAACGTCTATCTTTATATTTAAAAACACCTATTTCCACTTCTATTTCTTGATTTCGAGAGCTTCTTCTATTCCATGAAACTACGTTTAATGTTTCCAATATACCTTCTTTGCATTTATCCTTTTTCTTTGCCTGGGTCGTCATCGTATTTATCTGTCTCTGTCCATGTCTTTGAGGAGTATGAGTTTTAAAATGTCCCCTGAACGAGTAACGAATCCGTTGCAAGGAAAGCTTGGTGGTGGGGTTGCCACCTTACCGTCTCAAAGCTTACGGGATATTCCTTTCCCTTAGAAGAATTGCCTTAACTGGGCTAAGAGCTTCCTCTACCCATTCGATTGTATGACATAAAAGAGTGTTTGCACCGTCTTAAATTGTACGTATTACAAGTAAACTGGAAATCTTTGAGTGAGAAAACCTGTAAAAGTGAGCAAGTACTTCAGGAGCTTATCCAAGGTTTCAATATGCTAATATGAAAAGAAAGAAACACGCTAAACATAACCAAACTTATGTACTTAAGCAACATGCTTAACAAATAAACTCGAAGCTATCCATTATAAATGCCAATTTAGAAGAGCACAAACTTTGATTTCTTTTTAAACTTATACTATCTAACATTCCTTCGCTGTAATCGTTACATCAAGTTCTGCGGTTAACAGCGCGATTACAGCATAAAACGTGCAGCTCATGACCTCTACAGCATTATCACGAATATAATTAACTCGAATGTTGTTAAATTTTATTTCTTCTCAGAAGTGTTTAGTCGCAGTTGTTTGCAAACTTTATTTTTTTACAGCTAATGATTCCGAAAGAAGAGAAGAAAGTAATAGAAGAAAAGAAACACCACGAATGTAACCACCTAGACAGATTAAAATCCGCAAACTTTGCTTACTTATGAAGTTATGATGTTTATACTTTCTCTAGCACGTAAGCACAATGCAAGTACATAGTAGATAGAGAAGGTATCCCACCCAAAAGTCTGATACCGAGGTTTAAGCGGAAAAATTCTCTGAATTAAAAAAAAAATATATTAGAAGAAGTCAGTGTGTGTGTGTCTGTGGGCAACATAGCTCAAAATGAAAAATCGTTAAATACCAAACTTGGTATTTAAGTTCAATATCTTCCAAGGCTGCGATACAAATAATCTTAAGAAAATCACCCCATCCACAACTACCCTTTACATGGAACATTTTTCGAAAATTGTGAGTTTCTGAAAAATGGCTCTAATGATTTTAATTAAAATGTTATATGTTTAAGATATTTTTCATGATAAAGGAAATGTATATCTTGAATTTTCTCTGAAGACCTCCTCATTCTGGATAAATCTTGTATAACGGGTAAGCCGTAAGAGGCATGAAAAGACTTACAGCACAAAAAATGTATATCTCAATAAAACACACAAATTATGTCATATATATATATATATATATATATATATATATATACCTTGTTTGTAGAGTTAATCATTTCCTAGATATTCCGTGTTATTCGTTTTAGTTTTAAGCTACTTAAACTTTTCTCAAAAGGTAAGTCATATTTCTTTTCGTCTCTCTTTGTTTACTCCATGTTAGGAGTAACAAGGAGTAAACAAAGAGAACCGAATTTCAATTGTTTTATATAGCAACCGGTTTTTAAAATTGTTTGAATATCGCTTTAGCCTAATATACCCCCTTATTTCCCTTCTATTTACAGAAAAGCAAGTAATAAGACCATAATTAGCCTGGCGTAGATAAAGGAATAATCTTTTGTAAGGAAAGTTTGTTTATGGAACAGCTGGAGAAAGACATGTGAATGGAACACATCAGTTTTTCTACCGTGAAAGGTTTTTAAAGAACTCTCCTTCCATGGAAGACATTAAATTCCGTGATTTTGCTTAACTAGCGCAATTTTTATCAGTGCTATATGTCGTGTATGTATAAGAGGATTTTAAATTTCAAATCAACATATTTTAAACTCTTAAGATATTTATTTATAAACATGCTTAGTGGAATCTTTTAGCATGAGCCTACAATGTGTATAAATGTTTATAATATATGTTTAAATTGCTACCCAAGGTGGCGGGTTCAAACCCGTCTGAGGAATATGGATTTCTTTCGGGCGTAAAAATCCTTAGTATGGCTTCCTTTAGGAGAGAATTAAAGCCGTTGGCGCCGTGTCGTAGATTTCCGGCACGTAAAAGAACCCCAAGCCTGATAAAAGAGGCCTCTGAGCAAAACTAAGCGATCTTTCACGACCAGTATAGAATGGGACGCTGACAACCACAGCAGTTAAAGAGCATCCATAAATAAAATTCCATTTCCATTTCTATTTAAATTGTAAACGTAAAGATCATATTTAACCGTCCTTCCTTCAAAAGTAAGAATTAATAGTTAATAACCCTATTAGTTGCCCAGAAAAAATGCATGGCATTTTTGTCAATTTGAAATAAAAGATACAAATACACTTTTAAAAATGTAACCATATCCAGACAACGACTCTAATTCAAAAAAAAAAAAAGAAAAAAAAAAGGATTTCTTTTTAGCATTTGAATGTTAAACAAATTGAATGGAAACTTCATTGCATGAATATTTGTAATGATGAAAAATGATGAAAAAAGAGGGAGAAAAGCGGGATTCAGCTGTAAATTTCCTGTCAACTTATCAGGATATTACAGGGTTAAGAACGGAGGGAACACCTTGGGCAGTGCGACCTAGAGAGATCAATTGAGGGGGTCAGCGCAACAGTGGTCTAACCCAGAAAAAGATTTGCACCACACTAATAAAAACTGTTAGGTATATCTCAACATTATGTTAACAGTACTCAATGTTTTGTTGTGTAATAATCTGGAAAAGTGTCAGTGAACAATCAGTTCGATTAAAATGAGGTTTTCATTGTTTTTAAAGAAACCAGGTGTGTTTAACTGAGTTATTCTCCATTTTTTAAAAAAGTTAGACCACTGTTGCACTGACCCCTCAATTGCTCCTACCATCCCCTAGCAGGAAGGGGGGCTAAATGCTACGGAATCACGATGGAGATCCGTCCCAGTATTCAGTATTCCAGGTGCTCAGAGAGGACAATGAACCTCTAGTGTCCATATGGATTACTTTTTTGGGGGGGAAAGAGTTTGTGCCTAACGCCACGAAACATAGAAGTTGAAATATGAGAAGGAAACAGATGAAGGGGAAATGAGGAAAAGCAAATCGTGGAGGAGAATTACCTGCTGACTAGGGACATCCGCCAAAAACCCAAGGTAAGCATTTGTGTTACTTTTTTTTAATACGGTTCCGGAGGCTTATAGGGACTCCGGCGCTGTATTCTTGCCCCCCCCCCTTTTTTCCAGTTTCCTATATTTCCTTTGTTGACCTAGTTGATTTAACGTATGCTTGTTGCTTCCAAATTCATATACATACATCGATATCCAAGGCGGGAATCAAACCCACGATACCGTGCGCCACGAAGCACCAAAGCTAAGCACTTAAGCCAAGGGGACCAGATTGTTGCTAGAGAGCCACCCTCGCTCGGTCCATACACAACACCAGTACATTCAGAACGAGGCATAACGTTTTTATAACATTTGAGTATGAATCACAAGCAACTATTAGTATTACGCTCACCTCATCCTTCTTCCATTTGTAATTATTTTTTAATTTTGAGTAATAAACTATGTACGAGTTACAATAAATGTAGACAATTCAATTGATAAAGAAATAAAATCGTAGAAGCTAAACAAGCTATGTCTCATATTAACATATAAGACACTGCAGTGATACAAACAATAGAAGCATAAATAAATAGAAGAAAACCAGTTCTATTTTTAATTATTTTCCTCGCAACCACACATCCATGAATTTAATTCAGAAGCAAGAACCTATACCGCAACAATACCCATTAGTGCACTACTTACTGAGTGTAAAATTCTATAGAACCTTCTTATTAATCCTCCGCAAAAGTGTATTCCTAAAATCTTAACTGCTGCGTATTAATAATTTAAGAATTTCAGTTTAGGTTTCTAAAAGGCCGAACCTAACTGTGGTTCTTAGCGTCCCATTCTACATTTGGTATGAAAGGCCGCTTAATTTTGCTCAGGGGCCTCTTTATCATACATGAGGTTCTTTTACACAGGACCATTGGCTTTACTTCCCTTCCAAAGGAAGCCATTCTAAGGATTTTTACTCCCGAAAAAACCATCACCCTCCGCCAAGATTGAATACGCGACCGAGGAACGAGAGGCTAATCACCGATGTTTTCTGGACTATATATCTCTACCATAGTTCATTATTATTTATTGTGATTTTAATAAATGATTATAAGCCACACACGTACAATACATTAATTTGAAATGATAATGCATATACAGTCACATACTATGTGTGTTAGACGAACGTTAAGACCATCCTTAACATATACAGGATGTAATACTAATAAGCTCAATGGTAGAAGGGAAAATAATGAATGATATTTTATTTATAAATTCATATCTAGAAACCTACACGATATAAAGACGTGTATTAGTTAAGAGATTTTATCAGCGCGTGTGTGTATGTGTGTGTGTGTATGTATATGTGCATGAGTGTGTGTGTATGTGTGTGTGTGCGTGTGCGTGTGTGTGTTTTTTACGGAGGGGCGTTCCACTGCAGCTGTGGGTTTAAGACACGTCAGACTCCTGAAGGAAAGATGAGATGAGCGTAATTGCAGAGAGCGGCCGACATCCGGATAGGAAGGGAACTGTTGTGGAGAGTACCTAACAGTTCACAAGTAATTCTTCATCTCGACGCAGAGAATTGCACGAGCCTGTGAGTCAGTCCCGGGTAGATCAGCTGAGTCCACAGATAACCACTAACGCCATCTCGTCGCCGAGAGCTGTATATCCTGAGCGCAGTCACCTCCACAAAATGTCTCCTCTGCCACAGTCCTCGTCGACACTTACAACCCTGAAAGAGACCGGTTGGGGTGAAATGAAAATGAAATGAAAGGACAGGAAGGAAAGAATCCTCTCCAGCATTCGCCTAGTGTCCCGAAAACCCAGGGCCAGAGAGGACAGCCGCGGAACCGATCCCACGACCTTCCGAATGCCAGTCCCAAACGAAACGCCGAACCACCTGGCTCGGTGGTAGTGGCACCACATCAATTGTTACATGTTGCATAGCAATCCTTCACCATCTATAACCAGAGGTAGTGTTCACAGTTCATATCGTCAAGTGGAAATGATTAATGATGGCCTTCTATGCAAATGCAGAGTACAACGAAATGCTTATAATCTGCGGTGTTGTCTGAAGGAAGGCAAGAATGATTTGCTGACACCATCAACAAACATCACCCAGCCCACACAATGTATCCAAGATTGGACGGGCGTTAAGGCAATGCATTTGTGAAATTTTGAATATCCACAGTGTGTAAGATATGCACACTTCACTGCTCTAATAAAATGTTACACACGATGTATTTTTAAAATATTCTCAACAAAAATCTACGTTTTACAGTAAATGAGCTTAGAAACACATCTATCATACCAGATATTTTTGTGTACTTTTGTACTCTCCAAAACTGTTGATTTTTAAAAATTTTGGAATTTATTTCTCAAAACTGGAGAATCAATTTTAAAAAGAATCTGGTCATTTTCTAAACTGTAGGTTTGAAAGGCAGTTCGGAAATGTTGAGACACATCAGTAAAATGTGCATCATGTGGAGTATTTTGTGTATGGAAACATGCTGAAAAAAGTTTGCGAGAAACAAGGTTTAAATTTAGCGTATCTAGTATAAGCATGTGACTGTTCATTTATAGCAGTTAATTCGTAATTCAAATGCACAAAATGAGGGAAAAATTATATCTTTTCTTTAGACAAGTTTAGAATTCGCATAATTTATTATGAAGAAAAATAATTGCTCTTTTTCGCATTTTTTGTCAAATTACACAGATGTATTATCACAAAAGAAACAGGCAGCTTACTTCCTAGACTACTTCGAAGAGATTACAACCAGATGAAGCACAAAATATATCGAAGTTGGCGGCAGCCATTTCGAATACTTTCAGATTTGATTAAAATATGTCATGTTTTCATTATTCTTTACTGTCCTTTGTGATGCATTTTGCCTAATCCTTCATATATAGGAGATTTTAGCAGGAAAAGAAAGAGTTCATTAATAAATGATCAAATGTTACTCTTCTATCTGTCTGTCTGTCTGTCTATCTATCTATCTTCGAGCGCTGTAACATGTTTATTTATACACGCGCTGATACATATTTTTAAAGCGTACAATGCAAAGAAACTGTGGTGATTGGTAAAAAACTAAACAACACAAATATTTATAGGTATTTGATATATATTGACATTCATAGTTATTAACTGTACATTAGCAAAATAAATAAATAAAATAAATAAATAAAATGATGCAATTTTCTACTTACTTTATATAAAGAAAATTTGGTGTAGTCCATTACAAATCCATTAAATTCTAAGGACAAAATGCTGCGATATTATGTAGGTCTAAGACTAACTCATAGCTTGCTAAATTAGTATTGTCATTTATTGAGACTTAAAACCCTAATCCAATATGAACAAATCGCCGCAATACGTCATCTAAAATCTTCATCACCGGTTAAATGATGTTTCGTAATCTGAAATATGTAAAGTGGGAGGAAGAAATTTATTAACTTACAGCTGAAGTCAGTTGTTTCCTTTGACCACCACAGCAATTTGCGTCATTGGACTTACCTGAAATAAAATAAGAATATAACGTCATACAACTGCTGAAGAACAAGTAATGCAATACAAAGATATTTACATATATTACAATATGCAACTTGTGCACTGAGATCACACACACATACACACAGATATATATAGTTTTGCAAAAAATAAATAAATAAATAAATATTTACTTCTCACAATTAAGATAATTTTAATGTAAGACACGTACGGAATCTCTTAGAAATGTTAATGCCCGCTAATTTAAGAAATGGTGTGGCAAAGTGGGACGTCTAAACAATGAGCAATTAAATTACCGTACAAGAGTTTGCTGTTCGTATGACGTCATTGTGAACACTTTTTGGCAGTGCAGGAAGTCATTAATCATGGATATATACATAGTCTGTTCATACACTCTACGTGCAGGTTATCAACAGCACGTCCATAAACCAGTAGAGCTGGCACGTGCTATTTACTGGAAGTTTTATTAACAAATACGTATAGTTTCATAAGATGCGAAACAAAAAGGAGATACGGTTGTACTAAGTAGTAGCTGTTTCTATTCACAAAGGATCCTGAGGGACTAGTTCAAGAATGGAATGCCCCAACTATAGTGACGAAGCTGCAGAATAAATTTATTGTATAGTCTCCGTCATGAATGAAGAAGGTAGACAACAGTAGTCGCGCAGACAGATTGCAAGGTGAGAGAGGGAAACTAGCTGTGACAAATCATTTTGTTATTAAATATTGAGACACCGTATAATGTGTGTCTCACATTATTCCTCATTGTTAGATTCTACATCAGTGTCAGAATCTCCAATTTCATATGATGGAGTCCGAAACTATCAAATTATACAGCTAAACATCAAGGAAGCTTAGACAAACACACCTGAAGTACACAGCTGATTGGTTAGGAAACACATGACTAATTTTGCTACTGTGCAGCTGTCGTTCATTAACGACAGAAACTCTAGCTTGCAAGAGAAATGTTCTACCAGAGGGAGGGCACAGGCGATAACGTCTGCGGCTCGCATTTGGGAAGTGCTCCATCCAAAAATGTCATTACAATGAAATTTGTCAAATGTATATTGACAAAATGTATATTGACTGCCTCCGTGGTCGAGTGGTCAGCGAGCTGACTTCTCACACGGAGGTCCCGGGTTCGATTCCCGGCTGGGAATTTTTCTTTAACCAGATTTATTCCCTATCCCCCACAGAGTCTGGAAGTCTAAATGTGAGAGTGAATGTGCGTGTGTATTAGTAATATAATAATGATTAACCTAATGTTCTAACCTACAGTAATACGAGTTGTTTCACAAGTCAAAGCACCCGATATGACCATTGAAGTTAAAACAATAAAAAAAAAAAAAAAAAAAAAAAATGTATATTGAATTTTCTGGGAATAGTCTCTGAAGACCTCTTCATTTTGGATAAATTTTGTATAATTGGTGAACCGTAAGAGATAGGCAAAAACTTACGACACAAAAATGAAGATCTGTTAAAACACACAATTTATACTGTGGAGTTAATCATTTTTGAGAAATTCTTTGTTATTGGTTCCAGTTTTAAAATACAAAACTTTTTTCATACGGGAATTTGTCAAATGGCAATCCAAAGAAACGGATATCAACCATATGGCAACCAGCTTTTAAAAGAGTTTACTATCACTTTTGCCTCTATTTCCTTATTTCCCTTCTAATTACAAGAAAGCAAATACTAAGACCAGTTATGCTAATGTTTTATCTCATTAGCATGAAATAGACACAAATAATACGCTTTTTAACAATAATTTGTTACAGGGACGCAGAAAAAAATATTTGATTGAAACAAATAAGATTTTTTAATTTCTCGACTACATATAGTAAATAGATAAAATATTGTATTGCAGACAAAATTCCGATGTCGAGATTTCGCCGGAAATAATGTTTTGAGGCTCCCTCAATCCAGAAAAGAAATTTTTAGAAAAAGGTCCGTGCGGACCAAAAACGAAACTTGCTGTAAATAACCAACTTGATGCATAAATTTAACATCTCCCAAGGATACAACTGGAAGGTTTTCAAGAAACTCTCATCACAAATTACTAATTATATGGAAAAGTTTTCGAAATTTTTTATTTTTTCAAAACGACTCTAACAATTTAGTTTAAAATACTATATCTTTAAAATATTTTCGTGACAAATAAAATGTGCATCTGGAATTATCTGGGAATAGTCTATGAAGTCCTGTCCATTCTGGATGAGTTTTGCATTACTTACAAACAGCAAGATACAGACAAAATATTACTAGACAATAAATGCAGATCCCGTTACATTTATGTAAAATAGTTTATTTTAGTTTATTTATTTATTTTTTTAGTTTACAGTTAACATATCCGGAGTATGCCCGGCTCTTGGTTTCAATTTTACAATGCCTTTACTTTCCTCTATAAAGTTATCATTCGCTTACATATAAGGGAATTTTACACTCACATAGGGACTAGCTCTTGAAAAATTTGACTATAGCTTTAGCCGTGTATTTGCTTATTCCCCTTATACCTACAGATAAGTAAGTAATGAGGCAATTCTGCTATTATTCATGGCGATACTAAGATGTAGATAGAAGAATGAGGTTTTGTAAGAACGATTTCTTTCAGAATAAATAGAGAAACTCTTTGAATATAACACATCACATTTTTGAAAATTGCTGAGCAATAAATTAAACGTAACTAAATGTAACGTCCCTTAAGTAGCAATTATTTTTTTCTTTCTTAACATTATAGTACTTGGTAGGAATTTGTTAAACATAATTATAGCATTCAAACGTGCTATTTTCATGGAAATATTTGTGTGCTTTTCCAGAAAAGAGTCGAATCTGATGTGATATACCCCTTGAGATGAATATTTGAAAACTTAAGTTTAAATTTTGCATATTATTCCGCTGTTTACAATCTATTTACAATAAAATTGTATACTGTTTACAGTCAATTTGCATAAAAGTATGCAATTCTTATAATTCTCTAAAATAAATTAGTAGTAGATCTCTTCACCTCTAAATAACGTATAATGAAACTCTGATAGAAACAGCATAATGGAAAGCATTTTAAACTGTGAAAAAACGCAAGAAAATAAGATAACCTTCAGGTGTTATGCATATGTATACTGCTCGTTCTTTTAAACGTCTTGTTCGGGCATTTAGATAACGAGAAAGGCAAAATCCAATAGAATTGTGAATTTACACATTTAAGAAAGTTTATTAGAGAAATAAAAAAGGTACTATTTTTTCTGAACATTTGGTCAAAATTTCGATATCGAGTATCCTTTCTTTCGTGTATTTATCTCATAGGATTCTTATTTTTAGCATGTCATATAAGGTAGAATGATTATCAAACATGTGTTCAGACAAATGCCTTGCGGTAGGTATGAGATTCGTTATTTCGATGAACAGTTTAAACATGCACGTGCATTCACGCGCGCTCGCACGCGCGCGCACACACACACACACAGATATATATATATATATATATATATATATATATATATATATATATATAATCTCCCGTGCACAGCACATTTAAATGCGTGCCCCCCTCCCTCCAGAAATTATTAATATTTTAATTTTAAAGATCATCTACAATTTTGTTTCCGGAGAAATCCCAAGGTAGAATTCTTGTATACCCTACGTTAGTTAAATGTTGGAGGAAACAAATCGGTTTTATTAATGAGCAGGTATGATACTAAATGAAAAAGGTACGGAGAATCCTTTGAACATTTGTGATTACTTTATCCGAAAAGTAACGTTTTGAAGTGCGTGTATTGTTCAATTTGCCCTATAGAGATTATAAGGAGCCGTGCTTTTTTACACAGCAGGTATCCGAGACCTCAAAGTTCTGTTTGTTGTGGTTTAAAATGCTCGGTAGTGTTGCTGAATTTGCCTAGTCTGCTTAAATGTTAATGGGTGGATCTTCACTGTCTACAGTCACGTTTATGTTGCTGCACTAGACTTCCTTTGTTTTCCCTTCCTTGAATAAGCATTCAAAGGACAGCATACAAAATATTTTATCACCACAAAATGGCTGGACTCGATTCGGATTGAATCTCACGTCATTTCCAACAAATGTTTTTCTCCAAGTGTTCAAATGCCTACTGTATGTTTCGCATTTTTATTCCTGGTGCATAATTTGTAATACATGTTAGGAAATGTTTAATCTTATGTATACTGAATAATAAACCCTGTACCTAATGCACTGTTTAGGCATCAACGACACCACACTTAAGATGCCAGCTGATCACAATTATGTCTTGATCACTTGAAGTCAGTACCTCAGAGTGCTAATCGCTGAAACTTTTGTAATATTTTGCAATAATGTCAGATCGCCGTATTCCCTTACTTTCATGTGGTAAATCCTAATAATTAACTTTCTAAGTGTGCCCAATAGTGCTTCTGCTGCATGGATACTGAGAAAGATCTCCAAAACGTTGGGTATCTTCCCATCTCTTGGCAGGCTGTTGACACTACTGTTTATAATGAAACAAATCTGTGGAAAGATAACAGAGGCAGCGTGTCAACATCCAAGGAGTTACATAATCTGGATATATGTTGAATACAAAGCAAGAAGATTGTTATCGAAACTAGGTGTTGGAAATGATGCGATTTCGCTCATTAATTGAACCCGGAAACATTTTAAAGAGCTCAATGAACTGCTATAGTTTCCAACTATGACTACATATTTAGTACCAAGTCATTTTTTGTATAACACATCTTTCTATGTGTAATTCTAGCACACAATCTCTTCACAGATTCTCTCCCTCCTTAGTGTACCATTTTTAAAAAAAGACTACAGACTCATAAGACTTGGAGATGCATTTTTTAGACTGGCTTGTATGGGAAGCCAGGTTCTTGTTACAGGTGTAGCAATTTTAAATTACATTTTTGAGTTTCCTATTTATTTCGGGAAGTTGTTGAAATTTGTGCCACTGAATATTAAAACTTGGGTTGACAAAAGCTTGTTTGGTATAAGAAAATAAAATACTTTTTGAATGTATATTGTGAATAAAATTATTGTATAATCAAACTGCAGTATGACTGTATAAAATAATTAATATTTAGAATTACCTATCTAATTAAAACACAAATCAGAACATCTTTCATCGTTGTTTTCTCATATTCCAAACACGTTGATGGATTCTTTTATTTCAAGCTTGCGAAATATGACTGCAACATAACGTTTACTCTTAGCCAACGATTTGGCCAAAGATAGATAACTCAAAATATCAGATCAAACTTCGCATTTAAGTTCACTGCTTGGGAGAGATGGATACGAAGATTTTCAAATAAATACCTCGATTTCAAAATACCTCAGATATTTACATGGCAAATTAATGAATTGTCTGGAGATACCCTGAGAAGTAATTTTTATTTGGAAGGAATTATTATTCTTTCATACAACTATAAATCATATGAAATATACAAAACTTACTACACAAAAGTATATATTCCTTTCAAG
Source organism: Hymenopus coronatus (assembly GCA_030762935.1). Taxonomy (NCBI): domain Eukaryota; kingdom Metazoa; phylum Arthropoda; class Insecta; order Mantodea; family Hymenopodidae; genus Hymenopus; species Hymenopus coronatus. The sequence continues at coordinate 79,044,611 of CM060881.1, read as the reverse complement.
TGCAAAAGTTATTTAAGTGGCGTCGGCCATTTCCAAGATATCGGTTTTGATTGGTCTGGATTTTTCAGTACTTTATCAGTTTTTGAAATGTCACAATTCTGTTGTTTCTCGCGGTTACATGAAAGGATTACTCAACTTCACGGCCAGCGTGCATAAAGCGACCTGCTTTATAGCATTTGACTATCGCTTCGGTTTCCTGAATCTCCTATTACCTATAACGAAATGTGTTAGTTTTTAAAGATTTCACTCTGTCCTTATTTTTGTGTATTCTGCTTGTACCTACAACGATGTAACAAAACGATTTCTGCAAACGATTTTGCAGAAATCAATTTTTACATTTTTTGGAAAAATATATAAGGTGAAAGATATAAAAACTACTATTATGCCTATAAACAGATGCAGTAGAGAGGCATATGAATGTATTTCATAAGATTTGTTTTTAAATATTTGTTTTTAGTCGCTTTGACTCGTATCTTATCGCGATTATAACATTCATACATTAAGATAACAATAGTAATTTTCAAAAAAATTACAACAATCCATTGGAATATAGCAAAAATGTAATAATAATAATAATAATAATAATAATAATAATAATAATAATAATGTTGCTAATACAACAAACACAAGAAAAAATGGCATCCTAAAAATATTGAACAGAGAATAATAACAAATTATAACATGCTTTCTTCTGTTCATTCTCGCTATATTATCAACCCCGATTCCCGGAGTACTCAGCTTTTAACACGGACAACACAGCATACCTACAATTACCTCCAGAACCTCAATATATATGCACTGAAATAACCAGTCGCGTGAGTTGGGATTTGGTCATATACAGATACACATTAATATTTACTGTCAAAAAGTATGATTTAAGTTGAGAAATCTATCATTCTATGTTAATCTCGCATCATTATCGCTGTCTCAGATTCTACTGCAAGAACAAATCACAACTGAAGATATGTCCACGCATTGAACAATACTAGTAGTATCCAACAATTTCTATTTCGTTAAAAACATCGTTCATTTCAAGCTCAATTAAGGTAGTATTATGATTTAATATGTGAACTTTATTTTAATTAAGAAGAGATGCGTTGATATTATACTAATCCAATCATTAAACATCTACAAATGATTTACTTGCCAGGGTGAAAGTGAATTAATAATGATTTCAAAACATGAATTTTTAGTATTTAAAATAATGATCCCTTATTAGGCAAACTGCTTTTGAGGACAAACTTTCTGCTGAAGAACGGAGATACGCACTATGTTTAACATTGTAGAAACCTGGGTTTAATGTGCTGTGTTTGGGTCAGTATTTCATTTATGCTGAATGCACGACATAAGAGGACAATATAAGCTTACAAAAAGAGGAAACGACAGCCAAATAATTTGGGACGTTTCGCTGATAACAAAGCGGAACGCCCTTGAAATTAGGATTCTAAGGCCGGCGCAACTCCTGACAATGTTGCAGCTTGCTATTACACTGTTGCCGAACACTGGTGCCTCAGAATTTGAGAACTATAATGGTTTAAGATCAAGTGCTTGATAAATGAAAGAGACAAATGACTTTTAATCAACAACGTTTTAGAACATTAGAAGTGAAAATTTCAAAGCGCTGTTTTCTTTTTCTTCTTGTTTCGATATTTAACCTCCTCCTGTGCAGTACTTACAAGTAAATCCCTCAATAACTTTATTAGTTACTTAACTAAACCTTTGAAATATTGAAAAGTAGTTAATGTTAAAATTAATATCATATGTGACAGCACCTGGAATCAGAGGCCTGTTAAGGAGCAGACGGCCTCTGGATCTGAGAGAGTAACCAGGATGGATAATCAGGCCGATACCTGGTATGAGGGTGAAGAAGATTTTATGAAATGATGGTGAAATGGATGAAAGGAAAGATGGTTATGGAGCAAGTGATAGAATAAATGACGAGGGAAGTAGAGAACCCAGACGCCGATTTGTCCACCACAAATCTCACATGTGATCCCCTGGAATCGACCCGGCCCGCCTCGGTGAGACATCAGCGATCTAATCACTCGGCTGCGGCGCTACCGAACACTGTCAGGTAGGAAAACAATAAAACACATTTATTAAATTCCGTAGCAATGTTTTCTTTTGTCTTAGCAGTTTTTTTAAAGGACACCGAGGGTGGGTTTTTAAAGTGTCATATTTTTGTGTGGATATTTATGGACATTTTTTGTGATGGAATTGCTGTTTAATTAATATGTATACCAAATTTTATTCAAATTGGATGAATACTTTGAGAACTATAAATTGGTTTCTAAATGCTATTATTTCAATATGGCGCATAATCAAAACGTCCCACGCGTCTAATAATTTGAGAAAATGTTTTGCAATTTTTGTAATTGTAGCTTTGAATCATAAAGAAAAATTTTACTAAAAAACATTTTAAAGAAATATTGTGTGCGAATTGCAATATTTTTATAAGCCTTTAGGAAAATTGAATCCTCAAACTAACCATATTTTCATAGAAAGCAATTAGTTTTAAAACTATTATTGGTAATAGCATTATTTTGTGCAATAGAATATTACGGTTGATACTTTTGCGCATTTCAGGACATTTTATTGGAACTTAAACAAAGACTAAGGGGCCTGGAATGTTTTGAGAAAAACGCTATTTTGTAAAAGGGTATATAGGAAACAGGGGCATTGTACGACCTTTAAATGACTGAACAGTCCGAAGAAGGAGCGAGGGATCTTGTAAATGCTGATTCTCTATGGATTCTCAAAGGTTCCAACAACCTATAACTGCAATAAAAACGATTTTCGACTGTCTGATCGATTGTTTTCATGAATTCACTCCCAGTGTCTCTTAAATCTTTTTTTTTTAAATTTAGGGAGGGTCAGTTGTGGAGTTTGTGAGGTCCTGAGCTTATACCCGTTGACCGCCTACTCTGAATTACACTTTTCGTGGCTGACGAATGTTTGGGTGGTTCCCCATGTACCACAGTTTCTCATTTCAGTCGTGTGGTTCCTTCATTAAATCATTGGTTCTTGGGCACCGGTAACGCAAAGATCTTTCATAGGCCGCAGTGCCCGAGATGTTCCCCTCCGTTATATCGTACACCCTATACCTATGTGTGTGCCTATGTGAATATATGTATGTGTAGGTTAAAATGACAATTTTTGAGTCGAATGCAGTGCTTCCCCTACTTTAGATAACTACAAGAGAGAATAATAAACACAATAATAGGAAAGGAAAAATAAAGAAGAAAAGAAAGAATTTCAAGAACAAAATAATTCATGCCTTCCATCATAATTTGGTAGACGTTACTTTAATGTCACTCAGCATATGACCTTGTACTATACTGAACTTGAATACTTGACAGACTGAAGATAGTGAACTGAGCACTGAACAGAAAGGAGATTGTTGCGTCTTATGTATTTTCTATCCTTCACTGCATACAGGAGTTTGCAGATAATGTCAGGATTCGCACCGCTAAATCAGAACCTATCCAGATATGCTGTGTTCTGTATCTCTTGCAATCTCTTTATCTGCAAATTGAGAGCGACACGCTTTCTAAAATCTTATCATACGAGAAGGTCAACCACAAAACAACAACTATTTTTGCTCTGTTATGAGGTAATACATGTCGACATTGCTCACCCAAATTCTAGGTTCTGCGAAACCACTGCATACCATTTGTAATCACTTAAATGTGTAAATACCTTGGCAATTTTTATAGCAATGCTGCTATAAGTGAAGTTTGGTGTACTTACATTTGAGACAGTGGGAATTGCATTTCGTCAAGAAAAACCTGTGTTCCATTCATATGATTTCCTCTACATCTCGGCAACAAATTATTGTTAAAAAGCTAATGTTTCTATTTACTTCATGCTGATTGAGAAAAAATTAGCAGAAATAGTCTTATTACTTGCTTCCTTGTAAGTAGAAGCGAAATAAGAGAGTACCATAAATTAAACTGATCTTCAAAAGCTATGTAACTGAAGTTCCTTTGTTTGTATGGACAGGAGTTGACAACTTCCTGTATGAGAAAAGTATGTTTTTCAAAGCTGAAACCAAAAATAAGGAATATCTCAAAAACGATTAACTCCACGAAAAAAATTATATGACGCAACTTGTGTGTTTTAACGTGTTCTACATTTTTGTGTGGTAAGTTTTTGTCCATCTCTTACGGTTTAGCAATTATGCAAAATTCCATAAAATGCATCCAGAATAAAGTAGTCTTCAGAGGCTATTCCCAGAAAATTCAAGGTATACATTTTATTTGGCATGTAAATATCTTAAATGTACGGATTTTAATAAAAATCTTTAGAAAATCAAAATTTTCGAAAAAAAAGTTCCATGTACAGGGTAGTTGAGGGGGGGGGGTTCTTAAAATGTTCGTGTCGCATCCTTGGAAGATACCAAACTTAAATACCAAGTTTGGTGTTTAACGTTCTTTTCGTTTTTTGAGCTATGCTGCCCCCCCACACACACGGACATTTTTTTCAAAATGCGTTTTTTGGATTCAGGGAGACCCAAAAACATGTATTTCCGGTGAAATCTTGGTATCGAATTTTTGGGTGAAATACAATACCTTCTCTATACACTATGTACATGATACATATAGAGAACGTAAAAATGATTAGTGCCAAAAGTCGTGGCGAGGTTACAATGACACTCTATGGAGTGAAAATATGCAAAACGTTTGAGGTGGCTTGAACCCAAAACAAATACAAATAGGGCTCAATATATTGCTCTTGAACATGTTCTACAAATTGCAGTCTAAGACTCGCGTTAGTCACTAAATAACTTAACATATCCCCATCTAACTACCTCACGTGATGTGTTTATGTGCCTGGGGAAGTGACCTTCAAGACTTGTTTATTGGTATACATATGCCACGTGGGGCACCAGTTTTTGCTCTGGTTGCAGCTTTTGAAATTAATTCTTCTTCTTTCCAGAATGGAATTCCCACTATCTGAAACCTATGTTCACCATTTCGATTTGACCTCAAATGCCTCACACGAATCTTAATTATATTAGAAGACGTAATTAAATCATAAACAATTCCAAGTAATTTTGCTTTAAAATAAAAATACGCTTTGCTGTATTTTTACAGCATTTCAAGATACAGTATAACGCCAATTAGAGTAAAAAATACCTCCCTATTGCACTTCTAGATCTCAACATGCGTCGGTTTTGAGAGGTTTATAAATTGCCTCCTTTAAATGCACTATTATATTATGTGATGTGGCTGTAATGCTAGGGTTTCTTAGATCCCATTCCACTCCACTACATTTATTTGTTTATGTACTATTGAACTACGGCGGGGCCGTGGTTAGACCGCTCGCCTCCCAACTAGGAGGTCTGCGTTCTATCCCAAGCGCCTGCATATGGGATTCGTGGTGGATGAAGCGGCATCTGGGCGGGTTTTCTCCGGGTCTTTCGGTTTTCCCCGCCACTCATTCCACCAATTGCTCCATAATCACGTTTTCAATCATCAGTTTCGCTTACATTTCATATCATCCACTTCCACCAGTTCATGCCTGGCTACGGGCAGACCCCTTGTAACAGGTACTCCATTCAGTGGTTTCCTGTCGTAGGCTCCCCGACAGGCTTCTGAACCCTGGCTAGCAAGTCCTAGGGGGGTGTCAGTCCTACAAACACGGGGAGGGTAAGCCGATTATGAAACAAAACTATTGAACTAGCCTGTCAATATTCTTAACATTTTCATACCGCTATTTTATTTATAGCTTCCTTTTTCACTAAAAATGAATATAGAATTACCAATGCCCAATCAGCACAACTCAAAAATGTCTGATCCAAAAGCATTATCTGTCTAATGAAACACTAAATGTTGTAATATTTAAAGCATTTAAAAGTCGGAAACTTGCATTTATACATACATTCAAACATTCTTTTCTCAAAAATATTTTTACTTTCTGTATACGTACTATGTACATAGTGTGTAGAGAAGGTATTGTATTGCACCCAAAAATTCAATACCGAGATTTCACCGGAAATATATGTTTTGAGAACCCCTTAGTCCAAAAATACCATTTTTAGAAAAATGTCCGTGTGCGTCTGTGTGTATGTGTGTTTGTGTGTGTGTCTGTGGGCAGCATAGCTCAAAAATGAAAAGTCCGTTAAAAACCAAATTTGGTATCTAAGTTTGGTATCTTCCAAGGTTGCGACACGAAGATTTTCAAGAAAATACCCCCATCCCACCCCACCCTACTCGCTTATTAGATTTTTATTAGATACTATCTATCTCATTTGAATCAATAGTTCCAAACTGATTATACCTGCTTACTTTTAGTGCCTTCCACTGGAATATTAAATACAAGCCGTTTCCTCCTTTCCTGCAATTTGAATCTTCTGCAAGCATCATTAGCTGCAGGTGTTTTTACAACTGCCATGGTCAGACATCAAACCCACCAAGAGCCTCTTATGCTTCCTGCTTAATTTAAGGATTTCAGTAAGCCTATGACATGTATGTTGTATTATTAGCTATCTGTGTCTTTATTTCTGGATATGTTTCCAATATACTATATGCTTCTATATGGTGTCCAAATTAATAGATTTGTCCTTACCATTACTTTGGTAATACCCAAGATCGGTTTTGGTCCTATAAAAGAGGTTTGGAATCCCAGTTTAGACTAGTCTGTCTGCATTTTCATTTCCAAATAGCCTAGTGTAGCCAAACACCTATACTAGAACTCGCCAATTTATTTGACATAAATTGTGTATTTTAAGCTTCTATTGTGTAAGCTTTTATTTCTTATCATTTTCTACCTATAAAAAGCTATATGAAATTCAACCAGTACATAAATGACTTTAAAATATTAATTTTATTTATCACATTAACATTTAAAATATATTACATTCTAATAGAAATAATAAAAGCTTCTTCTGATAGAAATATAATAAATTCTTCTATTTTTGCGGTATAATGTGCATTCTTTCTGTATACGACATCACAATCAGTTGATATTGAGGATATATATGAAATGATAATAGGGAAAGCAGACGTTGCAGATTAGGTTATTTCCCCCGGCTTCATGAAGACTAGGGAAATCCTGGGACAAACTGTCGGGAAGTACCGTCGTAGTAGGATCTGAACAGCGGACCTCCCGTTCACGATTTCGTACCTTGACCCAAGAATATCCGAGTCGGCAAGTTCTTTCATGAAAAGGAAAATCTGAGGTTGGGGAATTTTCTTAAAAATTAATTCTAGCATGCTTAAACAATGTCTGTGTCTGACTAAAATATAAAATTAAGTTCATCCGACTTTTAGTTTTTGAACTATACAGTTCAAGTATATAAAAACACAAACTCACAAGTACACAGACCACCGAAACTTTTTGTTTTTTGTTGTTTTTGTTTTGCTTTTTGTTTGTTTTCTTCGGTGAACCTCAAAGGGTATTTCCTGTGAAATCACGATACTTTGTAGGTATCTTTCGATCCAAGACTTCCTCTATAGATAAGGGGTAGAGAAATTAATAATCATTAAGTTTAAATCCATTAACGGTAGTCTGTATGTGGACCTTCCATCTGACATCTGGAATTGAAGTGTTAAATATATTTTTGATGCATTCTAAATTTCGTTGAAATAGGGAGAAAGTTATAGATATTTCACACAGAGAGCTTTACAGAATTTAAGAGCCGCCAAATTACCTTTCACCAACGTTATTATATTACTTCCGCCACAAAACAAAATATCTGAATTTAACGCTGGCTGCACACTATGATTTTGCTCTTTCTTGCACACATATTTACTGCCAATTAACGATAATACTAGAATATCAGTTTTGTAACTCCTCAGAAGAAGTAATTTCTCTTCTTGGCAGAAAAAGAGAAGCACATCTTCAGCTGACAGGATAGCAAGATAAATATGACTGTTTTCTGGGGTTGAGATGTATTTTTGAAATTAATATTTATAAAACTACGTTTAAGATCAAACAGAACAAATCTGATGTGTTCCATTCACATGACTTTCTCTACATCGCTGTAACAAATTATTGTTTAAAAGCATATTCTTCTATCTAGATTATGATAATCGAGATAAGCGTTAGCAGAAACTGTCTTAATTACTTGCTTCCTTGTAAGTGGAAGGAAAATAAGGGAATACACTAAGCTAAAACAGTCTTTTAAAAGCTGGTTGCCTGGTGGATAAAATCCGTTTCTATGCAGGGCTAAGAGTTTACAACTTTCAATGTGAAAAAAGTTGAAGTATTTTAAATCTGAAATAAAAAACAAAGAAATATCTCATAAATGGTCAACTCAACGAAAGAGACTTATATGGCATAAATTGTGTGTTCTATCGTGAAATATACATAGTAAGCTTTTTATCTCTAACGGTTTACCAGTTATGCAAAATTCAATAAAGAGGTGCTCTTCTCAGAAAATTCAAGATATACATTTTAATTTATTTTTAAATATAAAATATTTTAATCAAAACCGTTAGAGACATTTTTGAGAAAATAAAATTTTCGAAATTTTTTCCATGTAAAGAGAGTTTGGGCTGGGGGAATTTTCTTCAAAATCTTCGTGTCTCATCCTTGGAAGACACCAAACTTAACTAGCAAGTTTGGTATTTAATGGTCTTTTCATTTTGGGGCTATGTTGTCCACAGACACACGCACACACTCATGCACATACGGACCTTTTTTTGGACCTAATGCTTTTTTTTTTTTTTTTTTTTTTGGATTCAGGGGGACCGAAAACATGTATTTCCGGTGAAATCTCTGAATCGAATTTTTGGGTGCAATGCATTACCTTCTCTATACACTATGTACATAGTACGTGTAGAGAAAGTAAAAAGAACTAATATTTCCCAACGTTCATCCTCCTAAGATATCATCATTGCGCCTAGTTTGGAGAAAACCTTGGCTGTTTATCTATCCTGTGACCTAAGCACTCACGTGCAAAAAGGACTTACAAGCTGCATATTAAATAGCTGGACTGAGGACAGCACCAAGATTAATCCGCGGCGATTTGGAGGTGATACGGAGTCATTGAAAAGGCTACGTGCAATGAGGTCAAGGCCATTTTATATGCCTTCTACCCAAACCGGCCTGATGGCCACTGTCCTCATATTAATGACGTCATATAATACTGAACTTTCTATGTTAATCAGCTTCGTACGGATTCCACTCACGTCTATGGATTCGAGTTTGTTCCACTTATTATTCAGAGGTCCGCGAAGAGTTCGTACATCAAACTAATGAACTTTTGGTGACAATGCCAAGCGTTGTCAGCGCGTAAACAACTCGACTCACGCCGTATTGCATAAATAAATAATAATGTGGACAGATTTTAATATCACTGAACTCCTCTTTGAATTCTGGAAACGCAGTTGAACAATGTGTATAACAATAGTAGTAGTAATAATAATAATAGAAATAATAATATGTATTGTTATACTATAATAAAATCATAAATAAATATAAGTAATTTTATTATTGTTATTAACATTATTACTTGGAATAGGAATGCTCGTCGGTACCAGCACTGTTTAGGTAAACTAATCGTTATACTGTTGACGATTAGATTGAGTTAACATACTTTATTTTACAATCCATTTTAACAAAATCAAGCAGATATTTGCAAAAATATTTACAGGAGTACACACCATTTCCTCTAATCTAGAGAACGGCAAAATGCGATACGGTGTTCAAAATATTTTATTAATTGAATAAATGCAGGAACAAAATAAATCACAAAACGTATTTTCCTCACCATCTTTAGGTAACTGATTGTAAATAATAAGAAAAATGTTCAAAATAAGCCAACAACTCATCTATATAAGAATTATTTTATGCGTATTTTCATTGTAGCATTGAATAAATATGCTGACTGTTTTGCATTAGGAACTCAAATATCAACCTTTTTGCTGCTTCTTAAACTTTCTCTGGTGCTGCCAAATCCATTAATTTTTTAATTAATAATGAATGTTTTACTCCAATGCCAAAACACTGATAAATTAATTTTGTTATATTCAATATGTATAGTAATCGCTAGTAAATTGTCGTTTAGATTCAGTAACGGGCTTGCATAAGGGAACGCCTCCTTGATGATGATGTTACATTTGAGCTTAAAATAAGAATAATATATTGAATATTTTGAAACGTGTAGTTTGTATCAGATTTGCATGAAAATAAATGTTGGCAATATTGAAATGTTTGAATACTGGACTCTATTTGAGCATTCTACTTTTGGAATCTCACTGTTATGTTATTTAATAGAAGTTGTATAGAACCAGATGTATACCTCGAATATAATAAAACATTTTAATGTCAATATTTGTGTAAAAGCAAATGCTTCTATAAATCCTTAAATAATTTATTTTAATTCCAAATTGTTCTAAGCTTATAAAAAGGAGGGACGTGCAGAAAAATATCAAAGGTATTTATTTCATTATAAATTAAGAGAAAGAAAGACAACATTTAATATATCAATATAGTCTTAATTTTAACTTACAAGTATGACAATTAAATGACTACCAGATTCAACGAAGAGAACATGAAGTGATGACATTTTTACTTTCTCCATACGCACTATGTACATAGTGTATAGAGAAAGTATTGCACTCCACCCAAAAATTCCATACCGAGATTTTACCGGAAATATATGTTTTAGGGTCCCTAATATCCAAAAAAAGCATTTTCACAAAAAGGTCCGTGTGTGTGTGTGTGTGTGTGTCCGTGTGTCCGTGTGTCTGTGAACACGATAACTCATAAACGAAAAGTCGGTAAAATACCAAACTTGGTATTTAAGTTTAGTATCTTCCAGGGATGCGACACGAACATTTTGAGAAAAATCCCCCCACCCCCAACTACCCTTTACATGGAACTTTTTTCGAAAATTTTGATTTTCTCAAAAATGGCTCTAACGATTTTCATTAAAATTTCGGATATTAAACATATTTACCTGACAAATTAAATGTATATCTTGAATTTTCTGGGAATAGCCTCTGAAGAGTAGTTTATTCTGGATGAATTTTACTAAATTTTGAATGACTGCTAAACCGTAAGAGATGGACAAAAACTTACTGCACAAAAAATGTAGAGCACTTTAAAACACACAATTTATGTTATATACATTTTTTTCTGGAGTTCGTCGTTTTTGTGGTATTCCTTATTTTTGGTTTCTGCTATGAAAAACGTATACTTTTCTCATACAGGAACTTGTCAACTCCTATCCATATAAACAAAGGAACTTCATTGACAAAGCAACCAGCTTTTGACTATCACTTTAACCTACGGTTGTCCCTTATTTCGCTCCTACTTACAAGGAAGCGAGTAATAAGACTTTTTCTGCTAATTTTTTCTGATTAGCATAAAGTAAATAGAAGTATAAGCTTTTTAAGAATTATTTGTTGCAGGGATATGGAGAAAGTCATGTGAATGGTACACATAAGATTTTTTACAATTGGATCTGTAGCGGAACTTAGCGTATTGGAACATAAAAATAAAATAACGATAAAATTGCTCTCAGAAAAAAAAATATATAAAGGATATATTGTATATTTTGAAACGAATAATGCAATAAATTAAAATATTTTTAGTTGCCGAATGAGAAACACTTGGCATAAAGATAAACCGAAATATTCTATATATCTGTTTGTGTCCAAGGTAACATTCATAGGCACATAAGAAGAATAATAACAAAACAACAAGAAATAATGCACTTTGGATTAAATCCCTTTAAAGGAAGACAAGGAAGCGGCCATTACTGCGTTTTCTGCGTAATTATAATAGTTATAGAAACTAAGGGTTCGTTTTTGCACGACACGTTTAAATCACGTTGCGATAAAATAGAAGGAAGCTGTGGATATAGCTCTTTTTCAATCTTATTTAGGAGTGTGTGAGACTATTTTCTGCAGTTTAATTACTAGTATAGAGTTAATTATCTCATGCACCAACATTACGTTATCTTATGCAGGTTTAGTGTTTCGCTTGGAAAGTAGCAATCTCCACTTAATAACGGAAACTTTTAGTATTACGAGTATTACTGAAAAAGGCGCGACAAAAAACTTGAGTTTATACGTAAGTTTGTTTTCATTATTTAAGACCCACAACTGTACTTCATTCTATGGTCACAGTTTCTATCGGTCATCGTTTTCTTATTCATCATTCACTTCAATGGTTTTGTCATTTATAAAATAAGTTCATTAAACGTATGTAGCAATGGGCTGGCGGTTCTTGATTTAATAAAGTTTTATTTTCTGTTTAGCATGTAACAAAAGGCTTACTTTCATATACAACGAGCCATCCTTTTTTGTTGCAATTATTAGACACATTTTAATAAAAAAATTCTGTTAATTTGTATGCAGAAATTTCAATAAGTGTCGCTTTTTTTGTTTGTTTGTTTTGAGATGTTCATTGCCTGGGAGAGAAAATCTTATATACATTATTAGTTGCTTGAAAAGACAGTAGTTTGGATTCCAGCTTTGGTATTTAGTTTCTAAGTTTCATAAATGAAATCGCTAGAAATCATAAATAATGAAATTCGGGAAATTAATGACACTCTTATAGCAGTATAATGACTACAAAGCAATTGAACTCGTTGAGTGTAATATTTCTATACTAGTTTTGACCTTGACTTTTATATTCTACAGGAAAACATGTTTTAAATACGAAACAATCATAAGGCCGTTTTAACTATAACAGTTTCACAACGATGACCTAATATATTAAGGAAATCCCTGTTTTAAGGACAAAACCTTATTTTTCTTATAGCTTAGATATTTTCTTATCCTTCAATAATAAAATATGATTTTCGTTAAAATTGCTTAAGTTCTATTTTGAAAACAAAACCTCCTTAAATATAGAGAAAGATAATGTAATTTAATATACGATGCATATTATTGGTAAATAATCTGTTGGATATTTTAACCAAATATTTTGTTTAATAAATAAAATAACATAAGTTAAATGATCTTGCTTACAATTATTTTCATACAGGGCTAGCAGTAAGCAATAACGGCATTGTAATAATAATCGAAATGCATTTGTTTCTTGAATTAAAAATTTCAAACGCTAGATTTGAACTGAGTATTTGGTAGCCGATCTTTGTAATACCTGTGTAACCAGCTAAAGCTTCTAAAGTGATATCTGTCGAACATGTATAAGGAAGTGTTACACGCTGTTTCCTCCGTAATTACATCGTTTTACACAAGGTCAATAATTAACACCTGCTGGCAGCGACTGGAACGTGAAGAAATCACATCTTTTGGTGTTTTTGTCCTTCTGAGTAAAATAAATAGTAATAAATGCTAATGACATGTCTAGGAAGGCCTGAGCTAAATGAAAGGCTGCTCTTAAATAGACTCAACATCTTTCTTTGACTCTGAAACCTGCTTAGAACGATTTCTAATACTTGGTCCTTATCAATAAATCTAAACCTCTGTACATTCCCATTATAGCGATGAATGCACAAACAGAAAATAAACAAACGATATAATTTGTTCTTTATCATAGTACAAAGTGTTTCGATCATTCGTAACTCCAATTTTCGTATAAATCTGATATCTACAGAGATCACTAAAGATGATAACAATCATTGACTAAAATGATCATAATAATGATTTGCCGATTGCTCAAATGGGAAATAGTTAACGAACACTTCGATTACTAGAACCAAAGTAATATAAGTCCAACTCATTACAAACATGAACAATGGTTTCATTATTAAAGATAATTTTTAGGAAGAACATTTTGGGAAAATATTATAAAAACACGAAATTAATTTAACTAACCAAAAATTCAGAAAATACTTATGCCAAAACCCATTAATAAAGTTTTTCAATATTTTAATTAATAGTTCACACATACCGTATATAGACTAAGCTTGGAAAGGTAAAATATGTATGAAACATTCAACACCTAAGCGGGGATTTCAATCACGGATTTTCGGATTGCCATGCCACTGCTCTAAACTACTGAGCTTCTATGGTAGCATGTCGGAACGAAATTAAATTCACAATTGATTCACGCATTTTCAGTAAACGACAAGCGTTCTCACCCTAATTTTGAGGTTATTTACTCCGCTGGCGACTTAGTCTCATAAGGAATTTAAAATCTTGGGCTTCATAGTTGTGTGAAGGAACAATTTAATACTGATGTACCTAAAAGCGATTTGACTGGAAAAATGTAAGTCAGTTGGGGGATTTAATGTGTTAGCCAGTTGGTGAGATAAGGCACACACCCCTATCTGTGGTTCAAATCCCAGCTGAAGCATTGCATTTTTCAGTCTGATCTACGTTTCTCCACATTTATCACATTGTTATATGTGACGAGGAAGCTACACGCAAATGATATTAAGTATTCTGTAATTGAGTATTTTCTAAAGTACTTCTGTATTAATTTTTTGTAGAAATAGTTCAGAGGTTACATTTTAACATTCCACTTGAAGATGTAGCATGGAGTAACTTCTTAGCTGACTCTAGGTATTATCCAAAAGACAACTTTCCTAGTACCATTTGAGTTCTAAGCACGCCACCTTCATTTGCTTTAACTATATTCCAGGAAGTATTTCCAATACATCCGCGTGCAATCATGTTACGAGAAGGAAACATAGCTAAACTAAAGAATTGAATAATTTGTTGATGCTATAGTCTTTAAGTTAATGGCTTATGTAAGCAAACACTGACATCGGAAACACTGACTTATCAAATTAATCATTTGTGAGGAACGCAACATCTGTACGCACCGTATATTGGCTGTTATGTTTGTGAAATAAGATTTCGAATCAACTTTCATCTCTCCTCATTGGAAGGTGGCATTTAACTCTTAGTCTTCTCAAGTCTCGAAAAATTTCACATAGGTTATGGAAACATTTAAATACACGATGGCAGACAACACATGATGAAATTTGTGAACAACTATTTTTTTCTCCGAAAACATTGTAATATGTCATTTATCGTTTCATGCATTCGAGTCTGCATATCCAGAAGCGCAAATATTCGCTACTGTTCTTATTCTGAGTTATTTTAATAGTGCATTTGCATTTCATAGCCACAGTATGGCTACTTACTATATAGTACCTAACTTCATAGGTTGAGAAGGTATTTGCACTCCAGCCAAAAACTCGATACGGAGATTTTAACAAAAATACACGTTTTAGTGTCCCCTATATAAACAAAGAATTTTTAAAAAAGGTCCGCGTGCATATTTCTGCCTTTGAGCAGCATATTTAAGAAAAGTCCGTTAAATATCAAACTTGGTATTAAATTCTATATTTTCCAAGAACGTGACACGAAGATTTTTAAGAAATTCCCTCCAACCCAAACTGCTCTTTGCATAGAATATTTTTCAGAAATGTTTATTTTTCTCAAAAACGACTCTCATATTTTTTATTAAAATACCAACTTTTAAAATTCTTTTATGAAAAATGAAATGTAATTTTGAATTTTCTGGTAATAGCCTCTGAAGTTTTATTCGTTTTTAGTGACTTTTGCATAACTGGTAAACTGCAAGGGACAGATAAAAATCTTAGTAAAGAAAAAAGTAAATATCGTTTAAGCACACAATTTATATAAGGTGCATTTTTTTTTGTAAAGTTAACCATTTCGAAAACATTCTTCTAATTGGCTCAAAATTTCCATTAGTTATACTTTTCTCAGATTTTTTATTTTATCTCCCTTT
This sequence comes from Hymenopus coronatus, assembly GCA_030762935.1. Taxonomy (NCBI): domain Eukaryota; kingdom Metazoa; phylum Arthropoda; class Insecta; order Mantodea; family Hymenopodidae; genus Hymenopus; species Hymenopus coronatus. The sequence goes on along the minus strand of CM060881.1, from coordinate 79,028,984 downwards.
CATTTTCATGCAAAGAAATAGGAATTTCAAAGTCTTCACATAGCATCTTGTTCTTAGAATATTTGACTGTTGCTTAATTTTTCTATTCCATTGTTCTTAAAACGAAATGTGGAATAAAATAAGTTTTACAAATGTTTATCCCAATTAACATTAGAAAGATACAAAATAAGCTATGAAGGGAGAAATTTGCTAAGGAATGGGTAGGGAAAGCATGTGAATTTAACGCTATATAATTTGTCACAGCATTATTAGTGCCTTAATATACAAATTATGAGTATTATATCTTCTATGAAATTCGCAAGCTTTAACACTGAATTACGACAAAGATAATGTTATCTTTTATGGAAAACCATTAAGCACTTTAAAATGACTTAAAGTAAGAAGTTTAAGCTCACTTTCCGTTTAGATAAACGTGGCCTTGTACAGTTCTTTTATCACTGTTGATATTATAACCCATCCCTGGGTTAATATATGAATATTACAAAATTTCATACTGTCTGAAAAGCATGTACATACTTTTATTATCGCCTTCGGTGCCATAAGTAGTAAAAGCGGGCGTTTAACACTACCAAAAAATACTTTTATCACATACTGGTGCATTTACTTGGCTCTAAAGTACAGAGACGCTTGCGCAGAATGTGAATTTTACATACGTTATAGACTAACTAGACTATAACTACAATTTGACGGATGTTTTAAGTAAAATATCTGTCTTCTAGATATACTAATCGGCGTTTTGCACCTCTTCAGTTCTTGAACGATTATAGTATTAATTAATGCCAACATCACGACCTTTAGTTCTGTTTTTAATATATTTTATATCTTAAAAATAAATCCTCACAGAAAAAATATACAGTGAAATACTTTACAGGTTTACAGAGTCTCGGAATCGGAAACCAAAATGTTTGCCGATTTTCTTTCGTAATGCAATGTATGTAATTATTAAAACATTTACTTTTTTAAGCGATAACCGCCTTAAATAAGTTGGTAACAGTCTTTACAACTGCTCATTTTAAAATATATAACAGAGCTTTAGATATCAAGCTATCCAAGCTATTAAAATGTTCTTGTTCTAGGGTCCCCTGAATCCAATAAACGCATTATTAGAAAAAAATGTCTGTGTGTGTATTTGTAAACACAGATAATCTCGAAGATGCACCTGTTAAAACGTGTTGTAAAATCAATAATGACAAAAGTACGGGCAAGCAATTTGATCAGTTTGAAAACAACCTGCAAATATCTTCAATGATCTTCTCCATGTAATACAGCATTTTTCAAGGTTGAGGGAGCCGCCGTCGACGTCAGCCCACTGCTTTCTACGGAGTGCAGGCGCGAAGCTTCTTAATTCTCGGAACTACATCAATGACCGATAGGATATTTTCCATCCAGAGATTCCTAAATCATCGAAGTATTCTTCCCAGTGACCAAAGAGGACGTTCGAACACCTCAACACCTTTACATACGATTTATTTGTTATTAATGAAAGCCAGTGTATGAAATTATACAGGCAATAAGGATCTACGCCCTTCAGGTTTTGTTTATCTGCACATGAATTGCCCATGATTGCGTTTTATGCCGCTAAAGGTACAAAAGTTACTGTAATTATTAGCGCACTCTAACATTGCGATTTTCAGAAAACGTTAGGCTAGTAGCTTCCACTTAGCTGATGACATAGACGTAATTATACAGAAGAATGATGATTTTACAGCATAAAAACATTTATACCACAATTTAAAAATATATATTTTTTTTACAGAAATGTACATTACAAATCCTGTCCTAATTTACTCTGTTTTGAAGCTGATGAGAGGTTGACAAAAAAATCTCAAACTTGAAGAACTGGTTATTTAAATAACTGTTTTCTCTTTCTTTCTTTCTTTCTTTCTTTCTTTCTTTCTTTCTTTCTTTCTGTTTCTGCAAGCTAGTTCGTTTTCAGCTTATTTTTCGTTCTTATAAAATGTTACATGCGAAATCAAATCACGGTAACTGCGAAGGACAAATTAATAACAAAAATGCAGAAGTTAAGAATATCTTCTTGTCTGCTAGTAATCAAACGATGTTATAAGGAAATGAGTTGTCGATTTTTGCTTATAATTGTTTCAATGTCTAGTTCACAATGCAGCAGATCAGCGTAAAATTGTTTACGTGAGGTTTTAGACAACAGGTGTGAGGCAGCCTTCAAGCTTTTGATGTATAGCACTACAAACTGAGTGACAAGGTTGCGTGTTTCAACTTCTCTACCATTCAAGCATATTCAAGAGAAAGAAGATTAAACAAAATGTAATCATATATATATGTGTACATAAAATATATTATAAAGTGAGTTGACTTCATTGTTTCGCTTCATGTTTCTCATCGAACTTTTATGCTAGCCGTTAACTCTATGACTATACGTTAGCTTCAGCTTAAAAAACAGTTGAGACATTCGTAATTCCTTTTCTATGGGTAAATAAACTTCGCTTGATACGTAAGCGTACACTTATTCATTCCTCCGGAAGATACGAAATAATCGTAATTAAACAGCGATTCCTCCAGCTAGGAACTGAACCCGGAACCTTTAAGGTAGTCCATAAGATCGGCTATAGACTGCAAAGGTATTTCAAAACATTTCTCTAGAAATATTTAGTATTTTAATTTATTGGGAGCGAAGTTTGGGCAAAACCGGCAAACGATCTGAGAAAATCACGAGGCATAGCAATTTATATTATAATAATTGCGAAACAAACAATATAATGTACCTGAAACCAAGGATTCGACACATTTTAGGCAAATGCATAGTTACCACAATGGGCAAATTGATTCGTGAAATGTGACTGTTCTTAGGCTTAGCAAGAGTAAAGAGAAGCATGTTGCTACATTATTATTGCCTGCTGGACATAATATTTTCCCTCTACGAAGCTTTCCTTGTGTTTCCTGCTGACTGCGACGTGTTTCCTCATCTATATCACATACCATATAAACCTGTATCCTTCAACGCAGCTCTACTCAGACTAGTATGTATCGGCTTGTTTTATAAACAGCTAACGCATATATTAGTCTGGCGTATAGAAACATGTGTGTTATTTATTCAGGTATTTGTGATTGGAAAATAAATCTGTAGTTCGAAGAATAGTTACGGAATTATGTGGCATTAATATATTGCTGTCATTATGCTTTATAGCAATTGATAATTTCCATTTTATATGTAGTTATGAATTATTTTATAAGATGCAAAGGAATTAAAGTCGCAACGTTTCAACACGCCTTACAAGGGAACAATATTTGGAAACCCCTTTTCTTGAAAGTTACATCGATAAATGGGAACCCGCTGGATGAAAATATCACACCAAACTGTCTTAAGCCAGAGGATAAGCTACTTTTAGCAATCGATCTGGACCGCCTATTCAGAATGGTAAATGAACCTCAAATCTGATAAAGAAGTCTCTGATAAAAATTAAGGAGTCTTTCACGCCCAAATATAGAATGGGATGTTAAGAACTGCAGCAGTTAAAAAGCGTCCATAAAGAAACATCCACTTCCATTTATACTTAATATTAAATTTAATTTAAATTACCAACATGAAATAAAAGCCGAAGCTTTCCAGGCGACAAACATACTCTAGGTGTTTTCGGGCTTAAAGCAAGGAGAGGTGATGTGGAACCATCGACGTTTCGGGAGCGAACATCTCTTACCTGGCTTGAAGACTGAGAACACCTAGAGTATACACCAAACATATTCCAGGTTTTCAGAATTGTTCTCCAGTTGAAACTTCAGGTCACTCAATTCAGTGGTATACGTTTGTACACGGTAAAGGCCCTGTTTCGGGCAATCTGACAAGAGTAAAAGTGAGCATCAAAGCTAGATTATAATGGTAGGTAGATTCTCACTCTTGAATATCAACATTACACTTTAAACAGACATATTTATACTCGTATTATGGATTTTTCCAAGTTTAATATGTATATTAAAGTGATTATTAGATCATAGAACTTCTATCTCTAGCGATGGAAGTTGGCAAAATGTATGGAAACTAAGGAAGGTAGTCCTGCATCGCGTTATGTAACAAGCTATATTGGTTAGAGATAATAAAGAACTCTAAGTTGGTTTAAATTCGCATTTCCTAACACTCGTTCACCATTTGCCTGGCATGCTAAGGATCGACAAGTCGAGAGCTAAAATTGAATGTATTTTGTTAATTCTATAGTTCTTTTAGCTAACTCAGCCGCTGTTATTTACTAAGCATATGTTTTCCTCTATCATGTACAACATTTGGATATGTAATTGAAATTTAAATATGTAATTGAAAGGGTGCGCCTTTGAACAGTTTAATAGCCACAGTATTTAACGAAAGATCGTGTACAATATAGCCAGTAAGTAGTCAACACACGCTTCTTTACTGACCTTTCCAAATATTTCTCCAGAGGGTTCTGTTCAGATCCCCCAGGTCAATAACTTGGTGACATTTAACGGCACATGGGTGGAGCTGCGACGGTATCTCTTATGGAGCCATGACGAGTGAAAGCCTGGGAGGCGAAAAGAAGTCAAGGATATCGGTAACACGAGGAAGAGACTCGTACGAGTGTGTAATCATGCAGAAATGCGCGGAAAGTACCCATACTGCGGAACCTTCGGCCACCCTTGAAAAATACAACGAAGTCTTGACCCTCTTCGGAGTTTTACAACTGCCTTTCTTTGCCAGTTACCACATTACGGCAGAATAATTCCAGGGCTACCAGTGAGGTAGTCTAACGGTTTATTTGTTTTCTTAATGGAAGAATGTTTCATTTCTTATAGGCTTGTCGTTTACAGCAACTGTACAACTCATTTAATATGGACCAATTGAATGTTATTAAAAGATATCCAATTGACTGTACTATTAAAAAACTTACCCGTGGGACAAGCGTTAGACATAACGCCAAATACTAGCAGTAAAATGTCTATTGCTTTATTAAATATAATTTGGTTAAAATGTTTTCAAACTAATGTTATTGTCTTCCTCTTTAAAATTAAACACATTAGGCACACACATAATTTTTGGCTTGTCAGAATGTATTTTTATTTATTTAGTTTAGTTTAACTGTGTATTTCTGTTTGTTAACCTGAGGTCAGTATACGTGAGACATTGGGTGCAACTAATTACCACTTGGTTGTTAGCCACGGAACCTTAAAATTCTAGCATAATTTTTAATATATATTAATCACAAAGTAATATACGTAATACTAAGTACCAGAGAAGCTTTTATACAGTGATACAAATACAATTAAGGAAGGAGAAAAATTCATTAACCGCTTTTAAGTTAGTTTAGATATGAAACCATATTCAAATAAGAACCAATGATCACTTAATTTGTGCACAACTTGTTTTTATGAAAGAAATATTTCTTAATGCATAATACCGTAGCTTATACAAAACCATGAAAAACTTTAGCACCTATGGCAATGCTAGATGCTCATTCGAACCGTTATTAATTCAAAAGATTGAAAAAAGTACTAAAATACTCAAAACTATACTTTTGTAGCCTAAAATAAAAATAAATGAAAATTAAACATCACTCAATTCAAGATTCATCGAGGAATGCATCACGCATGTTATCAAGAGGCAATGTTTGAGTACAGTTGGATACTATACGGTTTTCATTCAGAGTTTAGCAATTACACTGTTACCAAATAACCTCTTTTTTGTATACGTTTATTTTATGACTTAAGAGTGAAGTCGAGGTTATTAAAGTGCAAAGATGTGTTTTGTGATTAGTGAACAACAGAATTTTAAAAAAAGGGAGGACGCGTACTTCAAAATTTTACAGATCGGCGCCAATTTCCCAATAGACGTGTTGATAATATCCAAATTCAGCATCCTTACATATAACAGTGAAATTGCATTTGCTTCATTCATTTTCTGCTACAAAAATAAGGTTATCACAGGTAAATCAGAAATCTTGAAAGTTCCGGACTTAGAGTTAGCATACCAAAACCGCTCAGTTTCCATGTAGCAAAGATACTAAAGTCTAGAATTATTCTGTTAAGTTCATGACAATCTATATTTGTTGTTCAAATATAAGATTGACCACAGTATTGATAACAGTCAATACTATTGATCACAGTATTGATGACAGTGTCAACAAATGTTTATCCGCTAAAACGAACACGGTGCCACAAACTTAAAAGTAGCTATGTATTATTTTGGATGCTATGTTGATTTACATGCTTTATTCTGTGCACATGTTGTTATGTGTTTAATACTGAGTTATTATTTAAGAGGGTGCCCGCGGCACTGTGGTATACTGCGAAGGAGCTTAGCAAAAAAGCCAGAATACGAATGATGGTAAGATAAGTCAATCCACAAATAGTGAATATTTCACAAAGAGTATAGTTTATAGTGAAATAATAACTGTCCTTCATAAATCTATGTGTACTAACTATTGCAAGAAAATAGTTAAGAGAACGAAATTATTAAACTAAAGGTACGTGCAAGACGGAATCTGGTTGGTGGCTTATTATTAGACTAAAGACGAAACAGTCTGCAAGACTGAGTTATGGATTCCAGCAAATTGTGAAGAGATGTTTTTGTTAGATAATACTTGGTCTCTCCTGTAACAATAATGCAACGAATCAAACTCGGTTTGTTTACTTAAACTCAATCCAATTAAAATGTCCATGAAATGTATAGCCTCAGTTTATTTTAGGTAAACCGCATACTCCGTGACCTATTGCGTGATAACACCTCTCAGAAGGAAGGAATGACATTTGGGAGCCAGAGGTGGCCATAGGCCGGTGGCAGACAGGCCACAGAGACACATGGAAGTCCCTTACTCAGTGGATTGGAATTTTTCATTCCGGCACCAAGATCCGCCCCGCAGTCGCTAATGCCACGGTTCCGAATGTCGTCAAATGCCCCGCGAGTTGCTCAATAGTTCCTCACACCTGAAAAATGGATGTTATGGAAATGACAAAGGGAAATTATGGAGCATAATCATCCTATCATGCGCGCAAGTGACAAGGGGGAACCAGGAGAAACCCCAATTCTAATTCCGCGGTCGACGGATATCGAACACAACACCACTCGAATGCGAGTCGAACAGATTACCGCCGCGCTACCTCGCTAGTTATTAAATGTACTCACTATTGGAATCCGTTTCAGCTGGCACTTCTTTCCTTTTTTTTTTTTTTTGGATAGTGTTTAACGCCCGCTTTTATTGCGCTGGCACCGCAGGCGATGCACTTTTTTTCCATGATTGTATATGTATATACAATATATATATATATATATATATATATATATATATATATATACATATATATATATATATATATATATATATTTTTTTTCTGAGATCAGGATGAATTGATTCCATAACACAGGTAGCCTAACAGGCGACCGACTAGGTTCCATCTTGCACACCTCCATTTGAATAGAGCGTTGTTCATAATTTCTGACTAGGTAACAACCAGGCTACCAAACACCAACCAGGCTCCGTCTTTCCACATCCGAAGCCTCTTTTACCAATACCATATGTACATTGATAATAACATAACTCCACGGCACGACGGCTCACGGGGAACCTTGGCCTACCGCCCGGCCGCTGCGTCCCCCATCTCGGTCCACTACAGACGTCTTGGATGGGGTGCAGTATTGGAGGGTGAGACGTGGTCAGCGCCTCGAGCCCACATTGATAATATTTATCTAATTAACATTGATAATTGATACCTAAACCCAACGGCATCAGCACACAATTTAACACCATTGACGATAGGCAATATTTTTCAAAGGAAAATCCCGCCGATAGGACCATTAAAACATTAGGAACAACAAAAAGAATGTCACAACTACACACACACACACACACACACACACACATTTTTCTGTACTTCTTTTATATTTCTTAGCTAAAGGAATTTCACAAGAATTAAAACTATTTTCAGGAATGTTTTGTATATGCTACTTTTCCATGCAGTTAACTAAAGCACATCATTAAAGCGACTATTCTGCAAAACAAAACAACGACATGTTTCAAATAACAAGTTGCAGAGGATTAAAACTTTCCTAAAGTCACATTCTCTAACTACTACTTATATAAGCGTATATTACTTTCTCTGTACGTACTATGTACATAGTGTATAGAGAAGGTATTGTATTGCACCCAAAAGTTCGATACCGAGATTTCACCGGTCTCCTGAATCCAAAAAAAGCATTTTTGGAAAAAGGTCCGTATGTGCGTGTGTCTGTGTGTGTGTCTGTGGACAGCATAACTAAAAAACTAAAAGACCGTTAAATACCAACTTGGTATTTAAGTTTCGTATCTTCCAAGGATATGACATGAAGGTTTCAAGAAAATCCTTTCACCCCAAACTACCCTTTACATGGAAAAAAATTTCGGAAATTTTGATTTTCTCAAAAATGGCTCTAACGATTTTGTTTAACATTTCTTATATTTAAGATATTTACATGTCAAATAAAATGTATATCTTGAAGTTTCTGGAATTAGCCTCTAAAGACCTCTTTATTCTGGATGATTTTTATTGATTTTTGCATAGCTGGTAAACTGAAAGAGATGGACAAAAACTTACTACAAAAAATGTAGATCACGATAAAACACACAATTTATGTTATATACATTCTTTTTAACAGAGTTGATCGTTTTTGAGATACTCCTTGTTATTGATTTCTGCTTTGAAAAACATACTTTTCTCATTCAGGAATTTTTCAACTTTGTCCATTCAACAAAGGAACTTCAGTCACATAGCAACCAGCTTTTGACTATCACTTTAATCTATGGTACTCCCGCATTTCGTTTCTGCTTACAAGGAAGCAAATAATAAGACTATTTCTAATTTTTTTTCAATTAGTATGAAGTAAATATATTCTTAAGCTTTTTAACAATAATTTGTTGTAGAGATGTAGAGAACGTCATGTGAATGGAACGCACAGAATTTTTACATTTGATCTTCAATGATTCATAGAGAACTATTTCAAAATAACGTTCTTAGTTTCCGGAGAAATAGGTTATAAGGATGGGAAATCACAGTGTACAAATATCCATTTCTTACGATGAGAAGGGTGAAAACAACCGTAATTATAGTGAAAAGGAAATTTAGAGCCTAACATTTAAAGAAAACATTTAGGATAATAATGGGATTGAAAAAATAGTGCAAATTTTCAACTCCTTATTCTCAGAAACAAATAAATGAGGAAAGAAAGAAAAGAAAGGAAACAAATGCTATTTAGAACTGGTGAGGATGATAAGAAACATTACAGTGTTAACCAATTCCTTAATTTTATTATTTAACATGCACATTTCTGCGTGAAAAGTATAGATATTGAATAATGGTATTTTAATGGAAAATCATATTTTTATCATGTATCTTTAAAATTCATTCTCAAATTCTCTTATTGTTGTTTCAAGTTTAATGTAACGTACCCTGAACAATTGAGTCTTTTAGTTTCAACACATATTTATTTTTAGTGTTAATTGTAATTAAATTCAATTTTGAAATAACTGTATTATTCTTTTGCTTGATCAAAGCTGATGCGCAGTCATTCTGCTTAATAGAAACAAATGGCTGAACGATTGATGCTTCTTCGAGAATAAATCGCCATCCTCTTGCAAGGGTACTGAACCCTTTTAATGGATCCTTCATGCTCCTTATTGATATGGATACTCCCAAGCATAAAAATGAGATAATTATATCCTTCTTCTACCTTGTATCTATTCAGATACTTCTCCTCTGTCCCTTATCTTTATCGATTACTAATTCCAATTTGACCACTTGGCATATAAGGTGCAAAGAACAAATCAGCCAAGCAGTTGTTAAACCCGTTTGGTCTATCATTAATGGGTTCTTTTCTGTTGCAGTAGTTTATTTACCTTTCTGTTGCCACCCCATTTTAGCTTCCTTTTTGTATTTCTTTCGAAATAAATGGGCAGTGTAAGATATCTAAGACTGTCTGGTATCATCGAACGACAGCGTACAATATGTAAGTTAAATATTACATTTAAAAAAATAAACATTTTGGTATTCAAAGCAATGAAATTTCATCAAACAACAAATATCTAAGAACAATTATGCACCCCAAATAGCAATTGATATTCAATTATGTGCAAGACATCGATTTACTAATAATTAAAATCAAAGAGGGAACTACTGAAGTGTTATAACACGGTATCCCTTTCCTCTTATGAAAATTGAATAATGTTCTTCCCTTCATTGTTTCGCCATAGACTTCTTACTACCATTTCAACATACGTCTTCCTATCGATCTACTCCCTTTTGATTTCTTTCTAACAACTTTTTGATAGCTTATTTTGATCAATCTGTTAAGTTTTTCTGTTCATTTCTGCTTATGATTCTCTATAATTTCCATTTTGTTACATCCTTGACAGCTCTCAAATAACTCATTTCTGCTACCTAAATATGACTATTTCTGTTTTAAACCAAACTTTCCTCTCGTAAAGCATTACTGGGAGCACCATTATTTTGTAAATGTAAGTTGCAGTTCCTCTCTTGCAATTATTAAAATTCTTCTTATAGTTCCATGTAAGATTTGATTATCATGAATCCTATTACGTACATCGTCGCCTTCTTAGTGTAGCGATTAACATGCTAGTCTCTTGTAACCAGGGTTGCAGGTTCAATCCCGGCGGAGGGCGATGGAGTTTTTTTTCGGGTATAAATATGCCTAGCATGACTTCTTTTGGAAGGGAAGTAAAGCCGTTGGTCCCGTGTCGTAGATTTACGGCATGTAAAAGAACCCTCTCTCTCTCTCTCTTGTTGATAGTGTTTAACTCCCGCTTTTAGTACAATTGGCACCGCAGGCGATGACACTGAAGATATATGGAATGAGGATGGAGCACTGGTGGAATGAGATGAATGGGAGAAAACCTGCCCCAGCGCAAATCCGACATGCAGTCGCTTGGTATCGAGCTCGGGCTGTCTAGATGAGAGGCGAGTGGTCAAACTACTCGGCCATGGCCATGGAGCGCTGAGAATCACAGTAGTTAAAGAGCGTCCATACATAAAACTTCCCTTCCACTTTTATTATGTATATCATTTTCATATTTGTAGCTTATGTCACAGTCAAGATAGTTAAAGTTTCGCGCCACCTCAGTGATTTGATCGTTCGTTACTATTTCAGCTCATACCCTGTGAATGCCATCACTTCCGTTTTATTTAGAAAATGCATTTGAAAGTTTTGTTTAACACACATACATATACACAGGCATACCATATATGAATACTATTTTTTGTTTTCTCTTATTACACTAGTACATAAGCCATCTGCAGGTAGTAATCCATTAGGCTTGCACATAGTTATAAGCGAAATTAAACCTGAGGAATAAAAATCACCTCGAGCACCTTCACAAGAAATGATAAAAAATTACCTATGTGACCCAGTGATCAGCTTTCTGACCTCTTAAACAGTGGTCCCAGGTTTGATTCGAGCTGGGGAATTTGTATTTAATTAAAATTATGTCCTACGTTCCGCAAAGTGGGAGATGATTATGAAAAAGAAAAAACATTATAAAACTGAATGTAAAATAACCTACAGTTCAACTTCTTTCTGAAGTTAAAGTCCCAGATATGACCATAGAAGGTAGAGGTGGCTATTCCAAAGAAAACCAGCTTGAAATCTAATGTCTTACATCCACATTAATTTCTATCCCGCCTCTTCTACAAACCAAAGCTTCAAAAGTTTATTATTTTTGCCAATTTAGTTATTAGAGATCCTTTGAAAATATGGTTTCATCATGTATTTCATTGCAGGTACAGGAAGGATACAGCAATTGCCAAAAGCTACATATATGCTATATTTGACATTACAATTTTTGCAAGGCTGCGAGTTCATGCTACAAAAATTTACTGGAAAAGAAAGTGGTTTTAATGAGGTGCACATTTTCCGTATAAAAAACTAAACTGACATTTCGCTGGATTTGTACTTTACAAGGGGCCTGAAACCAAGAAAAAGACTCGTGTGTTTGTGTGTATGTGTATGCATGTTTGTGAGTAGTTTTCTGCTCTGTATGTGAACAGCATAACTAAAAATCGAATATCCGATAATCTATTATTTAAGTTCTGGACTTGCTTATAACTTAAAACGTGATACCGAGATTTTGCATAAAAGTCCCCAAGAAAAAATTCCTTATATGGAAAATTGTAGTTAATTTTTATTTGCTCAAAAGTGACTATTACAGTTTTGATTAAAAACAACATATTTGAGATATTTTCAGGACGAATAAAATGATAACTTGAATTTTCTGGGAATACATTGTGAGCTCCTCTTGATTCTGATTGACCTTTACATAAAGATCTCGTTAAATCATATAATTTATGACAAATAAAATTATTTGTGGCGTTACGCATTTCCAAGATATTGTTTGGCATTGGTTTGGATTTTCAAATTTTCTCAAGTGGAACATCGCCATTTTACATTCGTAGCCATAGGAAAACGGAATTTCAAAGCCATCTAATAGATTTGATTATCGCTTAAGGTTAATGTATGTCCGTAATCCTTCTACACCTACAACGATATATTTTTTAAAAATATCTTCAATATATATCTCGATTATCATGAAGTTTTAATAATAGGTGCTCAAGAATGGATACAGAAAGTAATGAGAATGTAACAAATAATTTTATTCTTTCATTCATTCTTTGTTTGTTTATTTGTTGTTTTCTGGATTGTCTTTGGATATGATTATTTGTTTTAACACTCACTCATATATGTACTTTCACTACTAAGGAGGCTATGGAGTAACCGTTCCTTTCATTAGCCCGGAACCGAAACCGCGACCTGTGGACTTGCAAGCTAGCATAAAGATCACTATAGTCAACAAGGTCATTTATTGCTACTTTCCACAGAAAAGTGTAAAGAAAGAAAGAATGAAAGTAAAACATCGTAAAAAGGTAAAAGTCATTAAAATAGAATAGTTGACATTTATTGCGAAATATACACATTAAACTTTTATTTCAGTAATAACCTTTTTTTTTCCTTTCAAGCTGATAACATTCCAAATCTTCGATATTTTAGAATTCCTTTCATTCAACATTAGGGAGATACATTCTAAGCACAAAATGTACCCCTGATTTGCTTTCAGATTTATCGTACACCATTTCTCGTGATAAAGGATAACACAAAGATCGAACAAGATGGTAGTAATTAGTGTGCAGGAGGGGTTGCCACACCTCAACCGTTGATTGGCGTTTTATACGTCAGACCTCAAGAGGACAGGCTGAGATGAGAGTAATCACGAGGAGCCGGAACCAGATAAAGGAAGAGAGCCACCTTGGAGGGTCTCTAACAGGTCCCAAATGGCTCATCTCGAGATGTGGAGAGCTAGGAGCCCTTAGGTTTGGTCAAACATCCCTGAGTCTACCGCCGACCCCAGTGCCATCCCGCCGCCAAGAACTGAGTTTCCAAGGCTCAGTCACCTTCACAAGAGGGCGCCACTTACAACTCTGAAAGAAACCGGTTAGATTAAATGAAGTTGAAATGGAGGGACAGGAAGTTCGGGGAATGAAGAAACCTCCCCAGCATTCGCCTAGTGACCCGGGAAAACCCCCGAAAAACCCCATGCGTCAGAGCACCGATTCCACGACTTGCCGAATGCCAGTCCCAGATGAAACGCACGAGCCACATGACTTGGTATCGAAGTACTGCTGCAACCCCTGCTGACATTCTTTAAAACAAGGAATTCGTTGTTCAAAGAATTTATTTGGTTTATATTTATCATTCAGAAGCTTTTAAGCATTTTCTAGCAACCTAGGCAGCGAAATATTTTAACATTCTTACTTCGTTCCCTTTTATAAAATCATTTATTACATGGTATCTAATAGTCCACATACCGAGTTCCACAGCAGCCGATCCAGTTGTTTTAGAGGCAGCACAGAAGTCCGAGTAGTATTCCAAATCACCAACCTTGATAGCGCCTGTTTGCAAGCTCTATTCATCCATCCACTTAAATCAGTTGGAAACACGCTCGTATTCTGAGTAGCCTTGACTTGGTCGATTAGTATTTGCTGATCCCACACCACTGAAATTCGTGACTGCGAGACTTCAAGTGGTGCATGAATCGATGTCCGAAGTACGGAACGCCTACCTGTCTTGTTACGTCTACATTTCATAGAAATAAATCGTAATGTAAATTCCCTCACCGTTTTAGCTGTCTTTTAAGATGACATTCATAATTGCATTGCTAAATGCGAAAAATAAAGTTTAATCTTGAGTTAAACTCTCATTAAGGCTTTCCCGCAAATTATCCCCTTAATGCCTAGTATCGCGAATTTACATAAAGCCACACTTTTGTGATTTTTAAATGTATTGTCAATTTATTTTAAATCTTAACTATTAAAGCAAATGAAACTGCTTCGGATGAAAAAATAACAATTTTACAAAATGTAATATTTCAAAAATATCTCAAAGTTGGGGGCCCCGAAGGCAACCCGCCCCCCCCCTTTAATTTTGATTTGAAGTCAGGTTAATTCAACTCCACTATCGACATACAATACTCCTTTTTTACTTTCTCTACACTACTATGTACATAGTGTATATTGCATCCTAAAATTTGAAACAGAGATTTTACCGAAAATATATGTTTTCAGACTCCCTGAATCCAAAAAAAAAAAAAAAAACATTTTTAGAAACAAGCCCTTGTGTGTGAGTGGCTGTGGACACCATAGCTCAAAAATTAAACGACCGTGAAATTCCAAACTTGGTATTTAAGTTTATTATCTTCCAATTTTTATAAAACTACCGTATATTATAGCTATTTACATCACAAATAAACTGCGTATCTTAAATTTTTCGGGAATAGCGTTTGAAGACCTGTGTTCTGGATACATTTTTCTGAATTTTGCATAACTATTCAACCATAAGAAATATACAAAAACTCACCTTACAAAAATGTAGACCTCGTCATATGCATTTTTGTTGTAGAGTGGCCGTTTTCAAGATATTCCTTGTTATTGATTTCAGTTTAAAAATACTTATACTTTTTCAGACAGGAAGTGTCCGTTTTTCTTTTGTTCTATTCCTGATCAATCAAAGAAGCAATGACAATCGCATAACGACAGCTTTTAAAATACTTACCTATCGCTTTAGCCTACTGGATTCCTTTAGTTCCCTTCTACTTAAAAGAAACTGAGTAATAAGTACATTCTGCTAATACAGCTGGATTACGGGTATTTGAATATTTGATAGGGAATTGGTATATTAATTAATGTATTTTGATTATCAATTAGATTAGTATGGTTTAGAAAAAATTATATCCTTTTGAAAGACGTTTATTTGTAGAACAGCTAGAGAAAGTCATGTGAGTATAACACATTAGACTTTTTGTTTGTTTACTTTCTCTACACGTACTATGTACATAACGTACAAAGGAAGTATTCCACCCAAAAATTTTCGTTACCGAGATTTCAACGGAAATATAAGTCCTGAGGTACCCAAGCATTTTAGAAAAAGGTCCGCATGTGTCTGTGGACAGCATTGCTAAAAAATTAAACAGTTAAATACCAAACTTTGTATTTACGTTTGTTATATTCGAGGGATGTGTGACACCAAGATTTTTAAGAATTTCCCGCCACCTCAAACTACTTCTTGCATGGAAAATTTTTTGCAAATTTAATTTTCTCAAAAAAATTCAGACGATTTTGATTAAAATATCATGTATTAAAGCTATTTACTCATAAATAAAATGTATTTATTTAATTTTCTGGGAAAAGCTTCTGAAGAACTGTTCATTGTGCTTAAATTTTGATAAAATTTCCATAAATGGTAAACCGTAAGAGATACAAAACAACTTACTAAACAAAGATGTAGATCTCGTTTAACACACAACTTATGTCATATAAGTTTTTGTTATAGAGCTGGCCGTTTCCGAGATATTCCTTGTTAAACTAAGCCCCTTCTATAAGGGGGTCAATTTTCGTTTCATCTCTCTTTTGTTTTTTCGAAAATGTAAAGCTAACCGAACTTCAATTTTCACATATCGAATGGAGTTTAAAAGATTTGACAAGATTTCCCTTCTGCTTATAAAGATCTAAGTGGTAAGACTAGTTATGTTAATATTTATCTCTGTTAGCATGAAGTAGATAGAAGAATAATCTTTTATAAGAATAGTGTGTTTGCAGAACAGGTAGAGAAAGTCGCATCATATCTTTAAAAAATTGTAAGTGAAATTAATAATTCAGGCATTAAGAGGTTTGAAGCTTTTATGAAACAGGAGAAAATTCTATACCTAGAAACGTTATGGAATATAATTAATCTATATCCAAATATATAACGAAACATTCAGTTTTGGATGTATAAGAAACCAAACGCCGAATTAAAAAAACTATTTTGTGTTTATTTGTATGTACCTGAAAATAAATTCCAAGGTAAATCGGATAAATACCACCTTTCCTAAAAATGGTACATTTCGGAATGCAGTGACTACAAAATGAGTATTCCCAGTGAAAACTCGGCATCAAATTTTGGGTGGAACATATTACTTCCTATACTGAGTATACCAAGGACCTGTGCCTTTTGTTTTGTTTTTGTTTTAGAATTGCTTTAAAAAGCAATGGAAGAGGGAGCTATTTGCCTACATTACAAAATAGTTTTATATTCCCAGAGTTAACTTAGGGTTCACGATTGCGTAGTTACTGTACTCAGAAAAGAAGTACGACGTCAGAGAACCGCATCTGTAAAATTCTTCCGTTGCAAACTGCTTCTTTCTGGCCGTGTTCCTCCAGAGACGTTACGTCAATGCATACGTAATTACAATCAGTTAAGGTTAAGGAGAGACAAGGGAGGTTCATGAAGAGAATTACCGAACTTTGACTTCTAATATTCTACGCAACTGCCACTTGGTTTGTTCTGATATTGATTTATCGGTGACAGATCACAGTAGGGGATGCAGCAAACGTAAATTATCCTTATCAAGCAACTGCACTGTCTAAACTTGCATATGTGTTCTAATGTTTCCTATATTGTGTTTAATTTCTAGCGAAAATATCAGGGAAAACATTAGACTACAATGCACACTTCTTGTTCGTTCTTAACTTCCTCAGTTGCGATATTATTTACAAAGACTTACACATTTGATGAATAATGCACATTGTGAATGTAAGGAAGAAGAAAAAAACAACAACGAAATTTCTTCTATTTGTAAATTTATGAAAATGAGGGGTCACAGCAGTGAAGATAGAGCGGACTAGGTAATGAAGATGAAGTGGGGAAAATAAACCATGTTCAATGCTCTCTATTCTTTATCCCCGCTAACATATGCTTAAGTACCAATGGAAGGAAGATGAAATACAAAAGCTTGATGTGTTACATTAAGTTTACTGTTATATCTCTTCTAAAAGTTTTGCTTATAAAGCCTATTTTATGTTTACGTCATTTTAATTGTGATAAATGTTTGCAGAAATACTTTAATTAAAATCTGTAGGTTAAAGGGACTTTTAATGTTTATAAAGCAAGTCGCTATAAGTTAAACTTGAAATTCCACACCCTTAGCACGATATCGCGAGAAACAGATGAATGCTGTATGCGTGTGAAAATGCAAACCAACAGCAACAAACATCTCGGAAATGGTTAATGCTGCAAAATGATTTATTTCATATAACTCTTGGAGTTTATTTGGTTTTTCATATAATAAGCTTTTGTCCATTTCTTGTAGTTTACCGCTGTTACCTTTTCTAATTGCAACGTGATTATTCTAAAAAACTCATGACACTGGAACATTATATTTGTACACATTTATACAAAACTCATTCAGAATTACGAGGTTCTTTGCAGAAAAGTAAAGCTACAAGCTTCTTTAGCCTAAACCAATCATGCTATTTTGTGATGTTCAGTGCCACTCACCTACTTAGATTAGAGGCATATCTAGATAATAACCTGGCCACAAGAGATTGAGAATTGTAGTTTTTTAATAGTGTTTAACAACCGCTTTTACTGATGTGTCAACGGTTTTACTTTTAAAATAAACTTTTCAAATGTGGAATTTGCCAACTCCTGGCAATGCTAAGAACCGGATTTCATCCGCAAGACAACCAGATTTAAAAAGCTGTTTGCCTAATATATGCCATTATTTCCCTTCTGCTTACAAGAAAGCAAGTATTAAGACTATTTCTGTTAATGTTTATCTCGATTAGCATGGAGTAGATAGAAGAATAAGCTTTTAAACAATAATTTGTAACTGAGATGTAGAGGAAGCCATGTGAATGAAACATATCCGATTTTATAGAAAGTACGGTTCTTAGGATATGCTTAAATAGTCGAATTGTCTGACTCGTGTGGTGATGGAACATACACAGACAAAGTCTTCTCTGCCAGGTAATCAAAATCCCTTGCACTGGACGTAAGATATGCACCAGCACATACGGAATGATATGGAACACTTGTTCTCGACACCTTATAATTTTTAATGTCCTTAAAGGAGCTAAGTACTATTTTTTAATGACTTAAACTACATTTTTATTACTCCATTTTAACAGGATACATTTTCTCATTCCACGGTTTTGAGTGTAGGTACTTTGGGATTTACTAGCTCTTGGCGTTAAGCTTCATAACCGCTTCTTTGAACAGTAACCATCTAGTGGGGGAAATCATTTGTTAGCAGACTAAACTGAACAATTTTAAATTGTATTTCTAGCATTGAAACTTAATTTATGATAAATTAGAATAATTTTTAGCTGTTTTAACAGGTTTTAACCCTCCGAAGGCGATTCGTTTACATAGCAGCTCTCGAAATTTATAGTTTTTCACGCAACTTTTTACGCAGCACTCTTATTGGCTTGATTTGTTTGCGGTCGATATACTTGAGAGAGGGTCAGAATTGTTGTATAATATGTGGGGGATAACAAGAATTTTCGAGGCTTACCAGAGTTCTACTATAATAGCAAAATTATGCCTGCGAGGAATCTTCAAATGCAAATTTTACAGTAAAAAATTGTAATGTAAAAATATATTCAATTTACTTTAATTGGTGCATTACCTTATGCATTTTAATATTCATAGATGTCGCTGCATACAGCATAAACAAAATTTACAGTCAATTTTGTGCTGAAAGAAAGAAAAGAAAAAAACAACAACATATTTTTACCATGTTCCAAAGTATATAGCATGTACAGCAGTATGGACAAGTATTCCACATCCAGCTTATTCTTTGTCAATAGTTCAGTCTAGCTCTGTTGAGAGAGATGTAAATGTATCAATTCAGTGAAGATTCTTCAGTTTTAGAAAAATTACAGTAAAATGTTAGCGAAAAACTAGTATTTGCACTTTATGTTAAAGAGCTACAGAAAGTAAAGGAGAAATAAAAGCTATTTTAAAACGTGTAACTATAAAAGTAATTAATCAATACGCATCAAAATTTTTACCATTTATATCACTTATAAAACGGATAAATTCAACTTTATATCGATATGATCAATTATTATGCTATCGCTATAAACAAAATGCGCTATTATAGAATCAATTGTTGCAATTTGGCATACTTAGTCGTGGCGAATGCGGAAGTCCGAAGGTATAGCGAAATTACAGCCTTTTAAAATAGAAAAAATGTTTTAGAAGGAATCGGGTCTTAAAATTTAGCTAGCAATGGTAGCTGCCATGATAGTGTAGTGCAGCAGACAGTGACACGAGCCTAGAATATAATATTGTTACGAACGCATAGCGGCTGGTGGAGTGCTGCGGAAGTGAAATGGATTAGTTTTTAGCTAGGAGTTTGAGAAATTATGAAATGTGGAGAGTGGAGCTTGAATCATTAATATATAAGTACAATACCCAAATGTTTAACACAAATGCAATTTTGAAAGCGAATGGGCTCCCTACTTTTGTTCCGTCGTGCTCCAGGTCACTAGACAGTTCAGCAGCCTTATACGATAATGTGCATTTTCTGTAAGAATATTTCTTTTGCTTAAAAATAGGATTAGTATTATTCAGAAATTCAGAATAAGTAAGCACATATCCAACCTCAGGACAAACCAGACCGAAAGATGGTGTAAAACAGTTATCATGTGCATATGCATACACATTCAGAGGATTACAACATGTTCATTCCCATGACATTCTCATCAAGATAACCTACAGTGCATGCATTATTTATCCGGACTAATGAATTGATAGTTTAGTTTACAGCCATCTAATAAAAAATACAGCATATAAGATAAGCGTTTCTTCTGTCTTCATCTGCAGACAGTAAGGCACAAACATAAGGAAAACTAAGACTACATCTTATATAATTTTCTTGGATTATATTTATTTCTCGGCGCAAATAATGACATAACGTGATACTTTTATGGATGTGTACACAGTGCTGACCTGAAAATTAATCCAGGCTCTACAATGACAATTTAGGTACAAAGGTATGCCTAGAATTCGAAAATACCGCAAATCTGAAGTTGCCCAACACAGCTGTTCACTGCCGCGTTGAAACTGGTTAAACTGCTCTATACATCATTAATGATAACAGCATAGGAGAAAAACATTTCTGTTCCTGCTCCTGTTGGATAACAATTTCATGCAATTTGAACACTAATCAAAGCAACAGTTAAACCACTTTACGCTTTCATTTTTATCTGAAACTAGATGCTAAAAGGATTCTTCTTCGGTGTTTCACTTATTCCTTATAAAAGCTTTGCGCTAACCAAGATCATTAATAACTGCTAATCTTACTGGAGGACACTTGGAGAGGAAATTATTTTCTGATATATCCTTCACAAGTCTTCATGATGTGCTTGTGCTCTTTCACAAAGGACCATAACATTCTTAACGTTTGAGCTGGTCTTCAGATTTCCCAAATAATGCAGTGATACATTACAGAAAATTCAGCACATAAAGAACTTATATCAGATCGAAACTGATTACAATTAATTTGCTTTATATTTAATTTCAACTAAATAAGGAAGATTGATAATACGCATATCACGGCCAGTATTTCAATTATAGCTTGAGTTCACTGAAGCGCTGTGACAAAACGTAGGTTACTTCTGTGCTGAGGGTTGCCGGTTCACTTCTCGCATTTGGCAAACGTTTTCTACCCCTTGGATCCATGCGCAAAAGACATCCTTAGGATTTTGAACCTCTCTAGGGCTTATTTTGGGGCACATTATCTGGTGGTGCCTGTATTTCAAGGTTCGTCATCAGCATTGCGGAGTATAAATTGATTCATCGCATTGGGCAACCCTTGCTCGATTTATTTGCATAATTGGACTTTTCTGGTATTTAATCACAATTGTTAATCTAGCATGTAGTTCCAGTTCTTACTTTTTAGCTATGTAACATTCTGACAACAACTAGATTCCCTTCAAATTAGATCTGTGATCTCAATTATCACAAATAAAAGTTATACCTATCTTGAATTTTCTGGGAATAACCTCTGAAGCTCTCTTTATTCTGGATGACTTTTGCATAACTGGTAAATTTTAATAGACAAGACGCATCATCATTTTTGTGGAATTGAACATTTTTGAGATATTCCTTGTTTGAACATGTAACGTGTTATGTGCTATTGTGAACGTCTTATTTGTGCACTTGATCACTTATTTGACCTGGGTTTATGCTAAATATGTACCACTCTGTATATAACAATACATTTTCTAAATAAAAATTTAGAGCTTGGTTAATATGTCTTCCTATTCTCGGCAAAGGTGTTCTTAGTACTGCGAAAAAAACGCCGCTCAAAGAGACTATTCCATATTCGGATAACTATAGCTCTGCTATCGACACCAGAAATACATATCTCGATTTATTGAGAAATATATATTTTTAGGCCCATTAATTAAAACGTGTGATACATCACACTTGCCGATGCGACGTTCTCTATCTTTTGCGTCTTCACATACATTACTCTATTCAAACAAAAGTTATTCTTCTATACACGTTATATTAGTCACGATAAACTTTTGAATCGAAGTAACCTCATATTAATCTCACAAACAAAAGGTAGCTAACTGTTCGCGAAAAACAGAAGAATCACTTTAAGTTGTGCTTTATGTCACTCATGCCATTGGCAGCTGGACACACTTTAAGACTAATAACTAATATTTAGAATAAATATTACGTGTCCCAATCACATGGCCTTCTCTATGTGTTCTGTAACAAACTATTCTTACTAAAGCTATTCCTCTCTCTCTATCTTATGCTAACCGAGGACAAACATTAGAATTATTTTTTTACCAAATTCTTCATAAATAAAATTAAAGTACGAGAATACACTAGGCTAAAGCAATAGTCAAGTTTTTAAAAATTTGTCGCCTATGTGATGCATTTAAAATTACCTTCTCTTCGCATGATCAGGATGAAAAAACGAAATAACTACTTCCCATTTCAGAAAAGTTGAGTATTAGAAATTTTAAAACTAATAACAAGGAATATCTCAAAAATGTTCAATTCCACAAAAATGATGATGCGTCTTGTCTATTAAAATTTACCAGTTATGCAAAAGTCATCCAGAATAAAGAGAGCTTCAGAGGTTATTCCCAGAAAATTCAAGATAGGTATAACTTTTATTTGTGATAAAAATATCTTAAGCATACGCCATTTTAATTAAAATAATTGGATCCATTTTTGATAAAATAAAACATTTCGATTTTTTTCCATGTAAAGGATAGTTTACGGTGGGTTTTCCTGAAAATGTTCGTGTTTCATCTTTAGAAGATGTTAAACTTAAATATACATTTGGTATTTAATCGACTTTTCGTTTTTGAGCTACACTACCTACAGACATACTCAAACACACATACAAACACACACACATACACACACACATAGACAAACACTCGTGCGCGGATATGTTCCTAAAAATACTCTTTTTGGATACAGCGCACCCTAAAAGACCAGTAAAATATCGGTATTGTATTACTCTCTCTAACACGAATATAAATAAAGTGGACATAGCTACAGAAAACTTTGTATTTCACCCAAAATTTCGATTTCGAGATTTCACCGGAGATATGTGTTTTGAGGTCACTGAGTACGAAAAAAGCATTTTAAAAATGTCCATGTGTCTGTTTGTGGTGCGCGCCTGTGGGCAGCATAGCTCACAAACGAAAAGACCGTTAAAAATCACACTTATTATTTTATGTTTAGTTTATTCCTAGAATGCGACACGAAGATTTTCAAAAAGCTTCCCCTATTACAAACTACCCCTTACATGGAAAATTTCTTGAAAATTTTGTTTTTCCAAAAATGGCTAGAAAGATTTCTATTAAAATACCGTATATTAAAAATATTTATATTACAAATGAAATGTATATTTTGAATTTTCTGGGAATAACCTCAGAATGCATAAGAGTTAAATCGTAACAGATAGACAAACATTTAATAGACAAATACTGTGGATCTCGTTAAAAACAATTTATATCATATGCTTTTTTCTTGTAGATCTGGCTGTTCTTGTTGGTTTCAGTTTTAAACTACCTATACTTTTCTCAAGCGGGACCATGCAAAGCTAACTGAACCTCAATTGTTTCACATAGCGACCAGCGTTTAAAAGATTTGACTATCGCTTTAGCCAAATGTACTCCCTTATTACCCTTCTACAACGGGGAAGCAAGAAATTCTATTAATGTTTATATCGATTAGGATGGTGTAGATAAAAGAATAATCTTTCGAAGGAATAGTTTGGAACAGCTAGAGAAAGCTATGCGAATAGAACACATATTGTTTTGGTGGGAATGCAATCTATTCTCTATCACGTATGTGACGTGCATTGTACATATGAGAGAGAAAGTAAAACGCTTAACAGTACGAAAAGGTTCGGTAAAGGGCTACGCAACAGCAGTGGAGTGTTGTTTTTTTGTGGTTCAGTGTTTTACATATTTTCAGTGAATCTTGAACTCAATATTTCAGACGGAATCTCAAACAAGAAGGGATCAGTATTTTTCTCCCCATTCTGGCCTTACAAAGATTTCGAAACTTTAATAAATTCACATAGCGAGCAACTCTTAAAAAAGTTGACTGTTACTTAAGCTTAAAGTATCCCCTCATTCCCCTTGTATGTAAGAAATTACAAGAAAATATGTAATAAACAATTTCTGCTAATGTTTATCCCGATTGATATAACGTTTTTGAAAGAATATTGTGTTGCAGAATAGTTTGAGAAAGTCATTTCTAAAGGATCTGTTTTTTTTTTGTTTATTTTTTTATTGTGGGTATGACTTTGATGGAGTTTTAGGTAATCATAAATACATACTTCGTCATCTTTGTAGTAATTCTATATAACAGAGAGACTATAAAGAACAGATAACATTTACTAAAGAATGCTGTTTGACATTAAGAAAATATGAGAAAATTAATCATCAGACCATAGTCCTGCGAGACGAAATTCCAGAACTGCGGCGGCGCTGATATGATCCTGAAAATTGACAGCTTAGTTAACAAACGTATAAAAAATTCAGCCTATTGCCAATTTTAATAAAGTTTTATGACAAGTCAGATTTGATGGGTATCTGTTGAGTCTTAACACCTTTTCACTGCCTGAGATTCCAGTATTTCTCATTAGAGGGAACGATTAACTACCTCGTGATAGCTAAGAACAACATAGTTAAACACTTTTAAGAGTTGTCGGAAACGTCAGGGAAAAGTAGCGATAAATCTGGCGGCACTAGTTTGACCGAGGGAACAAGCCAAGGGAAACTTTCCGCTATGTTTACAGACCAAAGTGTGTGGAATTTCCTGATTACATGGTTTTCCTTGGTGCTTAAAGCTCTTGTATAGGTGTCACTGTAGATGTCTGATACAAGTGGAAACTCGTTGGAGTTCATTGTACTGCAAACAAGACCTTTATCATAATGAAGAATCATTCAGTTGCTAGTCAGCATCTCTTGTGTTCATTTATTTTTCCTCGCGTTTCCTTCCAACAGTGTTAGCATAGTAGTATAGGTAGGTGTGCTAGATATTATTATTGTTATTATTCACAATATAATAATAGTATCATTATTAATATTACTGTTAGTATTAATATTATTGAGCTTTTTATTAAATGTGTATGACAATTTAGCACAACTATTAAAGCACCAATGCAATGGCCGAGATTAGGCAATTTCAACCAATTGCGGACATCTAACTGGAGCGATATTGTCGAAACATTTTATCGCAGCTGTTGATTTCATTGAAATCTTGTCTCACCTGACGTTAGTTTGTTTAATCTCCTATTTTGGTTACTGGTAACAAGGTGACAATCCAGTCAGTCAACCTTCACTTTTAATAACTGTCAGTTCTACAATTTTACTTTCAATTAATTCAGTCCAATGTTTATTTAAAGTGTTATCCACTTCATAATGTATTTATTCAAAAAGGAATGAAAATAATCATTATCTGTATTCTTATGCATGAGATGAGTGCAGCAACCTCAAACAAAATAACCGTTGTTTCCCTTTCATATATTACTTATCAAAAGCTGAAATAAATAATTGTTCCCTATTTCTATTATTGATATTCGTACATTGGGTGTAGGCACAGTCAGCCATATCATATTTCAGGGGTCAGTGAAGAAAGTTAAAAACAAATCGGTAAGTAAACATGGTTGAATGCGTCATCTACCATTTGAAAACTAATGTGTTACCGTCATAACGTGATAAAATATCCCTTCCTATATACTATAAGTTATTAATAGTCTATTTCGCTGAATAGTGTTATCAAATAAAACTAGTGTTTTCATCTCTTAGGGCAATTCACTCCCGTCGCTTCACTCCGATTATAAGTTATCACAAGATGAAAACACTCGTGGTATTAGTTTATGACAATTTAATGAATCCAAATACTGCAACTGTAATACCTGAAGCTGCTACAGTATTAGGAACTATGTATTTATGTAATAGCTTACATTATTTAGTCTTTATTTGGTTTATTAAAAACCTGAATGAGGGTTAAATTAAGCCCTACAAATATTGTAAAAACTTGACTTTTTAAAGTTGCTGAAGTTGAACATCTGTTTTTCATCCTCATTATCAACAAGCTCGATCCTCATTATAACCGATATCTTTTGATATCGAAACAAGTATCTTTATTGACTAAACATTGTTCATAAATAAAGTCTTATATTCCCTGTTGCAAATAATTCACTCTACTTTCAACGCGTATACAGTTGACGGCTGCGTCATCCATGGCTCGCGGAACACTGTAAGCTAATACTCCAGTCACTCATGATTCAGTACAGTTCACAACACGATAAACTACATTACACTACCGGAGCCAGGAGCAGGAACTAGTCGCCCGAGTGTACTCGGGCGGGGGCAAATCACCGCGGTACCTATCCGCTTTTCTCGCGGATTTACCCGTGTGATATAAAAGATGTAGTCTTATGCAAGCGTTTTTGTCTGTGTCAAAGTAATTGGGCAGGGTGTTCCCTCTGTGCAGCCGGCGCGGGCTGGCTTACCTATCTGAGTGGCCACCCATCCAGAGAGGGACCAGGCCCAATGCTGCTTACCTTGGCCAGCCGCTTGCAGGCTGTCAAGGAAAGCAGTGCCGGCTAGCGGGGAGACCTGTTTACAATTCTTCCTCCTTTTATAGCTGGAAAATGACGTCACAGTACTTTCTCTAAACTTGATGAAACTGATGGCTCTGCAACAACCCAGACGTGTCACGTTCCGAAGTCTCCTGTTACTGTCGTACCAAATTTCCTTGTTTGCCACATTCCATCTCCACCGCTACATATCAATGCGACCGTGAGAGCGGTCAAATACGCATTGTCGCAATATTTATTATGTAACTCTTCCCTCTACAAACTTTAATAAGGATCTATGAGGGGCTGCAGTAAGTATCCGTGTATCAAAATGCATGGTGTTGTAAGAGCTAAAGATGAATAAGCAAATAAAACCTTTATATTAACTAGTGATAAATGGCTTGTTTTAAAATCTTAAATGATCTGAGTTTAAACCGGTTAGAGCAAGGTTGATTTCTCTAATTAATTTTATTGAATATTTTAAGGCAAGTTTGTGTTACCACCATGTATTGTTATTTAAATGTCGTCAAACAAATCATATAGGTTTCATAGGCAGTTTGGATTTGTCAGGCATTTTATTTACTGATTTTTTGGGTAGTGTTTAACTACTTTTACTACTTGTGGCACCACAGGCAATTAGTTACTGATTCGATGTGTTTTCGCTAAAATGGAAAGTGCGCAGTATCGTTCATTGATTGACTTTTTTACCTTTGAAATGGAAAAACTTGTGAAGAAATAAAAGCAAAATTGGATTCTCTTTATGGAGACCTTTCACCATCTATGATATCAATTAGATATTGGCTCAACGATTTTAAAGGTGGTCGAACATCCATTTTTGATGAACAGCAGGTGTCGCCCGGCAGGTGTGGTTATCGAGTAAATTATTGAACATTCCTCCATAAGATTTTCGCGAACGTTGAATAAAAATTCTCAAAGTTCGACGGAAACAGCAATTCATATTTTGCATGATAAGTTGAAGATGAAAAAAGTTGTCGGCCCGAAGTGTATCGTGATTCTCGTAGTTAAGTGGTTGCGGCTTTCAACTTCGAAACTGTGTTTGGAGCTATTTAAGGGAAATACGAAGGACTTTTGGGTAGCGTGTTACCGTCGACGAGATCTGCATTTATCATTATACTCTGGAAACCAAGAAACAATCAAAACGATGGATTCCCTCCGGTGAATTTACTCCAGGAAAGGTAAAGACGGACTCGCCGGCCGCAAATTGTGGCGATGATTGTTTGCGATTTAAAGTGTGTCCAGCTAATTGATTTCTTAGAAAAAGGAAAAAGGATTACTGAACAATATAACAGTGAGTATTGATCCGATTCAACAAGAAGTTGGAGACAAGGGTCCATTTGGAGAAGAAAACTGTTTTTTACTACAACGAACCAGCACATTCATCCAGCGTTATCGCCGCCAACTCCATGAATTACGTTACGAATTATTGCCGAACCCCTCATATTCGCTCGACCCGGCTACTTGCAATTTCTTCTTGTTCCCAAGCATGAAGAAATGCCTCGCGGGAACAAAAGGTAGTTCAAATGGGCAGGCCAACGTCTAGACGGAGGTATATTATTCAGAGCTTGACAAATTCCTTTTTGAGGGGTTAAAAATGGCAGGGAAGTTGGGGGAAGTGGATATCCAAAAAGGGCATTATGTTAATAAATAAATTATTGTGTTTGAAAAATGAACGTCTTCATTTCTAACGCGGATACTCATTGAACTATCCTCGAACTCTGAAACCGTTCAAACTTGAAACCACCAAGAATATGATCTGTTGTTAAATGTTCAGCTGCTTTGAATGTGTTATCCGAAAATTCCTGCTGTAATAGATTGCAAGGGCAGTATTACTTCGCTTTGCTTTTTCTCCTCGAAAACTTTAGTAACGGCATATCAGTGTTTCATTCTTGACAGAAAGTAGTTGCATTTGACCACTCGAAAGCTACAGACCATTACTGCATCGGAGGAAAGGATTTTGTTTGGGCTTTTAAAAACCACTGAAATAGAGAGAAGTAATACCGATATAATTTCTTAAAAACTAATGACTGCACTATCTTTTAACCAATGTTAATATAATCAGCAAAATGTTCCCTTAATTAGTTGGATTTAAGATGTTTAACACAGATAATACAGAGATATTATTATTTCTATTATTATTATTACCAGCTATTTCGGTTCGAAACAAAGAAAAGCGAGTTATGCATATGCAAAGGGAGTAGGTTAGGACGCCACCCGTATTGCTGCAGAAGCGAAGTTGTTTGGGGCCACTTATTTTATCGTTAAGTTGTTTTCGACACTGACAAATTCCTACTAACAGAGGCTTTGGTTTTGAAAACTTCATTTTATGACTAGTTTTTCATTTCTTGATTGCTTTTGTTCGTGTTCATTTTGTAATATATTTCCATTTCTTGATTATTTCTGTTCGTGCATTGCAACTTGAGATAGTTGATTTTCGGGTACAGAATTACAAATTTAAAAGCCAGTTTTTAACACTTAGGTATCCTAAATGTCGATATGCTTTACTTTTATGTTCCTCTAATATCCATTCTAATCCCCTGAAAGACAATCCGGCCTCTTCTGTAATTTCTAAAGACCAAAAATATTTGAAATATAATTTCGCAATGTGATAGGTGTTTCTCCGCACCAAAGACGTTTTTACGAGTATAATATTCATTTTAGAAAGCAGCCGGTGGAAGAAGGTACGTTTGCTCATAAAGCATACATATCGAGAGCAATAATCTTTAGACTTTATTTACTGCTGTGCTTGTTCCAAGAGGCGACATCTGTCTGAGAACTGCAAAATCAAGGTAATATTTCATCTAGTGGTTTTGCAAGACTGTGTCTCCTGTTGTCTCTCGGTCAGTTACAGGTTCTAGCAAGCGACACAAGGTGCTGGCTTCTGATCCGAATCTTGCTTAGTGTTTGATATTTGCTATACTTCACAACGCTTTGTCGAAGAATGTGGCATCTATTTAACATTTTAGTAGGATGAACTTAACTGGTTGGTTTTCTTCTATCCACCGATTCTTGAATGGAGATGGGCTTAGAATTTACAATGTATAACTTAATATACACTTTCTGAATGACAATCGGACGCCAATTAATTGCGCTAATCTTCAGGACGCAAACAGTATAAAATCGTATGTACATTTGTCAACCTATTGCACAATTTCTGTAAGACACTGCTACTTCTGTTTTCTACTTTAAAACTTGTGCTGATAATTACATCAACTCTAACCAAAGCTTTGGGGAATTTTCTATTTTGAATAAATACATTATATATGTACTACGTTGAAGCGATTTCTGTGAAAGTTGGTATATAACATATGTTAGGTCTCACTTGTAGGCAATGACAGCGTACAATGCATCCGTATTTAGGGATTTGCACGTGCGCGTCGGAGGGACTTCCGCACTGCAGCCATTGGCTTGTTGTATGTCAGGCCCCAGAGGATAGGATGATATGAGAGTATTTCTTAAGGTGGCCGAAACCGGACGGGGGAAAGCCACCGTGGACTGTCCCTAGCATATTCCAAGCAGTTCTTCATTTCGACGCGGGAAGCGTTAGGAGCCCGCGCCCCAGGTCTGATCAAACTCCCTGAGTCTATAGCCAACCAGAGCCGCCGAGAGCTGTATTTTCAGAGCGTAGTCAGGAAGGTGCCACTATCGCAGGCCTCGCCGACACTTACAACCCTGAAAGAGACCGGTTGAATGAAATGGGGATGAAATAAAAGAACAAGAAGTTCGACTCGTACATTTATGGACATCCATAAATTCCTTAATTCTCACTTCGTGTGGCTTGAGTAAAACCAATATTCAACAAAGTGTGACAGTGTTGCCTGGGTTTACCTCCGTTGGTTCTCCTTGTGTTCGACAATCCTGGGTCGTTACTTTTCGGTTTATGAACTTAGACATTGGTACTTGATGCCCGACATTAGCTTTACGTCGAGGACTTAAATATTGTTCTTAAACCTAGCTTCTAGCATACATCAGCAAAAGGTGGCACCAAATTTTGTAAAACTAAATATCTGAGGATTTTGGATTTTTGCCAAGCGCTCTACCATCCTTAGTACTCTACCTTAGTGTCCTTTTACTTTCTCTACACGTACTATATAACTACATAGTGAAAGGAGAAAGTATTGTAATGAACCCAAATATTCGATACCGTGATTTTACCAAAAATACACCTAAATAAAAAAAAGAATTTTCAGAAAAAGGTCCTTGTGTGCCTGTGTGTGTGGTGTGTGTGTGTATGTGTGTGTGTGTGTCTGTGAGAACATAGCTCTAAAACGAAAGGTCCATTAAATACCAAAGTTCTTATTTAATATCAGTATATCCCAAGGATGCCACACATAGATTTTCTTGAAATCTACCCATCCCCAACTACCCGTTACATAGAAAAATTCCAAAATTTTGATTTTCTCAAAAATGGGTCTAGCGATTTTAATTAAAATCACTGGTATTTAAGACATTTACATGACAAATAAAATGTATATCTTGAATTTTCTGGGAATAGCCTTTAAAGACCTGTTTATTTTGGATGATTTTTTTAATTTTGCATAACTAGTAAACCGTAAGAGATAGGCAACTCACTACACAAAAATATAGAGTTTCTTAAAATACATAATTTATGTCATATACATTTTTTTCTGGAGTTGACCATTTTCGAGACCATTTCTTGTTGTTGGTTTCAGTTTTAAAATGCTTAATTTTTTTTTTCAAATAGAAACTTGTCAACTCCTGGCCACGCAAAGAAACGGATCCCATCGCAACCACATTTTGAAACATGTGAATATCGGTTTAGCCTAACGTACTCCCTTATTTCCCTTCTTTTTATAAGGAACTCAGTAATAAAATCGTTTATGCTAGTGTTTATCCCGATTAGCGTAAATTTGATAGAAAAATAAGCTTATTAACAATAACTTGTTATAGAGATGTAGAGAAAGTCACGTGAATGGAACACATCAGATTTCATGAGTTACGTCCCTGATAACGTTAAACGGTAGTTAGTTAAAACTGGGCTACGACATAACTCAAGTATAATTATGTAGTTTCTCTCTCTCCTCCTCTCATTTTTATGTTACAATGTGGGTTTTTTTTTTTTTTGTATAGTCAAGGCTGTTGCTGCCTATCTTGTATATAAATATTTATATTGGTTCTGAAATTAGAAACTGAAGGCAAAAAGATTCTTTGTCCAAAGATAGCAAGCCTAAAGCAGATTAAAGAACAAGCATCATCATGGTGCCAAAATCTCTGATGCTTAGTACACAATTTCTGAAGGTTAAGAGAATGAACACACACCTGAGGAAGCAAGTAGTCACGTGCAAGTAGTATGTTTCTTATCTAAAATAATACCTCTTATACAACAGCGGTAAGGTCCAGCCCAGTAGCAGCGAGGTGAATTTTTGTCTGCTGTCTCGTCTTTTATTTGCATGGCATACCCTTGCGTTTATCTCTTACTTCTCAGCAGTATGAGAACCTTAATATGAGTGATGAACAGCTACACTTTTTACGAAGTTAGTGCCCTGAAATATAAATCACGCAAAGAGGCAACATCTAATATGGATTAAAACTGTATACTCGTGTAGAAAAATCTGGCGTTACAGGCACACGAATTTCTCTACCCATTAAAAACCATATCCATTATATATTATAGTATTTACGCAAAACCTATTTTGTAATTAAGTTACGCATTTCAACACACATATTTTCAGGTTGAGTCAGAGGTTCGCAGCAGGGAAGTCCCGGAATCGAACCCAAAGGTTTCTTCTTGGCTTTTCCTGAAATGCAAAAATCATGCTGGGGTGAATTTCTCCATTCCATGAATTGTCCCCCATTTACTCCTATTTCGCTTTTTCTTCTATTTTCAGGTTGCAGAAGCAAGCATATTGGATGGTGATGTGTGGTTTATGGAGAAATGTCCCTCGTGGAAAAATGTGTCTACCCTGACTTTGAACGCTCTGTTAAAATCTTTCCTGAGCGCAGGAGATGGTTCATCGAAGCGGATTTCTGCAATGTATGGAAACTTAAAGGATCCGATACTTTGTACGTGCCAAAAATCTATCTGTCTGTAGCTCATTATTTATCACACTCCTTCCTCACGTGGACACGTGGGCGGATTAACCTAATTCCGGCCTTAGCGTTGAAGTCCCTCTCCATCACCGATCTAAACCGAGAGTTAAGTTAAATACAACATGGGGAAATAATGCTTGCATTTACAAGCACACAGGAATACATTCAGATACAGAGTAAATGACTCTTGAGAAGGAATCTATAAGACATAAATCACAAATCTTCAAGCATTTCCAGGTATGCTGTTCAAACACATACATACCTACACAGATGCTTACTTGCGGGTCAGGGGACCTCTAAGCATATATTACTGTGAAATTTCGAAACCAGTTTTATTTCCGGGTGGAATACAACAATTTCTCTAAGGGACATAGAAACTAAAACTGAATATCGAAACAGATCAATTTGATTCCTGGCTAAAAGTAATGAGAAATCCAGAATTCATTTTTGCCCTGTTTTGCATCTCCGTATAGATATTAATTACACAAGATACATTTATATTCTATCCGTGGATTTATGCTATTTTTATTTAAAATGGTATACCGTAAAACTCGACTTATGCACATAATGTAAATGCTAATACATGCGTTACTATGCTCTTCAGACTGCTACTCTCTGCAATGAACAACAGAGGAAGTGTTTGTATTCCACACACAAATTTGATGTCGAAATTTCACTGAAATATATGTTTTGAGGTTCTCTGAATCCAAAAGAGTACTTTAGAAAAGAAGTCTGTGCGCGCGCGTATGTGTGTGTATGTATGTGTGAATAGCATAACTCAACATTGAGAAGTCCCTTAAATACCAAACTTGATATTTAAGTTCAGTATCTTATAAATATGCGACGCGAAGATATTCAAGAAAATCCCTCCCCCCAAACTACTCTTTCCTATCCTTTATTTGGAAAGTTGACGAACATTTTGATTTCTCAAAACTGATTAACGATTTGGATTAAAATACAGATGCTTAAGCTATTTTTATGACAAATTAAATGTATATTTTGAACTTTCTGGTAATAAATAGCCTCTGAGTTCTCTTTATTCTGGACGAAATTTGCAAAACTGATAACCGACAGAGACAGACAAAACGCTTGCCACACAAAAGTGTAAATCGCACCAAAACACAATTCATACCAAATCCTTTTTTTTTTTTTTTTTTTTATTTTATATTCCTTTTTATTGGTTTCAATTTTATTATACTTATATATACTTTTCTCAAATGGGAAGTCGATATTTTTTTCTTTCTGCTGGTGAACCAAAAAGAGAATTTCAATGTCATAGTTTAGCTCTAACTTTAAAAGATTTGACTATAGTTTTAGCCTACGGTATCCCCTTATTTCTGATGTACGTACAAGGAAATAAGTTATAAGACTTTCTGTTAATGTGTATCTTGATTAGCATGGAGTAAATAGAAGAATAGGTTTTGTAAAATAATTTGTTACAGAATAGGTGGAGAAAGTCATATGAACGGAATACATCAGAGATTTTAGAGGTCACTTCTTCACAGTGAGGTTTGTATGATAACCAAGTAAGTTACAGGATAATTCCTCATAAAATACGTGTGGATATTTTAAGGTGAAAGATACAACACTTTCAGCACAGGATAAATCTCTAAGAGCATTTTAAAAGGAGATTTTGAAAATTAAAAACTAAAGACCATATTAAAAAAGGAAAGATTTCCATAACTCAGGTTTTTATTTGTTCTTTTATACAATCCCCAGTTCAGCTTTTATACATCAAAAGAACTCTTTGTTCAAATGTGTATGCATGAAGATCTTTCTGTGTATCTCTCTCTCTCTCTCTCTCTCTCTCTCTCTCTGTCTCCAATTAACTCCAATATATGAAGATTTAATACCAGGTGGCCCAGCTGCTCTACATTTGGCTTGAGCAAATTTCCCTTCATGCGATAAAAGGCGGATTTTAACTTGAAACATCCCCGTTGAGTTCTGCAACTCCTTCAACGCACGGAGCGATATCTGCACACAAAAAATACTGTTGGACCACCTTGTGTATTAATCATAAATTAAATTGAGTGATTTCCTATGCATTAAAGTCGTGATTACTTACAGCTTAGTGATAAACCTAATTGTTGCTATTGTGGATTACCCACGCTATTTCGATCGCTCTAGTTAAGCTCAGCACAGCAGGAAGACCCTTTTATGCCAAAAGAGAAAAGCACCATTTGTTGCATTCTTGCTTTGTAAATGAGATAAACTTTACGAATAACAAAGGAGATAACCTTGTTTAATTGTTATAATTGCAGCCAATAGTAATGTCGTTTTTTATTTATTAGTTTAAACCTTGATATTGGCGGAACACAGAGGAATTGAAGAGGTGGCAGCTTGATGACATTACATATTGAAAGTGTCGGTATAATAAAGATACCAGAAACCAAATGTATCTGTAGTATCGACAAACTCTGACACCAATACGACTACTTATTCATTAATTATGCAAATCTCATTATTCCTCATGTGTTATTGCATTCTCTACTACGTATAACAAGTAAAATTTATATTGTATTCCACCCAAAACTTCGAGGCACATGTCGAGACTTCACCAGAAATGACACTATGAATCCTAAACAAAATATTTTTACAGAAAGGTCCATGTGTGTGAGTCTGTGAACAGCATAACTCAGAAATCTGATGTGTTCCATTTACATGACTTTCTCTACATTGTAACAAATTATTGTTAAAAAGCATATTCTTCTATTTAACTAATAATAATTGAGATAAACACTAGCGGAAATTATCTTAATTACTTTCCTTGTAAGTAAAACGAAAATAAGGGAATACACTAGGCTAAAATTATAGTCAAATCATTTAAAAGCTATTGCCATGTGGTTGAAATCCGTTTATTTTATTTTAATCTGATGTGCAGAGGTTTGCTATGCAGACCTTCCTTCAGTATTTCTCCGCAAGCATTTCTGTAAAGCCATGAAACGGAAAAAGGCACGCATCCTTTTTAAGGCTTCCGGTGA
This sequence comes from Hymenopus coronatus, assembly GCA_030762935.1. Taxonomy (NCBI): domain Eukaryota; kingdom Metazoa; phylum Arthropoda; class Insecta; order Mantodea; family Hymenopodidae; genus Hymenopus; species Hymenopus coronatus. The sequence goes on along the minus strand of CM060881.1, from coordinate 78,993,526 downwards.
TAAATCTCTGAGCTTGATTTATGGTTACCATGGCTGTAATTTCCGATTGTATGTTTAAAAATTATCAATGTGCTGTCAGGTATACCAATTAGCTCGCTGCTGGGCTTATATAATGCGCGAACATGACCTTTAACTTGAGCGTTCAGCCAACCGTAGGTTACCGCAAACAGCGTGCAAAGGTGATGCCGTTCTCTCCACACTCCCTCTGTCTCTTCTTAAATATTCCTTGCGGATGAAAATTCTGTATCTCTGATAAATCATTTGCCTTATTGACTTATACTTATGGTAGGTAAGATGAAGTACTACATTAAAAAATTCAATGTGTATATGTGACTGAACAGAATACCTCAAAAGCCGGTTGAAAACCCAACCTTGGTATTTACATTCAGCACCTACCAAATACACAGGAAGAATACTTTTTAACTTTTTTAAGCTTAACATTCTTTAACCTGGTTGACCATATCGGAGTATATGACCAGAATAAGGATAATGGAAAGGCATAGGGATAAGGAATAAGGATAAAGGAAAAGGGAAACACTTCTAAAAATCTCATCCGGGTAACTCACCTTAAGCAGGGTTCGAACTCGCGAGTTCTTGAATGTGAACCAGAAACGCTGTAAGCAGATTTTCAAGAAAATCCTCGCACGCTATACTAACCTTTATATGGACTTTATATCATTATTCATTTCTAAAAAATGATTAAATATTTTGATTAAAATACGAAAGTTTCATGCATCTGTGCAACAAAAAAAATACAAATATTGAATTTCCTGCGAATAGTCTGTGAATACCCCGCATTTTATGTAACCGTTAAACCATAAGAGGTAGACAAAATTTACACAAAAATACAGATCTGTTAAAGCATATTTGTATGTATGTGTATATACACACACATATATGTTTGTGATATTAAATAATTTCCGAAATGTTCTTTATTATTGGTTTGAGATTTCAAGCACTTCATCAAAACACCAAATTTATGCCAAGTATATTTTTGATGAGCAGCTAACCATTTCCAAAACACTACTTGTTATAATTCAAAGTTTTACTTTTCACAAATGTGAAGTAGTTGTTCATATGTGTTCATCATGGCCATACCTCATATAGCGAAAGGCTTTTAATGGATTATAAATTTAGCTAATTGTATTTCCCTTTCCCCTTGTACAAAGAACTGGTCTATCTTAGTGACTGTTGTAATAGCTGGAACATTGCCAATAAAAGAAAACTAATTACCTACTTGAGCTTTCACGAGACATCAAAATAACAGAGATTTTACATATTATTCGTTAATCTAATATCAGAAATTGATCGTGAGTAATAAAACAGTCGAGTAATTACAACAGCTATTATGCTTAAACGAAAGCAAAGCATGGTTGAAAGATTAACATTTTGGACTGCATTATAATGATACATGCAATAACAACAAGAACATCGAACCAGACAAAATTATTATCATCGTAATATTTATCTTCATATGGTTATTTATTGTTTATTGATATAAAAACACAAGAGGATATAGTATAATCGCAACGGATACAAAACTTGTATGGCGCTCAAATATTACTAACATAAAGTAATAGACAAGTTGAATAGTATTAACATCCAAATATTCATATATTCGGATATACACTTATAATCTTTAGTTTCTCAATTTTTGAAAGAAGAGGGTGTTTTTCTCTAAGGGAAGTTTGTGATGTTTTAGAAATAGAAAAACAAAACTGATGACTTAAAGAAACAATAAAGTGGGCATGGATAACAGCAACACCATCAAACCAGACGAAGCATAATTACTCCTTCTTTCTTTTCTCTATTAAATATGTTCATTTTATTCGTTTTTCCTTTTTTTTTTTTATTGTGATTTCTTGGTAGTTTTATATATGTTGGTTAATAAGTATAAAATTTATACTAACGCTACTTAAATTGGTATCACTTCTTCTCAACTGAGATTTTCTCTATAAATAGCGACGAGCCACCCCATATGTGATAACACGTAAGTCATAGCTGCATTCACAAGAAATTATTATTACAAACTGATATTTGTGGTTGTTCAACCATGGTTTTGCATATTGTTTTTCAGTTACTTCTGTTTCTTTATAGTTTCCGGAGTTTTAACTATGTGTTTGAGTGTGTTGTTTAATGATTTCTAAATACGACTAAAGAAACTCACGGCTATTGGACAAGTAAATAAGACTAAATGTGGACAATATAAATCGTCAAAGACGGGCAAGTTCGGGTAATTCAGGTAGTAGGTATCGTAATAAACTATTTCTGCTAATGTCTGCTTGATAAGCATAAAGAAGACAGAAAACTAAGCTTTTGTAAGCACAATTTGCTGCGTAATTAAAAACTATTTTTCGGGCTGTTGTGTCTGGATCGTAGGTTAAAATATAAATTCAGTTCGGAAAATACAGTTTTTAATTTTTTTATACTGTGTAACCCTCGCTTTTACTACAAATGGCACCGCAGCTGATAACATGGAATGAAGATGGAGCACCGGTGGAATGGTATGGCAGGAGAAACCGGAGAATCCGGAGTAAACCGGCCGCTGCGCCGCTTTATCCACCACAAATCTCACATACTTGGGATCGAACCCAGGCGTCCAGGTGAGAGGCGAGTAGTCTAACCACTTGGCCATGGCGCAGCCTCAGTTTTTAAATATGACCGGCCGTGAAAATAGGCCAAGATAATCTATAGTTTGCTGCAGCATAGGTAGAGAAAGTTATGTGAATATAGCACTTCAGATAGATTTTCTCGCTGTCGTGCAAGGAGCACGATATTTCAAAGCCATCATTTAGGGACAAGCTTTTTATCCTGCTGTATACTTCTTAACCTACAACCTGCTTTTATGTATATCTTGATTTTTTTGGAATAGCCTTTGAAGTCCTCTTCTTTCTGGATGATTTGTATTAACTGGTAAATCGTAAAAAGATTCTAACTATCGTTAAAGCACGCAGATACATGATTTTGTGGAATTAGTAATTTTCAATATATTTCTTGTTATTGGTTTCAATTTTAAAATACATATACGGATATTCGTCATTCGTTTTTCTTTTATTTTACTAGTGTCCCACGCAAAAAGAACCGAACTTCATTCTCATCACATAGCGAAAGCTTTTATCTAGTTATTCCCGATTTCCTTTTGCTTATATTAAGCTAACTAATAAGACCAATGCTGCTAATGTTTATCCCGATTAACATGTCGTATATAAAATAATAGTCTTTTGCAGCCCTCTTCTGTAGTGAGGGACTAACGTGTCTGTGTCCCATCCAAGAGGTGCCGATTTGGAATCTCGGTTCGAGTGACTTATGAGGAAAAGATGAATGTCAAGCAACTTCAAGCTTCATGGATCCTGGGCTCATTTGAGCATCATTGCATCGAAAGAGCATTAAACTAAAAAAAAAATCTTTTGTAACAATAGTTTGCTGGTGGAATAGAAGCCATGTAAATGCAACACATAGTTTTGCTTACTTTCTCTACCACATAGGATACATTGTCAATAGAGAAGATAATACATTCCATCCAAAATTCGATCCAAAATGTCACCGAATGTTTTGAGGACCCCTGAATACAATTGTGTTATTAGTAAACGACACATGCGTGTCTATGAACAGCATAACTCAATGTAGAACGAAATACAAAATTAGGTATTTAAGTTCAATATTTTTCGCGACACGAAGACTTTTAAGAAAATCCTCCCACTGTAAATTAATCGAAGTTTTGGATTTTATCAAAAATGACTATAATTATTACCATGGTATATAGTGAAGATATTTACATGAAAATAAAATATGTTGCTTCAATCTCCTGGGAGTACCCTCTAAAGTCCTCTTCATTCTGGAGGACTTTTATATAGCCGGTAAGCCGTAAGAGACTGACAAAATCTTACTACATAAAAATACATCTCCTTAGAATACAAATTATGTCAAATGCATTCTTTATTAAGTTTAACATTTTGGAGATATTTCTAGATTGTGATTTAAATTTTCCAGTACTATAAATGAGAAGCCGTTATTCGCGTTTCTTTCTTTTTCATCCTAATAATGCAAATAGAACGGAATATAAATATCATCTCATAGCGACCAGCTCATAAAAGGATTGATTAACGTTATAGCCTAATGCATTTCCTTGTTCTGCTTGAACGCATAAACATATGTAATAAAATTTTCTGCAATATATTCATTGAATTATTCAGGGAATATGCAAAATTGGAGTTCCAATAAAACTTCAATGTCGAATTTTTTAATGGAATACTGTACTCTCTCCATTTGATTTAGTGATGGATATAAGAATATATCTGCAACAAATCTTACAGATTACTTTACTTTTTGACATTCGGAAACGTAATCTCTCAGCAAATTATTGCCACCCTCCATGCAGTAGTTACCACGCTAACTTCATTGACCCAAGATCGTGGGCTCAAACCCGATGGAGATCGATGAATTCTTTCGGCAAAATTCTCTGAGCAAAATTATGCGGTCCTTCTCGCCCCCAGTATGCTGAGAACCACAGCAGTTAAAAAACGCCCATAAATAAAATACCGTTTCAATTTTTTCCCGCAAATTATCCGCACTACTATGTATGTTTAAATTGGTTGTGTTATTTGATTGTACTTGAGTTTCATTATTTTGGGTGCGTGAACATTCCATTTTCCTCGATACTTTGTAAGTTTAAAATGCTTACATCAAATGAAATGTGCCTATTGGTAGAACAACGCCTCTGCGACTTCTTTAAGAGAACAAATGTGTTGGACCTCAATAACCGGACTGATGTGAGAGAAGATAAGGCTAATGAAATACTTTACCTTCCATATCCTCAGCCGGACCTTGTTTTTAATATCACCAAACCGTAATCGGGATGGCGCACGATTGTCTGAAGGTTGCATCGCGCTAGCAGCGATATTATGAATCGTGCAGTTTCTCACTTTAATTATTTCCTACTAGTTTTGCCTTCGACGAAGAAATTGAAGACCCTTAGGTTCATCATCAAGGACCATTCTATAAGCATGGCATTGTAAGATGGCCCTGAAAGAATCAAAGAGGACGAGGATCTTTGAATAATAACGTTAAAAATTTATCTGTTTTGAGCAGATTATCATCCATCACCTGCAAGATTCACTTCCATAAACATGAATGCAGGCTTAGCGGATCCTTCCTTTATCTAAGAATCTTATGTGTTCCATTCTCATAACTTTCTGCATCTGTTTAGCGCAGCCAACTATTCTTACGAAACATAAGAACACATTACCAGAAATTCTCTTATTTCTTAGTTCCTTATAAATAGAAGTAAAATAAGAACATCTGCTTAAAGGACAGTCAAATATTTTAAAAGCTGTCGTTGAAATTTGGCTCTGTTTCCTGGCAGGAATAAAATAAAAGAGATATAAATCGGATGAGGACTTTCGAGGTATTCCCAAAAAATACAATATATATATTATGTGTCATGAAATTATCTTTAATAATCATCTCATCGTATTCAAATCATTTTTTAAAAAATAAAAATTTTCGAATTTTTCCATGTGAAATGTAATTAGGAGTGGGGGAATTTTCTTAAAATCTGGAAATCGTTGTGTCACATCTTTGGAAAATGCTAAACTTAAACATAAAGTTTGGTACTTAACGGACTTTTCATTTTTTACTTATGATGGCCGCAGACTCACACATGAACACACACGTAACTTTTATTAAACATTCTTATTTTGGATTAAGGCACCTTAAAACGTGTATTTCCAGTGAAATTTCTGTATACATTTTTGGGTGGAATGAGTACCTTCTCTAACTATGTACTAAGTAGAGAAATTAAAACATTAGATTAATTCACCCGTCAATGATAATTCCCTGTAAACCTCACTCTCCATATATTAAAGGTACCTAGTGACTGCCAAAATCACAAAAGGTTCAATTTCTATGAAAATGCGTTCTATATGGCAGTCATGTCTTCGGCGAACACAAGAGATTATTTTTAACACTAAATTTCCATATAACTGAATGTATGTATATTGTTTAGTAAACTATGAATCATAGTTTGTAATCTTGCTATATATTGGAATAATACCAATATTCTAGCCCTAAAGCGTATAATTCAACCTGTATTTTATTTTTTATATTTAGGACATAGCGCATTAATTAATTATAGTCGTTTCATAGAGCAGAATTTAAAATCATCGTTATCCTTCTTCATCAGATTTCTGACAAATTTTTCCTACTTTGGAAAGAATCTAGGGACATTTCAAAATTCACGTACATTGCTGCTCAAGAAAACAAAGAAATACATTTGTTGTGCCTTCTCAATTGCTTTATTGATTTTAATTCCATTTTGTAGATGCTGTTGATATTATTATTTACCAGCCTGTAGACTTGAAGAAATTAATTGAAATAAAACGAGTTTTCTTCTGTCTCAACACTAAAATAAATTGTGTTTTATTGTGTTGAAATTCTGCAGTTCAACTAAGATTATAAGTCAGCATGTTGACAATTGGACTAAAAATGCCGTATATCAAAATTAAGCAATAATCAAGACTATATGTCAGGTTACAAGTTAGTATTTCCTAAAGATATAGTTACAGGTTTACTAACCCTTCAACTGTATTTGCCTCTTGAATAATTCTTATTCCAATAACATAGTGTTTACCGCCAAGAAATATACCTTAAATTTCTAAAAAAAAAATAACGTTTTGGAAAACAATTTTGCCATATTATTATGCAATAGAACATAAGAGAGAGATATTGCTAAATTTAGTATTATTTCATTTAATCCGGAGTTAAAAGTTGCAAGCTCTCCCTCCAGTCCCAGAAAAAACATCGTCAGAAGTGTGTATATTTAGTTGACCGCTGTCAGTTAATCTCAAAATGACCTTTATACACATCAAAAGTGGGAGCTATAATCAACATTCTCAATCAAAAATTAAGCGATTATGGACTAATCAGTGAAATCTAGATATAATCTGATACTGAATATTCCAATTGATGTTTACAAGTTAAATGAAATCTAGATGCAATCTGGATGTTTACCTTGGTGATTAGAAGCTTTCAATTTGAAAGAGTTGTAAATAATTGTAGTATGAACTGATGTTCATTTACTTATATCTCAAGCCGCTTGAGCTAATACAGAAATATGCAAAGAACCTTACTCACCGTAGATATATTTAGTGTTCACGTTCCTAATCCACCAGTGGCACTTCCGACGAACTTCACTAATATCACAAAAAACACCAACACATTCTGTTATAAATTATTTGCTACGTAATGCCACTATGAAGTCTTTGGTACCACAGACTAGAGCTCAACACTGATCAGCTCAGTTTGTTCTATATCCTGTCATTTTGTATCCCCTGCACATGTAAACGCGCGCACACACATTTACACTCATACACACTTAGAATATTGTTGTGCTCTATTGTTTGAAATGCATACAGGCAACAGTAGAAAGAAAAAAAATTACCTTGACCTTTCAAGACCGTTACGTCAGTCTGAGCCTTCTTGAACGAGAGTGAAAGTTGTATGCACGTGGTATGGACTTAGAACGGAAGCTAAAGCGATCAGAGTTCCAAAAACTTCCGGATGGTTCATGTTTGCGCGTCACTTGAAATATACCATAAAGCGTTTGATATCAGCGTATCGCACGGTAGAATGCAAATGTGGTGCAAAAGCCGGGAGCCAAAGAGGTACTGATAATGGAAGTTAGGACAGTAGAGGAGAAAAAGAGGAAGAATCCCGAAGTCACCTTCATCCCCTCCTCCAACTCCTCGGCGATCCCACTCCACTCAAACAAACATTGCGTCTTCAGCAGGTAGTGAGTGAACACTCCAGGTTACGTATTCCTGTGTTTTATAGCAATGGACAGCGACGCCTCTTAACAACTAACCGCTTATCTCCCCTCCATACCGCGCGCTCCGCCGTATTGTTTCTTGCCGGTCTAATGCCCCGCAGATCGAGAAGTAATGTTCTAACTTGTAGAGTTATGCAAATACTAAAGCACTGTATATTACCATAGAACCATCTGACATCTTAAATCTCAAGAATCTGGGCTGGTTAATGATAGGCGGGCAAGTTAAGGCGACTTTGTCGGCATTATTTGACAAAATAGAGAACGCGTGTCTTCTCGTTGTTTAGAGCACAAAGCAGGGAGGGGGTTAGATTCTTACATTCTTCTGCGATAAAGAAAGTCAGAGCTCGTATATACATTGTTTATTATTTTTGATTCTGGAAGGATAGCTGAAGAAAGCTGTATAATAGCTGGATGCAAGTTTTTTTTGTTAACAATTATTTTGAAAATTCGCATTAAGGATAATTTTAATTACTGGTGTTTTGTGTGGAATATTTTACTAAATTATATTTAATTTCGCACAAATTTTCGGACAGAATTAATGAGTAGTGGCATGACTGAAATGGAAATTGACATGTAAAGTAACATTAATGTTCAAAACTCTAATTTCCAAATTAAAACTCTTTTATTTCAAATCAATATGATGAGTAGAATCAAAGATCAGTATCAGACTTCACCACACATCAATGTTCAAAACCCTTATTTCCAAATTAAAAAATTATTCCAAATCAATATGATGAATAGAATCAATCATCAATATCAGACATTACTACATATTAATGTTTAAGACTCTTATTTCCAAATTAAAAATCTTTTATTCCAAATCAATATGATGAATAGCATCAGACATCCCCACACATTAATTTTCAAAACTCTTATTACCAAATTAAAAATCTTTATTTCAAAGAATATGATGAATAGAATTGAAGTTCAATATCTAACATCACCACACTGCAAAAAACAAATGTTGGCATTGTTGTTTTTCATAGTTATTCTTCTGTGTCTTGCAACTTGTACATTGAAAAAAATCTCTCGTTTGCCAAAGACATTGAAGAAACTTTTCACAGACAACGTAGTAAGATTTCACTATTTACTTTCAGCAAAGCCGACAGTGGTGTTACCACATCTAATTTGATACTATTCAAAATTGGTACAAAGTATCAAAGAAACACAGTACAATTAATTCAACTAATTTAAATGCTTTAATTGGTAAAATGCTGCCGTTACATTATTTAAATCACCGGTATTTGATTTAACTTTGGAGGTACCCCCGTCGCCAAAAAAGTGAGTCATTTCTGGAATCCCCAAATTCGCCTAAGTCACTCACGGCACAGCGCCCTGTATACACCATCCGTGATATAGTTGTATGGCGGCAGTCACTAGTTGTCACAAACACCACATCTTAATATTACTAACCCACGTGATCAATAATCACAATCAAATACAAAATTTAAGCTACTTCAACAACAAACTATCAATATTAACTAAAAATATTAACGACACAAAACATGATACAGTTTAGATTGTAAAACGCTGTGACAAAACATAGGTTATTTCTGTGCTGAGAGTCGCAAGTTCGCTTCTCGCATGAAATACATTTCTTCCCTTACCTTAATGATCTTGAATCAACACATATGGGCCATTTATTTTAGTCATACCTTATTTCATTCATGACATTCGGTACAATTAATAATATGATGCTTCTTTGAGTGTTTATTCTACCGAACACCAATATGTTGCACATGAAAGCATGTAATGCACAGAAATACTAAAGGTATTGTTAAGAAAACCAATATTTTGAAACTTTTTTTAAGATTCAATGTGTTTTTTTTTTAATTAGCATACCCTTCACAAAGCGATCAAACACACCCTACATAAACCGAGCCGTAGTGATTTTCTTCCACACATAAGGGAAAGGTGATTTTCTATCATCCAAAGAGGGTCCGATACGCTGCAAAATACGTGGATTTACAATACCATTATGGCCGCGTATCTGTATCCTGTTGCAGCTGGATATCTAGGGACGGTCTAGGTGTGTTATGGAAGCTTGACGATGCAATGAACGGTGTGCAATACACAGTAATATTAGATAATATTTTCATTTCCTATGTGAGAATGTGTTTTCTATTGAGAATATGTGGGCTGAGGTACAGAGGGAGCTGCGCCCCAATTACCTGTAAATGGGCGAAGGACAAAATATGGCTTCTGGGCACAAACTGAATAAGCCTAGGCTCTTGTAGCTTCTCGTCCACATTACTGTAAGCATTTATTATGTCTATGCCCCGAAGTTTGAGGGCAGTTTTACAGGCTGATGATCCATGCACCCGATATAATTGTGTTTATGTTTTGTATTTCAATTTTAGAAGATGACAAATTTTTTTAGTTATTTAACAGGATTGTTAGTAGAATTATGTTTTTGTGTACATAGATAGGCATATAACTTAAAATGACAAAGTTATATTACTGCAATATTATGTTCTAGATATCTAGATATCCAAAATTAACAAACATAAACTAATGAGAAGCAGCGCGAGATTTAAGCCTATGAACTTATGACTGGGAGCAAGAATTCTCAACCTCTCGGCCACCATAACGTTGTTCCAAGAGATGTCATCAGTGCTCAGAGGTAAACTATTGCGGTCAGTCACTGGCCACTGCACGATTCTTTCGTGTACGTTGTGAACACATCTTTTAAAAAGATATCTGAAGCTCTTCGATCGACACGGAATCTGGGGATGACTCGTTTTTGGCGATGGGTGTCACACAAATTATTTTATTATTATTATTATTATTATTATTATTATTATTATTATTATTATTATTATTATTATTATCATCATCATCATCATCATTATTATATCAGTTTCTTTTGCCATGATGTATTATTATTATTATTATTATTATTATTATCATCATTATATCAGTTTCTTTTGCCATTATGTAGTCCAATTTAAACAGGCATACAGTAGCAACATTTTAAATTGTCTTCTACTGTATCCCTAACTGATATCCATGCGTTCTACAAGTGCAGATACTCAAATTTCACATTTGGTTGACGGTGAGTTAATTCGGGATAAAACAATGTAAGACACAGGGTTTTCCTTAGACTGAAATTCTAATATTGGATATGTTGGCAACCTGCAGTTTTCAGAAAGAAGAGTCTTTTTTACTTATCTTACTGTAGTACTGTACTAAAGTAATTTAACTGCTAACTTATTTTGGTTGAAATTTTAAACCTTGTTTCACAACTTCTAGTTTCATGGTATGAGGACGCAAATGTTGAATTAAAATTTCATTTTTTTAACTTGAAACAAATGCATTTTTTCTATAAAATAAAAAAAATAATTATTTCTCATTTTTCCCTATTCTTGACAAATTTGCCGATAAATAAGCCTATGCATGTTTACTTTCTCTAGTCATCTACGTATCATGTATATAGTAGATAGAAAAGGTATTGTCTTCCACCAAAATTTAGACGTCGAGATTTCACCGGAAATATATATTTTGAGATCCCCTGAGTCCGAAAAAAGACCATTAAATACCAAACTTGGTACTTATCTTCAGCATCTTCCAAGGATGGGACATGAACATTCCCAAGAAAATCTCCCCACCACAAACTACTCTTTACATGGAAAATTGTTTGAACATTTTGTTTTTTTCAACAATTGCTCTAACGATTTTTATTAAAATACCGTATATTATATATATATATATATATATATATATATATTTTTTACATCACAAATAAAATATAAATTTAGAATTTTCTGGGAATACCTCTAAAGTCCTCTTTATTCTGGATGAGTTTTGCAGAATGTTGAATAACGGTTAAACCGCAAAATAAAAAAAAAATAAAAAAACAACAAACAAAAAACAAAAAATAGAAAAATAAACACTTAGTATATAAACATGTAGATATCCTCAAAACACATAATTTATCTCACATACGATTTTCTTGTAGAGTAGATTGTTTTCGAGAAATTCATTTTCAGTGTTTTCCGTTTTAAAGTAACTTACCTTTCCTTAAACCGAACCATTCTAAACGAACCGAACGTTAATTGTTTCACATATCGATCAGCTTTTAAAGCATTTTACTATCGCTTTAGTCTAATATATTCTTTATTTCCCTTCTACTTACAATGAAGTAGATAACAACACCAATTCTGCTAACATATTTAAAATGAAAGAATAATTTTTTGTACGAATAATTTGCATGTGGAACAGCTAGAGAGAGTTATGTGAATGGAACACATCAGATATTTTTGAAAACTACTTCAACTGCATACAAAAAAGTCTGCAATTTAATTTAACAACTTTCTTAATTATAGTAAAAAACACAACTCTTGTCTATGGTAATGGTTCGTCCTGAAAAATAAAGTCTTTTATTTTTACGTGTGTGTATTTGTATATGTAAGTTATCTTGTCATACAGATACAGTCGAACCGATTGCTATAAAGGTTGGAATATATGATATTTGAGAGCTTTGTATGTGAATAGACCTTAAATATTTTCCCTTTTCTGGTGCAAATTTCTTTTTACTAATTGGCAATTTGGGATCTTAGTTTGCTGACATCACAGAACACGAAAGTGAAAGGCATTGTTGGAGTAAAGAATTACAGTACTCAGTGTCTCTTTCCTAGATAATACTGTGGATGTGTGACGAAATGCATCTACCGACCTCTGTAAAGCTAGCTTTGAAATTTTGAGATACAGATTACTGTCACAAATTCCACTTTAAGCGTGTTTCTCACCAGTAAGAAAAGTAACCGAGCTTACTCATCCGCAAGGATGCATGCCTAGCTCATCACACAGTATATGAAAAACAGTCAAATCTGGGTTCCTATAAGCTTGCTAAGTTTCGCAGAAACCATACTGACTACCGCATCTGCTATGGCGTATGTTTGCGTGCATTGAGTAGTACAGGAAAATGCTTAACCTATCCCAACAGAAGACCAAGGAGAAAGTAAGAAATGGAGAATATAACATTTTGACAAAAGACTAGAGAGATTCCAGTGTGTTTCATTAATATGGCTTTCTTTGTGTGTTCTTGTTGATAACGTTAGTATTTGTTAAGATTTGTTCATGAGGCAACCTTGAAATAAAGTAAGCTTTACAATAAAAATACCACGAATAAACTATTCTTACAAAATATTTTTCTATCGAGATAATCGAGATAAACATTAGTAAAAATTGTTTTTATTATTTGCTTCCTTGTAAGAGGAAGGGAAATTAGGGAATACACTAGGCAAAAGAGATAATCAAATCTTTTAAAGGCGGGTCACTATATAAAACAATTGAAAGTTGGCTCTCTTTGCAAGGACAGCAGTGAAAAAAATGAGATATTAGGAAAGATGACTTCCCGTTTGAGAAAAGTTTTAGCAGATTACAATTGAAACCAATAACAAGTGATATCTCGGAAACAGTTAACTCTACAACAGCAATAAACATGTACGACATAAATTGTATGTTTTAACGACGTCTACAGACGTCTAGCAGACAGCTAGACAGACACACGCGGACCTTTGCTATTTTTTTTTTTTTATTCAGGGTATTCTAAAACATTTATTTCCGGTGAACCTTCTCTATCTACCATGAACAAACATTGTATGTACATGTATGTAGCACGTATGTATGTGCTAGAGAAAGTAAAAAATCAGGCATTTTCAATAATAGCCATTAAATACACAAGTTCTCGCAACAGTATGTTGTGATTCTTAGGGGCATTCGCAATTTAAGATCTAGCTATTCAATTATCATTTATTCCCTTGCTTTTCGAATAGCTCCATTACATATTGCAATTATGGACGTGGGTAGAGAGGACAAAGAGATCTTCAACCAATGGAGTGCACGGTGGGCTGGAAGGAAGTTGCTAGTAGCCGGTGAGCCAATGTTGCTCACGCATTGCCGGTATAAACTTGAAACAGCTCAGTTGAGTTCTGCAACTCTTTTAACTCACACATCAAATACGGGACAGTTAGCCCAACTGCTATATTACCTTATTTATAATGTACCTACAATAAACATTTATTACAATATTTTCTGTGAATGTCTACATCGATTAGCTTGAAGCAGATAGAAGAATAAACTTTGTAAGAACATGAAGAAAAATTCATGTGAATGAAAGACATCAGATTTACAATATTTTCTGTGAATGTCTACATCGATTAGCTTGAAGCAGATAGAAGAATAAACTTTGTAAGAACATGAAGAAAAATTCATGTGAATGAAAGACATCAGATTTTAAAGAAGCGTCTCGTTATAACAATACTATCAGGACAACATATTTTACTTTAATGGAACTAAACACTAAAAATATATTTGGAAAAAGATTGTATTTAACATCAAACATAATTAACAATCCTAAATTGTGCAGTCTAGAAGTGGTCATTATTAATTGATCGATTTAAAGATCTCTGATATTACAAACGTCTAGTATATTATTTATACTGATTAAAACATAACATCTACTTTAGTATCTTTTCTTTTGTTCGCGACAAAAGAGGGAAGTGAACGACTCTGATTGGTTGTGCTGTTGCTAGGGGCAAGGGAAGAGGATTATAGGACAAGTCTTGCAACAGGTGCTTGCTACCGGAACTAGGATAGAGCCCCCGGCCTATGCTCGCATACGTATGTCTCTAATGCACGCAGTATTTAATTGAAGGTTCGTTTTAATTTCTGGAATGAGTTATATCAACAGATTTATGCGGCTTCTTTTTTACAACCGGTAAGCAACTATCGGCAATTTATTGTTGGCACGAGATCCATGAAGGTCAGTGACTGTAAATCAGGACAAGGAGGTAAATGAATCAATCGCAAGTCACGACCCGAAATCGAATCATAGATCCTTATTAAATACCATCCATCATTGTATATTTAATGTTGGCAGTCTTAACACACAGAAGAGCAGGTTGAGTTCAAGTCGGGCGAATCTACCCGGCGATTTCTACTGTCGTGGTTCAATGTTCAGAATACTTTCTCAGCAGAAACAGAAATAAAAAAGGATGGAGATACATTTAATATTCATTACCCCTAGCAAGAGGAGGCCTTAGCCCTTCAGGAACATATTGGCTATTCAATCATTGATCATTACATAGATGATCCAGGACCTCTGCAACAACCTTGGTGGAATGAGAATCACTTTTGTCAAATAGATGTTGGCTAATGTAGTAACGTGATTAAGTGGTCAACCCTGTCCTATGGCGCATCCACTTGCCTGACCACACTACTACTCACCACAATTGCAACCCATCTTACCATGGTAATGATGATGAATACTATCGAATGTAAAGAATCACCCAACTGTCGGTTTATTCGATTGTTGACAAAACATTCAGTTTTTCACTCGGTTTTAAACGCTCTTTTGATGCTGCCAATGTTACTATTTTATTGGTTGCTTGGTAGCCGATGTTCCGCAATTAGTTTTCAAGTCGCTTTCATCGATGAACCAATGCGGATATGACGCCAACCTCATTCTAGAGAGTACAAAGTATCTACTAATCTGTTTTGTTAGATTATTTCAGGTTCTATTTCTTTTGTAAAATAAAATATTTCATAGAGGTTAGTTTTTAAAAGAATTAACAAAAGTAAGGTTGAGGATGCAATTTCTTAAGTTAGAAAATATTTGTATACGGCTTCTAAGCAAAAAATATTTTTACTGAAAGAAAGTAAAGGTATGTAGGAAAGTAAATTATTGAACATTAGTTATAAACATCCATTAAAGGATACTACATGGTACAATCAAACAAGGCATATAAATCTGTATTTGTTCTACTAGGGCATATATTTTGTTCCAAACATGTGCATTAATATTAGTATTACTGCCGGATAGGTCACCATTTTATTGTAGATGCTTCGCCAGTGTTAGGAGGAGGTGACGATTGATGTAGTGCTTGTCAATAAAATCCAAAAACTTAACTTCAAACCTAAACGCAATCTCCCTTATTTATTTTTTCATAATTAGACTTAAAATTGTGATATATTGCTCATTTATGTTTCCTAGCTAAGCTAGTTAACAGCCATAACTCTGTTTTAGCTCCCCACCTGTTTTGGTATTAAAATTGAAAAGTACAGTAAGTACCTACAGTAAGCTTAGAATGTTAGGCACGCACCGAACACCGCAGATACACAATACGAACTAATTACTAACTTAAGACCTCCCCATATTTTGAGGGAATAAACTTTGGTCCATTCATTTTAACCTCAAATCAAATAGATACAAAATAATAGCCAGGATAAATTTATATAACCTAATCTAAAATGGCTACTGAATCATAACCGCAAAAATTCTGCAACCTCAAAATAACATAACCTTAGATAACCTTACAAAGGAAAATATATTTTTTCATAAATCCTTGTTTAAAAAATCTGATGTGTTCCATTCATATGACTTTCTCTAGTTGTTTCATAAACAAACCCAGCTTACAAAAGATTATTCTTTTATCTAGGTCATGATAATCCAGACAAATATTAACGGAAATGGTCTTATTACTTGCTCCCTTATAATAAAAGGAAATACACCGGGCTAAAACAACATCAAATCCTGTAAAATCTATTGCTATACGAAATAACTGAAATTCGGCTTTCTTTTGCATTCCCAGGAGTAAAACAAACAAACCGTTTGAGACAAGTTTAATCAGTTTAAAACTGAGACCAATAACAAGGAATATCTCGAAAACGGTTAGCTCTACAAACAAACAAAAGGTTTGTGACTAAAAGTGTGTGATTTAATGAGATCTACGTTTTTTTGTGCAGTAAGTTTGGTCTATCTCTCACTGTTTACGAGTTATACAAAAGTCAATCAGAATGATGACGTCATCACAGGCTATTCTCAGATAATTCAACATATACATTTCGTTTGTCATGAAAATATCTAAGACATATGGCATTTTAATCAAAATCGTTAGAGTCATTTTTGAGAAAATAAACATTTTCGATAACTGTTCCATGTAAAGGGTAGTTGGCAGTGGGGGATTTTCTTTAAAATCTTCGCATCCCTGGAAGATGCTGAACTTAAATACCAAATTTGGTATATGACCGAAGTTTCGTTTTTGAGCTATGTTGCTAACAGACAGACACACACAGACACACACACACACACACAAACACACGCACAGAGATGTTTCTAAAAGTACTTTTTTTTATTACTCAGGGATCTCAAACATATATTTCTGGTAAAGTCTGGGTATCCAATTGTAGGATGAAATAATGTACCTTCTCTATCTACGTGCTAGAGAAGGTAAAAATACAGAGTTCCAATTCAGAGTTCTTTGTGGTAAACTAATTACAATTTTCGGTTAAATACTAGAGAATTCAAGAAATTTTGTATTTTAATATAGCGATGTGCATTAAAGCCATTTTTATATCACTTCGGGACAGATAACCTATTATAAGGAACTTCTTCAACCTAATGAAAAGTAGATAGAGAGTTGTTTTAACTGCCATTATTTGATGAATTAGCATTTAGCACAACTAAACGACTTTTAAAACCTACTTCTCCACCCGGTAGTCATTTCTCTCCATTGCATTATATTCGATAGTCGAAAGCATTCGATAATAGCTATCACTAACCAGGTGGACTTATCAACAACAGCAGCAGGGATAAGTGAAAGGGAAGAGAAGGGCCTGTAGAATGGCCTGCGCGATTGTCCGGCTTAACACCGCTGGACTTCTTTCTTTGGGTGCATGAAGAACACTAGGAAAGAATCCACAAAAACACTAGTGAAAAATTGTCTGCGCATACACGCTGACTTTGACCACATTCATCGGAGATCGCATATGTTGGAGAGGGTTCGACAGTCGTTGGAGTTACATTAGGACCGAAAGTGGGCACTTTGCTTTGAAGGTGTCTTCTGCAATACCTCTATATTTTATTTGCATTGTGCTTACAGTAATAAATGTGCGTTTGTAATCATTGGATCTTGTTTGCTGAATAATTTGGCTGCTAAACAACGCATCACTCAATGTCAATTGCAAGACAACAAGGATCCTATTCATTACACAAAGCTTTTTGCAGAGCCCTGAATCACCCCCTGTTTGGCACATGGGTGACGATCAGGTTTGTTTAAATTTCGCTTTTGTTGGACTTCTACCTTTGTTAGCGGAAATCTCCTTAATGTCTCTAACTAGCTTCCAAGATTGATCGCCATCTAAACGATAGAGTAGTTTGACTGTTCTGAATGAACATTTAATATTTTGCAAATGTTAAGTTCAACACTGTGACTCCTATCTCAGGATAAGTTGTGCACTAGGAAACACCTAGTTCACCCTCTCAGGATTATAGTTTTAGTGATAAGGAACAGCAGTAATTGGTGCTTTAACTCATCTTTCCTGAGAAAAGAGATTACTATGAAATAATATTACAGAAGAAAGTTGAACTTTCATTTAGTTGACCGAGATACGAGTAAATTATTTCTGCACAGTTCAGGTACCATTTTAAGCATGATTTTAAATTTGTAAATCATTTGCAGTCGATTTCAGTAACTAATATCACATTGTTTATCATTATTATTATTATTATTATTATTATTATTATTATTATTATTATTATTATTATTATTATTATTATTAACCATATGCTTATTGGTTGGCACATATTAAACTTTCATTTTATAGCTTTTTTTGTATAGTATACGAAATATATAGGAACAGTTCATTACCACTTTTGCAAAAAAAGGGGGAAAAATATAAAGAAACAGTGACACTTGTTCTGTCTAGTATACTTTCCATTCCAAATGCAGATTACTTATACGTCACCCTTTGGGGCAGAGGATAGAAACCTTAGTTGAAATGTTTAGTTTCATATAAAACGGCTGCTAGGTAATATAAATTAGGTTCTATACTATTAATGTTTAACAAGAATCCCATCTGAGCATACTTACCTCATTCTCCACCCCTGCATATTGTGACTAAGCGTCCAAATGCACTCGCCTATATTTTGCCACCCTGAATTGTTGCATGTGCGCGGATGATCTGCTTTGCGTAGCTCCTTTGCATTGTCGCACCTGAGTGAGTCAACACGCGAGCAGACGCTTAATAGCAGGAGCCTGTGTAAAATGAATACACATAATAATGACCAAATGTGTGCGCCTATCGTAATTGGCAACTATATAAGGGAAATCAGTTTCGATAGCAACTTCGATAGTAATTGGAGCGAATACAGTAGACAACTGAGAGAACGAACGTCGAAGTGACAAACGTTTAAAATTGTTCAGCGACAATTTAAAGAAAAAACAAATCTTGCAATATATAATTCAGTTGTACGAAAATAAAATGATCTGGAACGAAATGGTAGATTTTTAGTATTTTTGCCCCTTTTTTCTTCATTTCTTTTAGAAAATATAGTTCGTAAATCTTATTTTGGCATTGCTGGTCTTTTTGATCGTTGCCATAATAAAGGCGATAGCGTTTATTAATGAAATAGCTATGTAGCCTTGAAGATTACAATTGAGTTTGTGCCTTAATTTCTGTAGCCTAGTGCAATTATTCTTTATTTTTTTTTAAAGAAAGGATTTACAAATATATATTCTAAGCTGTTAAATTTAGCGGAATCTTAAATAAATTAATAATATTTTATAGTAAATACCAGATTACGAAGTAAGCAATGCATTAGAAATTTTAAAATGTTCTTGTAATTTAGCACACGAACACAAGTTTCCACAGCAACAAAATATATTTCTTATATCTTCAGGCTATTATTAAGCTCATAACCACATATTTTAATGAAGACTAAAGCAAGAGTCTATATGTTAATGTATTTTTAGATTTAATACCTGTGAAATCCCAAGAAATACTGAAGCACAGTCATTTTTAATGTAAAGGTTCCTCATAATACAAAATTTTGTCTTCAGCGTCACTAATATTTTCTTGTATGTACCAATATTACCAATGAGAATCGTGGAAAGACACTAATCTCCGTCAAACGTTAACATTTTAAGTAAAATCACAGCGCCAGGTGTATTTTTAATGTCTAGGACTTTTGAATAGAATTCTTTACTTTCCGCTGAATTATTTCAAAGTAATACATTCACTACTTCATATCATTAGATATAGTTTTGCTTACATGATTCACTGATGGATGTTGAGGTGCTTCAAACATTACCGAAGTATTTCTCTTTCCAGGTTTCAGCACCTCAGCTTCTAAATACGTATTTTAAAAAAGGGATTTTGCCTTACTGTTTGGTCTTACATAATGCATTACTCTTGCCTCATATATTTTAAGAGGAAATTTTGCTTTCGTTATTACTTTTGGGGATTGATTTCATATCATAATCAGTCTATACCCCAAACCATAACCTCCTAAAATATCATAACATTCTGAGGGTACATGATTGTTTTGTGTTTTCAATAAGGCCAAAAACCCTGTCAGGAGGCCACGTATTGGGAAATGTTTAATTTCTGTAAATACTTTTGAGCTACTTTGTGTGCTTTCTGCTACGAATATTTTAAGATCGTTCAATTATACAACCAGACTTAAAATACTCTCCAATAGATAGTTTGGGTAAGGGTTGATTCTGCTGGCAGTCAAAGTAAATTGTCACACTGTGATTTTATTTTCATTTAAACTTTAAGTAATTATGTTGTTAGTTTAGACCATGCAGTATAAAACAAAGATTAGTTGATTTTAGTGAAATCTTGTTATATCCAGATGCCTCTTATAAAAGAGAATATTACATTTTGTTATATTTTCTGTAGAGAATTGGATGAGGCTCATATTAAACCATCAAAATTCGTTAAAAACGAATTTTGAAGAAAAAAATGGCGTTTGAAGTTTTGTTAAAACGGTCCTCATATTAGTAGACAACTCTTATCCCCTCCCTCATATGCCCGCTAAGGGAACTACACTGATAGAACAGCTGGTTGCGATTATCCCCTGGGGATCTTCACGAGAAACTGAGAGTGCTTACTGATCCAGAAAGAGTTATATATTCTACTTAAATAAAATATCACGGCCAGGGGCAAAAGAACTCATTTACCTTCGCAACAAGTGGTCAGAATTAGCATTTCCTTTCGCTTAGATCTCAGTGGTAGTTCCCAGTGGGATTTTCAGTATTACAGTTTCATGCCCATCCTTCCTTACAGTCGCTTTCTTTGCTTAACTCTCCTAATCTTTAAATTTATATTGCATTGTAAAACTTTATAATTACTTTCTTAAACCACAACCATTTTAGATTTAAATAGCAAACCACTAATGATTATTTCCTTCGTTAATGAATGAGACAAAACCTCATTAATTGTATATTGAAACTTTATTTTAACTGCAGATTAATGAATCTAATAGTAATTTTATATGAAATTGATAATATATCTTAATGACTGTATGAATGCCAGATACTTGATATGTCTGTCCTTCTCTCGCCTGATGGAACGCTTCCCAGGTAAGAAATATCTCAGCTGTTAACCTATTATCAGTGATGTTCACTTTTTTTTTAGTTTCTGTTACGACAGCCATGTTGTCTTTCTATAACTAAGTATCCTTTAAAGTTCCATCTCTTTATTTTCTAAGATCTCTGATATTCCTAGTGACTATTAGACATTTCCCTTATTCTCGCCCGATATGAGACTTAAGTTCTATAAAGTTCTATATTGGCACTTCATGAAACAGTATATGGAGTAAGACTGTTCATTACAAAGAAAATAAATAAGCCAATTACAAAGTATAGAGGTGAACATTTTAATGAAATCAAAAGAATGTACTGAGTTTGACAAAACATGAAATGAAGATTATCATAGGTAACTTATATCATCTTTTAAATTTCAATATATATCAGTATCAACCAAATGGAAAGAGAGATTGGACCAACCCCTGAAAAGGTGTAGGTAACATCCATAAGACGGAATAGAAGAAGAAATAAAATTTAAATGATGATTAAAATATACATCAGATATCATTTCTTTATTATTGAAAGATACGCCGAATGTTCTACTTTGACGTAATGATATAAATAGTAATTTAATTTAGAAAGCTGTCTTTATAAAAGTCACAATCAAAATAATAAAGTGTACAATACAATAACGGAACAGCAACTTAAGGGGGCAGTCTACTGAAAATCCCGGAGTCTTTGTTTTCATTACAGAACAATTTTTTTCTCAATTTAAAACTGATATTTCTTTTTATTCTTAAATGTCTGAATATAACACTTATTTATAATGACGAACGCCTTATTTTCTCAGTTTCTCAAAAGTGTAATTTTTTCTTTGTATCAAAAATCCCAAATGCAGAAATGTCTACTAAATCATTATAAAATATAGAATGTAAGTTATTTGAGACTTTCTTTAATAATTGGTGTGTGCTTTGTTGAGAATTAATTCGTTGAGTAGTTACAGGGTAGTAAATATTAAAAATCCGATGTGTTCCATTCACATAACTTTCTCAAACTGTTCCACAAACAAACTTTCCTTTCAAAAGCGTATTTTTTTATCTAAAAATGCTAATCAATATAAACATTAATAGAACTGGTCTTTTTACTTGCTTCTTTGTAAATGGAAGGCAAATAAGGCACTGTCTCTTTTTAAAATGCTTTTATGAAACAAGGACTTTAAAACGTACGTTTGAAATCTAGTACCGATTTTTTGGGTGGAATTCAAAATATCTTATCTACCAATGTACTATGTATGAAATACAAAAAGTAAACATGGAATTGAGAATCTTCACTTGATTGTCCCCTTAAATTGATACATTAAATATTTCATCTACAAACATTCTTTGACTCAGTTTGGGTTTGGGTAGTAGCGTTTTGACAAGTCAGGTTTTCGCGTTCGTGTACCGGCTGCAACGGTAGAATTTAGTATTTTTATATTTGTTTACGCAAGAATATCTTACAAGGAAAATTTTATGTATTCCATTCTCTACACCTCTGTAACAAATTATTGTTAGTAAACTTATTCTTCTATGGGAAATAAGGGAATATACTAAGCTAATCCGATAATGAAATGTTTTAAAATTCGTTGCTATGGGATTGAAATCCATTTCTTTGTGTGGCCAGGAGTTGACAAGTTCCTGAGAAAAGTTTATTTTAAAACTGAAACCAATAACAAGGAATATTTCGAAAGTGGTTAACTCTAGGAAAAAAAAATGTATATGCAATAAATTGTGTGTTGTAAGGAACTCTACATTTTAGTGTAATAAGTTGTTTTTTTTTTACGGTTTACTAGTTATACAAAATTCGAAAAATATCATTCAGAATAAAGAAGGCTTTAGAGGCTATCCTTAAAAAATTCAAGATATAAATTTTATTTGTCACGTAAATATCTTAAATATAAGAGATTTTAGTCAAAATCGTCATAGTCATTTTCGAGAAAACCAAAATATTTGAAATTTTTTCCATATAAAGGATAGTTGGGGGTGGAGAGATTTTCGTGAAAACCTTCGTGTCGCATCCTTGGGTGATACTGAACTTAAATATCAAGTCTGGTATTTAACGGGTTTTCTTTTTTTGAGCAGTGGTGTTACACAGACAGACAGACAGACAGACAGAGACACACACACACACACACACACACACACGGATGTTTCTATAAAAATGCTTTTTTGGGTTCAGGGAGCCCCATAACATGTATTTCCGGTAAAAACTCGGTATGGAATTTTTGGGTGCAATACAATACCTTCTCTATATGTACACTATGTACATAGTACGCGTAGAGAAAGTAGAAATAGTAAATTAAGATATAGGACTAATGTATATTAAAATTAGGTTTACTTAAAAAGTAAGTGATTGTTTAGGAAAAACAGAAAAACAGATACCTTTTGTATCACATCGTCCTCGCTGTAAATATAATATGACAATTGGCTTGTTATACAGATGATAAAACAGTTGCTACCCAGCAATCAATGAATACAATAATCATAGAAAGAGGCACAGATATAAACAGTTATACTTCTCGAACTACACAAATCGAAGGAAACAGCCTGAAAACTGATCTATAAGTGAGATAAGCAAAGAAAAGTGCACATTTCTAATTTAGAAAACGCTGAGAATGGAATTTTGTAGTCTATATTGGATATGCTGAACGTTGTAACTTCTGTCAAGTTGCGTTAACACTTCTTGTGGAGTTCTGTCAACAACTAGTTACTAAGATACTCTTGACACGAATAGGTAATATGACAAATCCGTCCACAATACACAGTCCAGGCACTTGAATGCAGTACAAACATTTATGATGACATTTACCGAGCGGGACGGCTCAAGCGTTCGTTGCGGTTTCAAGCCCCATTGCTGGCGTATCTAACCCATGGGTTTTTTTGGGCAGTTTCCTGGGTCTCCAGGCGAATGATTGATGGGTTTCTTACATCCCCCGAACTTCCTGCCCCTCCATGTCGTTTCCGTTGTCTTTTCATTAATCCTTCATTCCGTTGGTTTCTTTCGGCTTGGAGTGCCTAGTGCGGCGTGGCAGGTAAAAAAGATTTATCAAAGCGACTATACCCCTCTCCTGACTTCGAGGGGTTGCCAGGGTGAGGCACTGGACCGGACTGCCTGTTGATTATCGGGATGCTACAATCTGGAAACTGTAAGGGACCCTGTCATTCCTGGTTCCGGCCGGCCGGTGTATTCTCTCACCCCATCGCTCCCTCCCGGGGCCCCACTCATCGGGCATTAGTACAGTAAGTACCTAGGTTTGGTGCCGAGTCCCTTCCATCCGCATACTATTCCTATGATGACATTGGCCGTACCGTGGCCAAGTGGTTAGACTATTCGCCTCTCACCAAGGTGGCCCCGGGTTCGATCCCAAGCGATCACATGAGTGATTTGTGGTGGAATAAGCGGCGTTAGGGCGGTTTTTCTCCATGTTCTCAGGTTTCTCTCGCCATCGCATACCACCGGTGCCCCATTTGTATTCCATGTATTCGCCTGCAGTCCCTATGTCGTAGAATCACGCATTAAAATAATAGATATGTATTTCATATTCAAGTTGATTATGAGTAGATAAAGTGGATAACAGTACATATATGTTACGTGTTGTAAAAATGGCATTTTATTTGTTGAATATAAACAAATTTTGAATACATCACTCATGTAATGGTTCGGAAATAAATAAATAACAAATAAATAATATCCTTCTTCTACTTCACGGTTTGGGTTTGTAACACGTTCCGGCTCCAAATTGCTGATGCTATTCTGTCCTTAGTGTACCTGATTTCCTCTTCCCTTTGTGTGTAATAATTTAAAATTCTGTTGCTTTGCATACTGTCCAAATGTGACTTCCAATGTCCCTATATCTTTCTATTACGCTATTTAATTCTTGTACTTTAAATTATTCCCGGTTGATTTTATACATCTTTCTGTCCATTCCAGCTATAGAACCCAGGAATCTCATTTTTGCTGCTTGAAGATTTTGCAAATGTTATTTTGTTTTTGTCCGCATTTTGGATCCTTATATGATAATAGGCATTACCATAGACTTACAGAGTTTAATTATTAAGTCTGGTCTTGCCTTAATTTTTAATATTCGTCGATGTTCCGGTTATGTAATCAAATTTGTTTATCTTTTGGTGTATACTTTATTATACGACATTTAGCACCCAAAAAATTAAATATTACAGAATCTTAGTTTATAATACCACTTTTGAACGAACTGGGTATACACCTCTAAATACCATTATTTTTATTTTATGTACTATTATTTTCATGTCCAATCTAAATACGAGGTACGTCCAGAAAGTAAGTTCCGTTTGGTAATAAAATTAAATTGTGTACAGATACAGAATAATTATTGATTGCACAAAATTCTACAACTCTTAAACTACTTTTCCACATAACTGCCGACATTTTGCAGGCATTTGTCAAAGCGTGACACAAGTTTTTGTATATCTTCTTCATAGAAGTTTGCCGCCTGTGTCTTCAAAAAGTTGGAAACATTTTCTTTCAGTTCTTCGTCATTGTTGAAGTGTTTTCGGTAACAATTTCATGAATTAGTGATCGTAAGCTTTGGGGAAATTCCATAGCGAGAGCACTAATTGTAAACTTGCTGTTTTCCTGGATCTTGTCATCAATCGCGTGAACCAGTTCTTCTGTAACCAAACATGGACGCCCACTTCGTTCATCGTGCACTTCACTACCTCCTTCATTGAGCTGTCGGACCCATCTTCTCACCATTGAATCACTCGTCGCATTTTGTCCGTAAACTTCGCAAATTTGCCGATAAATTTCAATTGGTTTCACTTTCCTAGCATTCAGAAAACGAATCACAGATCTGATTTCACAAGCGGCGGGATTTTCAATCAACACCGACATTGTAAACAAGCACAACAAAGCGTATATGGCTGACAGCGATCTCAAAATGGCGTACGTTTCTTCTCCTTGATACAAAGCGTCTACCGCGCATGTGCGGAACTGCGATCGCAGCGCTGCAGCGGAGATAAATTGAAACGGAACTTACTTTCTGGACGTACCTCGTACTATCTTCTGTAGATATCTTCAGGTTTTGTCAGCAAGACCCGATCGTCTATAAATAAAATTGTTTTTAAATTGCTATGCTTTAGTTTGGATTTTCCATAATCTTGTTATTTCGTCAGTGTATGTTAAACAGTGCTTCTGAATAAGGGCAAACTTGTCGTACTTCACTGTGATAAGTGCTGGTTTAGTTTGATTTGGGTTCTTGTATGTCATGTCTTATTCGTATTAGACGTTGTGACATTCCTTTCTTCTTTATGGCATTCCGTAGTTTTATTCTCGATACTTTATCAAATATTGTGTTATAATCGACAAATAAGTGGTTTTCAGGTTATATTATCTACTTTTTCTACTGTTTGTTTTAGAGTAAACATGTTATGCAACATATTTTTTTTCTAAACTCCAAGTGTTTTAAATGAATATTGTATCTATTGTTATTTTTAATTTATAATTATAATCTTTGCGTGAATCTTATTAGGTGCACAAAGAAAATTAATATCTCTCTAGTTAACTACTACTGTCATTACTGTCTACTTTGTAAAATATCGCCACTATTTTCCCTATTTTTCATTCTTTGGGGTTGGCTTTTTGTCTCCAACACAAATTGTAGAAACGTAACAAACGTTCCTGAAAATTCCTCGGTGCATATTTAATTGGCTCAGAACTCGTGAGCTTTATATGCTGTTATAGATTTTTCTCTGTTGCTTCTTTTAGTTAATCTATTTCTATATTATTTATATTTATTAAGTATTCGTTGAAGTTGTTTATGTCAGTTCTCTCATTGGTCCACAAATCTTTGAATATTTTTCTAATATCTCACAAGAGTCTATCTTAGTTTTATTTCGTCTTTCTCTTCTGAGTTTAGATTTCTCATGAATTTGAATACCTCGTCTTGTTGACCAATTAAGCTGTGCTCCACCTCTGCTATATCCTATACTGCACCCAATGCCTCCTGTTTAACTACCTTGTTTTACTGTCATTTATTTTGCTCTCGTTTCCATTATAAATATATTTTAAATATATTTTATTTTACTTTTAATTGGTTCTCGTAATTCCTCATTCCAAAGTTTGACCCATTTTCGTGTTTTTACGTACGCTTTAGTACGCACTACTTCTTCCTTAACTTTATGTAATAGATTCTTTATTATTTCCCATATTTCCCCAACTTATTCTTTTAAATGTTGTTCTTTTGTATATGATTTCAGTCTACGCCTATAGAGATAATAAATAAATATAAATATACATGTAATATGTATTGGTTGTTGCTCATTACGTTGACTGAAAAATTACAATAGAAGATACATTCTAAACGTCCGGTTTGTTCTTTGAAGGTAAACTCGAGATCTGTACTATGTTCTTCGTATTTCGTACCGTTTAGTTGAACGTTTTTACTAATATTTTCACGCAAGATGCACATATATTCTCAAACAATTATTTTAAAAGAAATTTGATTTACACGTGAAAGTCGACTCCCACGATAAAATTTTTGACAATTTTAATCTGTAAATGTTAAATAATTTATATTTCTTTTAAAAAATCTAAACATACTTTATTATTAATATTTTCCCTGAAAAAATATACAATGTAATATTATCAAGGTTTTTAAAACATTCGGTTGAAGTTGAAACAATAATAAACGATATTAAGACAAGACTCTTGATATATTTTAGTATGCCTCCAACAAACTGAAAACTTGGAAAACAAATTGGCCATAAATTGAATCATGAAAAACATTTTAAAATAAAAAAATATATGAAAACAAGATTAGACATTTTATATACCGTTGAATCAAACATGTACACACATTTAAATTTTGTATTTGTGTATTTAAATAACATAAAAGCAAAACCGCAATCGGTTTTCGATTATATAGTGTCTGAAGATTTTCCTCGGGCATTTTTTTAAAAATTAATACAATTTGTATGTTTACGAAATAAATTATCGAGTTCCTTTACATAGATTTCACGACCACCAGGTTTGAATGATTTCTTTTTCCTTTTTTTTTCTTTTTCTTTTTTTTTTTTGTGTATCTTGACGTCCTTTAACTTGGTCATATCGGACGATAAATGAAATTGGTGGACATGCTTAAATGATCGCGGGGTCCACGGAGCTTAAAGTTACTCAACATTCATTTTTTCAGGATAACGGAAAACCCCGAGAAAACCCTTACGCGGATAACTCATCCTAAGCGAGATTCCGGAAATTGTTCGTAACAGTATAATAAAATCAGAGTGGCAAAATAAAGGATTTCAGATTTGAACATCCTGCATTAAAATACTTCACTTTACCATGAACTGGATAAAACATTACATTTGTCTCACTGTTTTAAAGAAGGTAAAAATGGAGTATTGTACATTATGGAATAAAACAATTTTATAGTTCTACAAAGCCGGCTACTTCGTGGGCATTTTCACTTGATGAACCTCTCGGTAAGTTCACAGTATTACAAATAGTTTACGGCAAATGTACACACGATGAATTAACAGCTATATATACGAAGAATCAAGCGTAGTACACTTTTGCAAGAATATTAAGGTCTTCTAAAGGACATGGTGTATGGTTGTGGCGGATCGCCAATTAAACTATACCGCACATAATTTAAAATGGAGGTGTGACCTTCGTAAGGTGTCAATTGTTTACGATCTCTTCTTCACCTTTCGTGTGTGCCGAGTTTTTTTGGCACGATTAACTTTCCAGGAATTTTTATTCAAACTGTGACGCAGATATTGAGGAAAATCTAACCACAGACTCTTCAGGAGTTTTACTCACCAGAAGGGAAGGTGTTTGGTGACGTTCGACTCCAAGGTCAGGGCCAAAGTCAGCAACCAGTCCGTTAAATAACTTCTTGATCGTTGGTTTTCCCAGAAACCCACGTGTTTTGTTACTCCAGCCTCTTTAACCAGCAAGAAGTTCAATGGAAGAATTTGGGCTTCCATGACGTTGCTGAATTTTGAGAGATTTCCCGAAGCTGTCACAGTTGTTTGATAGTGTTAGAGCGCTAAGAATAATTTGGAAAATGGAAAATGTATAGAAACAAGAAATAAGTAGCATATGTACTAAGAAATATGTAAACAATGTCTCCTATAGTTTGCATCAAAACTACCTGGGAGTCTGAATGAATATCCAGAAAAAAATTGACCGTGATTTCCCTGAGTTATTTGAAAAAATAGCTACTGTCAATATCTGTGCGATCCGAGAACAACCTTTAAAAATGTGAATGTATACTTTTACTTCTTCACAATGAGCCTTTCCATCAAAAAAATCAATTACGAGATTTCACTGCAAACTTTGTCTCCGAAAACAGTATTTTAAAAAACCCTTAAGTATCACTAATCAAGAGGTATTAGAGAAGAGAAATATTGCACTCTCTTCGAGTTAGCGACTTTATCAGAAATATAGTTTTCGAGATCTGAACAAATAAACAAAAAAAAAAAAACATAAAAAAGCAGTTTAAAAAAAAGTCCGTGGGAGTGTCTATTGTCCGTCCGTCTGTCCATCTGTCTGAAAGCAGCATAACCAAACTCGAAAATTCGGTTAAATACCAAACTCGATATTTAGCTATCACCTCCCAAGAATGCCTCACTTTCAAGAAAATTCCCATGCTAAACTATCGTTTTACACCAAACACTTTTCGTTATTTTTTATCCTCTCAAGGAGGTATAACGATTTTGATATTTTATTTCATATGCGTAATATATTGACCTTAAAATAAAATATACATAGCTTGCATTTTCTGCGAATAGCCTGTAAGAAGTTCATTGAAGGAAGTTTGCATACTTTTGTATAGGTGGCGATAAACCAAAAAGTGGGTTAAAGTTTACTATATGAAAAATATAGATCTCATCAAAACTCGTACTTACGCAAAAGATTTTTTTTTTTTTTTGGCAATAAGCGTTTACAATGTATTTCATATTCTTGATTTGGACTTTTCTCTACACTTCATGAAGTGATTCCTCATATTCATTTATTTTTCGTGATGTGCAAAGAGTTTGGAATTTCAAAGCATTTTAAAGAATTCCCTCACTATCGCTTCAGCCTCCTGTATGTCTGTATGTACAGCGAAGTAGTAATGGAACGTTTATCTGCAAACATTTATCTTGATTAACTTGAGTTAAAGAAATAAGCTGTTGCTGCTGATATATAAATATTAAGTATAGTGGGTAGAAGAAGTCGTGAAAGTATATTAAATATATTTAAGAGTTTTTAAAGGCTCGGCCGAGAGATTAAACCACCTGTTTCTCACCTAAGCGGCCCGGGTTCGATCCCAGGAGACCGTATGTGGGTTTTGTGATGTACAAAGGGGCGTCAGGAGTGGGGTGTTCTCCTGGTTCTCCGGCTTCTTTCGCCATTCATTCCAACAATCGCTCCACAATCATTTTTGCTGTTATTCATTTCACCGTCATTTCATATTACCCACTTTTTCACTTTCGTACCACGCATCGGATTGGTAAGAAAAGCTGGCTTTTATTTGATCCAGAGTCTCGCTACTCAACAGGCGTCTGACTCCAGAGGCGGATTGTAAGTCCTATATGCGAGGAGGGCAATAAGAGAAAGAAAGATTTTTAAAATATAAAACCGAAAATGATTTCCTAAACTGTAGAAAAACAATTTCGAATTATGCTTGAAATTTTTAAAGTGTTCATAATTATCTTTTCTGCTGTAGTAGTTTTGATTCTACTCTACAACAATAAGGTAGATTATAGTGCCATTATTTGTAGTAAGACGCTCACAAATGAAATAAACCAAGCTTAGATTTACATAAAATAACTCTTGTTGCAACCGTATTTACAGTATTATTACATTCGCTTGACTGTTCATTACAGACCCTTCATATTGCGGCTAATTTTTTTTTTAGGCTGTATTCATCTAGCGTCGCCACTACTGTACTTTATCGAGTTCAATGTCATGAATATTTCTTCCAAGGATTTTAAAGCGTTGTTTACAATCCCATGAATACATGAGTCTATTGTCAGTCTACAGTCTCAATGAGACTCTCCGGTAGATGAGTTTGCAATGAATGTGGGTTTACACTGCCAAGGACAGACAGTATTGCGTCACAAAGTATTCCTCGTATGACCTTTTATTTACTTTGATAGTGACAAGAAATAAATTAGGTTCTATCTGAATAGAGGCCGAGTGAGATAGCTCCATCCCATGTGGGAATGTTGTTCGGCCGATCACTCAACTTGGTTTTCGTTTATGCTTTTCAAAAGTTGGTAGCGAATACTTAGGATGCTTCCTCTTCTACCGCGAATTTCAGGGCAAGAGTAGATCCAGAGAGAGGTCCCTCTGACCTAGAAAAACAATAAAAACTACACGCCTCGATGTAATAAACCTCAAATAAATATTAAAAAACTGGAAACATTATTGGTGAAATAAAGGTTAACTTCCATGATTGGTTTATGCGTGGTAAATAGAAAATAAATAATAGATACTGTCGCCTGCTTATCTAGCCTGATATGCTGAGCTGAGAGGAATGAGACTATGCGCTCTAGCAAGGGCAACATAAAAATGATGTTTTGGGGTTGTGCTATACCATTATCTGACGTTTAGGTTGGCTTTTTATTTGGTTTGTGCTATAAAACTTCGTATCATAATTAAGAATTATGAAAGAATACCTATATTATTATTATTATTATTATTATTATTATTATTGAAACGTTTTTTCCCTCCACGACCCAACTAAGCAATGAAACATCGACATAAGTAGAGGTTATACCACTGCTATCGTCATCGTCCTCTAAATAAATTGGTAGTGTAAAACACAGAAAGATGGGTTTTGTTCCATACATTTAAGTAAAAATCTATGTAGAAAGGAAATTGATTTATTTCACTCTTTACATGCGTATTTTTTTAGCGTATCAAGTAATTACTCTAAATGTAACAAAAACAATGGTTATAACGATTTTGATAAAAATGCGGTATATTAAAGATATATACATTGTAAATAAAATGTGTATTTTGAATAGCCTCTGAAGACCTGGATGAATTAGCATAGCTGATAAACCGGCAAAAAATGTAGAACCCGTTTCCAAGATATTCCTTGTCACTAATTTCAGATTTAAGCCACTTAAATGTTTCTCAACTCGGAAGTCATCTCTCTTTTCACCTCTCTTTTGTTTTCCTCCTGGCCGTACAAAGCGAACCAAATTCCAGTTGTTTCACATAATGATCGGCTTTTTAAAAGATTTGACTATCGCTTTAGCCTAGTGTGTTCTTTTATCTCCCTTCTATTTAGAAGGAACTAATGCAACCATTTCTGCAAATGTTGGTTTCGATGACTACGATGTAGATGAAGGAATACTCTTTTGTACAATAGACTTTATAGAGAAAGTGTGAAATGTGAATAGAACATATCAGATTTTAAATACCGGTTGTCAACATTTGTCCTTTAAATGTTGTTGCAACTTGCTTCCAAATCTTCCGCGTCGCTTTGGAGTTGCTCGCCGTATTTTGTGATATTTGCTTCAAATTATTGACGGCGTGACGGGAAAACTTCAGAATTCAAAGTGCTCGACTATGGCAACAAGGCCCTCACACACAATGGGGCAGTGCAACGGACTTGGCCCTGAGTGTTTTTTGCCTCTTACATGATCCTAGGGCGAGGGGGGGGATAAGGGGAGTAACCCGAAGGGCGAACAGATCCGGATGACAACGGGAACACAACAATGAACGGTTACAGATGGAACTCTTCCAACGTCGCCCAATTCTTCCTCACGAAATCCTAGCCTCTGTGGTCTCCCCGAAGGCAGACCCCAATCGAACGGTTCCGACGACGACGACAGAATAAACCCCTTATAATACGCAAGGTACCATTCAGTTGCAACCCAGAAACACTGTTGCCTGGTCTTTTGAGCTTGAAAAAGATGGCTAGGAAATGATGGGAAGAGGACATTGTGGACCGGAAAATTCGTGGGATGTAATAAAACTTCCCAGCATTCTCCTGGTGACACGACCAAACCTCCGAAAAAAAACAACACATATTGGTCAAGAAGACAGTCCCTCGGAATCGAAAGCACACCTCCCGCCTGAGTCATCCCGTTCAGCTTTAAGTTGTCTTGTTGACTTTTTCCGTCTGCTTTTCCTCGGACATTCGGACAAATCTTTTAGTACCATAAGTGACGAAGTAAGTGTGTTGTTGAGTGTGTTAAGTTTTGTAAATTCAAATAATACTCTCAAATAAATATTTGAAGTTGACACTCGAAAACTTTCCATCAAGGAAAATTAAAAGTCGAGGGAACATCTTATAATTAACCTGCTCTTGCAGGGCAATTGAATGCGTGTAAGCCGCAATATTTTATGATTATCGCTAGCGAAACTGTTGTCGCTTACTCCAAGAGGACAGGAAAAGAAAAACGCCGTTTTATTGAGGTAAACAAATACATTTACTGCTTAAGTGCAAACTAATAGCGGCCATAATTATATTTTTTTTTCGATGTTCCACTTACTATAAAATAAAAGGGGTCTCATAATCGCCGCAAAATAACATTCGTAAACCAATAGGATTCGAATGCTTTAGGTAAATAACATGTGGAATTCTTCTAGACTATTTCACAGCTAAGGTTAGCAGAGTCATGCAAGGAAATTGAAAGAGCAGTGAGAGAATTAGGTATAATTCTATTGAACTTGGTGAAAATTACAGTGTTTCATTTTTACAACTGTGAATAATGTATTCTAATTATATTTTCTGCAATGACACTGCGAATCTAATTGCATAAGAAGACTTATTTTGCAACCGTGCAACTCGAGCTCAGAGTGTGTGCTGAAACGTGCAGTAATTTGTAGCTATATAATGATATCTTACTTATAGTCACCAACCACTGTTATCTCTTTCCACATCTTGCTTTAAAAATAAAGTGATGATGCCGAATGTCACTTTTGCGAGTTCTCAATCACATGGCAGTCATTAACTGATCATCCAGATGTTGAATTGTTAGAGGAAACCTGAAAAACTGCAATAGAGCACGTGAAATATGCGATAAGGAACGCATGATGTATTAGTTACATCGAAAAAATAGAAAGGTTATGACATGCACAAATCTGTTAAGCAATATATACTATTTATTACAATTTATATATTCCTCGTTGATGAAGCTCCAAATTTCATAAGCAAAAGTTCAATCTTGCATCCTGTTTCCACGTATATTAATTCTGCGAGCCCAGGAGGGAACCTTTTCAGCTAAGTGAGCGGGCGACTACACGAAGCTTCGGCACACTATGTTGTTACTCCGTCCTAACTTGTAAAAAGGACGGAGTAACTTGCTTTCTCTTTAAAAGGATCTTCAGGGTGGATAAAGATTCCCATACATTCAAAGTGTAACCTATGCGAGAGAATCGACCACCATCCCTCCAGTAATAGCCATATTTGCTACCGTAATGCTATGCATCCCTTATTTATTGCCCCACCAACTTCAACTTTTCTGTGCTACTTTTATTGCCGTTAATCCTTTGCAACTGTCTTATCACGTATCTGTAATTTAAAAATCTGATGCAATATTGAACATGTAAATTAAAAAGAGTGCTTAAATAAACAGAGGAATGAATCGTAAGATCAGGATGGCATCTCACACCACAGAAGACTGCTACAGAAATATTACGTTACTTAATTGCCACTTATATTGTATCAATATCATATGTTGACTTTTTGCTCTCTATACACGTGCTATATACATAGTGTATAGAGAAGGTATTGTAATGCATTGAAAATTCGACACCGAGATTTCACCATAAGTACATGTTTTGAGACCCCTGATTCAAAAAAAGTATTTTTAGAAGCATCTCCATGTGTGTCTGTGGACAGCATAGCTTAAAAACGAAAAGTGGTTAAATACCAAGCTTTGTATTTAAGTTGAATCTTTAAAGAATGCAACACGAAGATTTTTAAGAAACCCCCCCAACTACTCTTTACATGGAATATTTTTCGAAAACTGATGTTGATTAAAATACCTTATGTTTAAGAGATTTTTATGACAAATAAAATGTATATGTTGAATTTTCTGGGAATAGCCTCTGAAGAACTCTTCATTCTGGATGACTTTTGTATAACTGGCAAACCATAACGGATAGTCAAAAATTGACTACACAAAAAATAGATCTCATTCAAGCACACAATGTTATACACATTGTTTTTGTAGTTAACCGTTTTCGGAATATTCCGGATTATTGGTATCAATTTGAAGGCACTTAAACTTTTTTTGAACGGGACGACAACTTTCTTCTCGTTTCTTGTTTATTTACTCCTGGCATGAAAAGAGAATGGAATTTCACTTTTTTCAGTTAGCAACCGGCTTCTAAAGGACTTGGCTATTGCTTTATTTTGTGCAATCCCTTATTTCCCTTCTACAAGGAAACAAGGAATAAAACTAATTCTGCTTATGTTTATCTTGAATAATCTTTTGAATAAAATGTTTGTTGCCTAACAGC
This sequence comes from Hymenopus coronatus, assembly GCA_030762935.1. Taxonomy (NCBI): domain Eukaryota; kingdom Metazoa; phylum Arthropoda; class Insecta; order Mantodea; family Hymenopodidae; genus Hymenopus; species Hymenopus coronatus. Next base: position 78,957,895 of record CM060881.1, on the reverse strand, counting down.
TAGAGGATATCACATGAATGGAACACTTTATATTTTTTCCCTTCTACTTATAAGGGACCAAGTAATAAGGACAATTTCTGCTAATGTTATTCTCGATTATCATGAAGTAGATAAAAGAATAAGCTTTTTTACAATCATTTGTTACAGAGATGTAGAGAAAGTCATGTGAATGGAACAACTTAGATTTTGTTTTTGAAAGTGATGGAAGCATTTGGATGTTATTTAATTCCCATGAAGTTGAACTTTTGGGTGCACCAGGGGGAAAAAAAAACTGTATTTAGATTTAACACTCTAACAACTCACACTGGAGACATATCTTGAACTGTGGACGGATGAGGGAGATTTCTTAATATAATCGATGAATACATACATATCTCATCGGTTCACTTTGAAGTTGAAATGTGATGTGTTGAAGATTTGGGGTGCTATGTTGAAGGCACTCTTCACAAATTATCATGTTGTTCTGCTTTCACAACATTAACAATAATAAACTGTAGTGAACTTTTGTGTTCAACAGTGATGCTTTTGGGCTTTTGAGGCGTTGGTGTTCTAGAGTAACACGACCTTCAAGAAATATTTTGACCACTGAGAATTGGTTTAATATCCAGTGCAAGATAGTCGTGCATTTTAAAAGAAGTTTATAGATTTTTTCAGTATTTATGTTCAAAGTAAAATTTGAGTTTTAATGAAAGACATCTAAGAAAACCACCTTACCTATTGATTTTCACTGTCAGTTTTAGCAGTTTGATTAACGATGTTTAAAGTAAATGAGTTAAACGTGTTGAAGCTTGTTAAAATGATCTTTAATATGTAATTTGTAACTGATAACAGCCAAGCATCTGCATGGAGATTGGGTTACATACGCACTGTCCCTTAATTCTGGTATATTTCTTGTATGTTCCACCATTTCTCGGTTATGTAAGATACTCCGAAAATAAAATTTAGCTTTTGTTACTTTCTACTCCTCTCTATTTTTACAGTAAATAGAGGAAATATATTAAGCCCAAAATTTCGATAGCTACAGCAATTTCACCGGACATATAATATGCTTTGAGGCCTTCTGAATTAAACAATACAGAAGTTTCAGAAAAAGATTCATATGTGTGCATGCATACATTCGGTTAAATACAAACTCGGAATTGAGGTTCCCCATCTTCCAAGGATTGAAACAAAGATTTTTAAGAAAATCCTCCTACCTAAACTTTGCTTTACATTGAAAAGTATATCATTGTTTTTAATTTCTCCGAAATAACTCTACTAATTTTGATTAATATACCAATGTTTAAGCTCCTCACATGACAAATAAAATGCATCTTGAATTTTCTTGGAATGGCCTTAAAATGCTCTTTATTCTGAATACCTTTTGAATAATTGGCAAATAATTGAAATTCATACAAAGAGAATCGAATTTACAAGTTATCATATAGTGACCGGCTTGTAAAAGTTCTGATTATCGCTTTAACTTATATTGTATTTTTATTTTATTTATTTTCTATTTTATTTTATATTTTAACCTCTTTTAACCTTGTAGATCATGTCATGAATGAAATCGCAAAATGATACTTAGATGATGCCGAGGTCCATGGAGCTTAAAGTTAGTCGATATTCATCTTCTCAGAATAAGGGTAAACCCTGAAAAAATTTCATCTTGGCAAATCACCCTATCCAAGATTCGAACTCGGTACCTATTGGATGTGAGGAAGACACGCTACCCTCTCATTACAGAGGCGAGCCTTAGCTTAATTTATTCAGATAAAGATACTTAGAAGTGAACATGTAAATGAGTAATGGGAGTTTATTTACCTATGTCACCTAAGAAAACCTTGTAGAAGAGTGAACAGAGAAAGTGATATGAATACAAAATATCAGACTTTTTTAATATTGTTACAACATTCACTCAAGCTGATGAAGGGACTTTAAATTATTGGAGAGTATGGTAAAATTGATGCAATTGTAAAATGAAAGACATTAAAATCAAACACAACTAATCAAAAACTAAATGTAAAAAATTCTAAATATTAAAACTACTCAAAATGCGATGCAACAGAAGTAATGAGGAACATATGAGTTGTCTGGGGTTAGCTGTTATCTCAAATAAATAATACCCTTTGTTAAAAGTGCACCCAGAATATCAATGTAATTTCAGAGAAGTAAATCAACACAGAAAGTTGATAAACCCATAACTTGATTCATTAAACATAACCTAAGGTTAAATTGCATAATGCGCATAGATGTGCACCTGTTTTCAGGAAGCATTTTGTATGTATTGACCTTGCCATTTTCTGTTGGTTTATCATCACCAACCTCAGCTATGAATGGTTGTAATTCATATTTGTGCCAGACTGTCAGGTGTATAGGGTTGCACCTAGCCACTACACGACCTAGAAATTTAATAACACATTACAAGGATCGCCACGTTTTTTGTCCTATTATACACAACAGGTAAAACTAGTTTCGCTAGTGATATATAGAATCCTCATGACAACACTTTTTGGTTCGCTGTGTTCTCATTAAAACATTTAAACACAAATTTCTTGTCATGGGTAGTGTAATTAAAATCGAAGGAAAATTACTTAATCCATAGTACTTTAACTTAATTCACAATTCGCATCTTATCACGCATTGCTACTTGAACTTTGGATTTCTCCCTCTCATTTCGTCCTGTTTCTGTAAACTGTAATGTGATATTTTGAAAGCTGGCAAGAGAAACTTTTCCTGCGGTTATTAAGTAAGGTTTAGTAATCTACAAACTTACGTCTCTTACTTAAATTTGTTATAAGATCGGAACTGTACCTGCTTATAGTGATAGTTTGGTTTGCATGTTTATGAAAAATAATAATAAAACATTAACATGAGATATTAAGATATTTCATGACTAACAACTACTTTTAAAATGTCATATTTATAAGCAGCTATTACATTAAATGTTTTAAAAATCGAAGTTATAAGCGAAATATTTATGTTTTTACTTCTTACCAAGTATGCAGCGGCTGCTCAGCGGGAAATTATTTAATTACACTTAATGTGATCTTTAGATAGGCTTTAGTGTACGCTATAAAAGGATCATCCAAATATGTTGGAACCGGAGCTAAATGGTGCATCTCAGCAGCACTAGTGTGGGCGGAAGGGGATTGATGTGCAGGGATAATTGATTTATTCAAGTTCTCGCAACGCAGTTTGATCTGCTTTTCAGGAAGTGAGGCGAGAGTAGTGGCAAACAATAGACCTAATTATTCTACGCCACAAAGGGGGGATCCAAATGCACATACATCATCCGCTCGTGTTATCAGCAGATTATTTGAAGGAAACTTATGATCGAGTCCCAAGCGACAAATATAATATAATAAATAAATAATTAGATACTAAAGGATTTATATATTCTTTACAAAATAATTTAATAGAATCACTAAAAGGTTGTAAAATTCCCATAAACCCTACTTTATTAGGTCCTTGACGAAGATGAATATATCCTAACACTTGGATGGGAAGTATTCTTGATAAGAAGCGAAGAAGGCGACATACAGCGCTCAAGGAAAATCTCTTGATGGCACTGTTCAATGCTTAGAAAATTCCCCTAAGATGTATCCTAGCCGCTTTCTTAGCAAACGGGAATTACTTTAGGTACCGTACAATTGAGTATGAAGTTTTTTCTTTGAATGCATAATAATGATGAAACTTAAAACGAGTGATCCAGCGTGTAGGGCTAATTTTGTGAATGTATTTTGAATAGCGTGCACGACGGTGAAATTGAACTTCAGCTCATTTTTTTCAATAATTGATAATAAAATAAAAGGAGGTAACAGTCAAAAACATTTAATTGGGTGAAAGCAATAATTCAAAGGTCTTTTTCTCAACTTGAGTGTTTTTCAGAAGAACACTGCTGACATTGGAGTGCCAAAAAATCCAATATATTTCATCAGGAACGTCTTCATGAGGAGAAGGTAGAAGTATGTAACGTGGTCGCGGTGAGAGAATGAAGGCAAACTATTGGGCAGTCCGTAGCCAGGCTGCGCAGGCGGAAGCCATAGCTAGTCCGCTGAGCGGGACTGTATCTCAGCTACGAACGGTGCTGCGATATATGAGGCCAGTTTAAGGTTTCATATTACAGTAACGACTTTACCTTCATACGATTGACCTGTCACAGACTTTATAATAATAGTAATTATTATTATTTATTGTGTATTTTTCGTTATTAGTGCTACTTTTATTTACATTGAATTGGTTTTGATATACAATTCATATTCGCCATTTCAACTCTCGTTACCGGATTCTGCTATTTTATAAATAGAACTGAGGGGGCAGTGACAGCAAGTTTTGAGTTACAATCATTGCCTTCTATGTTTAAGAAAATCGATCTATTGTTGAACAGTTTCGTACATTTGAGATGTGGAACGGACTGTCTCAGCCATAAAAATAGCAGTGAACAGTTTCAATACAATTAATGTGAAAATGAGGTTATTTCAAAATTACATTAATTTCTAATTAAATATGAAGCTTGCGTTTCAGCCACAAAGTAAATTCTGGCCATTTTTTAGTTTAATTACTAAAGTGAACTTTAGTGAACTTTCTTTTATCGAAAAAAATAAAATAATTAGGGGCAGAAATAAAGGATAGAATATAGCAATAACAAAATACTTTTAATTCGTTTGTTTGCCATTTCAAAAAAAATATTTATAAAATAAGCCTTTGGTTTTGTGGAATATATTACACGCAACACTTACTGTTGCCCATGTTAATTGATTTTTTTTCGATAAAAATGTGTGGAATTATGGAATGACGATGGTTGCTTTAACAATATTTATAGATCCATAGACGGCATAAATACTCGACTAATCACAATGATTCAGAAAATCTATTTGGAAAGAAGGCAAAGATAGAATTTTTTATCAGTGAACAAAGAGAACTTTAAATTTCAATGTATTACGTTTACGTACATCTACAACATTTTTATTCATCAATTAGCTTGCTGCCAATTGGCTAATCTGCATTGTCTTTTTTAATTTTTTTTAGAATGATTACATCCTCGTAACAATAATCCTGAAGTCTTAATTGTAGATTAGTGCTTTGACCATTCTTTCTAGAAAGGATAACACATGCACATGCAAACAAAATTAAAATATTATTAGTTTTATTATATACATACATAGGCATGCTGGAGTGGAATTTGTAATTATAAGACTGCAGAAAGTTTTCACTTTAATGGCCAAATATAATAATTGCGTTTATAGCATGTGGTTGTATGGTAAGTGGAATATATTTCCTCTTTTTCAGTTACATTCTATGACTGCGATACTTCCTTAAATATAACTATAGACTGAGCCATTTCATAATGTATGACACCAATGTAAACAAGTTATTTGTTCAAGTTCTGGAGCTACACTGCCTGTCGAGCAACCAGCTAATCTGTTGCTGACTATTGTATTATTTGTCTAATGGGTTTGTATTACAATACTCCTTGGATAGGCTTAGTTTTAAGATAAAATACAAAACTTTCAGGAGTAGCACCTCTGTGTTTCTGTACGTATAAAATTTTCTGTCGTTGCATTTATGTCCATTTTATATCATAAACGATTTGGATGGTTATATGTAGACAAGATTATTAACTTGAGCAGGAAGTCTCTGTGCGGGAAGTCCCTAGTTCAGCTTCAGACCGGATCGTTTGGGTGGCCGAGAATTTTGAACTTTTCCTTATACCAGCAAGTGTTGGGGAAGTACACGTATTCAAAGGAAGTATACATAAAAGTAGCAATTTTGTGTTACCTTATGAGGGCTCACCACATAAGGCATTGCATATTTTTTATCTAATTTTTTAGATTGGTTTTCTAAAGCTACTACGTAAAACTCTTCACATAAGTGTTTCCTTATGATTAAATTATATACAATTTACCCCTTTATTTCCTATTTTGTTTAGCAGTTCCTGTTCCTGTTTATATTAATTTACAAGTAGACATTACACTTTAATTAGCAGAAATTATGCACTTAAAATGTAAAGAAGCTTCAGACAATCCATATTTTTATCTTCCGAAAAGAAAAGAACAGAGAGCAAAAAGAAGAGAAAAGAAAGGGAGAGAAGAGGAGAAGGAAGAGAAGAGAAGTGGAATGCAGGAGGTGAGCGCGGAGAGGATAAGATAAGAGAGAAGAGAATTAGAGAAGGAGAGAGAGAAGAGGAGAAAAGGAGAGAAGAGAAGTTCTGTTATGCATACTTGTTATTTTCAGAAAAGGAATATTTATTTAAAACTTCTAAATATGGGCATATTTTTAAAAATATAAAGATGAAACGGTTAGAATATACTTGATTCATTAACAGAATCCACGAGAATTTATTAACATAGAATGAGGTTTTGTGTGCAATATATCTCAAAATTTCAATTGTACCTTTTAATATAGGTCTTGGCTTTCTATGCAAATAAGTAATTGTGTTCTATCATAAGATAAGTTATATGTTCGAATTCGACTCGTGATAGGATCCGCTACTGCCAGACACGAGTGTTCCGTAGCGAACGACGATACTTTTCCTTATATCGTGTGCAGGTGAAACGAGGACATCCACATTAATAACAGTAACGAAAACCGCCCTACCTTAGCAACAATACCCCGGTCACCAAACTCTGTTGACCCGATAGCCTTGAAACTATCCTGGTTTTAGCAGAATAAATCTTTTCTCTTTGATTTACTGCTTGGACAGACCATGCAATGAACGCGTTCTTTCGTGAGATGAGTTACTTGCAAGACACTAACCCCGCGGGCTGCTTTCTGTAAAACCTGCTTTATGCTAATCCGAGCATTACTCACATTTAGCTAACCTTTCCCAACTTCACTTAAACTTAAGTTTACTTTAAACTTTTAGTGAATGAGTTATTTATTAATTGTTTGGAAAGCAAATTAGATACACCCTAAAATTTCAGCGCTCTTTGAAGGTACCTGCGCACTCACTGAATAATAAACGAGTGGAAACATACTACAAAGATCCGTGATTCGTCTCACTGTGGTGATTTGTGATAACTTCATGTGTACTGTCACACAAGCCATTTTCCTTGTACATCAAAGTTATGAAGCCACTATTCCTGTGCGAAAAACCCAAATCATTTGTGAGCAAACATCCTCTAAAATGTTTATAGCATTATAATACGCCTTATAAGTCATGCATTTTGATACATAAAACATGAATAAGTTGACATTAGATCATATGGCATATCTTATAGCAGAACCTGTTAGGGTATATGTACCGGTGCACTACACGGCACATGTGCAAAATAGGATTGCAAAGCCCACTCTGGATTTTAAGCAATAGTGCTGTCTCTCTTTCATATACTTATTTCACGCTCCACCTTGTCTCCTTCTTCTTCACCTTCTCCATCGTCACTTGCTCACTGTGAAATGTTCGACACGAAGCGAAGCGGAGCACCTCGGTTTCCTCATGTGCGATTTTACGTACTCGAGAAGCCCTATCTTACAGTAATACGACTTTCTATACTCTTTCACAATGATTCTGCTGATTTTAATGTTTCATTTCAGCTCATGTTAATTAAGACAGAATTTCGTTAATTTTGATTAACTTTTATATTTTTTAATTGTTTCATTTATATAGCCCCCTTTAACATCTGAGGTCATATCGAGGGCTCTACACTAGCAACAACTCGTTGTCTGTAGGTTCTTTACGTTGGATTTAAATTTATTTTCCTCACACACACACACACACTCACACACACACACACTTCACTCCCACATACATACTTCCAGACTCTGTGGGGGATAGGGAATAATTCTGGTTAAGGAAAATTCCTCACCCCAGCCGGGAATCAAAACCGGAACCTCTGGGTTAGAAGTCAGCAGCTCGCTGACCACTCAACCACGGAGGCAGTCTAACTTTTATTGAAACTCACAGTCTGCTTCTATAGATAAAACATACTGGAGAATAACAACTTAAAATTGAAAAGCGAATGCTTTAAAAGTACATGTAGTGCTTTAGTAGAGCTGCCCAAAAATAGTAGAGCTATTAATATTATATCCTATTTTGGGTGCTGATTAATGTACAAAGAATTTACTTATACACTTTAATCATAAATTAAACTTTCAAATATTTATAAGCTTTCTGTGAAGTTCTTCAAGAATAAAAATGACTTCTAAGCATGTTATGCATAATTCAAAGTAATAATTTTTTGGATAAAATAATTTAAACTGTTAATATTTTAGCCATAGTCACTATAGTTGCTTTAAGAAAAGTGCCGAGTTAAAAGTTGCCTTGCAACTTCAGTACACAACTAGATTAAATACGAAGATTTTATTTATATGCTTTTAAATTCTAACTTCCCTATCCCTTACTTATGGTAGGGGAAGCCTGCAATGTATTCCACCTAATATTTCTGGCTCATATTTCATCATAACCATACGTTTTGAGGTCCCGTGAATCCCAGAAAAGTGTTTTACTAAAAGTACACACTTGCGCGCGCTTGTATGTGGTGAAAGGTAAGATGAAGACAGCACTTGTTTAAGTTCAACCTACCTAAAAAATATAACTGGAAACTTTTCATTAAATTCCTCTCTCTAAAAACTACCCTTTACATGAAAGATTGCTCCTTACTTGTTTTATTTTCTAAAAAAACGGCTGCACGATTTTCATTTAAGTAATAGTTATCAAGCAAGTAATAAAGAATGTAACAAATTTTATACAATTTTCTATAAAATTTCTTCATTAATTTTGTATATTTCGGGAACGATAATAGTTAAATATAATACAGAAAAATATAGACGGTTAAACAATTCAGTTTGTGATAAGCGGCATTATTCGTTTTCGAAATATTTTATGCCGAAGGTGTATTTTCTGAAATATAAGTGCGCCACTGACGAAGCGCGCCTGAAAAATTTGAAAACTTTTTCTTGTTGTGTTTTCTCACAAGAGATCGTTAATAAGAGTTCTGAAATTATGCCCCCGTTTTTCAACATTTAAAACCGGTTTTGGCAACTTGAATGTACCTAAGCAATTTTTGTCTGGTGCCTAATTATTTCGGTGCTAAATTTTGTTAAATTTAGATTATTTAAAAAAATAGGTGTAAGCTTTCACAGTAGGTATCCATAGCTTTGGGTTCTAAACGTCCCGGCTGTTTTGCCGTGGTCTATAGGTTAAAACAGTTTTACCTTACATTTGGTTCTTTCCTTCAGTTCCTGCTGACGTTCCGTCCCTGTCTGTGAGATACATACATCTTTATAGGTGCCGCAAGAGAAGCGACATTCATTAACAAGTTTCCAAAACATGTATAATTAATCAGTGAAATGTCATAAAATTTTATCCTATTTCTCTATATTAGGGAATAAGTGGAAAAAGCCAGGATTATTTGAGCACCCTTACGGTCGGTTTGGTGAAGAAAGTAAACTTATTGAAGTTTATTAGTAACCTGTCAAGGCTGTAAATGAGTAATACCCAAACCAAAAGTACGTCAATTGTTAATACATGAATTATAGCTATACAAAGCCATGTTCAAGGTGAAGTGTGAGGTTGTGATAACAAAAACAAATTTCTGACAGCTCATTATTTATTCCGGACACATTCTATCACGTTAAAACCACGTCGCAAACACAGGCCCCAAGTGTGAACATATCGCATTGCTCATTTATGCCAGATCATGCCAATTGTGACTATTATTGGGAGTGTAATATTTTTGCACTGAGATAATCTGCATATAAAAGACTACATTCGGATGCTCTGAATTTTGGAACTCATTGCGTGTAGAATGCCTCGATTCCAACAGACCCGCTTGAAATGAGCAAAAGAAATGAAAGAACGCATGTCTTTGTTTACGTGACGCGCCTTTCAAGACATTCCGTAACACAATTTGATTAAGCTTCTTGGCTGAAAAGTTTCAATCTCTCTGAATGTTCTTTGAGCGCCTTTGCTACATGTTCCAGATGTACAATCATCTGTGCCTGGTTAGGACTCATGAAACTTAAAACATAAATATACATAAGCATAGAAGCTTGTTTCATGTTATATTATTGCAAGCGTCCACATTGGCTGGTGTTGTGTTATAAATATAAACTTATAATGTTGCCAAAACTTATAAATATAAGTTTATAATGTCGCAATGTGTTGGCTCGCTAACTGCCTTTCAGTGTAAGATCAATAACCAATATTCATTGCGATGTCCAGAAAAACGCAGCAAAATTAATTACGATGAGTTTTTGTGAGTTTAACGTCCCTCAAGCAGTTCATATTGAGATTTGCGTCTAACTTCTTTTGACGTGTGTGTTGTCTGTCGGTGGTCATTTCAGAGGCCACAACATTAGCTCAGAAATTACAATTAAATCCAGATTTAAATTATATTCAAATAATAACCCATAAATAAAACTGGCAAATGAGGGATACCCTAGAAAAAGCTAAACTGATATTAGGAGTAGTAATTTTATTCTTGGGAACCAGATGCTAGCATATTACCCCTAAACCGTGGAGTACGAATGACCCCTTACTCTCTTCTCGTTATACAATGTACCCGGTTTAAGACATTTCGTACTATTTGTAGTTTAAAAACAAACGTTAATTACGACATTCGGAAGCCCTTGTTTACTTAAAGCCGAAAAGAAATGCATGTAGGTAGCATTGTATAGTATAGAAACTAAGCTTTATTAAGAGGCAGGGTAAAAACGATTAAAACGTTTGAAATGTAGTACTGCAAAACAAATTGGCTGATATAATGGATTCTAAGAGATGCTGTTGGAAAATGTATATGGCAAAATAAGATATCAGATGATAATTGTATTCCTCCTCTTCAGTCAAGTGGATTTAGGCCTTTACTCCGCCTGTTTTAACATTAAGATATCGAGTTTCTACATCTTGATAATGGTCGACCAACGTTTCTCTTTCTTCTGGGGTATAATGAATTAATATTAATGGTAATCTGTTGATTAGCATCCTTTTAATGTGACTAAGTGATTTAAATTTTACGCTTTGGATTCATTTTTTCACTTTATTCTTGTTTAGTTATGCAACCATGCCTTATCTGCGTTAATGACAGGAACATTGATTTATAAGTAACGAGACCATCGTTTAATGAACTTAACAATGATCTGTGATTGAATGTAATCAAGGCCTAGCTACATATTATTCGCATTAATAGTTAAGTTGATTTAAAACTATAAAGCCAATGTAATATATTAATTATTAACGATAATAACACAATGTATTAGATTATCTAACATCAAGAAAAACCAACTAATTCGTTTTGAGCAATGAGTGATTGTGAATATTTTCATTCTTTGAATATTTTTGATAGGAGGATAATATGATAATTAAGAATTCCGAGGGAATTTCTGCTTAACAATGATCTCATATTAAACTACTCAGCATGATATTAACGTGCGTAATTCACAACATATTGCTGATAAAATTCAAATCATACTCTTCTGGTATGCGTTATTTTATTGGAATAAATGTGCTATAAATGTGTGTAATAATCAAATTCAAGTTCCCTTCATGCCGTGTCATCTTATAGGGGCACCTACCAGTGTTTACTTGATCGGTTGAAATGTTTATTTCGCGATTTCATCACTATAAGCTTAGAAGCATGTTTTACCCAGGAACTTTCTTTTTCAAGATATGGGATTCTTTTAACACGGGACCAATCTCTTATTTCCGTTCCAAAGCAAGCTATACTAAGAATTTTACGTCCCAAAAAACCCATCATCTTTCACAAGGTTTGAACCTAGGTTTGGGTGTTAGAGAATATCATGGTAACCATTACACAATGGACATATCCGCCAAAAGCAACTCCATCAGCAACTAAGGCTGAGCTCCTATACGTTTTTTTTTTTTTTTTAAACTTGCTGGGATATCAACATTTAAATAAACATCCCAAACTAATGCAACTATTTGAAATAATGTTACACCAGTAGTGCACCAGGGTCATTGCACCCTTGAGGTCCAAATCTTACTACCTCCTATCATTCCACAACCATATTTTCACCCGATACCCTGCAAATCCCACACTTTCGACAGAAGGTGTTTAAGCCCTAGCAAGGGCACCTTTGGGTTGCCCTGGTTATCGTCCATTACATCACAGTGGTGTGTAATAATAATACTAATACATTTTCAGGGTTCATTTTAATTATTCAGAAAGACATGTAAAAATAGTAATTCATTACCATGGTGATATGGCAATGAATAGGTATCGATTATTAAATGGTCGCGGACAAAAATCACTAACTCTTAATGTTTGAATGTGTATGCTTCTATAATTAGATGTCTTACACCTTTTTACTTTCTCCATACGCACTATGTACATAGTGTATAGAGAAAGTACTGCACTCCACCAAAAATTCGATACCGAGATTTCACCAGAAATATATGTTTTAGGGTCCCCAATATCCAAAAAAAGCATTTTCACAAAAAGGTCCGTGTGTGTGTGTGTGTGTGTGTGTGTGTGTGTCCGTGTGCCTGTAAACCCGATAACTCAAAAACGAAAAGTCGGTAAAATACCAAACTTGGTATTTAAGTTTAGTATCTTCCAGGGATGCGACGCGAAGATTTTGAGAAAAATCCCCCCACCCCCAACTACCCTTTAAATGGAACTTTTTTCGAAAATTTTGATTTTCTCAAAAATGGCTCTAAAAATTTTGATTAAAATTTCGGATATTAAACATATTTACCTAACAAATGAAATGTATATCTTGAATTTTCTGTGAATAGCCTCTGAAGAGTAGTTTATTCTGGATGAATTTTACTAAATTTTGAATAACTGCTAAACCGTAAGAGATGGACAAAAATTTACTTCACAAAAAATGTAGAGCACATTAAAACACACAATTTATGTTATATACATTTTTTTCGTGGAGTTCGTCGTTTTTGTGACATTCCTTATTTTTGGTTTCTGTTATGAAAAACGTATGCTTTTCTCATACTGGAACTTGTCAACTCCTATCCATATAAACAAAGGAACTTCATTGACATAGCAACCAGCTTTTGACTATCACTTTAACCTATGGTTGTCCCTTATTTTGCTTCCACTTACAAGGATGCGAGTAATAAGACTATTTCTGCTAATTTTTTCTGAGTAGCATAAAGTAAATAGAAGTATAAGTTAAGAATTATTTGTTGCAGGGATATGGAGAAAGTCATGTGAATGATACACACCAGATTTTTTTATTTCACATCTTGATTCTTCCATTTATTCCATTCTCGTATGAACGACTGACACCTCAGGACTTAGCAGTGCCTGAAGTCAGACCCTGTTTAGAACAGAGGCTTTGGATCAGAGATAGAGCAGGATGGGTGATCACCCTGATGCGTGGTATGAAAGTGAGAAAGTGGCGATATGAAATGACGGGGAAAAGGATGACAAGAAATATAATTATGGAACGATTGGAACGAATGACGGGGAAACCGGATAAAACCCGGCCAGACGCCGCTTTGTCCATCACAAATTCCACATGCGGCTCCTAAGATCGAACCCCGGCCGCCTAGGTGAGAGGAGAGCAATCTAACCACTCGGCCACGGCGGTGCCCACATCTTGATTCGAGATTACAATTTTTTATTAAAATCGCGCGCGCGCGCGTGTGTGTATATATATGTGTGTCTGTGTTCTGTATTCCTTTAGTGCAGCAGTCTTTGTGTATAAGGTAAAAGAATGTGAACAAGATGGTTGAAAAAAAATTGAACAAATTCTTAAAAAAAATCTGATGCGTTCCATTCACATGACTTTCTCTACATCTCTGCAACAAATTATTGTTAAAAATTTTATGTTTTTATTTACTTCATGCTAATTGAGAAAAAATTAGCAGATATAGTCTTATTACTTGCTTCCTTTAAGTAGAAGCGAAATAAGGGAGCACCATAGGTCAAAGTGATAGTCACAAGCTGGTTGCTATAACTGAAGTTCCTTTGTTTGTATGGACAGGAGTTGACATATTCCTGTATGAGAAAAGTTAAGTTTTTCAAAGCTGAAACCAAAAGCAAAGAATATCTCAAAAACGATCCACCTCCACGAAAAAAATGTACATAACATAAATTGTGTGTTTTAATGTGCTCTATATTTTTTGTGTATGAAGTTTTTGTCCATCTCTTACGGTTTAGTAGTTATGCAAAATTCACCCAGAATAAAGTAGTCTTCAGAGGCTATTCCTAGAAAATTCAAGATATACATTTTATTTGACGGGTAAATATGTTTAATATACGATATTTTAATCAAAATCGTTAGAGCCATTTTTGAGAAAATCAGAATTTTCGAAACATTTTCCACGTAAAGGGTAGTTGGGGTGGGGGAATTTTTCTCAAAATCTTCGTATCGCATCCCTGAGATATACTAAACTTAAGTACCAAGTTTGGTATTTTACCGACTTTTCCTTTTTGAGTTATGGTGTTCACAGACACACGGACACACACACACATACACACACGCGCGTGCGGACCTTATTGTGAAAATGCTTTTTTTGGATACAGGGGACCCTAAAACATATATTTCCGGTGAAATCTCGGTATCGAATTTTTGGGTGGAGTGCAATACCTTCTCTATACACTATGCACATAGTGCGGGTAGAGAAAGTAATAACATTACATTATTAATTACTATTAAGCCAAGGGGGACGTGTTATACTCTTTCTTAATAATTCTCCATCTAATAAGGAAAGACTAGACAATGAAATTCATAATACGCACAATATGTTTTTAACAGGAAGTAGAGCAACTACCACAGAGTTTCCGTGAATACATCATTGGTATTCATCTCTGCAGGTGCGGTTATGACTGAAAGGAATCTTTCTCTGTTTTCCCTATGGTGTCCCACCTTCAAGTTATTGTGCATACAAGTGACGTTTAGTGTATAACATGTTCAAGGGCAGGTGGTGATTTATGACAGGTGTACAGATTAAAGCGCTTTATGCAACATGTTGTCTTCTATCTACCACTGTGACATTTACGTTTCAGTTTGAGGTGAACACGTGCCATATAGTTTGACATCTTTACCACTTTTAAGTGTACACTTCATTTTTCTCTCTGACAATCGTATTTCTTTACACGAAAAGCCAATACGTTTATTAAATGGGAGCAGATGAATAACTATAACCCAAGACTGTAAATTCCTCTTGTATTATTGTCGCGTTTTCCTTAATACGGCTGATCCACTTCGGTTTCATATTTATGGCAGCACTACTATGAAGCTCTTTTTTGCGCAACACCACTCGTTTTAGCACGTTAAAGTCAAGTTATAAAAGATACTTTACTGATTATTAATATATGCTTTGTTGTTATTTCAATTGTGAATTTGTAATTAAATACTTTTTATTGCGTTCTACTTTCTGTAACATGTTTGATTAATCTATGGCTGAGGTTAGGCGAGAATAACTTTTTAGGGACAGGGGTACATTTTGTACACACCTCCTTAATGACACTTGGTAGAGACACAGTAGCATTTCCATGCTGAACCTTAATGAAGTATATTAAGGTTTCTTGAAGAGTATACACGCTAACATAATGAAACTTTTACCATTTATACCACTTATAAAAAAGCTTCTTTTAATTCAGAAACCATAGTCATATAATAGCTTACGTAAATAATTTATAACTTGCTGATCTTCCAATAAACAAGAACATTTACAAACATTTTCAAATATGTTCTTCTTTAGGTACTTTTTTCTAAAAGCGTATAATACATAGACAGAGCTGTGATTGTTTGTAGTTATACAAAATATATTGCTCTAAACAACCGTGATAGCTTTAATGTTACCTATGTATGAGATTCCTAAAAAATTAAAAATAAAGTGTATATAATTCTATATTTTTTAAAATTGCTGTTTTTGGTTAAAATATCTTAATATTTCACAAGCTATGTCAAATAACATGTTTTTAAATTTACTACTTTAATTATTGATGAGAAAAATGCATCTAAATACGAAAATATATGAAAAAAATGTGATGTGTTCCATTCACATGACTTTCTCTACATCTCTGCAATACATTATTGTTAAAAAAATTATATTTCTATTTACTTCTTGCTAATCGAAAAAAAATAGCAGAAACTTATTACCTGCTTCGATGTGAATATAAGGGAAATTAGGGAGTACCAAAGATTAGAGCGATAGTAAAATATTTTAAAAGCTGGTTGTTATGTAATTGAAGTTCCTTTGTATTTATGGCCAGGAGTTGACAAACTCTGGTATGAGAAAAGTATAAGACAAATATTTTACAACTGAAACCAATTACAAGGAACATTTCAAAAACGGTCAACTTCACGAAAAAAAAAATGTGTATAACATAAATTGTGTGTGTTAACGAGCTCTACATTTGTTAAGTAAGGTTTATCTATCTCTTTCGGTTTACCAGTTATGGAAAATTTCGCAAAATTCATCCAGAATAAAGATGCCTTCAGAGGCTATTCCCAGAAAATTCAAGACATACATGTTATTTGTCATTTAAATATCTTTAATATACGATATTTTAATCAAAATTGCTAGAGTAATTTTTGAAAAAATAAAAATTCTGGAAAATGTTTTCCATTAGGGGAATTTTCTTGAAAATGTTCGTGTCGCATCCTTGAAAGCTACTGAACTGAAATACCAAAATTGGTACTTAACGTAATTTTCGTTTTTGATCTATGCTGGCCACAGACACACACACGCACGCACACACTGACAGACACATTCACATGGACTTTTTCTAAAAACATTTGTTTTGGATTCAGGGGGTCACAAAACATGTATTTCTGGTGAAATCTCGGTATCGAAATTTTGGGTGAATTTCAATACCTTCTCTACACTATGTATACAGTACGTGTAGAAAAAATAAACATTTCCAAATGTTCTTCTTCATTGCAATATCAACAAGTTAGCAATTATTTAACTAAGCTATGATTTGATTATGGTTTCTGAATTATAGTTTTCATTACAGTACTGTTCATTACAGTTTTCAAGAAACCTTAATAAACATTTCAGTACGGTTCAGCATGAAAATTGCTACTCTGTCTCTACCAAGTGCCCTTGAAACGTAGATCTATACAATCAGATGCAGCATTATTCGCTGTCTGACACAAACTCTGGTCGTTTACATCCCATTTATTATCTTTCAAACACAGGTCATATTTTAATTTCCTCTTATTTCCTTCGGGTTAAAACGTGGCATACCATCCCGCAAACTGGAACGCTCCTAACCGTCGATACGTCTGAGAAAAGTTTTAACTATGTATCATCAACCTACAGCTTATTATTTATTTTGCTGATAGTACGAGTATTTACTATGTAATTTTGTTTCTTGCGTAACTATACCATTCTAAAAATAGCTCAAAGTGATGACAATATTTTCATTCTCTTTTGCTCTGTTGAAGATCCTGTTTACAGTACAAAAAGTGTAGTTGAGTGTAATGGCAAAAATGTTTAATTAAGGATTTCTTTATCCATATTACCTGTTCTACTTGCGAAAAACAAAACAATGAAGCAGTGATCTCTAACAAATTGCTGTTCATATTAATAAAATACTGTGCAGCCACTAACTTTATAAGGAACATTTCTTCAGGAAACCTTATGGAATATCGCGGCCTAATATACTGAAAATAACAATACTATACTAAGCTCTATAATATTAATCGCAGGGTTGGACATCTCGACGGTTAATAATTACAGGGGGTCATTGCCACATTGATATCGCAGAGTGAGTTGCAGTTTTTACAGTGAAAGCAAATGAAAAACAAAAATGTCCATTTCAGATCTTTCTGCCCATAGCGCCTCTATTCACCAATGAATATAAAACTATAATTTATGACGCTGACTTTAAATCTGACTTGACTCAACGAAGTTTAATATCAGCCAGGCGCTATTAATAAATTTCGCTCTGAATCCAAGCTACAAGTAACTAAGCGCCAGACCTAAAGAAAATTTAGACCTAAGATTTTATTTAGCGAAGAAATTTCATTCAGTGCATTGTGTGAATCATCAAGAGATACGCTGTGCCAAATTAACATGGATATAAATCCTGGTAGACTGTACATTTCTTATGATTTGATAGTTTCTTGAGTTCAACATGCACTGGCATCTGATTTCAATAATATACCCTATTTTTGTTGGGTGGGACCGCATGCATTTATCGGATATGATGAAATATCAGACAACATTAACAATGACCTTCTAGAGTCCTTCATTCAGTCTCTCGATAATCTAAATATCACGAAGATATTTAAGGATATGAGGTCACTTGAGCCGGAATTTATCTTGATTCACACGGTGTCCGCAGAGTTGAATGTACAATTAATATATCTGAATTGTACACAGCTTTATTAAGGAGAGGTTTAGAATGGTGAACATCATCATTCAGTTTTATTCATACCTTACACGGGATAGATTTCTTCGCCTACATGTGAAAGCTGCAGTTATAATGTGCATTTTTGTTTCTTCATATTTATGTGAAGAATTTTTCTCGGCCCTAAAACTTTACAAATCAAGACATCCATCACAAATGACAGTTATCTGAGGGCCTTTCTCAGGCTACACATCACTAGCAGCATTTATCAGGATATTCTCTCGCTTATTGCAAAACATGGGAAATACACACCATATTGGAAATCATGGAAATTATAATTTTGATTCATTTGGCTTATTATAATATTAAGATATGTTTTGTATTTAATTTGTTTGATCCCTATTTTTACAAACTGAGGATGATTGTAAAGCTAAAATAGCTAAAAAACGTATACATAAATTAAAAATAACAATGCAGGAATTTTAATGCAATGAAAACATATGGTGTATAATAAAAACTTGATGTGTACCATTCACATGACCTCTTTTGTAACAAACTATTCTTTCAAAAGTTTATAATTCTATTTATTTCACACTAATCATGATAAACGCAAGCAGAAATGGTCTTACTACTTAGTTCCTTATATCTGATTGAAATTTGGTTCTCTTTGCATTGACAGGAGTACAGCAAAAGAAACAGAATGACAAATTTCGGCTTGAAAAAAAAGTATGCATATTTTAAAATTGAAACAATAACAAAGAATAACTCGAAAAAATATATATGGCATACATTGCATGTTTTAACGAGATCTACATTTTCTTTTTGTGGAGTACGGTTTTGTCAATCTATTACGCCTTCCAAAAGTTATGCAAAAGTCACTCCGAATGAAAGCACTTTAGAAACTAATCAACATATAAAGTTTATTTGTCATGTAAATATCTGTAATATACGGTATTTTAATAAAAATCGTTAGAACCATTTCTGAGAAAATCAACATTTCAAAAATTCCTCCACATAGGGTAGTTTGAGGTGAGGGACGGTTCTTAAAATCTTCATATAGCATCCTTGGAAGATACTAAATTTAATAGTAAGTTTAGGATTTAACGGATATTTAATTTTGAGTTATGCCCTCGCTCTCTCCACATATGCAAACATGCTTGCGCACATACACACACGACTTTTTTTAAACTTGTTTTTTAATTCAGAAGTCTTAATACTTGTATTTCCGATTATATCTCGGTAACACAAATTTCACATACGTGCTAGAAAAAATTAAAATATGCTAGACTTAATATGTCGCTACTGAATGCCTATCGCTTCCAGTTGAGAGACACTACTCATAGTGCCTGCCTGGCTCAACTGAACATGCCCGCCTAGCCCACCCATATGCTAGAGACTGGTATTTAACCGACTTTTCGTTTTTGAGGTATGTTGCCCACAAAGACACACACACCCGGATATGTTTCTATTTTTGTTAATCCAGAGGGTCTCAAAATATGTATTTCCGGTGAGATCTCAGTTCCGAATTTTTGGGTGGAATACAATACCTTCTCTATTCACTATATACATTGTAGATTCATGCTAGAAAAAGTAAAAATTGAGTTCCGCTGCCTTTCTGATGTAATGCGGTGGTTCAAGGATATTTTTTGAAGTTTTTCGAATTTAAGTTACTTGGCATATTCTTCTATAGTTACATTACTCAAGAGTAACTCTTGCAATAGGTGGGTTATTAAGCTAGCGCTCCTGTCACGGTAAATTGTATAAGGATTAATACGATATACATATGCAGAACGTCAACTGGCTGCGTAACAAATTGTTAAATATAATGGAGCATATAATCGCCTGCTAAGCATGTTAACGCAGAAATATTAATTTATGGGCGTCTAATGATGATTCTAAGCACTAGAATTACACGCTCCATTGCCTGGTAATCCGCAACGCGTGATTCCCTATTACAAGTCGAACCCAGAAGTAGGTGTGTCTTTCAATGTATTTACGTTGTGTTCCAGATGGGCATATGGTGCCCTCAATTTGCATCCGGGGTATTCGCATATACACCTAAATTTCATACGCTAGTTATTTTTGTTCTAAATATAGGTATCCAGTTTGTCCAGTCTATTCCGGGGACAATCGATATTATTGATTTACTATCCTGCAATATTGATATTTTCAAGATTTACAAGAGTCTGATATATCTTGCTGTAATGCACTCTGAAAAATTCATATACGCATAGAACGAGAAAGTAAAGGGTTATGTTGCACATTTAATGCTGTTGCTTTCAAATCTGCGTATATTCAGTAATAAAAAAATCTGATGTGTTCCACTCACATGACTTTCTCTACTTCTGTGTAACAAATTATTGTTAATAAGCTTATTCTTCTATTTACTTCATGCTAATCAAGAAAAAATAAGCAGAAATAGTCCTATTACTTGCTTCCTTGTAAGTAGAAGCGAAATATGGGAGTATCATAGGTCAAAGTGAAGTCAAAAGCTGGTTACTAGGTGACTGAATTGCTTTGTTTGTATGAGAGATAAGTATGAGACAAGTACAAGTTTTTCAAAGCTGAAACCGAAAACAAGAAATATCTAAAAAACGATTAACTCATCGAAAAAATATATATAACATAAATTGTGTGTTTTACTGTGCTCTACGTTTTGTGTGGTAAGTTTTTGCCCATTTCTTACGGTTTAGCAGTTATGCAAAATTTCGTTAAATTCCTCGAGAATAAAGTAGTCTTCAGCGGCTATTTCCAGAAAATTCAAGATATACATATTATTTGACAGGTAAATATCTTTAATATACGATATTTTAATCAAAATCGTTAGGGCCTTTTTGAAAAAATCAAAATTTTCCATGTAAAGGGTAGTTGGGGGTGGGGGATTTTCTTTAAAATGTTCGTGTCGCATCCTTGTCCTTGCTGAATTTAAATACGAAGTTTCGTATTTAACGGACTTTTCGTTTTTGAGCTATGCTGTTCACAGATACACACACCAAACACGAGGACACTTTTACAAACATGCTTTTTTTGAATTCAGGTGGACCCAAAACATGCATTGCCGGTGAACTCTTGGTATCGAATTTTGGGTGGAATGCAATACCTTCTCTATACATGCACTTGCAGAGAAAGTAATAAGACTTTTGAAAAACTACAAAATCTGGTTATCAGGATGTCTGTGCTTGTTTCAGTGTTCAAATTTAAAACAGATTATAACCATCGAAAGTATTGTGGCACTTCTGATCTTATGGGTTTGATGTTTACGAATTCTAGTTTTATGGCTATGCATGGTGCTCCGGTTCTCAGTTACAGAACGGGAATGAGTTCGAAGCCATCCGTGAAGTTGCGTAAATTTGGACCCATGTAATTGCAATATAGGATCAGTGTCGTGATGCACTTGAAGTGGAAACAACGAACGTTAACTGTCTGTAAAGTCACAAAAATGAAAATTCCGGCCAGGCTATACGCATTTGTTATCGTCTGGTTGATTTTTCACCTCCTAATATGCGTATGTGGTCTTGAAGCCAATAGCCCGTCCACGAAAGCTACAGTGTCACAGATTTAACTTTAAGTTTTTTATGTAATCATACACCACGCGCGCGCACCCCCACCCCCACCCCGACTCACATACATATAAAGTAATGACTGCTTGTGCATTTCTGATGTGCAGATCCGTGTCTAATATCCAAGATTGAATGTTTCCCTTGCTATGTTTTCTCAGTGGTGTGTCAATTCCAGTCCAAAAAAGGTTGTTTTGAGCATTCTGTGACTGCTCAAAATAAACTGTGTATTACAAAGTTTCCTCGAATGTGATACAATGAGAGGTATTATTATTAGTATTATTATTGTTATTATTATTATTGTTAATTCATTTTGTGAAAGTTGAAACCTGTAGAAATTTACACTAAAGGAAGTGTACAATGTCACAATAATGAGTTAAAGAAATGTGACAAAGTGTGAAATATTCAACGATGGAGGAACAGATGTGCATGACGAAACGCAACCCAAAAACAGTCACTCAACACAGATGATTTGAAGAATCAAGTGAAAAGCAAAATCGTACAAGAGAGACATGTATTTTAATAATCATCGAAAAACTTAAAGACGTATGAACGCTGGATAGTGCTCGCGTGGAGCGCTATTGTTAAACGCAGTGGGCATGTACCGTATTCATGAGAGCACGTTTTACACGCCAGCCATGGTACTGTCCCTGGTTTCTCTAGTTAAACACATTAAATATCCTCAAAGCATTAAAATCTTACCTTGATGGTGCTAACCCATAATAGACGTTACATCAATGGAACAGCAAGCAGTCTTCTTCGAAAGCACTTAATTTGGAGTAGTCAATTTGATCCCTTAAGCTAATGATAATCGACTCCATAGTATCTTCTTCCTGAAGCCGTTCTGCATGCCTGATTCGTGAAACCCATTCATCCTGAGGTATACTGATTGTTGCCTCCGCTAATTTGAACGTAGTATTTCTTCCGGTGACTGAGAATGATGTCAGTTCATGTTTATTAATCAAAAAACTACTTGTCCCAGCTTCGATGGATGCGTTTATACACTCGAACACTTGTTGGTTCACTTTAATAATAAAATAGCACACTACTACTGTGAAAACCAACTGAAATTGAACTCATTCTTTCACAAAATGCGTGGTTTATGTATTATATTGCACTGTATGTTTATATTTGGGACAAGCATTGTGAGGAAGGATTTGGTGTCATTTTTTAGCCTATCTTCATTATAATGGATGTTGAGTGACGATAACTACGTGAGGTTAATACATTGCTCGCGTTCTAAGTATCGTAGGGCAGGGTTTTTGTACGACCGCGATCAGAAAACAATTCTGTGAAATTACATAATTGGCATCTATCATTTGCTAATATTTATCTGAGCAGATGAAAATGTTCTCAGTCCAGACACGTAAGATGTGGGTACCAGAAGCGCCAGCGCTGGTAGGAGGGGCAAGCATACGATTCGCTGGAGGCATCATCACGGCTCTCCATACACCTTTAACTTGTGCGAAAACTATAAATGAGTTACAATTTATTTTCCCAGCATTTCTGGTTCTTGCTTGGCGAAAATGAATCCGCGTATCTTGAATCACTGGACTGTGGCAACCGACTACAACATGAAAATTCTAAGGCTCGAATATAAGAATATAAGAAATTCTTATGGTGCTTAAGCGGATAAATAAAGCTTGATTTTTGACGATTTTTTAAAAATAAAACATATTTTATCTGAGTGCATTAAAAACCAAACAATTGTTACTCCCTGTAATACTCCCATGTGCATTCCACTTAAAGAAAAACACGACACAACAACGGCGAATAGAATACTGAATTTATGTTTGACAGTTCAGCAGAAACCAATTTCACACACTTAGTTCAGGATACTCAGTCAACAAAGAATGAATGAATGAATTCAGTCATTATGTCCCTTGCAGGCTAAGGCCTTCTTTACACAGACGGCTTGTTATTCTCGCTTGTGAGCCATTCCAAACAAGGTATCATTTGTCCTATTTCCTCTATACTTTAAGTCTCTTTTGACTAATATTAGCTCGGTTTTAATTCTGTAACAACTCTGGTTAAGATACAGATAATACAAGTAATTGTAACTTATTGTTCACTGCCTGAATTTACACGGATGTCACGTGCAATTCGTATCTGGTCATTTTTACTTACAGGAAATGATGAAACTACCCAAAACCTATAAATATGTGCCCACTACCACAGTAATTCTGCAGGACCGGAAGTAACATTCAAGTTTCGATGTGCGGCAGGAAATGCTGTTCGATTGCAACACAAAACATAGTTTCATGGTCAAAATGGGTTGCAACCTTCATTTGATTACAACCTTTTATGTTCTTGTCGGACCAATGGTTAGAAACGTACAATTCTATACTATAATTTCTAACCAAACTACTGCTCTGAGCCAAGAAGTGTTCTTTCAATTTTTACCCACTGAAACTCATACTTATCAGATTTAGCAAGCAAAATAGTTTAATTTATATTTATAACAGTTCTTCTACTGCAACCGCAATATTTTTATCGCTGTAGTTATTATAAAAATAGAAAGTTGCAAGAAACCGTCCAAATATTAAATACTATATAAGTGTCAGCATAAAAGTTCAAACCAGCTGCATTTGGGCACCTAGCTGGCCACTAATGACTTGCAGTATTAAAAAAAAATCCAAGTTTCATCAGGCCACGTAACGTATACTGGGCCACCTTAACAGGGGTTTCTTGATCAGGGAAGTTCTAGTTCACGAGTTCGCCACTATATGCACGTGATGACGAGGAATCAAATCATCGCCCATATTAAAGGAAGGAGTCAGACTTGCGGACGTGAAACACAGCAAATTTGGCCTAGGGATCTTTTCTTTTAAGGCAGATGCTATTTTATGTGCAAATAAACATTACACGAGACCAACGGATTTGCTTCCCTTCCAAAAGAAAGGATGTTTAGTTCCAAAAAAATCCATCATCCTCCGCCGGGTTTGAATCCGCAATATACAGTCAGCGCTACAAGTAAGAGCTCGTACAACCAATCCTTAGAATTTTGGTAACCTTTAAAGAGGGCAGATTTTTATAGGGAGGCATAACGGCGGCTTGGTAAACATAAAAAGAATATAATTTTATACTTGTACAAAGGTAAGATTCTTTAATGTAAAATAAATGGAAACCGAGCCAGGTGGCACCGTATAAATCGTGTGACTCGTTTTCGGGAGGTCCCGGGTTTCCATCCTTGACGACCGACCACTCTTGTGATTTCCCCGGGTCGCCAAGCGCATGCTCAGGTAGTTCATGTTGTACCACGACTTTCCTGCCCATATTTCTTGTACCCATTACTTCCTTATACGAGTAATTGTTTCACAGCTGTAAAACCAAGTGACGATATTCGGTAGGTTGTGGCTGAGTGGTGGATGTACGATTTATAAAGATGCCTTCCATGACGCCGTCGCGGGACTATTCTGTAAACCTCTGAGTGCAGCCAAGTATGCGCCTCTTCAGAGAATCGCTGGTAGTTCGGGGCTTGTGGGTCCGGCCCGGGAGCACTGAATTAGACCCATAAAATTGAGTGTGCATGAGGTGAACAGACAGCCAAGATTTTGATTTCTTTTAATAATTTGAACAATTAAACATACCATATCCTGACAATGTGTGTGCAGATCACTTGGGTTGTTTAAAATTACATCTGGAATCTCCGAACTTAGCTACACTCAAATTATGTGTTAACAGCTCAGTAACGCGATGTTTCCCTGTAATATATCAACAGTATTCAATTCAAGCTATTGATTCTTTTTAAAACCATAAGAAATAAAACCATTTATAATTTTCAGGTTCCTTTACCAACATCTTCTTTGAGTTTGACTTTAGTGGCTAGCTTCATTCTCCTCTGTATTTTGCATATACCTGGTTCTACTTCTTATTTGGGTCCTATAATCTGTAAAAAGGTGAATGTTGCGTATAACAGCAGCTGCACTCGAGTATATTGTTACTAGTTCAAGGTTTGAGAACATGTTTTTTGTTGTTGTGTTTTTTACTTGAATAAATTAGTTAGAATTAGTTGTTTATTAGCATTCTGACCTTGATAACTTATACCTTGATAATTTATACAAAGGATTTACATCTGTTGTCATTTACGTAAACAGTAACCAAATTAGAGATGAAGAAGAAAGAAGATATCCAAACTTCCTGTACATAGTAACACTGTGTATAATTGGTTACATAGATATGCCTTAGTATGGAATAAGTTATCAATTAAAACCATTGCCGTAGGTTGTGTTTGCCCATGTAACGTTCGTTCCCCGACTGATTCAAGGTGTGTCCTACAGCAGCTAAATGTTACGGGAAAATTACTACCGCGTGTTCAAGGATTAATTTTACATACATACCCTTAGTAAACTGGACGTAAGACGTCTGTTTCTTACTAGACAATACTGCTAATCTCTTGGAACTTACCTTAAACAAAAACAAAAAAATGTGAATTAGAATAAACATAAAGAATAGTTTGCAACAGATGATGCAGCTAAACAGTAAAATGCAACCCAGGTGCAATATCTATGGACTTTGGCCTTACCAGTTATTCCAAAGAAAGTTAAAAGTCCTAGATATTAAATCACATGTTAAGATAATATAGGATTTAAATAATACATTAGCCTAAAATTTAAGAATTAAATGTATAGTTTAATTACATTGTGTAGAGAAAGGAGGGTGTATTATGTTCTTTAACGCTACTTTCTGTAAAACATAAGAAATACATTAATTGTTCTATATAACTGAAAATAGTGTAACATGATTAGGTTCAGACAGGTTTGTCGTTAAAATCAGACGCAAAATTTAAAGTACTTAAGAGTTTTAAAGGAATATTATGAAAAACCTTGATTAGATTACAAGTATTTTAATATTATTTTCCCTGTATAGCTAGAGAAAATCAGTTAAAATAAGAAAGAGAAGAAAAGAAAAATGGAATGTTATCAATTTAAACGTTCATTACAATGGTTTTAGGCATTTGTTATTACAATGTGAAACAACTGGACAGTAAGAAAACAAATAATTTGCTAGTAATACCTTCGTAGGCTTTCCATATTAGGTACTCAAAAGCTAGGATACCTACTATTTTGTTGTTATTGGCGCACTACATTAGCTCAAGCAGTCATAACAAAACACAATAATTTAATGCCGACACTAAGAAAGTTTATATGCATTTTTGCGCATGAATTATGAAACATAATCTATGAATTTCTTTCTTTTTGAATCATTTTCAAATTTTACGTCTTGCGTCTCTCCACAAAGCGATCGAGAATGATACATAAAAATTAAACGTATGAATACATAGAACAATTTCTGCTGTGCGAATTCTTGAATGAATTCTAAAATAGTTTATATTAGTAGTTTATATTGGTTGCCATAAAACATATTTCACTGCAATAAGATATATACAGCACCTAATGCTATTACAGTATTTTTTGTTAAATACAGAGGTATATTCTAAAAAGGTCATCTGTAACACTGAATTTCTGCGTTTAAATGCAATTTAATTTTGCAAAAAAAAAAAAAAAAAAAAAAAAAGATAATAATAATAATAATAATAAGACCCACGTATTTTAAATTAATTATATAATTTCGCTTTGAGCAAATAATCGTGAACAATATGCGTGAAAACAAATGGAATAAAAACATAAACTTCTTACGAAAGCAAAAGGTTAGAAATAGACAAAATGAATATCTTTCTTTACGAAAGCCTAAAGGTTAGAATTAGAAAAAATTAATATTTATTTATCAAATAAATATATGACAGTGACCAAGTAATAACCATTTGTTGGCCCAGAGAGCTTAGTGTTGGGAGCCAAAAAGGGAAATATTTAGAAATGTGAATGGACAGGCTTTTAATGCACACGAGCGCCTGAAACAATTTCGCTGCTGTCCCGTCAAACAGCAAGGCTAAAGAAGCTGCCTGTCAAGAAGACAGCAGGCGCGCAGAGAGCTCAAGATAGTAAATCTTATTTATAGCTTTATTTATTTATATATTTGTAATTGATGTGACCCTAATAACAGTAAAATATCACCAAGAAATGAGAGAGGGACAGAGTTAGCGTAATGAGAAATGAATATTTACAAACTGGGAGGCTCTTAATGAAAATGTTTACTTTTACTAGCACTGTAAAGGAATAGTCAACAAAATGGGTTGCAGCGAAAAGAAATTGAAGCTTCTGAGTCTTTAAGCGTGGTCGTTAAGTTAAGCTTACATATGAATTACACCAAGCAAAACACAGCGTTTTAGAATTGTTTCTTCTACTCCATTCATGCATTTTGTTAGTGATATGTATGTTTTTGTTTTATTACTCAAAGAAACGAGTGAATCTCACTATATCACAACAATTAGTTGTTAGTTTTCCTAATTACATTTCCCAGAGTATAAATTATGGCATACAACCTCAGGAATATTTGGTAGATTCAGATTGAAATTCATAGCTGAGATTTGAACCACGGTTCTCCCGGTTTCCTTTGGCTGCTCAAACCAACTTACTTAACTTTTACGTTCACTACACATATTATAGATACAGAGGTAGAGAAGGTAGTGTATTCCACCCAAAAATTTCATGTCGAGATTTCATAGAAATATATCTTTTGAGGTTTCCTGAATACAAAAGGCAGCATTTTTTAGAAAAAGACGCGCGCGTCTGTGTGTTTGCGTGGGTGAATGTGTGTGCGTGTGTGTGGACTGTATACCTCAAAAACGAAGAGACTATTAAATACCAAATTTGTTACTCAATTTAGTGTATATCAATTACATCCCAAATTACTCTTATATGGAAAAATTTTCGAACACTTTGTTGTTCTCAAAATGGCTCTAATGTTATTTTTCATTAAATATCGTATATTAAAAATATTTACACGTACAATTTTATTGGAATAGCCTCTAGTATCCTCTTCATTCTTGATTTAAATTTGTATAACTGGTAAACCGTAAGAGATAGACCAAAACTTAGCATAAAAATCTGATGTGTTTCCTTCACATGACTTTCTCTACATCTCTGCAATAAATTATTGTATAAGCTTTTTAGCTTATGCTTCTATTTAGTTCATTCTAATGGAGAAAAAAAAAGCAGAAATAGACTTATTAGTTGTTTCCTTGAAAGTAGGAGCGAAATAAGGGAGTACCATAGGTCAAAAACTGGTTGCTATGTCACTGAAGCTCTTTTGTTTGTATGGACAGGAGTTGACAAATTCCTGTATGAGAAAAGTGTAAATTTTTCAAAGCTGAAACTAAAAACAAGGAATATCTAAAAAACGATCAAATCTACGAAAAATGTATATAACATAAATTGTGTGTTTTAACTAGCTTTACATTTTTTGTGTGGTAAGTTTTTGTCCATCTCTTACGGTTTAGCAGTTATGCAAAATTCCGTAAAATTCATCCAGAATAAAATAGTCTTCAGGGGCTATTCCCAGAAAATTCAAGATAAACATTTTATTTGTCAGGCAAATTTCTTTAATATACGATATTTTCATCAAAATCGTTAGAGCCATTTTTTAAACATGCTCTATATATAGGATAGTTTGGGGTGGGGGATTTTTTATCAAAATCTTCGTGTAGCACCCTTGGAAGATTCTAAACTTAAATACCAAGTTTGGTATTTTACCGACTTTTCTTTTTTGAGTTATCGCGTTCACAGACACACGGATACCCGGACACACTCACACACGGATACACACATACACCGCGGACATTTTTCTAAGAATGCTTTTTTGGTTACAGGGGACCCAGAACATATATTTCCGGTGAAATCTTGGTATGGAATTTTTGGGTGGAGCGCAATACCTTCTCAATACACTATGCACATAGTACGCGTAGAGAAAGTAAAACAATAGATCTCGTTAAAACATGCAATTTGTCATATACATTTTTTGTAGAGTTTACATTTTCTAAGATATTCCTCCTATTTCAAACCACAAATTTTCTCAAATGGATGGTCATAATTCGTTTCATCTCTCTTTTATTTTACTTCTAGCTGTGCGAAGCAAAGTTCGTTACACATAGCGACCGGTTTTTTAAAATATTTGACTATCGCTTTAGATAAGATTAGAAGAAACTAACATAGGCATTCTTGATAATGTTTACCTCGATTATCAGAATGTGGATAAAGGAATCATTTTTGTTACAATAGTTTGCAGAGAAAGTCATGTGAATGGCCCACATCAGACTTTTTAGTCATATACCTTTCCAACTGTGCTACACTCGGCATGTAAAAGAAGTATTCATTAGTATTGATTGACCTAATTGTTGTTTAAGTACAAAGCCCGGTACTTAACATGCAGCATTGTAAGTCGCCATTAGGGTATGTCATCTCAATGTAATTTTAGATCTCCTTGTGGCGTACTGGAAAAAACACGATTCTGTTAGGGAACTTATAATGGCATGTTGCCATTGTAGCTCAGCCGGTTAGAGTAATCAGAGGGAATCGGTTAGTCCCAAGACATTGAATTTTTCAGCATGGTTCTAATTTTCAACTCGTCCTACACATGGCTTATGTGGAGGAACAATTCAACAATATTTATTGACAAACGCTCCTAATGTTATGCTAGTGTATTCTGTAAGCAGAGGAAGTATATTATATTTATGTAAAAATTAATATCGATATTAAGTACACGTTTTTATGAACCCACGAACCACATAATAATTTGTTTAAACGATTTGTACATACTAAACTTCGCATTTATATCCAGTATCTTTTAAGGATAGAATAGTAATCTCAGAAATTCATCCACCACAAATTGTTGGACAAATTTGTATTAATTTCTATGACACTCCCCAAAGCTGTAAGGATTTTTATTTAAGTATAATATATTCCGATATTTACACGATATTAATTAGTCTGACTTTAAATTAGCTTGCCTAGTGACAGAATGAAATATATATTTTGGGGTTTTAACAAAAATTGCTATAGAGAGTATTACAAAAAATACTTTACCATACTTCATAATAGTTATATAAAATTAAGTTATGAGAGCAAATTGTAATAAAGATTATAAAAGATGTCCAACAACAATAAAAATAAAAGAATACAAGAGAAAACTACCAAAATAAAGCAATTTTCGTTCCGTTCTGTTTACACCATACAAATGATTTGGAAAAAATGACTACCGAATGTTTTATGATTTCTATGTGTTGACTTGTTCCACACTTCTATGATATGATTATACATTACATTTTCGCTAGCCTATTCTTACTGCAAAGTAGGGAGTTTTTATATTGCATAATATGTTTCTAGGTATGTAACGGATTTTATGGGGCATACATTGAGTAGTTTCCGCTTGAATTTTAGGATTTTGATCGCAGTTATTGTTTATTCGTTTTCTATTTCATTTAATGTATTTTATTTATATTTTTGCGCCTCAATGCATTCCGAATGATTCCAAGAAAACAGAATAGAATTATGCAGCCATCTTCACTCGAAGAGAAGCCCTGAGGGTTCCCATTGATAAGTGAGTGGCATTAGGTAAGGATGCCATAAAACATCTACCGTCATGTTGCAATTAGCAAAGCAAATTGTAAAAGGTGAAGGGCGCAGAGAAACGGCGAAAAGAATAAAAGCGAAAGCAACATCTTGCAAATGAATTTATGCCTGCAACGAAATAAAATTAAAATATATTGTATGCAGTGCTTATGTAAAAAAGTCTTATTTTGGGAAAATTATTTCATTAACTTTCCACATGGCATTTGATTTCAAAATATTTTCACATCATGTAAAACGCTTAAAGGAAAACTTTTAAATGAGTAGTTTTAAAAATAAAGTTTGGTGATTCTTAACAATAATGTGAGAACCATATACCAGTGGGACCGATGTGTTGGATTGCAATTGCTTAACAGCATATAAGCAGGATGTGAACGTGACCTTTTCCCCAAATTGAAATAAGTATCCGCTTCGGTATCAGGATCAGAATTCAAAGCAGAATAAGGCGTATTGATGATTTTCAACATTGGAATGTTTCAATACGATTTTTTTGAAAGATTTTGTTGTAATTAGGTTTTAAAAATAATATATAACATTTAAGTATATAGGTATACTTTTATGTTACCACCCTTCTATTTGCGTCTGTTTTGTTGTCGACATTATGGGCTCGGTTAAACATACACTGCATCGTTCGAAGTTAAGATGCATTCATCATATTATGTAAATGTCTAACCTAAGCGCTACATATTTAGGATTTAGTAATTTTAATGTGATGGCTTTTAGTATTTCAACTATAGATATTAAGAAACTAGAAATTAGAGTATTGTTTACTCTGGGTTACTATGGCATTCGGATTTGGCAGTTTTCTGATACCAACTTAAAATGCTTCTATAATAATAGAAAAATTCCCCTTAAAATGAATAAGTTTAAGCTATATATGTTATGTTGTATGGCTCGGAATTTTGGAGTCTATACAGCAGATATGAAATCTCAACTACATGTGGCAGGCTATATAGTTTGGATAAGCGAAAGAATGTTACTATTGGTAAGAAATATCTATATTCATTGTAGAAACTAAAATTGAATAATACAGACATAAGTGGGTTGAACATGTCCATAGAGTGAGTAAAAATAGGTTTGCGTCTTTTCTTCTTCTTTTTCTGCACTTTAAGGCTTGGGAAATCCGCCCTTTACAGAATTATGTATCTCTATATTTTTCTCGGTCTTTCTGCATCTCTTCTTCCTGCAGACTTGCACTTGTTTACAACGGCTGAAATTCTGTTTTCGTCCATCCACCTGAGGCTTTGTCTTCATTTTCACTGTATCATTTAATCTTCTGTTTTAAATAATAAATCCCCATCGCCATTTATGAGATCACTCCGGAATAGTTTTTTACCGCCCTTAATAACTCTCATTTCCGTTATATGTATGTTATTTTTATCTCCTTCTGCTCTATCAGTCAAGAATTCGCTGTCATAAATTAGCACCGTCTCTGCCATTGTTTTTAATTTTAATTCGGTACCTTTTCTAACTTTATGCTGTTTACGATAACAATCTTAGATCGAATATAACTTTTATTTTAATAACAGAAATGTTTACATTATAATATTTTCTTCCTATTAATTCCATCTACTCGCATACACAGAGTGTTGGGCAGACTAAATGGTCCTAAGTTAAATTCCACAAGGACACAGGAATTGAGCAACTCAAAGATTGAGCAAACAACTATAATAAGGAGCTAGAAAACATCCTAAGTGATCAAAATCATGGTAGTAAATGTCAAGTGATCAATAATATTTTCTGTTGCTGCGTCTACATTACATTAAAACCGAATAAAGCACATATAGTATGAGGTGTAACGATTTTATTTATTTTGGAAGCGATAGTTATGCATACTCTTGTCTTTTGGATTTCAAAGATAGATCACATATTGACATAGCACAGAAAAACATCTCAAGAAAATATTGCCAACATTCTATTCTTTTGCTATAAATGAACTCCCGTGTGGGATGAACCTTATGCACCAAGTCTGCTCATGGCAAGAGCATTAAAACACACATTACTCATGAATCCCACGTCTGGTTTATACCAGGAACTGTCTCGCTATCCCTACAGTTCCGTTTAGAAATGCCTGCACGACTCCCTTGCCCTCGTCGTTATTCCACATACTCGCCCTCATAAGTTATAGCACAGTAGCCAGTGACAAACGCTTATGCATGCTACACGAAATCTCTATAAAATTGAGATATTTTGCAAAGGCTAAACCGGTTTCTTGACCCAGGACTCCATCGTTAATCTTAAGGATGTGGGAACGTGACCTGAGACTCTTTTTCAAAAACTCTCACAGGGGCTATAAAGACGCTTAACGGAATCCGCATTTTCAATGTCTTCATGCTTATGTGGCGTAGACGAAGTATTTACATAGGATATGAGGGCTCCAATCAAAATATTTTGAAGGAAATAGCTTAACTCAAAAACCAAAATTCGTACAATTACTACAATAGATTTAGTATTTAACTCAGTCATCTTTGAGGGACGAACAGTGGATGAAGTGTTTTAGGGATGCTCCTCATTCTTTACTTTAATTTTTTTTTTTATACTGAGTTCTTTAATATTCACTCAACTATAATTTATCCGAGGCAATATATCACAAATTCATTATGTGAAACTCCACTTTGCTATTCTTAAGGAATTTGAAATAACTGCGAAGCCCTAAAGGAAATCAGACGAAGAAAATTCTCTTACTGTTTACCAGTTATATAAAAGATATACAGTATGTCATCCAGTATGAGGAGGTCTTCAGAGGTTATCCCCAGAAAATTCAATATATATATTTCGCTTGCCTTGAAAATATCTTAAATATGTGACATTTTAATCAAAATCAACAGAGTCATTTTTGAGAAAATAAACATTTTCGAAAAATATTGCATGTAAAGGCTAGCTATGGGTAGGGCGATTTTCTTGGAAATCTTTGTGTCGCACCATTGGAAGATACTCAACTTAAATACAAAGTTTGGTATTTAACCAACTT
The DNA here is from genome assembly GCA_030762935.1 of Hymenopus coronatus. NCBI lineage: Eukaryota > Metazoa > Arthropoda > Insecta > Mantodea > Hymenopodidae > Hymenopus > Hymenopus coronatus. The sequence continues at coordinate 78,923,694 of CM060881.1, read as the reverse complement.
TTCGTTTTTGAGCTATGCTGCCTCCCCCCCCCCCAAACCACACGCGCTCGCGGAAGTTTTTCTAAAAACGCTCTTTTTGGATTCAGATGGCCCTAAAACGTTTATTTCCAATAAAATCTCAGTATAGAATTTTTGGGTGGTATACAATACCTTCTCTATCCACTATTTACATTGTGCATACATGCTAGAGAAAATAAAAATTCAATTTCATTATTGTTTCACCGGCGAAAGTGCCTATATGTTCATTTCCAAAACAGCAAAGCAGTAGCTGGAAAGGTTAAGTAAATCAAAATAATTCAGAAGTAGAACATCCGCTGATATTTAATACACATTACCAGGAGCATTTGCTATTAGAATACTCGTGTCATTGGGTTAACGGAGTAACACTGCTGTGGTGGGGAACCACACGTTTATTCTGAAAAATAACACATACATGTTGGCTATTACTATATTGTTCATAAATAAGATTTCTCAAGATTTCAAGAGGTGTCCAGAAACCTTTGTAGATCTATTTCAAATCCCACTCTTATCAACTTTTGGAACGTTCAGAGTTACCATTAAAGTACGTAGCTCTCATAAATGAAGTACCAAAAATTGAAAATACTCCTCTAAACTTATGGATGTCCACCACATAATTATAAGTAGGAAGAGAGAGAGATTCGATTAAAATCTTGATCAGTGTAAAGCAGTTTCACAAAATATTCCAGTAAAATATACGAAATGAAACCATCTATTTAACGTTGAATTAGTCAATCAGTATTTTATGTGAAGTGTCCATGAAATAGTACTGGATAGAAGAATCTCCTGATGTTACATATTAAATTAAGACGTATTTATAATGCTCTAGAATATTCAGGTGCTTTGAAGTTTAGAAAATTCAGTCAGAGAAGCAGTTAACGGAACAATTTGAAGTTCTTGGCACGTATGTTTGTCCTCGCCTTGTAGGTCAAGTGTAGGTCAATTTACTTGCAGTTCCAAGTTCCTGCAAAGCACTTACATAAGTGTACAATTTTAGCTATTACATATACAGCGATAACATCTCGTTACAGAAGATTCACATGCCTTTATAACGGAAATACCTCTCCGCATTCTACCTGGAACAAAACACTAACATGGTGCAACCCTTGGCTTCTAATGGACGACGTAATGTTATACGAATGAAGGTAGAATGGCTATAAACTGCTTTTCCTGGAAATTCTTCCTTGATATCTGCTCACGAAAATCAACAGTTCAGTGAAAACTGCCATTTACAAACGTGTTATAAATGTAAATACTGAAACGCTGCAGGAATTTCCTGTACTGTTTCCAAAATAATATTAAGGGCAAATATCCAAATGATACAGATAAGATCAAAACAGAAAATTTAGGGAGAATTTCTTATAACAAACAGAAATAACTTAAAACTACTTTTTAGTGAATGATGAATTTTGATTTGTTCCTCCCCAACTACATTCTCTTTTACAGTTGATAGACAAATCAAACCGCACAAAATGTAGCATGTCCCAAACTACACGTTGCGTCAAACAGTCCTCAAGATTTTGATATTACGTGTTTAATATCGTCATGTACCGTTTAGCTTTACTGTCAATCAGATATAGCACATGTTACATGTAAACCACCACAGTTACTAATCCTGGCCGTCAGCAATCCTCGCGAGTTGCATGGACGCCCACTACTGAATCAAAAAGATCACAGTTGGGAGCTCATATGGATGGCATCAATCAATTTTATTTCTTTCTTGGGAGGCCCTGAGTACAATGATATCTTTATCATCTCTGAAGTAGGAAAGCATTGAAAACATTGGAATCACTTGCCATGACCTATCGTTTTCACATCAAACTATATATTTCTATCCACACATATGCAATGGATTTTCATACGCTTTAATAAATGTGGGTGTGTATAATTATTTTAGCAATGAGCTGTTACATAACAGAAATAATATTCCTATAAACTCTTGCAGATATATTTGCAGTAAATACACAAATTCATGACTGGTAATCGAGGATTATACATATATTTGGCGAACATCATGCTCCTACCTCGCAAACGTCTGAAAATGTTTAACGACATACACTCGCTCTTGGATCGGACATTATACATTTTAACGCTTATTTTAAAATATGCATTTATAGGACTCACCAAAATGATGTGCAGAATACGAGCATACTTATGCGGTATATAGTCATGGCACACACGAATCATGTAATAAACAAGGCTAAACATGAAACCTGATATTCCTGTTTTTAGAAAGGACATAAATTAGTAAAGTTCAGTTGACAGCCACTTTCTTCTATTTAAACCAACATTTTATATGGAAATTTTAGAAAATTGGTTTTATACGTTTTAATGTATTATGATGATCAGAAACTCAGGTTATAAGACCCAATTCGTGGTGCTTTGTCTTTCACAGCGAACCTAGTAGTGTGCGGTTATTCTAATACAAGCGGTTGGCAACTGTGCAGAATTCAGCGCTATCGCAAGGCAATCACAAATGGCGATTCGTTTGGAAAACTGGTCTCTCGAATTCCGCTGTTATTCGTTTCCTGTAAGCAAACATGTAACCGTGGCTGACATTCACCGACAGCTGGTAGAGGTTTATAGAGGGAGTGTAATGTCTAGCCAGTATGTCGCAGAATGATGTAAACATTCTCCAGTAGAGAAAGCGACACCGACGAAGATCTTGTGGCCGACCCAGCTCGACATGTACAGATCGCGTGGAAGAGCTGATTCAGTACAACAGGAGGATCAGTTACGACATGTGCTGTAGAACTGGGAATATCTTTTAGAAGCATTCATCACATTGTTCACGATATTCTGAAGAACCGAAAAGTTTGTTCCCGATGGGTTCCACGATATCTGTCTAACCAACACAAGGAGAAGTGCAAGTCCACAACTTTTGCAACGGTTCTCTACGAAGGGAACAGTTTTCTTCACCGCAGTGTCACGGGTGAACACGAACACAAACCTATACCCCACTAGTAAGCGGTCGTTAATTGGGTGGAAACACCCCTATTCTCTAAAGACAAAGAAGTTGGCGCCATCATCCGGGAAGGTGATGGCCACAGTGTTTTGGGACATCGCGGGTGTCATACTCGTGGATTTTTTGGAAAGAGGACACACAGTGACCGCTGACCAATACTGTGAGACCATGAGACGAAATTGCGAAGCAATCAAGAGGAAACGGCCAGGAGTCCTCACCGAGAGTGTCATCTTCCCTCACGACAAGGTGCGACTTCATACAGCCCAGAAGATCAACCACGCCCTACATCCCAGATCTCGCAAAATCGACTTTCACCTTTTTCCGCACTTGAAGGAACACGATTCTCTTCAGATGAGGACAACGTAGACTTCCGACAACATGGCTGAACACGCAAATATAGAACTTTTACCAGGAGGGAACATTCAAACTTATCCCACGAAGCGACAAGGGCACAAACCGATATGGATACTGTGTGGAAAAATAACCCAATATATGTACTATCAAATGGTTGTATTGATTGTACGATGCTTACTCGTTTCACTGAAGGCTTTGTAACTTTACTTTCTGATCATCGCTTGTATCATTCTATAGAAATTGGTAGGGAAAAAAGCTTATATATAAAACATTTTAACATTACAATACATATAGTATTAAAGTTTAGTTCTACATTTTGTGGCACCTTTTAATTTATAATTAGATGACAAGAATTTTTAATGATATGATAAGTTTTAATAGTAATTTCATATATTAGGTAGCCGTTTTTTTTTTTTTTTTGTTGCACTAATCATGAAAAATCACTGCCATATAAGACTATACACAAATTCTGTTTGCATTGAGGAAAGTATTTGTTTTTGTTTACTTACGCTCTTTAAAACCAAAGATTTTGATGAAGTATATAACAAAAGAAAACAGAGCTCATAATCATTGATAAGCAATCACTTGAAAATTAAGAATAAAGCGCAGTTAGAATCCACGATAATGTGAAGCGCCGCTAATTTAGTCTACATACTGACTACCCATTAAACTGTTACTTTTCTTTAGAAACAACACATGAATAATTATTGATAGAAAAAAATCTGATGTATTATATTTGCGTGACTTCCTCTACCTATTGTACAACTAACTATTCCTAAAAAAAATTATTCTTCTATCTACTTCATGACAAATAGGGTAAACATTAGCAGAAATGATTTTATCACAAAATGTCTTATAGGTTCAAGAGAAATAAGGGAATACATATGCTAAAGCGATAGTCAAATCTTCTACAAACGGTCATTATGACATTTTAGCGATAGGCAAATCTTCTGTGAACCGGTCGTTATAATATGATGTTGAAATTCCCTCCCTTTGCATGACTAGAATGACAAAAATGAAAAATGACTTCCCATTTGAGTAAAGTAAGTACTGGAACATTTACACCAAAAACCACGAATATATCGGAAATGCTTAACTCCGATAAAAATGTATTTGAAATAAATTGTGTGCTTTAACGAAATCTATATTTTTTGTGTGATAAGATCTCTTACGGTTTGGCATCATACAAAAATCATCCAGAATGAAGTATTTTTTAATTAATTAGTTAACTAATTCATTTATTGGTCTGAACATAACAGGCATAAGCCGAATTATAATGTTCATTACAAAATATAGTCACAATACTAGTCTACCTCATGCGTAAGCAACAAACAAAACTTGAAAGTAGAAATAAAACTTACAAACAAAACAACAACAACATAAAACAAAAAAAACAACAACAAAAAAGAAGAGAGAAATAGTCTTCATAGACTATTCCCAAGAAAATTCAAGATATACATTTCATGTGTCATGAAAATATCTTAAACATACGGTATTTTAATAAAATCGTTTTCGAAAAAAAATACTCCAAGTAAAGTGTAGTTTCGGGTGAGGGATTTTCTTGCAAAACTTCTTGTTACGTTCTTGAAAGACGCTGAAATAAACTATTAAGTTTGATATTTAACGATTTTTAGTTTCTCTCTGCCTATTTCTCTCGCTCTCCTCTCTCTCTCTCTGTCTCGCTATCTCTCCCTCTCATACACTCACAGATGGATCTTTAACATTGTTTTATTTCTTATATTATTACTATTATTCAGGTGATTTCATTATTATTTATTTAATTTACAATTTCTTCAACCCTATTTTACCATCAAGTACACTAGGGTTATAGCTGAAGTAGCCCACAGATTTAATTTACGACTCCATAACGTGATTTTCAGGGAAATCTTGTTATCAATTTTTGGGTGGAATGTAATAGCGTCTCTACTTACTAGTACGTGCTAGAGAAAGTAAAAAGGGCTGGCTCATCTCAGTTATTGCATTAATCATAGTTCTCACAATGTCAGCATTCCAGAAATATATCTACATCTTAAGACACATCTCTGAGCCTCAGTATTGAGATAAAGAATAACATTCTAACATGAAATATGTATGAGTTGGATTACTCAGAACCGATTGAGAAGTGCGTCGTTTAAAAAAAAAGTCTGATGTGTTCCATTCACATGCCTTTCTCTACATCTCTGTAACAAATTATTGTTAAAAAGCTTATGCTTCTATTTATTTCATGCTAACCAAGAAAAAATTAACAGAAATAGCCTTATTACTTGCTTCCTTGTAAGTAGAAGCGAAATAAGGGAGTACCATAGTTTAAAGTGATAGTCAAAAGCTGGTTGTTATACGACTGAAGTTCTTCTGTTTCTATGGACACGAGTTGACAAATTCCTGTATGAGAAAAGCAAGTTGAAACCAAAAACAAGGAATATCTAAAAAACGATCAACTCCACGAAAAAATATGTATAACATAAAGTGTGTGTTTTAACGTGCTCTACATTTTTTGTGTGGTATGTTTTTGTCCATCTCTTACGGTTGAACAGTTATGCAAAATTCCGTAAAATTCATCCAGAATAAAGTTGTCTTCAGAGTTTATTCCTAGAAAATTCAAAATATACATTTATTTGTCAGGTAAATATTTTAATATACGATATTTTAACATTTTTAAAAAAATAAACAATTTCGAAAAAAGTTCCATGTAAAGGGTAGTTGGGGTGGGGGATTTTTTTGAAAACCTTCGTGTCGCAACCTTAAAAGAGACGAAACTTAAATACCAAGTTGGTATTCAACGGTTTTTCGTTTTTGAGCTATGCTGTCCACAGACACACACGCACACACACACGCACACACACACAGACACACACAAGAACCTTTTTTGTAAAAATGTTTTTTTTTTTTTTTTTTTTGTATTCAGGGGGTCCTAAAATATGTATTTCCGGTGAAATCTCGGTATCGAATTTTTGGGTGGATTACAATACTTCCTCTATACACTATGTACACAGTACGTGTAGAGAAAGTAAAAATGTGGTGCACTCCATTCACATGACTTTCCTTACTTAATTTTTGAGAAACTATTCTTGCGAAAACTTATACTTTAATCTAATTCTTGCTAATCAAAATAAAGATTAACAGAAATAGTTCTTATATTTCGTTTCAGGTAAGTAAAAGTGATAGTCAAACCTTTTGAAAGCCAGTAGTCGCTCTGTGATTGAAATTTGGTTCTCTTTGCATGGATGTAGGAATACAAAAGAAAAATGAATGACAAATTACCTTTTAAGAAAGGTCTATTTTAATGTTGAAGACATTTACAAGAAATATCTCAGAAATGATTAACTAACTCCGCAAGAATGTATGACATTAATTGTGCATTTTAACTGGATCTACTTCTTTGTGCATTAAGTTTTTTGCCTATCCCCTATGGTTTTTTGCAAAATTCATCCAGAATGTAGAGATCTTTAGAGGCTGTTCCAGGAAAATCAAGATTTTCTATTTAATTGCCATGTAAATATCTTTAATACACAGCATTATTATTATCAAAATCGTTGGAGTCACTTCTGAATAATCAAAAACCTCTAAAAATTTTCCACGCAAAGTTTGGTTTGGAGTGGGGAAATTTTCTTCAAAATCTTCCTCTCGCATCCCTGGAAGACGAGAAACTGAATTATCAAGTTTCGTATTTATCTGACTTTTCGTTTTTACTTTCTCTAGCCCAATATGTACAATGCACATAGGGATAGAGAAGGTATTGTAATGCAACCAAATATTCGATACCGAGATTTCACCGGAAATATATGTTTTGGGGTCCCTTGAGTCCGAAAAAAGCATTTTTAAAAAATGGTCCGTGTATGTGTGTGTGTGTCTGTGGACAGCATAGCCTCAAAACGAAAAGACCGTTAAATACCAAACTTGGTATTTACGTTTAGTATCTTCCAAGGACACGACACGAAGATTTAAAAAAAAAAAAAAAAAAAAAAAAACTATCACAAACTACCCTTTACATGGAAAAAATTTCGAAAATGTTGATTTTCTTAAAAATGGCTCTAATAGGCCCCATGCATACAAGCCACAGAGATGCATGGAAGTCCCTAACAATTTCAGGATCTAAAATCTGACCCACTACTTGAGCTCCCTAGAGGGTAATGAACAACCCGTCAAATAAACAGACATCTAGTATTACAGCGAGAACTCTTTTCTTTGAATAAGTATCTGCATCATCTGTCATACGCCATACGCCACGAACCTAGCAACATATCTAAAAGATGAGAAGGAAATGGAATGAAAATGAAATGATGGGAAAAAAATCATGATAGATGAGAAATCAAACCAACATTCGCTTGCCGATCAGCGAAAACCACGAAAAACGCAAGTTCGGCGGTGATCGAGCCATCTTGTTCCGTTTTATAGAGCTAAAACACTGTTAAAAGTTTTACGGCGGAGTAGTTTGTCATTGAACATTTACTGTTCTGATACAAAATATGTAAAAAAAGTTCTAACATCCTCCAGGATGGTTTTGTTTACGCCGCGATTTATCATGAGGACATAAAAAAACACTATATATTATCTATTCAGCTTATGCAATTTTAAGAAAATTGGGATACAAAAACTACATATTTGCTTATCCTTTCACATTAATTAACATCAAGGACTTCGATATAAATATACTAATTAAACTTTTCACAAACTAGCAATTAATAGTGCTAAGAAACAAATTAAAATGACTAAAAGAGCCCGTAGTAAATCCTGGTTCATATTATTCATCTACACAGACAAGTGATCTTTGTATTTAATGAATAGCAATCGTCGTTTACAAATAGGTTTATTTCACATACGGAAGTTATCTTCAGGTTATTCAATTTCAATTGCCTCTCCATCTAAATTACCAGATTTCATTTCAACGCAAATGAGTTATTGTTGCTTAAGTACAGAGTCCTGGACATCGCTTTTGTCTCCGCTGTAAATGCTTTTTGCATCAACGTTCTTCTTGAATCTGCATTAGATTGTTTTTATTCAAAAAATAGTTTCAATACTCTGTACGCTTGAGCGGAAAACTTAAGAAAATAACCACATTTCTTGTTATTTATTTGTATATATTATATGTCATATTTTAAAAAGGGAATTGTAAACAACCGATAGAAATAAGTGATATGTTTTACCCATCTAAAAAGGAAACTTCTCTAGTCATTCGTTCGCATACGCACGTGACCACAAGCTTAGCAAGTGCTCTTGATACGCAAGACTGTGTTCTGAGTAATCGGACGGGAACCTGCAAGCGACGACAAGCTTATTTTAATTCGTATGCAAAGAATAAAAATGTATTTTTTTTAAATATGTCTGTGCCTTTTAAATGTATTTCGAACCAGAAATATTGTATGGTACATTTAGTTCATGCATAAAAAATCTCCTTTAAAGAATAAACGCTTTTGTAACTGTTATAAACCACTCTTTAGAAGCTGTGGCATTCATTTTGACTTGCGTTGTTCACAAAGAGAGATTTAATCATAACACCAAATAATACTAATGATTGACTCAGCGCATCCGGTCCTGTTTAGCTTAACTGACACATTTATAAAGGTCATAAAAATCCTTAACTACCAACTGACATATAAATGCAACATAAATACTGTGACAGCAGAGACATAACAAACACTTCGCGCCATCTGTCTGCATTTCTGGTCACGTCTGCCAATGGAAATGTTTTCTAGCGTGGTTTTGTGAAGATAACACTTAAGGCCTTACATAACAAAAGCGGTGTAGGGAGAGAAACATCGTTAGAAGGCCGTAATCTCAGGATGGAACTTCTTTCTGAGAATTGCTTTTGTGTAAGTCGACCGTGAAAACGGTTGATGATTTCATTTTAATGTGGCACTTCCTTTGGACTGCGAGTTCATTACAAACAGTCTGCCGACGGATAACAGAAACTATTTACACATGTTGAGAGGGATAACAATGGTTTGGACTGAAGAAATTAAAAATGGAAATGAAAATACTGTTAAATAGTAACTGAAAAGGAAATAAAAAAAAATCTGTAGGTTAGCAATACACTAAAAGTAGAACAGGGATAGAAAAAAAAAACAAGACAATAGACAAAATAAAAGATGTATAGACTTTTCTGAGTCTTTACCTAGCACTCTTTCATTATTATATTCCTTTATGTGTACATAAATGTAAACTTTGATACATTTCCTCTTTGTTTGCCATATTTGTGATTTTTAGAATGTTCTTCATAAAAACGGTAGGAAAAAATGGAATGAAATGGCGTTTTATTTATGGACGCTCTTTAGCTGCTGTGGTTCTCAGAGTCCCATTCTATACTAGGGGTGAAAGACCACTTAATTTTGCTCAGAGGTCTCTCTATCAGGCTTGAGATTCGTTTACGTACGTACTTCTTTAAATATACGATACGGGAACAATGCCTTTACTTCCCCTCTGATGGAAGCTATGCGAAAAATTTTTACATCGAAAAAATCCATCGTCCTACGCCGGGTTTCAGCCCGCGACCTTGGGAATATGAAGTTAGCATGGTAACCATTACACCACGGAGGGTGACTGGTATGAAAAAGAGATACTGAAAGTCTGTAAATATTAAATACTATTCATTTGAATCTCAGTTGTTTTAAGCCTTTCATTTTCATTTATTGCGCCATTTTGCCTCAAATTATCTGATATTCAAAACCATTAATCCGGCCTCGTGTGTTTCAAATGGAGATTCTTTTATTTTTTAATTTTTACTTTCTCTACACTTACTATACACAAAAGGTATTGAGAAGGTATTGCAGTCCACCCAAAAATTCGATACCGAGAATTACATGTTTTGGATCCCCCTGAATCCAAAATAAACATTTTTAGAAAAAGGTCCATGTGTGTGCGTGCGTGTGTGTGTCTGTGTGTGTGACTGTGGACACATAGCTCAAAAACGAAAAGACCATTATTACCAAACTTGGTATTTAAGTTTGGTATCTTCCAAGGATGCGACACGAAGATTTTCAAAAAAAATCCCCCAACCCCAACTACCCTTTACGTGGAACTTTTTTCGAAAATGTTAATTTCCTCAAAAATGGGTGTATCGATTTTGATTAAATTGTCATATATTAAAGATATTTAGCTGACAAATAATATGTATATCTTGAATTTTCTGAAAATAGCCTCTGAAGACAACTTTATTCTGGATAAATTTTACGTAATTTTGCATAACTGCTAAACCGTAAGAGATGAACAAAAACTTAAACACAAAAAAAAAAAAAAAAAAAAAAAAAATGTAGACCACATTAAAACACACAATTTATGTCATATATATATATTTTTTTTCGTGGAGTTGTTCGTTTTTGACGTATTCCTTGTTTTTGGTTTCAGCTTTGAAAAACGTATACATTTCTCATAAAGGTATTTGTCAACTCCTGTCCATACAAACAAAGGAACTTCAGTCACATAGCAACCAGCTTATTTCGCATCTACTTACAAGGAAGTAAGTAATAAGACTATTTCTGTTAATTTTCTCTCGATTAGCATGAAGTAAAAAGCTTAATAATAATAATAATAATAATAATAATAATAATAATAATAATAATAATAATAATAATATGTTGCAGAGATTAGAGAAAATCCTGTGAATGGAACACATCAGACTTTTTTAAGAATATTTTTTGTCGAATAGAGAAAGGCATGTGAATTGAACACATAATATGTTTAAATAATAATTTGCTGAAGAATGGATAGACAAAATCACACGTGAATTAACACATTCTATATTTTAGGTTTCTTCATCTTCAGTGTGTAATGGGGACTCCCGGTAGCATATTTGGAATATGTAGTGCTTAATAACATTTGCTTATGACGAAGAAAACCCCCGAAGGAACTCTATCTAAAACGAAACTGGAGAGTTTTGAATAGCGATATTAAGAAACCAGTGCACTACTGTATTCTGTGCTGTGCACATAACATCGTTGTGCCTAAATATGTATTTATTCTTCAAATTATGAATTAAAATCTATGTAATTTTAGAAGATTTCCTATCCAATTTTTTTTTAATTTATCAGTTTTTTTATATATTTCTCATTTACATGGTTTACTTAAAAATTATCTATAGAAATATTAATAATTTTCTCACAACTAATTTTTACATATTCTATCATACTCTTTGGAAAAAAATTGAGTCTTGGCTATTATTTTGTATACTCTGCTAACATGTCCTTCTTATAATTAAAACCCATTTTCATTGGATCTATTATGAACATTCTTTACGATGCGAAAACAATCTGTCAAAACTAAGCAATTTTATGTCTTAAAACATTGAACGCATTTTTGGACTCACTGAAGTAATAAAATAATTGAAAAAGATGCACCAGATAGATAACTGTATGCGCTTTACAAAGGCACCTAAAGCAATCAAGCTTTTAACGAAAATTCATTGCAGTTGTCTATAGATTTTATAAAATTAATTATCTCATCTAAAACATAAACAAAAGTCTTATATGTTACACTCACATGACTTTCTCTAGCTAATCTACAAACAAACACCTGACGAAAGATAATTCTTCTTTCAACATCATACTATTTGACATGAACATTATTACTTAGTTCTTTATAAGTAGAATGGAACTAAGGGAATTCACTAGGCTAAAGTGATAATCAAATGTTTTAAAAGCTGTCTTTTGCGATTGCCATTGCAAATCGCTTCTTTGCTTGGCCAGGAGTAGAACAAAAGAAAAACGGACACTTCCGCCTGAGAAAAGTGTAAGTACTTCACAATTGAAATTAATAACAAGGAATACCCCGAAAACGGTAAGCTCCACGAAAAAAATGTATGACATACCTGGTGTATTTTAATAAGATCTACATTTTTTGTCTATACCTTACGGTTTACTAGTAATGCCAAATTAGGCAACATTCATTCAGAATAAACAGGTCTTTAGAATCTATTCCAAGAAAGTTCAAGATATACATTTTATTTGTGATATAAATGGCTTTAATATATGGTATTTTAATCAAAATCGTTAGAGCCATTTTTAAGAAAAATACAATTTTCGAAAAATTTTCCATGTAAGTTGTAGTTAGGTGTGGGGGGATTTTCTTGAAAATCTTCGTGTCGCAACCTTGGAAGATATCAAACTTAAATACCAAGTTTGATATTTAACCATCTTTTTGTTTTTGAGCTATGCTGTCCACAGACACACACACACACAGTCAGACAGACACATGTACACACACGCGCGCGCGGACCTTTTTCTAATTTTTTTTTTGATTCAGGGGGTCCTAAAACATGTATTTCCGAAATCTCGACATCGTATTTTTGCGTGGAACACAATACTTCTCTATCCCCCATTGTACTTGCGGGGCTAGAGAAAGTAATATTTAAGAGGATATACGCCTAGGTATATGTAGAACATCTCTTAAAATGTTAGCTAATTTCAGTTAGAAATTCAAAGCCGGTAATATTAAAAGAATGATGGCGTCTTAATTCACATAAATAATATTAGATCACGTACTTGTTTTCTGTATATGAGAGTACATGCAGAGAAAAGGGAAATATAGATCAACTTAGTAAAAGTAAGCTCAAGTATGGGTATAATCAGTACATAAGGACATAAAATAAACAAAAACAGGCAGGGCAGATCTATAGGTTCCTGAGATCGACCTCCGATAGGGAACACTTTCCCTTTCTCTATTGTATCAGCTGTAGTTTTTAAACTGCTGGGTTCCTTCTTAAGGCCAACGTCTTGGCGAGGACGTCAGGATTTGTGGCAACGGGATTATTTGTCATCTGAATACGTCCCAGGTGGCCATGTCACTGTTGAGGTCTCTTGGGATCGTGCGAGTAACGAAATTTAATGCGTTTCCAAGACAATTCCTTATACGTTTACAGCAAATTATTACGGAATGTAGAGAAAGTCGCAAAAGACATGTCGATCGCATGTGGCACTATGGCTTGACAGGTTATGTAACTGCGATATTCTACGCATGGCACTTCCTACAAAATAAGACGTTGGGTCAATGACACTAATTAAAAATAAGGGAGAAATGCAGGTTAGATGAAATAAAAAATAAAAGCGACAAGAAATGTATAGCTTTGTTTTGGAAAAAATGCTAATTGTGATGCAAAAACAAGTAATGCATAAACCTTTTCATGGAAAAATATTATTCATCCACATAATAAGTCACTCTCTATTAAAATATTATTCATTTTCAAACTATTACATGTATGTATTTCATACACAAAAAATATAGGGGAAGCCAAGTATATATAACCGAATATTATGGAAAAGGTAACTGCTACAAAGTAATGGCGTGCGTGTGAAATTATATGCATTTTATACTTTTTCTTTCGTTCACTAAAAGAAAGTAGAGGAAATATTGCATTGCACCAAAAAATTCGATATCGATATTTCATCGGAAACTCTTGCTTTGAGGCTCCTTAAATAAAAAAGCACTTTTTATAAAAAGTGTGAGTGTAAAGTCTGTCTGTTCTGTGTGTTTGTAAGTAAACGGCATAACTAAAAACTTAACAATTTTCAAAAAACTTCCCCCAAGGCATACTACACTTTACAAGGGTAAACTTTTTTATTTTTGATGTTTTCATAAATTTGTTTAACAAATTTGGTTAAATACCATTTCATGACAAATAAAACGTATGACATAAAATTTCTGGGAATAAAGCGCGAAGCCCTCTTAATTCTGGGCGACCGTTGCATAATTGGCAAATAGTAAGAGATATGATCTTACTACACAAAAAATGTAGTTCTAGTTAAACCATACATTTTATATAAAATGTTGATGCGTTAACCAAATATTCTTTATTAAATTTTTTGGATTTTCAAACCCTATATTTTTGCGAGTAATAAGGCGTAATTCGATCTGTAATGCTCGTATAAAGAGCATAGAATTTAAGTGGAGTCTTAATAAAATTCGCAGAACTCTGAGGGAGGACTACAGATTCTGTTAAAATAGTGACCGTAAGAGAATAAATGAATTTGCGTTATTGTTTGCAACGAAATGATTCATGTTGGAAGACAATTTACCTAGTGCACATCAGTTACATAAACACTGACGAAGGTGATACCGGTGCCCCAAACTGTTGGCGAAGGCAAACCGAAGCGCCGGTGTCCTCCACCAGAGGCCACGGTCGGAGGTTCATAAATACGCTGCTGTTGTCGGAGAAATCAAGGATGTAACGTCAAAACAATCGGGAACCTTTAGCAGAAATTCGACCAAGGTCAAGCTGAGGAACACCTACAACATGCAGTGCATGCAAGGCCGCCGGTGTTACATGCAGCTTAAGCTCCTGGGTGTATGGGAGTCAAGGAGATGCGGAACAGTTTGTCTTGTCATGGGTGTTCCGTTGAAGGCTGCGCTGGTTTCCGTGACTCATTCCACCTCCCGTACTCCATACCGGAGTACACACTACTTTCCTTGTTTCTCCAGCAATTATAACAAGGCTCCTCGCGACGGTATTAGTCGTTTATTTCACTTAATGCAGTACGAAGCTTACGTTAGTTACAAGGTTTAGGTGCATGGTGTTGCAACACCAAAAGGCTTGTCATAATTATTTAATATCCTAAAAATTTCGCATATTTCATGAAGTATGCTATTATTATGTTTTTAATTTACTTACTTCAGTGCCTTGTATCACCACAGTTGAGAATTTTTATTTTGTATACATCATAATTTTTGCTGACATTATAACCACAAACGTGCCCCACGCAAGCATGTATCACGCGTTCATATCTTCGGTAAAGCATCGTTAAGCGTACGTAGCTTTTATTTTCTATTGGTAGTATTTCTGTGTGGAGCATCGTTTCACTGTTTTCTTTATTGAATTTGAATTCCTAGTTCATGAGTTTGCCGCTGTGCGCCATGGTTACGAGGGATCAGCTGGTGGCCCACAGATGGTACTTGCGTTCGCGAAATGGCGGAATTTTGCCCACGAACCTTCCTTCAAGGTATGAGATTCTTTTACGTGCAAATAAACATTGCAGACAAGAAGAAAGCAATCCTTTCTTCCGAGGAAAGCAAAGCTAAGAGTTTTTGCGTACGAAACAAATCCATTACGCTCCTACAGGTTTGAATCTGAAATTTTGGGTTTTAGAGGGAAGCAAAGTAACCACCACACTACGGTATTAAGTAACTATCAAATCTGATTTGTTAAATTTACATGAGTTTCTCTACATTCAAATATTTTTATAAACGCTTAATTTTCCATCTACTTTATGTTAATCGAGAAAAACGGAAATTTAAGAGAAAGTAAATATTATTCGCTATGTGATGGCTTTGAACTGTTGTTCTTTTTGCATGACCAGGATAAAATAGAATTCTGATATACACACATGAGATTCTTTACTCTCTATCGTTTATTACGGCATACAATCTATTGCTACCAAAGTTTATTTTTGTATCCTCATATTTCGATCCAGACAAACAAGGTTTTGCAGAAGAAACTACCTTTCACATTTCGTTCCAGAGAGAAAGGGATAGCTATAATGAACTGATTAAGATGATGCATCTTGTAATTTGACCAACAGTTGTGAAACATCGAGGAAAAAAAACTTTCTTTTCATAATAAAGTAATACGAATTTAAAAAAGATATAAAAAATATACTTAGCGTTTTTCCTCACTTAGCACACTTTAACCAATTAATTGAGCTTTAAATGTGCAGGAGAATGTTTATTTGCAGGCAATCCCAACTTAAACGTTGTTTTCTCGCAACATTTTTTCAACACTTTTCCATACTTCAAATGCTCCTGACATGAAATGTTTACTAATTTGTTTAAAAAGTTTTAGCCTATCTCTCAAAAGTACATTAAAGAAAATGGTCATATCATTTTCCGAAATAATGCTCTAATTTTTAGAAACAGATTGTTATATTTTCAAAAATCAAGACTTTTGTCGCGTACGAAGAGTAAACATTTTCCTACATAAATTAGTATTGATATAAAAAATATGCTATGAAAGATTTATTTATAATAGTAAAAGTTGAATTTTTATGCGTCACATGGCTCATTTTTATTAGAACCATTAATTTAGACAGTAAAAGTACTTTGAATAAACATTTTGATACATGGCAAAAATATCACTCATTGTGTGTAATAAGTTTCAGTATAATTGTCTTTCATAATGTATATTTCCTTATTTCGCTTGTACCTACAAGAAAATCTATAATAAAACAATTTCCGATTATATTTATTTGGATTTGCATGAAATTGATGGAAGATTAAGTTTTTGCAAGTATAGCAAAATAGAGGAAAAGTCATGTGAAGGTTACAGATACGATTTTTCAATATCAGTTATATTTAAGCAATAATTAATTAACACATTAAAATTAGCGAAAATAATTTGTCTCGTAAGTTTATATTTTGTACTCCTTAATCATAACTTAAAAATCGGTTTCCAACATTTTTATTAAATATTCCTTAGAGTCCTATTAGATATTGATAGAAATAACATTTTAATTTTTCATGTTTTTCAATTTTTTTTCAATTAAAATAATTAATAAAGCAATGATTAACTTTAAAGCTGCCGAATATATTGCAATGAAAATTTCTATATGGGCTAATTATTTACTGTATTAAGTGCTCAATAAATTACAAAAACATATGATAAATGTATAATTTATAAATCCCATTTATGTATATCCTTAAAATATTAGTGAACTTAGAAGGCCTGCATATACATGGTGTAAAATTCCAGTCTGATATCTTAAATCGTTTCTAAGATAACGATTCAAGACTTAAGCGGGTTTAACAATGGCGGCGTAATCTCATCTTAAGTGTTTTTATGCAAATCTGTGAAAAACGGGTTGAAATATTCATAAACACTTTTAGTTTACTTATCGAGATATATCTGTAATTTAAATTATGCAAACTAAAGACACAGAAGGGAATTTTTAGCGATTTTGGTCAAAAATGTCGTTTTTTGTATTTTTGGTGCAAACAATGCATCATACTTTAAAGTACATATTTGGAATGTTTTATTTTCTTAGGAGGAATGTAACATCTTTTTTGGACGTCATTTTAAAACTTTTACTTGGTTAACTGACTCTCTAAGTCAAACTTTAAAGCAATGTTTCTCAAGTTCAGTTTATATTTTTCACATATTTAAAATCTAAATTCTTTCACAAAAAAATGCAGCTACAGATCTGAAATTTTTTCCAAACGTACTTCAGAATGTGTGCAATGAAATGATATATTAGAATTTTTCTATATTAGGCACATTTTAGTTTAAAAATAACACAATCATACTATACTTTTTTCCATTCTATTATTTCGTGGTATAAAATATATTTTTTAAAAAAATCCTATCAAATATTTAGAAATTTACATTATAAATTTTGTTACCAAAATTTAAGGAATGTGGTTTTAAAATTTACATTTTGGTTACGATATCTGTCTGAGAAGATAGATTTTGAATTTGCAAATAAAATTGGTTTAAGTTAATTAATATATCCAGAATGATGTTACATATTGTACTGAAACTTTGTATAGATACTTCTTTTGTTACTAGTAATGTCTGTGACAAAAATCAAACTCTAGTTCTAATATTCTACAAAGTGGCTTCTAGCACTTTGGTGTTCTCTTAAGACGAAATAGTGTAGAGAAATTCCAAACACTGAAAAATTAAGACGTTCTCCATTCCGGACCAAATGGCTAAAGCTATATTGATTTATTATTTTGCTCGAAATTATAAAGATGGTGTTATTTTAAGATTTATGAAGCAGTCTACCTTGTGAGTAAACCCTTGCACTAAAGAGAAATACAGACCAATGCAAAGAATTCTGTAGTGGATTAATTCAACACACTATAGCATTATGCCTTTCGTGAGCACTAAAGGATGCAAAACAATTTTTAAAAATCTTATGTGTACTATTCACATGACTTTCTCTACCTAATCTGCAAACAAATTTCTTACAAAAGATTATTCTTCTTTCTACTCCATGCTATTCGAGATGAGCAATAATAGAATGGTCTTGTTTGTTAGTTCCTTATAAGCAGAAGGAAACTAAGGGAATGCATTATGCTAAAGCGATAGTCAACTGTTTTTAAACCTGTCTCTATGACAATTGTCATTGAAATTCGCTTCTTTGCATGGCCCGAAGTAAAACAAAACAAACCCGAACAAACTTCCTGCTTGAGTAAAGTAAAAGCATTTTAAAAATTGAAACCAATATCAAGGAATATCTCGGAAACCGTTAGTTCTATAACAAAATGTAAATGATATAAAATATGTTTTGACGAAATATACATTCTCTGTGCAGTAAGATTTTTTTCTATCTCTTACGGTTTACCAGTTATGCAAAAGTCACTCAGATTGAAGAAGGCCTCAGAGACTATTCCCAGGAAACTCAAGATATACATTTTATTTGTTATGTAAATATCTTTAATATACAGCATTTTAATCAAAATCGTTACACCATTTTTGAGAAAAATCAACATTTGCGAAAATGTTTCCATGTAAAGGGTAGTTTGAGGTGAGAGAATTTTCTTCAAAATCTTCGTGTCGCATCCTTTGGAGAAACTAAACTTAAATACTAAAGTTTATATTTAACGTACTTTTCGCTTTTAAGTTACATACACAAAGACACACACTGACCTTTTTTTCTGAATTTTTTTTTTTTGGATTCGGGGGTGTCAAAACATACATATATTTCCGGTGAAGTCTCGGTATCAATTTTGGGGGAATACTATACCTTCTCTACTTGCTATGTACGAGTACGTTGTACGTATGCACTAGAGAAAAAACAAGCGGTTTGATTCAGGATGGAAATATTTGATTAACAGAGGCTTCAGTTTACACAGCATAAAAATGATTAATAATTATATTTCTTGGTCAATTATATTACTGTTTATCTCATAAACAGCGTTTTGTGCCTTATTCAAGTTTCCCTGAGATGCGGGTACATACCTAAGTACCTGCAAATCTGCTCATGAATGTTTTATTTTGACACGAACCAGCTGATATGTTCTGCAGTTGTAATGATTCTTTGCTTAATTAAGAAAACAGAAACGAATACCGGTATCGACTAGTAGTTTCTAGTTTCTTTTCTAACCTGCTTGTTTACAGTACGGACAGCTGTGTTTGGAATGGTGACATAGGTATTTGTTCACAAGGTTAATGAAGGATGTTAACAACCGTCTCATAAATATCGAACTGCTATCTCGCAACATCGCAAGTACATGGTTAATAAAATGTGATAATAGTGAAAACCGCTCGCTGTTCAATATAGCCCTAAAGAAAAGTATACCGGAAGTTTGTTAATGTTGCTTTTACCTGTAGCGGCTGAGAAACGTACTAGAGAATTAGCTGTAGGAATGCTTATTTTGCTTGCTCATTTTGGTGTGTACAGCTGAATATCACTTATTTGTGTTATAAATTAGTACAGAAACTGGCGTAGTACAGGGACAGTGGGAGTAAAATTTCAGATTTCTATATTTTTGTGTATTTTTAAGTCTTTATTATGATTACATTGCTATTGTGTTAAAATGAATACCAACTTCCATTCAAATTGGATAAATTATTTGCAAGATATAAATTATTTTATATGTTTTATTGTGAAAATATATTGCTTAACCAAAATATTCCTGCGCCTCAAAATTTGAGAAAATTGGTTGGCATTTTACTTTCATTTTCTATACATACTATATACATAGTGTATAGAGAAGGTATTATATTGCACCCAAAAATTCGATATCGAGATTTCACCGAAAATATATTGCTTTGAGACCCCAGGACCCAAAAAAATATTTTTTAGAAAAATGTCCGTGGTAGTGTTTAACGCCCGCTTTAACTACTTATGGCACCGCAGGCGGTGACACTGATGATACATGAATGATGATGGAGCACCGGTGGAATGAGCTGGCGCGGGAAACCGGAATACCTGGAGAAAACCGGCCCCAGCGCCGCTTTGTCCACCACAAATCTCACATGCGGTCATTTGGGATCGAATCCAGGCCGTCTAGGTGAGAGGCGAGTGGTCTAACCACTTGGCCACGGCGCGGCCTGTGTGTGTATGTGTGTGTGTATGTGTGTGTGTATGTGTGTGTCTGTGGGCAGCATAGCTCTAGAACGAAAATGCCGTTAAAAACTAAACTTAGTATTTAATTTTAGTGTCTTCCAATGATGCGACACGAAGATTTTCAAGAAAATCCCCCCACCCCAACTACCCTTTACATGGAACGTTTTTCGAAAATTTTGATTTTCTCAAAAATGGCTCTAACGATTTTGATTAAAATGTCATACATTAAAGACATTTACACGGCAAATAAAATGTATATCTAGAATTTTCTGAGAATAGCCTCTGAAGACTACTTTATTCTGGATGAATTTTACGGAATTTTGCATAGCTGCTAAACCGTAAGAGATGGACAGAAACTTACTACATAGAAATTGTAGAGCACATTAAAGCATACAATTTATGTTTCATACATTTTTTCGTGGTGATGATCGTTTTTAAGATATTCCTTGTTTGTGGTTTCAGCTTTGAAAAACTTATACTTTTCTTATACAGGAATTTGTGAGCTCCTGTGCATACAAACAAAGGAACTCACATAGCAACCAGTTTTTGATTGTTACTCTAACCTATGCTACTCTCTTATTTCGCTTCTACTTACAAGGAAGCAAGCTATTTCATCAATTTTTTCTCAATTAGCATGAAATAAATATAAGCATAAGCTTTTTAACAATAATTTGATGTAGAGAAAGTCATATGAATGGAACACATCAGATTTTTTTAATTGGAGCTTTGAGCCACACACACCCAAAACTTTACTAAATATCGTGGATATTTAAAAAAAAATAATTATTGAATTATTATAACTATTTTAAAGATTATAAATTTTAATGCATAAACTTAATTATTTTTCAAAAATGATATTTATGTTTGGATAATTTTGTCTCCTTTAATATTACAGTAGATAATTCTGTACACCTAAGTGAAATATTAGTTGATTTTAAACAAACACGGAGACGCATGAAACATTTTGAAGGTATAAAAATATAATTTTGAGGAAAACACTGTTTTACAAAATAGTATGCTAGAAAATAGATATATTCTACGATATGAATGGATGGGGGGGGGTATTGAATCTATAAGGATGCCTAAAGTACAATTTACTGTCTTTGCTTTCGGACCTGTATAGCACAGTCTTTTTCATAAGAGCTCATAGGAAAATTAAATAAAAACGAAGCTGGTGCACAACAAAAAGGGATGGGCACAGACTTTTCTCAATGCTTTGCTGCTATTCATGGCATATTTTGTTCTCATGCACACTAACATCTCCAGAAAGCGTCTACTCTAACGCAGTTTAAACCTCAGTGTCCCTATATTATTGGAAAAATAGTTTGTATATAATATATTACGCAAAATATTGCATTTACGCAAGTCGCATTCCCTGTTTTATCAAAAACCAAGTTATAAGCAATTTTGAATTTAAAATATTGCTTAATTGTACCTGCTGTATGGCTTAAATGCACGTAGACAGCGCAAGTCTGGTGACCATGTGCACTATCTCGATATAGAGGTTACCGTAGCAAATGCTGACTTTGTCACGATGAATGGTCGTTTGTGGTACATTAACGAAGGTAAAAGTTTGTCGAGGATTTTACTGCGTTTAAATCTGACGGTTGTCGACTATCTCCCACTTCACTTATGTTGCAATTTTAACATGGCGGAACAATAGAGATTAAGTTCCGAACCAAAACAAACACTGGCTTTTTGCCAATGAACGAATCTGATAAAATTCGATCTGTCTATAGTGTTAACACCTTAAAACTTTTTACATGAGATATACCTTAAATATCCTCACCACAAATTCCACACACTCACGGCATTATGTAGTTGATACATAGTGCAATAAAGATTGGATTTATTGCAATGTTTGCATTGACAAGAATGCTAGGATACATTAATTGCATATGTATGTATATAAGTATCCGATAAATTAACGAGGTAAGTGTCGACGTTGTCATCGGCTGTAGTAGATAACGTGTAACTCTGTATTCAAGAGGTTCCGAGTTCATATTTTTCTGAGCATAATCTATTTTTATCTGTCTCTCTTTTTCAAAAAGCTAATGTCGACTAAACTAAATGAACGTTTAATCAGTGGGAAACGAAAGGAAAGAAATGTATCCATAATATTCGAGCATATTTTTCTACTCAATTGTAGAAGTTGCTGCTTATGTTTCTTCACTTTCCATATTTTCTTAAAAGTTGCATGTAAAATTAAGCACATCTACTTCGCTTTAGAGAGGCTTGGGAGTACTTTGATTTCCTCCATTGTATGCTGAGCCAAGAGATAGAACAAATGAAAAACACACGACGTGATGTACTTCCGGGTGCGTTCGAATTAACATTTATCTACAATGAACGGTGTTCAACCAACTAGGCAACCACGGTCAACTAAACTGCGGTGAACATTAGAGCGGTACTGAAGGGCTTGTTTAACGAGAATGCTGCACAGACATTTAAGTGTCTTAATTAGTTGAGCCACATGGCTTAGATGGTAACACTTGCGGCTACCATTAGGGAGGTCTTGGCTTTCAAATTTCCTTTCCCTATCTTCTTTCTTTCTTTCTTTTTCTAGCGTGGTTGTTCTAGGTCGGAGATGAATGCTGGGTTGAATTATACACTACCTCAAAGTTTATTCCTCTCTCTATATTTTCTTGTTTTATCCTGTTTCAGCATTGCAGAGCCAGGCAACGAGGACTGGTACGATGCAGCAAGGCGAAGGAATTTGCTCTTTGAAAAATTCTTCTCCCGGGTAGTTGGATCTCCCGTCTGGTGCTTTGCTGAAGGATCCTTAATAGTGGGTTAGCGCCTTAGACTTGAAGTACGTAGAAGAATAAGCTTTTATAAGAATAGCTTGTTACAGAATAGGTAGAAAAGTCATGTGAATATACCACATGAGAGTTTTTACCATAGATATACACAAAAATGACTATACTTGCACAAAATAGAACCCATTTTAAAATTTAAAAATAACACTAATTCGTAAAGGGGAAAAGGATGCAGGGACGAGAATTGCATGCAAATATTTCCTTGCATTCTTAAAATATGCGAGTCTTAACATGAAATTTGTTACTCTTCCAACGTGTCTTTTGCTAGTCGGTTAAAAAAGCCCATGAACATAAATCAACATACAGGCCTCTTTATGTGAAATTCCTCGATTTATTTGGGGACCTCTAACAATTTGTTTCTCTTGATCTCGAATTTTTGGTTTGGGTGAATGCTTTTTCTACTTTAGGTGTGCAGTAAATAAGGAAACAATAAAGTGGAAACGCTGAGAAATAGCAATCAACAGTCACTTCAGTATTACTAATAAATTGTTATTCACCAAGCTACTAATATTCTTATTGCCTAACGATTTATACATATTTAATCGATGTAATACTTCTCACTAATCTTAAGGCTGCTGTTTCTTCTATATATGTGTTTTTGAAGACAGACAGATACGCTGATGACCGGATGGATAGATGGCTGGCTGGCTGGATTGATGGATGGATGGATGGACGGACCTACAGGTAGGTAATGTAAATTTATTGGTGTAAAATTATTGAAATTATTATAAAAATACTTAACACTCATTCTCAATAGAAAGCGAAGAAAGCCGCAAGCGGTTTCCAATTGAGAGCGGAAAAATGACCGTACTTTTTAATACATATATTGGCCTTCAGGCATGACCTATTTGGCCATCATGGGGGAGAGAGAACTACTCAGATGGAACACAAATACAGAAACAACACAAACACCCATGCCCAATGCGGGACTGAAACCCGCGATCCCCTGCCACAAATACCGTACATTGTTATTTAAGATAAAGGTGAAATGTGAAGAAAATAAAGAAGAACAAAATGTATATAGAGAGCTTACCCAAATCTAGGGAAGTTGAAACTCCTTATACTTGCAGTTCAATGAGTTAAGGAGGTTCAGTCTGTCTGACCTCTAACACATTCACAGTAAATATGCGAATATTGAAAACAGGTAAAGGGTTTTCTGGTCTGACTTTACATGAAAACATATTTTCAATATCTAAGATGTTTTCACTTCTTCAACAAAAACAATGCCCGGTTTATTTTTGTATAGCTACCCTTGCACCTAAAGCGGCAACGAATTGAATTTCTCAAGTAACTAACAAGAAAGCTCTTTAGCTATTTTGATTTTTTTGATTTTGTTTATTTCATTGAGCATCTAAGGTTATATCGGGGGCTTTGCATTAGAAACCACCCATTGTCTGTAGGTTCTTTACACTAGGTTTAAATCGTTTTATTTTCTTCAAACACACATTTCCTCACATACATACTTCCAGACTCTATAGTGGATTAATTCCTCGCCCCTGCCGGAAATCGAACTCGGGACCTTCGGGTTAGAATTCAGCTTGCTGACCACTCGACCACGGAGGCAGTCTGTGAAAATTAGTTTCCTTGCTGACCTCAGATTGCTGATAGTATGTCTGTCGCTCTTTGTTCTATTGCTTGATTTAGCTAGTGCGGCCACGTGAAATCTTGATATTGATATTGCTTTGGGGGGGGGGTGGAGTGCAATATTTCCTCTAATAGCTAATGATATAGAAGCTATAATATTTCTCGTTGATGAGCATTTAAGAAGTTAAACCAATTCTTCGTTGGTGTTATTAGGGTACGCAAGCCAAGTTAGATACAATTCAGGATATTTTATTTTATTTATTTATTTATTTTTGTAGCTTAACGTACTTTAACCTGGTTGGTCATATAGGCAATGAATGAAATTGGTGAAATGATGTTCAAATGATCTCGGGGTCCGTGGAGCTTAAAGTTACTCGACATTCGTCTTCTCAGGATAAGGGAAAACCCAAGAAAAAACCTTATCGGGCAAACTCACCCTAAGCGAGATTCGATGAAACAGGCACGCCACCACCATATTACCCAGGTGGGCTATGGATGTTTTATTGTCATGCTCTGGTTATCAAAGTATAGGGTAGGATAGGATAAGTCTCAGCATTGCACTTAAGCCCATCATTAGGTCCATTGTCTCTTATTGTCTCTGGAAGGTAGGATGATGAGAACTGAAGGGGCGACGAAGAGCACAAGCAAGAAGAGCCTTTTAAAGTTTAGTAGTAATTCTGATGATACAATAAACGGAGCTATAGGCCCAAGTAAAATAACTCAGGTTTTGTTATTAACATCACAGAAAACGTCAAAGTATTATAGGTTTTAATAAAAATCACAATATGTCCTTTTATGTTCAGAGAGAGAGAGAGAGAGAGAGAGAATGGAAACGACAAGAAGGAAGGAGAGGGGTTGCAATAAACGCAACACCGAAGCTGCAGTAACATGTGTGGCACCTCACTGTGCCTTATTCATTTGTATGTTCAAACTTCCGGGGCCGATCACTCCAATGGAAGGTTCTTCCGTGTTTTGTTGGTCGCTAGACGAATGGTGCTTTGTTTAATTTGATTCGCGAATTTTACTATAATCCTTTTCATCGCCCAATTTCATTTCCTTCTTTTTCAATTGTTTACCAGACTCCAAGCTGATCAACTATCCTGGATATGCTATGATCCAGAATTTGCATGCTTTTCCACAGGAAGTCCTAGGACTTGAAAGATATAAGCATTTCGTATGACTTCTATATACTGCCAATATACTCCACCTATGACGTCAGTAATGGTCAGAGGTGGGGGACGCAGCGGTCGGAAGGTAGACCTTGGCCCGACTTTGGGCTGTTGCGCCACAGAGTTTAGTTTGGTTTATGTGAACTCAAGTTTGTTGTCTCAGCTCAAAGTAGTAGGCATGTTGGACGAGGCATTCATATTTTCGGAACACATTGCTGAACACAGGATAGTAAATGGTCAAGCAAGGTATTTCTTGGCCGCGCCGTGGCCGAGTGGTTAGACTACTCGCCTCTCACCTAGACCGCCCGTGTTCGATCCCAAGCGACCGCATGAGAGATTTGTGGTGGGCAAAGTGGCGTAGGGGCGGGGTTTTCACCGGGTTCTTCGGTTTCCCCTTCCACCGGTGCTCCATCTCCATTTCATGTATCACCAGTATCATCGCCTGAGGTGCCACAAGTAGTAAAAGCGGGAGTTAAACACTACCAAAAGAAAAAAAAATCTTATCTAGGTTGTAACTGTTAATAATGACGATTATTGTGAAAAAGTGGACCTAAATAATGAAAACGTTCCCAGCAGTAGCGGCCAGTGTTTTAGAGGTTTCGTGTATTAATGATGATCTGTAACGAGCTTTCGAGTGTAAGGATCGTATCAACATCGCTGGTGTGTCGTGACTTTGATCAAATAATTGATTGCTCAAGAAGTAGGAACTAGCGTGTTAACCATCAAGCCAGCCTAGAGAATTCGGTATTCACAAAGATTGCACCTTTGAACAAATTAAATAGGTAATAGGTTGCGCTGCCTGCCTGATCTTGCATCTTGTTAAAGTGGAACCCAATATAATATACGCGTAAGTACTATAAAACGTGCATTATGTTTATTATTGAAGTGTATACCTGATTTATTGGTTTATTAAAAGTTTGAGTAATAATTTAATAAAGTAGTTTCAATTCCATAAGTAAATCCACCTTTATACTTTCTCATTCATTATTTTAGCCGGGATACAGATTTCAGAACAATTATAAAATATACGGTCTTTCAAAAATAAGTTCGAACATTAAAGCTCTATAAATATTATAAAAAAAATGGGTCAAATATAAGCGTTTATAAAAAATTGGGAAGATGTCCGTCGATCTCTTTTTACTTTCTCTACACATACTATGTACATAGCGTATAGCAACGGTTCCCAACCGGTGTACCCCGGCACCCTAGGGTGCCGTGTGATTGGCTAAGGGGTGCCGCGAGATATTGAGATAAACAAAAAAAAATACCTTCTACTGAAGCCTTAAGTCTTATAAGGTCTTGAAATAAAATAAGTCAAATCAATTACTCTCATGCACGGCAGATGGTGACAGTGGTCGATTCATTTCAATAATTCAGTTATACTAGTATCTCACAGATGGCATTACAGCTATACCTTGCCGAACATTCCCGAGACTACTCACTTCCTCACGAACATTCCCGAGACTTCGACAGATGAATATATAAAAGTGTACGCCGCTTGGCGCTTTCAGGTGCCTGTGTGTTTAGTTTGTGGCGAAACACTTAGCAACGAGGCCATGGTACCTAGCAAACTGAACCGGCATCTTACAACAAAGCATCCTAGTGTGTCACAGAAAAGTGTAATGTATTTTTCACATATATTAGAAGGGGAGAAGAAAACAGCTGTGCGAATGGTAAAGAGAATGACCATAGGTGATACTGCTCTTGAAGCCTCATTTAAAGTAGTAGAACTGATAGCTAAAAAAAAAGAAACCTCATACTCTTGGAGAAGAAATCATTGGCTCTACATGTCAAGTTATAGTTTCAACAATACTTGGCGAAGGAGCAGCTAATCAAATTTCGAAAATTCCTCTGTCCAACAACACAATCGGCCGCAGGATATCTGAAATGTCATGCAATGTCAACGAACAAGTCACGGAGAAAATAAAAACTTATAGAACATTTGCTTTGCAAGTAGATGAGAGTCTCGATATTGGTGACAAACCGCAACTCCTTGGTTTTATCAGATATATTGATGAAAAAGATATTAGTGAACAGTTTCTGTTCTGTAGACCGCTGGAGACTACAACCACAGGCCATGATATTTTCGTTTCTATTAATTCCTATCTCAATGACCATGATCTTTTATGGAAAGACTGTTGTGGTATATGTACAGATGGTGCACCATCAATGTCTGGGAAAATTAAAGTTTTTACTGCCAGAGCTCTCAATGAAAATCCATCCATTATTATAATTCACTGTTTTCTGCATAGAGAGGCATTAGTCGTGAAAGCGTGTAATGAAGAATTTGCTGAAGTGTTTAACCAAGTTGTGAAAATGGTGAACTATATGAAGTCTCCACCTTTAAAGTGCAGAATTTTTGAACAGTTATGTCGCGCAACGGATGCAGCTCATACCTCTTTGTTACTTCACACAGAAGTAAGGTGGTTGTCGCGGGATCGTGTATTGAACCGGTTTCTCGAACTTAAAGAACAGCTAAAAACTTTTTTTAAGGATGAAAATCAAGACATTTCATGAGCTCTTACTAAGTGATTCTTGGTGTTTTGAACTGTCGTATCTGGCAGATATTTTTCATAAGCTGAATGAACTGAATGTTTCGATGCAGGGTCGACATGAAACAATAATCTCCTCAACCAATAAAACGAAAGGTTTTAAAAGAAAACTTAGTTCTTGGAAGTCTGCAGTTCAAAAAGGAGATTTGTTGAACTTTCCATCTCTTCTTAATGTGGCAGGAGATAAAGATCTGGGTAAACTGAAAGACCGCATTTGTGATCACTTATCAAGATTGCAAGATGCAATAGATGCGTACTTTCCAACTATTTCCACTACCAATCTCGACTGGGTTGTCTCACCATTTGATTTCGTAGATAGTGCAGAGGAAATAGATTTCACTGCTTGCGAACGAGATGAATTTATTGATCTTTGCGCTGATTCCGCACTCAAAGGTAAGTTCACCAAGAGTGAGGCGTCGGTGGCTAGTTTTTGGCTTCAACGGAGAGAGGAGTACCCTAACCTAATGAAGAAAGCAATTAACGCACTTTTGCCCTTTTCAACATCCTATCTATGCGAGCAAGCCTTCTCTGCTATGGTGACAATAAAATGCAAAGCAAGAAATATACTGAATAACCTTGAGGATGATTTGCGTGTTTCACTGTCAACTGTAAGACCCGACATCACATATCTGTGCTCTAAGCACCAATCACAAGTTTCACATTAATCATTACTGGAACAAAATTTATTGATGTATTTTTACTCAGTGATTGTAGTAAAGTTTACTGTATTATGTTATGGTGTACGTTATTATTATATAATATTTCAATAAATTAACATATTAAGCTTAATTTTCTTTTAATTCAAGGAAGGATGCACCTGGTGTTTAATGTTATTCCCAAGGGTGCCGTGATCTTCAAAAGGTTGGGAAACACTGGTGTATAGAGAAGATATTGCACTCCACCAAAACATTCGATATCGAAATTTCACCGGAAATATATGTTTTAGGGTCCCCTGTATCCAAAATATGTATTTTCAGAAAAAGGTCCGTGTGTCTGTGAACACGATAACTCAAAAACGAAAAGTCGGTAAAATACCAAACTTGTTTAGTATCTTCCAGGGATGCGACACGAAGAATCCCCCTACCCCAAACTACTCTTTACATGGAACTTTTTTCGAAAATTTTGACTTTCAATAAATGGCTCTAACGATTTTGATTTAATTATCGTATATTTAAGATATTTACCTGAAAAACAAAATGTATATTTTGAATTTTCTGGGAATAGCCTCTGAAGACTACTTTATTCTGAGTGAATTTTACGGAATTTTGCATAACTGCTAAACCGTAAGAGATAGACAAAAACTTACCACACAGAAAATGCAGAGCACCTTAAAACACACAATTTATGGTGCATACATGTTTTTCGTGGAGTTGATCGTTTTTGAGATATTCCTTGTTTTTGTTTTCAGGTTCGAAAAACTGCAGGAATTTGTCAACTCCTGGCCATACAAACAAAGGAACTTCAGTCACATAGCAGTCAGCTTTTGACTATCGCTTTAACCTATACTATTCCCTTATTTCCCTTCTACATACAAGAAAGCAGGTAATAAGACTATTTCTGCTAATTTTTTGTCGATTAGCATGAAGTAAATAGAAGCATGAGATTTTTAAAACTATTTGGTTGCAGAGATGTAGAGAAAGTCATGAGAATTGAACACATCATATTTTTAACTTATGCATTCTGTCTGCGACACCATATTATGAAGTGGGGTTGATAATAATGGAATGAAGGAGAGTAAATTAATTTCTAGACCTATTCATGCTCCTATTCATGAATTGGCACATAGTGAAATCAATACACCTCTAATTAAGTTTCTTAAAAAGAGGATTTTTGTTGAATTATTGGGCATGCGTCAGGAAAACTCACATTTCAAGTTAACCACACAACCAAAAGTCGGCCGGATTGCGATCAGGAGATACGAGTTCCTACTCATGACACGGTCGCCAAACATCTGTATAATTAATAGGTGTAGATGTAGGGTGGAGCGATATCTTTCATGGAAATTATGTTTTCCTTATCAGGATTCCTCAGTCGTTTATTGCACACTGTGGTCAGAAAATGACTCTCAGGGTTTAATTCAACAAGATCTTCATGATTTAAAGGTTACTGTATTTATCATCGGCCCATGTTTCTACCAAGAAGACAATAATGGAATAAAACCGACTGCTACAGAAAACGGTGTGTGCTACTTCAGCGTGTTACAGAACTTGGTCATTCCTAGATAGCAGGTATACATCGACGTAGAAAACTATCCTAATTAGTTTGTTGCGGAATGATCCAGAGTAGGCGAAGAAATATATTTAAGCTTACTGCACGTGACTAAAAACGTGCTACTCTATGGGAAGGAATCACACGCCCCGACTGGTTTCCTAAACCGTAGACAGATACTAGCTTCAAGGTCTGACCGTGATACACATACTCATACACAAAAGGCTAGGCCGACACAACGATTTTACAGAAACAATCTCTTCAATAGCTAACTCCTTACTTGGGGGCGGGGGCGGGGGCGGGCAGGGATCTTTTAACAGGAAACTTACTGAGTTTTATTGAGGAAATAACTAAAAGGGAAATTGTGAAGCGCCTTGTTTTTTCTTTTTAAGTAGCGTTTAGCCTCGTTCCACTTCGTGATATGCATTAGTGATATGCCTAATTTCCGGGCCTTTTCCAATTATAAAATATCAGGACACCTGAACGGTCCGGGCGGCTTTTGAATCGAGAACTTCCATTTACAAGTCCGAGGGCTCAACGACCTCAGCCATCCATATGTCGGTGCGAAAATCTTTGGTTGGAGTGTGGCATTTTGTAACGGTGTAAACGAAGCGTTGTGATGAAGTGAAGTAAATTAAGCATTTTAAATGGAGAAAATATGTATGCGTAGACGAAGAAAAGCCCCAAAGAGAGTGGAAAAGGAGATTGGGTTTGTATTTAAAGAATTGCCATTGGGCAGAAAACCGTGGTTTATTGATCAATGAATCGTTTGGCCCGGATGAAAAATCTTCTTTCCTGAATTAAAAACACATTAAACCCACTGGCCCACCGGAAAATGTAATGCAGTTCTCTCTCTCTCTCTCTCTCTCTCTCTCTCTCTCTCTCTCTCTCTCTCTCTGAGGTATTTTAGCTTCTTTTCGTTTTTGAGTTATCGTGTTCACAGACACACGGACACAGACACACACGGACCTTTTTCTGAAAATGCTTTTTATGGCTACAGGGGGTCCTAAAACATGTATTTCCGGTGAAATCTTGGTATCGAATTTGTTGGTGGAGTGCAATACATTCTCTATACACTATGTACATAGTGCCTATAGAGGAAGTAAAAACTTATACTTTTCTCCTACAGAAATTTGTCAACACTTGTCCATTCAAACAAAGAAACTCAGTCACATAAGCAACCAGCTTTTGACTATCACTTTTACTTATGGTACTCCCTTATTTCCCTTCTACTTACAAGGAAGCAAGTAATAGGACTATTTCTTCTAATTTTTTCTCAATTAACATGAAGTAAATAGAAGCATAAGGTTTTTAACAATGATTTGTTTCAGAGATGTAGAGAAAGTCAAGTGAATGGAATACATCCGATTCTTTCCAATTCTTTTAAACTTAAGGTGAAACTTGACTTAGTTTCTGTAGCTTCTATTTGGAGGATAGGCACACTTAGCGTTGCTTTCTTGATGTAATGAAATTTCTATTTCGGGATTATAAAGTGATGCGCAATGGGGGAACGCAGCATTTGAACCCGGGACTCCCCGAATGTGGAAGGCAAACGCTCGTTAAATGCGGCTCTTATCTTGGTGAAAGAACATTATGAAAGAGAAGAAAGAAATCGTGGTATAAACCTCTTCAGCTGACGCAGCAAACCTCCACAATGCCAACAAATTAATTGAAGCTGCGGCGTAGTTACACCGCAGAAGCAGTATTTTACATTTGTTCCATTGACCGGAAGTGCTCTTTGTCATGAATGTCCTTTACCGCAACAATGAAGCTGAATTATTTGAGTGTTTCCGCTAGGTTTATTGCGGAAATGGTCTAATGCATTGCACTATTGTCTTCTGAAACAACGATATTCACCGGCTCTGATCAATGTTGATTCTCGTGAAATGTTAGTCGAATAAAACTGCAGGTGCAATAAATTTATGAAATATATTCATGTATATTTATTCAAATACTTCCTTTTGGGACGATACTATTCTTTTACTAAAAAGAGCATGTACTGTTTTTAGAAACATGTTCGTATGTGTGTGTGGGGGGGGGGGCAGCACAGCTCAAAAAAGAAAAGTCTGTTGAATACCAAATTTGGTATTTAAGTTCAGAATTTTCCAAGGATGCGAATCCTCTTTTATAATGAATATTTTTCGAAAATGTTGATTTTCTCAAAATGACTAACGATTTTGATTAAAATGACACAAATTTAAAATATTTTCATGACAAACTAAATGTATATCTTGAACTTTCTGGGAATAGCCTCTGAAGACCTCTTCATTCTGTATAAGATTTGTATAATTTGTAAACCGTAAGTGATACACAAAAATTAAACTTACTCCACAAAAAATATAGATCTCATAAAACACACAATTCATGTCATACACATTTTTTTTTTTTTTTTTTTTTTTTTTTTTTGTTTGTTTCGTAGAGTTAACTGTTTCAGAGATATTTCTTGTTATTGGTTTCAGTTTTAAACCTTTTAAATCTTTCTCAGGCGCAATATCAACTTTCGTTTCATCTCTTTTGGGAATGTAAAATAGAACCGCATTTCAATTGTTTCACATAGCGATCACTTTTTACGCGATTTGTCTGTCACTTTAGCCTTCCCTTACAAGGAAGCAAATAATAAGACAATTTGTTCTAATGTTTATCTCGATATGAATGACGTAGGTGAAACAATTTTTTTTTTTTTTTTTTAGTTTAGTTTAACGTCTTTTAACCTGGTTGGTCATATCGGACATGAATGCAATTGGTGAAATGATGCTTAAATGATATCGGGGTCCATGGAGCTTAAAGTTACTCGACATTCGTCTTCTCAGGATAAGGGAAAACCCCGAAAAAAAAACTTATCCGGGTAACTCACCCCAAGCGAGATTCGAACTCACGACCTGTTGAATATGAGGCAGACACGCTACCACTACACTACACAGGCGGGCAATAATCTTTTGTAAGATCACGTAGAGAAAGTAATATTTTTATATAATATTTTTAAGGGTAGGGAGAGGAGCATATTTTCAATAGATGCATGACAAATGTTTAATAGTAAAGGCGAAGTCTGTTTAGTATTTAAGAGTGAGTCTTTATTCCTACTACTAATTTTGTTCTAAGCTTTCCCTAAAAATGTACAATTAAACCTCTGGTAAGTTACCTTCACGTGACTTTCTCTCTACCCACTGTCGTTTATTCCTCTCTCTACCGCTCACCTTTCGAAATTAAAAGAAGGATTTACGCCACCCAAAAATTGTATAGAGAAATTGCACCCGAACGTTTTGAAGATTCCTGAATCCACTAATAAATAAATTAATAAACAAATTAATAATAATAGTAAAAATAATAAACAGTTTTAGAAGAAACCCTGTGTGTGAACAGCTTAATTTGAAAACGAAAGTTGGTTAATAACAAACTTGATTTTTACGTTTAGCATATTCCCAGGATGTTTTTATGTTCAGCACATTCCCAGGATGCAACACGAAGATTTTTTAAAATCCTCCCACTCTAATCTAACCTTTTCATGAAATCCGTTCCTTGCTTTTGATTTTTTTTTTTTAGAAATGAATCTAAATATTTTGATTAAAATATCATGCATTTATAATATTTTCATGGCACGTGCACGCGTGCACACACAGTCACACAAATCTTTCTATAACGTCAATGCACTGGAATCCAATATATTAGGATATAAATTCTCACATTTAAATAAAGCATGTGATTAATCATTTTAAAAGGGGTTGTTTTTAAAAAAACGAATGCATGAGTGATCTTTCTCAGATTTTAAGGTTAGATTTTGAGTTCGAACATCTGTATCACACATGCATTTTCTTAATATAGCGACATAGGAAGAAAATGTGCGTAGTTATCCCTTGGTTATGAGGATAGTTACTCTGAGAAATATGTATACCTTTGAATACATAGCATGATGTTATCTTCATCAGTCCAGACCCCAGAGAGGAAGGAACTACTGTTCAAATTGGTAACAACTAAATCAGACTGTACATCGTTGTAACTAGGAAGTATTTGAACCTAGTGCCTATAGGAAATACCAACATCCTAAACGTTAATTACGTTGTGTGTGTATGAATAGATATAAATACTTTAAACTATCGATACTTAGAGTGCGTATGATATTGGTCACAAGATTCGTGTTTTTCTCTAAATGATGTTTACTCGAAGTCTCGGGAAATTCCTTCACATGTTACGCATTACAAGGCCTACAAGAACTGCTTGTTGAGGAACAAGGTTTTGACGTATACAAAGGGCGACCCGTATAAGCCTCCACCATTTAATCACTGAGCAGCTTATGAGTAGTTGGTTCTTTAATAAACTATTTCCCATGCCGTATTCCTAGAATCCTGTTCCAGATAAAATATGCTTTTTCACAATTATTTATTACATCTCTAACCGAGCATCTCTGTGTTGGTTGCAGCTGTGTCGCTACTTGCTTTGCAAGCTCATCCGCTTTCTTATTGCCTTCAATTCTTTTAACTTGTTTTGTTCTGCCAGGCCCGATTTCTGATAAAACTATTTGAAATAAAGTGCGAATTTTAAAGCAATATAGTACACTTTTGTGTACCAGTTATTCAAAATTATACAAAACTGCTTCTGTATAAGATAGACTTAACAGAATATTCTTATAAAATTTAATTTGTCACGTTCTGATAAGATTATTAAATGGACCAATCCCTCCGTTACGCCTTGAGGCTAAGGCTCTCAACAAGGGCTACGCTTAATTTTGCGTCAACAAGTATGGATTTATCCCCCCCCCATTTTTGTAGCTTAACGGCTTTTAACCTTGTTGGTCATAACGATGGATGAAATTGGTAAAATGATGCTTGAATGATCTCGGAAAATAATAAGGGAAACCCGCGGTAAAACCTTATCCGGGTAACTCATTCTAAGCGAGATTTGAGGCAGACTCGCTACCCCCACACTATCCAAGCGGGCTTACCACATTCACTTGTAATTCTAATATAAATATATGGTAGCTTCATAAAAATCATTAGGGCCATTTTTGAGAAAATAAAAGCTTTTGGAAACGTTCCATCTAAAAGCTAGTTTAGCATGTGGGATTTTCTTGAAAGATAAATGGCCCGTGTATAAGTGTGTGAGCGTGTACGAGTATCTGTGAGCACAATAACAACAACAAAAAAACAAAAAAAAAAACAAAAAAAAAACAACTAAACAACAAAACACAAAAAACGAAATTCGGTAAAATACCAAACTTGGTATTTAAGTTTGGTATCTTCAAAGGTTTCGACACAAAGGTTATGAGAAAAATTCCAAACTAAACTACTCTTTACATGGTAACATTTTCGAATATTTTGATTTCTCAAAAATGGCTCTAATGATCTTGCATATATCTTGCATTTTCTGGATATAACCTCTGAAGATATTTTACTGGATGAATTTTGCTGAATTTTGTATAACTAGTAAACCGCAAGAGAATGACAAAAACTTGACAAAAAATGTATATCTCGTTAAAATACAAACTATATGACATATACATTTTTTTTCTTAGAGTTGATCATTTCTAAAATATTGCTTGTTATTGGTTTCAGTTTTAAACTACTTACATTTTTCTCATACAGGAATTTGTAAGCTCTTGGCTAAGCAAACAAACAGATTTCTATACATGGCAACCAGTTTTTAAAAGATTCGTGTATCGCTTTAGCCTAATGTATTCCCTTATTTCCCTTCTACTTGCGAGGATGCAAGTAACAAAGACATTTCTGTTGATGTTTATCTCGATTATCATGACGTAGATGGAAAAATAAGCTTTTAACAATAAGTTGTTGCAGAGCTGTAGAGAAACTCATGTAAATAGAACGCATCAGCTTTTTTACTTTCTCTACACGTACTATATACATAATGTATAAAGAAGGTATGGCATTCCACCAAAAAATTCGATACCGATATTTCACCAGAAATACATGTTTTTGGTCCCCCTGAATAAAAAAAAAAGTTTAGAAAAAGGTCCGTATGAGCGTGTGTGTATCTGTGTGTCTGTGGACAGCATAGCTCAAAAACGAAGATACCATTGAATATCAAACTTGGTATTTAAGTTTGGTATCTTCCAAGGATGCGACACGAAGATTTTCAAGAAAATATCCCGACCCCAACTACCCTTTTCATGGAACTTTTTCAAAAATTTTGATTTCCTCAAAAATGGCTCGAACAATTTTGATTAAAGTATCGTATATTAAAGATATTTAGCAGACAAAAAAATGTATATCTCGAATTTTGTGGGAACAGTCTCTGAAGATTACTTTATTCTGGATGAATTTTATGGAATTTTGCACAACTGCTAAACCGTA
This sequence comes from Hymenopus coronatus, assembly GCA_030762935.1. Lineage (NCBI taxonomy): Eukaryota > Metazoa > Arthropoda > Insecta > Mantodea > Hymenopodidae > Hymenopus > Hymenopus coronatus. Next base: position 78,886,732 of record CM060881.1, on the reverse strand, counting down.
AGAGATGGACAAAAGCATACTCACAAAAAATGTAGAGAACTTTAAAACACGCAATTTATGTCATATACATTTTTTTTTTCATGGAGTTGATTCGTTTATGAGATATTCCTTGTTATTTGGTTTCAGCTTGTTATTTGCCTTTCTCATACAGGAATTTGTCAACTCATGTCTATAGCAACCAGCTTTTGACTGTCATCTTAACCTATGGTAATGGAAATGGCGTTTCTTTTACGTGCTGTAAATCTACGACACGGGTCTCACGGCTTCCGAAGGAAGCCATGCTAAGGATTTTTACGCCCGAAAAATCCATCTTAATTTGTTGCAATGATGTACAAAAGTCATGTGAATGAAATGTATTAGATTTTTTAGTTATTCTGTTCAGACACACACGCACATACACAAACACTCACACACATCCATCCACCCACCCACCCACCCACCCATCCATCCATCCATCCGTCCGTCCGTCCGTCCGTCCATCCATCCATCCATCCATCCACACACACACACACACACACACACACACACACACAGAAACTTCTCTTTTCCTAGGAAATGTTTTTCTTTTCAGTTTCAGGGAGGTTGCCAGAATTTATTTCCAATGAAACCTCGATATCAATTTTTTATCTCCTATGTAAGCGATTGAGAAAGTAAAATAAACATATCTACTGCTCACTTAGGTCCTTCTTATAGTGGGAATTTTGGTCTCCAAATTAGTAATTCTGTAAGAAAGCTTTTGTGTGTTCAAGCCACATGTGCTTTTTTACAGTTTTGCTTTGTACATATTTTGTATTATTTGGTATATGGTATTTCTGGATAAATGATCCAACTTTTCAGAAACTATTGAAGATAGTTATAAGGATGCTATTGTTAATTTAATTTGGTGTTAATGAAATGAATTTATTTTTAAAATATAAATTCTGATACATTTTAGTCAAAGGAAAAAAGTATTGATATACAAAGTTATTGCTAAAGAGATCAGAAAACTTGTAAGGAAGACCTTCATATACTGTAAGAATTTAAATCTGATGCTTAAATAGTTTTTGAAAAATTTACCATGAATTTGCTGAGCTAGGACATATTCTTAAGGTTATGCATCCGTGAAATTTGATCTAATATTGGAAATATTAACTTTTTATCTTAATATAGTAATAATATCAATCCTAAACTGTAATAAAAATACATGCTTTTTCCACGTGGTGCATCTGAACCACAAAATAGCCGAAAATGTAAATGGATAGACGCTTGAATATATTAAACTTTGTATTTTCACAAACTTTTACATTATTCCATACTTAAAATGGTCTATACGATTCAAGTTTTTACTGATTTATTTCAAAATATTATACTTCCTCTCAAAAGTACATTAAATAAAATAGTCATATACGTGTTCCAAATAAGGTTCCAATTTTGAGAAATAAGTTGTTACATTTTAAAAATCAAGAGTTTTGCAGAGTACAAAAATATATAATTTTTCTACAACAATCAGGGATTAATATACAAAATATGATATCATGGATATCTTTCTCAACTCATTACTCTAAAACTTGAATTTTTAAGTGAATACTTCTCAAAAATGTATCATGCAGAGAATTTATATTAGAACAATTAATTTAGATAGTAAACCCTCTTATTTAAGTAACAATGTAAACTAGAAGTTTGAAACGCAGTAAAAATATCGTTTATTATGCAGAATAACTGGTATACTTTTTAACTAGATATGATAGATTTTAACATTTTACAGATGTATTACCTCAAGTGGTGTAATAAAATCTGAGAATTTACACTCTGGTCAAAATAGCAACTGCTGCTGTTGCTGCTACTAAAAATAAGAAGACTGCAAGCTAAAATGTTGACTAATATTACGTGCAAACTTAAAAAGCTTAACTTGCCGACCTTCTTCAGATATTTACCAACTGTTTGCGATATTACATTGCAAGTGTGCTATGGCCCGTCGTGCTAATACACTATCTATGGCGTTTATGCTACCATAAAAATGTTAGCCTCCCAAGGTCGAACGTTTATTACCTTTCGAGGTTCCTAAGCACGCAATAGCAAGAATTCCTGTATATGCTTCACTTTAAGATAATGCTCACCTTGTGGATAAACTCAAGAACGTAGCATTTGTCTTTAGAAGCTTTGTAACCCACATTGTTTAATTCCCAGAATGGCTCACAAAAAGTGTTGCAGGTGAATATCTCTTAAGTAAGGCTACGCATAATTGAACATTTTAAATTATATATTTAGGAACATATATTTTTGAAATTTATGCTTCAAATAACACACTATATCTTAAGCATTAATACGCATTTTCATTGCAATATATATAAATATATTAGTTTTAGTATATTAACTTTTAATTGCTTATTTTAATGGTAAACAATAAATACCCACACGATGTAAAAACTTAAATTTTACTAAGATATTAAGTACTTTGATTTTACTTTGATACTAAGAAATATTAAAGAACAAATGTTGGAAACATTTTTTTTATTGGGGATCTAGTTTTTCAGAAAAAAATTATAAACTTAACAGATATAACATTTTCAATAATTTTTGTGTGTTATTTATATATTATAATTACTTTGAAATTCTATAGGACGATCAGCTCTTGGGCGCAGGTGCATTTAAAAACTCATGTAAAATTATTTTTAATATCAGTTATAGACAAAAACAGAATGTAATACTAAATTATTCATTCATAATAATAGAATAACAAGCCAAAAATAAGGATTTTGTTTATTTTTCACCTAATATAGCCTTAAAATAAAAACAAACAAAATTTCCAAATCTTATTGCAGCAAGGAAGCTTCCGAACTGTGACTTCAAAAATATTCCTGAGCCCTTTACGGAGCAAGGAAGGGGGTAATCTCAGAATTTTTAATGAAATTATGATATTTTTCTCTCCATTCTGATTGCTCTTAATAAACTAAGCAACTTTGTATGAAAACATTTTTTCATAAATAAATTGTTCAGCTGTTATAGGATTTTTCACTGGAGTTAGTTTGTACACCTCATAAACTCGGTAAGAAATAAAGTGTCAAATGAAAGGACCTGCTTATTGTGGCTTGAAACCCACCTTAACTTCCAAAACACAATACTGTATGTAGTTAGTCGTGTTCATTATTTACGGCGGCTCTTAAAAATTTAGAAACAGGCAGATTCCGACATAGAGATGGATATTAAGGCACAGTTTCTGGTAAATCACATTGCCATTTTCTCAAACATGAATTACTTCGCCATCTCTTAGAAAACGAGTCCTACAATCTGAGAAGAGAAACGTGATATCAGCAGGATAATGCACCACCACATTTTGCAAAATGTACACATCAAGTGTTAAATGAAGCATTTTGTTATAGACAAAGTGGACAAACTGGACCTATCGCTTGGCCTCTCCGTTCACCCGAAACAACATTCTTGAACTATTTTTTGTGAGAAAAATAAAACATAAATTCATGTTTACAGCTCCTGCAACTAAACACATTATGAAATTTCGAATACGTTAAGCTCTTCGTACTATTAGCTCTTGTATGTTGTTAATAGTTAGAGAATTGCGTAGTGTTTGGTGTTAATGAAGTCTACTTTAAATATGTATTAAAACAATTTAAAGGAACATCTAGGTATTATTGAACTACGTATTTCAGTGAAAACACGCTATAACATTTCAAAATTAGTTTTGGAAAAACAAGTATTAATAAAAGTTTCTTAATTTATTGAGGAAACCACAATATAAAAATGTACTGTGGTTTCATTTAAAATACTGAAGTTGGCCCCTGACCCCTATAAGACTGTACGAAAATATTTTCCCCTTGCTCTTATAAGATTTGGAATTCTTGGCGTTTGGTATTTTTACTTTCTCCACATGTACAATGTACATATTGTATATAAAAGATACTGCATTCCACCCAAAATTTCGATACGGGATTTCACCGGAAATAGACGTTTTAGGTTGTCCTGTATACAAAAAAAGAATTTTTAGAAAAAGGTATGTGTGTGTCCGTGTGTGTCCATGTGTCAGTGTATCCGTGTGTCTTTGAACACGATAACTCAAAAACGAAAAGTCGGTAAAATACCAAATTTGGTATATATGTTTAGTGTCTTCCAAGGATGGGATACGAAGATTTTGAGGAAAGTCCCTCCACCCCAAACTATCCTTTACATAGAAAATATTTAGAAAATTTTGATTTTCTTAAAAATGGCTCTAACGATTTTGATTAAAATATCGTATATTAAAGATATTTACCTAAAAAATAAAATGTATATCTTGAATTTTCTGGGAATAGCCTCTGAAGACTACTTTATTCTGGATGAATTTTGCGGAATTTTGCATAACTGCTAAACCGTAAGAGATGGACGAAAACTTAAACCACAAAAAATATAGAGCACGTTAAAACACAATTTATGTTATATAATTTTTTTTTCTTGGAGTTAATCGTTTTTGAGATATTCCTTGTTTTTGGTTACAGCTTTGAAAGACACTTTTTTCATACAGGAATGTTTCAATTCCTGTCCATACAAACAAAGGAACTTCAGTCACATAGTAATCAGCTTTTGAATATCACTTTAACCTACGGTACTCCTTTATTTCGCTCTTACTAACAAGGAAGCAAGTAATAAGACTATATCTGCTAATTTTTTCTCGATTAGATGAAGTAAATAGAATAATTTTTTGCAGAGATGTAGAGAAAATATGTGAATGGAACACCAGATTTTTTTCTTTCCCTCCTACTCATCTATAAAACATTATATGAATCATCCTGTATATATCACCGTTGCCATATAAGGATGGGATTGTAGTGTATAATATACAGACCTTTAAGAAGTGTGAGTGTGTGTGTATGTGTGTGTGCGTGTGTATAAATCAACACAAACGAGAAAGATAAAAATGCTTATATGTAATATCGTACTTAGCAAATAAAACCCTGACACTTCAGAAGGATTTATATATTTAATTTTGCGCGTTATTGAAAGCAAATTGCTTGAATTATTAAAAAGTTATCTCTGTTAAGTGTCAACTACATACGCTTGTTACACAGTTTCCATGGGGAATAAAAATGGCTTGAATCAAATCCATCTAAATTCGATCCGCGTTTCACGTGTTAAACTCAATACGAACTGAGATCTTTATTAATATGCAAGGCTCTAAAATAATTAACTCAACCTTTTATATTGTTTTGACTTGGATTTCCGTTGGCAAAATTATTAAACATACATTAAGTTTGTTGCTCTGAGTATTATAAGCAGATTTGAGGTTAGTAAATGTTCTTGACAAGAACAAATTGCCATATTATATAAATGATAAAAAAACCTTTGTTGTGTATTTTATTACATAAATTCCTGGCAAGCTTATTGAAGAAAACAAAGTAACAAATGCGAAGCGCGTTGCAAAGAGTACAGTTTTAGATAAAGGCTTTGAAACGCTCATTGTATTTTGATGTTTCCATACAAAGACATTTCGAACCTTTTCCATTTTATAATAGGACCAGATCCAAGATTCTATATGATCAGAATCCGTGTTTCAATGCAGTATTCAATACGGATTTGGACTCAAATCATTTTATCAGAAATAAGTCGTTGCTATAATTGAAGAGGCGGTAAATTTAGAACAGTTATCTATTTTTGCTCCCCTACAATTTTAAAGATTGAAACAAATGATAAATACAAATATTTATTAATTATGTAAAGGAATATATTTTTCAGTTACACATATTATCTACAATTCTTGCGATCACCTAAGATTACTTTTGTAATGTATGGGAAGATAACTATATCAACACAAAATAATATTTATAATTTTGTACTGTAGTAGAAGTCGGACTCAATTAGCACCTACTTATAATTTGCTTTTTTTTTTTTTTTTTTTTTTTTTTTTTTAAATAAAGCAGGTCAAGCGGTGTATTTTCTATCTTTTTTAAACATATTTAGAAAAACTATTGCAACTCCACTGCGATTGCTAAAAACCTGCTGTCCCACGTCGTTACTTTATTATCTTTGTCAGTGGTAAAGAAAAAAATTAGCAAAAGTTGTTAATCTTGACCCGAATTGTTAGCAGCATCTGCCAAAGAACCTTCCCATAGTTGTGTAACGTATGAAAGTTATGAAAGATAACCATAAAAGAACAAAGGATGAATGCTGTTCGTAATGAGATAAATTCTACGTCCTTAAGAATAGGTTAAGGAGTCTTCTGTTTCCTTAAAGTAGAAAATTAGCAACATATTGAAAATGCACGTCAAAATGACAATTTTGAAACGCGAAAGTGCTCAAAAGAGCTGAAATAAAATCAGAAGAAACAATAATGCTGCTATAAAATCAATATGATGAATCTCATGTTCAATAATTTATCTTTAGCGATTTATTACTTTCTCTACATGAACTATGCACATAGTGTATATGGAAGGTATCGCATTCCACGCAAAAATTCGATACCGAAATATCACCGGAAATATGTTTCAGGGTAGCCTGTATCCACAAAAAAAAAAAAAGAAAAAAAAAGATTTCTGGAAAAAGGTCCATGTTTGTGTGTGTGTGTGTGTCCGTGTGTCTGTGAACACGATAACTCAAAAGTCGGTAAAATACCAAACCTGGTATTTAAGTTTAGTATCTTTCAGGGATGCGACACAAAGATTTTGAGGAAAATTCTCCCACTCCAAACTACCTTATACATATAAAAGATCTAGAAAATGTTGATTTTCTAAAAAATAACTCTAATAATTTTGATTAAAATACCATATATTAAAGATATTAAATGGCAAATAAATGCACATCTGGCAATAGCCTGTAAAGACCTCTTTATTCAGATTGAATTTTGCTGTATCTTACGTAACTGGTAAACCGTAAGAGATAGACAGAGACTTACTATACAAATATCTAATGTGTTCCATTCATGTGACTTTCTCTATATCTCTGTAACAAATTGTTATTCATAAGCTTATTCTTCCGTTTACTTCATGCTAACACAGAGAAAAAATTAGCAGAAGTAGTGTTATTACTTGTTTCCTTGTAAGTAGAACCAAAGAAGAGAGTACCATAGGTTAAAGTGGTAGTCAAAATCTGAATGATATGTTACTGAAGTTCCTTTTTTTAATTTTGTTTTATTGTTGCATTTATATAGCCAGCCCCCTTTAACATCTAAGGTCATATCGGAGGCTTTCCACTTGAAACAACTCATTATCTGTAGAATCTTTTACGTTGGTTTTTAAATCATTTGTTTTACTCAAACACGCACACATTCACATACAAACTTCCAGACTCTGTGGGGAATAGGGAATAATTCTGGCTGGAGAAAAATTCCCCGCCCCAGCCGGGAATCGAACCCGGGAGCCGCGGGTGAGAAGTCACTCGACCACGGAGGCAGTCTGAAGTTCCTTAGTTTATATTATACAGGGATTGACAAACCTAGTATTTAAATTTTGTATCTCCCAAGAATGCGACATGAAGCTTTTGAGAAAAATTTCACCAACCCAAACTACACTTTTCATGGAAAAATGTTTCGAAATTTGTGATTTTATGATAAATGGATGTAACGATTTTTATTAATATATCGTATATTAAATATATCTACATGGAAAATAAAATGTAATCCTGAAGTCTCTTTGAATGATCTTTGAAGACCTCTTTATTCTGTTTGACTTCTTTTAAATTTTGCATATTTGGTAAACCGTAAGAAACAGACAAAATCTTACTGCACACAAAAACGTGGATCTACATAAAATACATAATTTATGTTATGTACATTTTTTACGTGTAGTTGCCTATTGATATTCCTTGTTGTTGGTTGCAGTTTTAAAATAGTTAATCATTTTCTTATACGATCATTTGTCAACTCCTGGCAGAGCTTCAACCACATGGCAACCATCTCTTAAAAGATTTGGCTATCGCTTTAGTTTCCCTTCTACTTACAAGGTAGCAATAAAAAGATAATTTCTAATAACGTTCCTCCCGATTAGCATGAAAGAGATAGAAAAATTAGGGTTTTAACAACAAATTTTTATAGAGTTGTAGAGGAAGTCATGTGAATGGAACCTATCAGCTTTTTTCATAATGGAATTTGTAAACACAGAAAAGGATTTCATCCACAAGTCAACCAGCTTTCAAAATATTTGACTATCACTTTAGGCTACCGAATTTCCGTTTTTTTTTTTTTTACATTTACAAGGAAGAAAGTAATAAAGACAACAGCTCGATTGGTAATGTTTATCTAGATTAGCATGAAGTAAAAAGAATAATAAGCTGTTTAACAATAAGTTGTTACAGAGCTGAAGAGAAAATTATGTAGTTGGAACATATCAGATTTTTACATCCTTCAGCTGGGATTTGAAGCCGGTTTGGATTTAAAAGTTAGCACTCTAATCACACCACTTTCTTTTTTTCCTTTCCTTTGATCCTTTTGTTTGTTTATTTTGTTGAATAATAGTCTTTAAATTTTAGTTATTCGTCTTCACTTATTCTCGTATCCATATCTTCCAGCCTCTAATAAGAAGAGACAACATGGAAATTATAGTGCGAATCTGATTTAACTCCATTAGATATAAATTGATAAACAAATAGCAAATCTTTACATATAAGCATTCCTTTCATTAATAAGGGATAAATAAATAAAACAGCCAGCCATGGAGTATTCGTTCGGATGCGTATTTTTCATTCATGTACAAATCCGGTGTTCACTCAACATAGCGGCCGAGTGGTTAGACCACTTGCCTCTCAGAAAGGCGACCCAGACGACCGATGTGGAATTTTTGGTGGACAAAATGGCGCAGGGGCGGGTTTTCTATGGGTTCTCGGGTTCCCCGCCATCGCATTTCACCGGAGCTTCATCTTCATTCCATATATTATCAGTTTCATCGCCTCCGGCAGTAAAAGCGGGGCTAAACACTATCAAAAAACAAAATAAAACTCAGTACAGTAAAATAAGTTTGGGGAACAAAGAGGATATCTATAATGACGGATAACAACTGTGTGAGGCATAATCCTTAACATGTCATATTTGTTGCCGTTCACATGTGAGTATGAGGTTCAGAGTCAGGTTGGTCAGCCCACGCTTTCAGGGCTATGGTGTCACTTATTATTATTGTTATTATTATTATTGTTGTTGTTGTTGTTGCTGCTGCTGCTGCTGCTGCTGCTGCGTTAACTTCGATCTAAAAGAACCAAACACTATAAAATGACAGTGATAATTTGTACTTCAAATTAGCCCTGATTCTTCCTTTTAAAACCCTATGGACTGTTAATCCCTAATGCCAAGCGTCATGAATTTGCATAATACTAAATTTTACTAGTTTCTGGAAGCACATGCACGCACTTTGGAATCTGTTGTTCCATATTACATAACTGATCCATGTTTATCATACATAAGTGGACTTTAAATCAGACCTTTTAGGCGGGAAAAGAAAGGGGGGGGGAAACAAGAGTGGTAAGCTGTTTGAAGGTAAGAAGAAAGAGCTACACATAATCATTTATGTAGTGGTTACAAAATCTTGTCTCATTAAGACGAAATGGGGCATGCATATTCCGCAAACGAAGTAACTGTAGGTGTATGTGGATATATACATTCAGTTCCTAAAATTACCGAGCGGGATGCCTCAAACAGTAACATTTGTGACCCGCAATTGATTCCTGGCGACTACCCACTGTAACCAATGAGCTTTTCGTGATTTCCCTGTATTTGGGTTTCGAATTTTTGGATGGATTGCAATACTTCTTCTTTGCCTAACATTGTATTGCATATATTGTATATGGTAGGGAGAGCAAAAAGAGCATTTTTATAAAAAGGTCAGTGTGTCTATGTACCGCCTGTCTCAAAAGCTGTAAAACACCAAACCTGAGTTTAACTTCAGTATTGCTAAGAAATCGACACGAAGATTTTTAAGAAAATTCTCACGCCCCAAGCTACCTTTAAGTGAATATATAATGGAAACTACTTGTACTAATACTGTATTTACTCTTATGTGTGTGTGTGTGTGTGTGTGTGTGTGTGTGTGTGTGTGTGTGTGTGTGTCAGAATTACTTTGAGTATTGGGACTGTGTACATAAGCACAAGTTGTAAATTCAGCAATACGTTTCTTTACATACAAAAAACATACATCGAGGGCCGAGTAAGTATACCAGGTTAATAAAATCTGGTTTACAAAGAGATTTAGATGCAATCCCATAAAGGAATCTCAAATTCTTCTTTTACAGAGATGTAGAGAAAGTTACGAGAATGGAATACATCATATTTGTTATAATTTGTAAACCGTAAGCTAAAAAAATTTACTTCGCAAAAATTTAAGGGCTCTTCTTATTTATTTATTTATTTTTACGACGTTAACCATTTTTGATGTGTTCTTTGTTACGGGCTTGAATATTCATTTGATTGTTCTTTTTAAAACGATAAGTCCTTATTCTTTTCTCTCGTGTTCAAGCAAGGAACAAGGAATTTCTAGCCATCACAGCGATCACTTTTTTACTTTCTCTATACGTACTATGTACATAGTGGTATTCCACCCAAAAATTCGATACCGAGAGTTCACCGGAAATACATGTTTTGGATCCGCCTGAATCCAAAAAAAAAGCATTTCTGGAAAAAAGTCAGTGTGTGTGTGTGTCTGTGGCAGCATAGCTCAAAATTGAAAAGACCGTTTAAATACCAAACTTGGTATTTAAGTTTGGTATCTTCCAAGGATGTGACACGAAGATTTTCAAGAAATTCCCCCACCCTCAACTATTATTTACATGAAACTTTTTTCAAAAATTTTGATTTTCTCAAAAATTGCTCTAAAGATTTTGATTAAAGTATTGTATATTAAAGATATTTACCTGACAAATAATATGTATATCTTAAATTTTCTGGGAATAGTCTCTGAAGACTACTTTATTCTGGATGAATTTTACGGAATTTTGCATAACTGATAAACCGTAAGGGATAGACAAAAACTTATCATACAAAAAATGTAGAGCACATTAAAACACACACTTTATGTTATATAATTTTTTTCGTGGAGTTGATCGTTTTTTAGATATTCCTTGTTTTTGATTTCAGCTTTAAAGAACTTAAGTTTTCTCATACGGGAATTTGTCAACTCCTGTCCATACAAAGGAAGTTCAGTCACATAGCAACCAGCGTTTGACTATCACGTTAACCTATTGTGCTTCGCTTCTACTTACAAGGAAGCAAGTAATAAGACTATTTCAGCTAATTTTTTCTCGACTAGCATGAAGTAAATAGAAGCATTAGCTTTTTAACAATAATTTGTTGCAGAGATGTAGAGAAAGTCATGTGAATGGAACATATAATATATTTTAAATAAAATAGCTTACTGTATTCTTCTTATACTTACAACGAAAAGTTTATCTCTATAAACAGGAATAGGTCCATATTGACTTGATTATGGATAGTACATTCCTTGCTTGAATTGCAAGAGACTTTTCTTGTACTGAGCTTCTCCTGGTGAACTCTGTTTCTTAATTTTTGGACTAAATGCGATATGAGTGCCTTCCAGATATTCGCTTATATAGCATCAGATCTAGGTATCTTATTATTTGGCACTGAGATATAATTGGTAATCTAAGGAAAGCAGGATGTTGGATAATGTGCTTTTCGTATATAAATTTTACTATTTTAGATTTTTGTGGATTTATCGTAACTCTCCAAAACTTAGACACATCGTAGATTAGATTAACACAATTTTGTAGCCCATTTACTGAAGTTTCGAAAGCCCCGTTGCCAAAAATAACTTTAAGCTCATATATTGCCTTTAGCGACATGTGACAAACAATAGTATGATTTTACATTTCTATCATGGCCAGCTTAATGGAGTGTTGATATGAATATGCAGAGAGACAGGAGTATAACTTACAGTTGTTTCACTTGACCACCACAAGCGTTTGCGTCATTGTGACTTACCTGAAACAAAATAAGAACATACTATTATGTAATTTAACCACAAACTATGCAATGTCAATATACATACAAAGAAATGTATACTATGTTATGAAAGAAAAATAATTGAAATTAAATCTTTGAATTTCATTCGAGCATATGTACAGCACAACTAAAGCCGGGGTCAATAAAACAATTTCTTCTCGACTCTATGGGATTTATCATCAGTTTCCAATAATATTAGTTGAAGAAGCGAACTATTTGAAACTGATGAACTTAGTAGCCACATTTTTAGTTAGTTACATAGTTTCTGTAAGTTTTTATTGTTTTATTTTTAAATTTACATAATCCAAAATATAGATCGTGCTGCGAAGCTTGTACCCCAAACGTCAAATTCATATTTGCTTTCTTTTTAGCACACAATTCAAATATCTTTAAGAACAACTCCCATCCTAGTCAACACTTTACAGGATATTTTGTCTCAAAACGTATGTATAGTTTTATTACATTATCAAAAATTTGCGAGAGTTACATGATGAATAAAAGTAAAGCTATGTTGAATTTTCCACATAGCTTGTGAGGGTCTCTTCAGCCTTAATGTCTTTTATCTGAATAGGGCATCTTAGTAAATAAACCAAAATTTACAGCAGGAAAAACGAAGCTGTATTTAAAATATTTGTTTTATATAAAATAGCCTGATTAACGCTAAACATTTTTACAAGATTCACTCTTGTATATTGAAGCGACTGCTATGCATTACTTATATACCTAACGATTCCTTCTTTTTTCAGACTGACAAAATAAAACAGATTTCCAGCAAGAACCTTTACTCCCATCTCTGTGTCCTTTACATAAACTGCAATCGTTCAAATCATTTCTAGATATATCGTGGTTAACGTAAAGTGGATGACAGCTTGATCTATTTGCCTGAACGTTATATGTAGACATAGGAATTCTTGATAGTTGGTTTAAAGTTACACTCAAATCATCATCAATAGCGGTAAAGAGCCACCGACGGCATGTAAAACGAGGTCCCGTAATTGGTTCTACGCACGCTAACAGACCGCACAGGCATTGGTGTGATTTGTTATATTTAACGTCCTAGCATAAATTCCGGTATCAGTTCAACCCAATTTCCTTTCGTCCTGACTTTAATGCTTAGAAATTCCTATGCTTTGTTGTATGTGCGAAATGGAATACCTCCAAGTGAGTAATGAATAGGCAGAGTCATTTGATTTTTTTTCAAACTTTTACTGAACACTAAATATATCAAAATAATAGTTGTGAATGACAAGGGGACATTGGTTAATAGGATTCACGCTGGTATCGTCCTTTTTGACTAAGGCTTTTTGCAGTTTTTTTTTTTTTTTTTCAGTCATCATAACTAATATCCAGGGAGGGATTCGAAACTGTAAGGTTTCTTTCACAAAATTCCCAAGTGCCATTTCGTTGCATATATTAACAGTGCCCATCACCGGCGGTGCTGTATATAACAGGAAGAGTTTAAACATGACAAAACATAAGTAAACATGATAAGCGATCGGGGCTGCTCCAGTTCATGTTAAAAGGATATTAATCATTAATTGATTGATAGGATCATATTATAATCCTCGTGAAATGGAAAATAAATAATAATGATTCAATGAATTGTTGAGAATAATCATTGTTTCAATGAAATTGGTAGAGGAGCGTTCAATAAGTCCTTTGAAACCTCAAGTAATTACACTATATCATCGAAAAAACGTTGTATTTAGTAACCGTCGTCTCTTAGTTAAAGTTTCAGCTATAGCGATCATGTGGTTTCGTTGCCATAGGAGATTCAACCAACAATCTTTTGTTTATTTAGAAAGATGAAAAAAACGAGCTTCGTGCGGCGATTAAACGCTTCTATATAAAAGACTAAACATCGAAAGGGATAAAAGCCAAGTTGGAGGAAGTTCATGGCACATCTGCTCCTACATTTACAACAATTTACATTTGGATAAATGAATTTAAACGTGGCCGTATATTTACAAATGATGAAGGGACTTCCTCTGAAATGATTGACAAAATCCAGGTTTTGAGTGGTCAATGAATCAAAGTTCGCGAAATGGTAGAGGCCACAAAAAATTAGGTCTGACAAAGATCTTGCCAAGATGAAAGCTGCGTTTTCTCTCAATTGAGAATAAACGCAATCGTGTGATCGATTCGGAAGCCGGTTTGGCACTTTTCCATCGCAACCATGACGAGTTTCTGCATCGATACATAACTGTGGTTGAAACAGGGATACAGCACTACACTCCAGAGACAAAATGACAGTCGAAACAGTGGGATTTTAAAGGCTCCGAAGAAGGCAAAAGTAATGAAATCTGCAGACAAGAAAATGTTTTTTGTGATGTATGCGAAATCACCTATATCAGCTGCAGAAAGGAAGAACGATAAATGGAGAGTATTACGCATCGTTATTGCCACAATTGAACGCAGAAATAAAAAAAGCACCCATGAAAAAAAAAAAAAAAAAAAAAAAAAAAAAAAAAAAAAAAAAAGCTCATAAATATAAATGGCGTGTTATTTGTCGACGCTCTTTAACTACTTTGTTTCTCAGCGTCCCATCTAAATTGGGCGTGAAATAAAGCTTAATTTTGCTCAGAGGCCTCTTTATCAGGCTCGAGGTTCTTTTATGTGCTTAAATCTACGACACGGGAACAATGGCTTTACTTCCCTTCTGAAGCAAGCCATGATTAAGATTTTTACACCCGAAAAAATCCATCAACCTCCGTCGGGTTTGAGCCCGCGACCTTGGGTATATGAAGTTAGCATGGCAACCATTACACCACGGACGTTGACTTAATGTAAGAAGCACACCTGCCCAGTTTCAATGGAAAAAATTGTAGAATTAAGGTTTGAATTGCTATAATATGCACCTATTCACCAGATTTGGTCCCCAGTGACCTATTTTCCAAACTTGAAAACGATTCACATCTGACAAAGAGGTCATCTCCCAAACAGATTCTTATTTTGGGGACCTTCTGAAATCCTACTTTTTGAAAGACTTAAACCAGTTGAAGAAAAGCTGAGAAAACTGTATAGTACTAACAAGAAATTATGTTGAAAAATAAAAAAGTAGCAAAAATAAAGTGTTTTTCTATCTTTTTCTAAGGACTTAATGTACGCCCCTGTGAATGCATGCATGTATGCGTGTCTGTGTGCGTGTGTGTGTGTTATGTCGAAGGGGATTCCACACTGCAGCCAAGGGCTTATTGTATATCAGACTCCAGGAGGATAGGAGAGAAGAGAATAATTTGAAAGGACGGTCGAAACCGGCAGTGGAGAAGAGTCACCGTGGGGATCCCTAACATATTCCAAGCAGTTCTTCATCTCGACGCGGGTAGTGCTAGAGGCCCAAGCCCCAGGTCTGACCAAACTCCCTTTTGCCTACACACCACTTCCAACGCCATCCCGCCGCAGAGTGCTATATTTCCGGAGGCGCAGTCACCACTACTGGAGGGCGCCAACAACGCAGTCCACACTTACAACCCTGAAAGAGACCAGTTAGATGAAATTGAGATGAAATGAAGGGACAAGAATGAAGAAACCTCCCCAGCATTTGCCTAGTGACCCGGAGAAAATATGGGTCAGAGAGGTAGCACGTGGGAATCGATCCCATGACCTCCCGAACGCCAGCCACAGACAAAACGTTTGCGCCACCTGGTTCGGTTAACTGACTGTGACTATTAATATTTGATTATCTCGATGTTATTAGGCTTTTGGGTTAAATAACTTGTTTTCATTCTGAACCAGGATTTCATAACCTAGGACGTTAAACTCAGAAATATTCTTACACATAATTTTATTTCCTTCGTCCTTTGAACTGTCTGATCGTTTTCTATTTGCCTAGGTTGGCCAATAGCATTTTTCAGGTTATTGTCACCGAACTGTAAAAAGAAACTAATTTATAATATATGGTCCCTATGACAAGCACATCCTATTGCATAACATCATCTATTCCACTGAATAATTAGTAAAAATAGTAAACGCATATGCTTCCTTCCCACCTTCCATAAAAGGTTCTCAAGTAATAATTTATCGTGACATCAATTTTCCACGAGAAAAAGATATTTGTAAGACCGACACACAGTAATATGCCCATTTGTTAGGCCTATAATTATATCCAAGACGTGAGTGACTTCTTAGGCTCCCTCTTCTGCCGAGAGGTTTCTCTTAGAGATTCCGCATGCAATTGACCTGTAGTGCTCTTCGTCGTGATGAGAAACAATAGCAAAATCTCATTTGTAAAATTGCTTGTATTAGAAAGCTCTGTATTTCAATCAGTTTAATGGTGTTATGCAAGCTCAATCTTTTTCTATAGGATATTTTCGCCGAGATCAGCTTATACGTAACTACTTCTTAAATGAATTTTGAGATATCGAGGAGTTTTCAAACGATTATCAACCGCTTACAATTAAAGCGGTAGATATAGATACAAGGTCCTTTTTACCCTGGGGATTATTGAAGATTGTTAAATTGAAGGTGGGTATATAGGGTCATTAAATTATAAGGTAACTACTTTCGCGGCCTTTCTCCACTGCGCGAGAGATCCAAAAGTAGCCGGTAAAAAGGTGTCGGCAAAGGCGCACAGGAGTCCTTGCCTTAAATAAATGCTGAAAATACTGACCATCTGATCCCAAATACACAGATATTAAGTTAAAGAGTTTTCGCACATTCACCTAAACTCAGCGGCAGAAATCTCTGTGTAATCTACAGAAACTTAGTGATAATATCCCAAAGAAATCACAGAGATTTCTGCTGCTAAGCTTAGACAAGTGAACGAGAATATTTTCGCGAATTATGCTGCCCGTATATGAGCAGAAGGTCAGCACTTCCGTAATTTATCTTAAGATACGTATTTTAATGCACCTTTGCCAGCACCACTTTCCCGGCGACTCCCGAATCTCTCGCGCAGTGGAGAAAGGCTCCGCTAGGGGTTACCTTATAATTTAACGACCCTATATGTGTATATTATATATATATATATCACAAAATTCTCATTCTATCCATTATTCCATTTAAATATAGTTATTTCATATCCACTTGTCTGTTCGCTCTTATTTTTGAAACGTCTCCGCATTTATTTCCCATTGCTATCTAAAGGAAAAATGTGCAACAATACTTGTTCTGTTCACTATTTTAAAATTGTAAATTAAAGCTACAATAATGTCAACGTTACAGGACGCGCACACATAATACACCACCCTAACTTTTCGCACTAATAAATGAGAATGCTCAAATTTATCCTCACCACAGTTTTTATTCACAATTACCAAACTATCGTTTTCACAAAAGTCAAGCAATGTTTTACTCACGTCATGTATCAGCTCACCCTTAGTTTGCGTTTACCTAAACATGAATCCTGCACATGTCATATTATAACATGTCTTTATTGTAGCACTCCTAGCATTGAAGACTGCCGCTAATCTTCACCATTATAATTCCTAAAGTATTCCTTATCTCTTTCAATATGGAGAAGGGCTTCCGGATATTCTTTTGGTATTTGTGTGTGGGAAGAGATGCTTGTTGCATATATCCTGCCAAATCACTGGAACGATTTCAATCAAAATTGTCATACCTTTTAATTGTTACTGGAATAAAAATACTGTGGCTGTCAGGCATCCTTAGTGCCTCCGCTACGGAATGAGTGAGGGCTTTAAAGTTTAGAAACAGCACAGGCTTTCCTCCTAAACTGCTGAATCTAACTCATCCAAACTCAGTTCATTCATCATTTTGTACCTAAGTAAAACTATAGGTGTTACACATTCCTAGAAGAGAGGGAAGCGATAAAAACCTTTAAAGTGACGAAGAAGGGAAATTTGATTTTATAGTTTACATTTGAATATAGTTCGATGTACTGTCTTTTCAGGGGGGTTTTATCTAGGGGATGAGGGCACGGTCACAAACAGATGGGGATTTAGATAGTGAAGGGTGGCATTAGTTACTAATTTGAAGCACGCGCGGCATGAGTTCGGCATACTGTGTTCCCCTGATACCAGCTAAAGCTTACCGAGAAATAAATCACTTAAACCACTAGCAAAAACATCGCTGAACAAACACTAAATCCTTCGGCAAGGTTATAGAGTGCTGTGTGGTTAAGAAAGCTCTGGAACTGGTCAGCCAACGAATGCTCTGTCACATTAGGGAATGAAACGGTCGGCTCATTGATAAGTCTAGGACAGGCGAAGAAAAGGCGAAGTCAGTGATAACATATGAAGTAGTAACGCAAGCACTTTTTTTTTTTTTTTTGTAGCTTAGGGTCCTTTAACCTAGTTGGTCACATCGGACGATGAATGAAATTGTTGAAATGATGCTCAAATGATCTCGGGGTCCATTGAGCTTAAAGTTACTCGACATTTGTCTTTTCCGGATAAGGGAAAACCCCGAAAAAAACCTTATCAGGGTAACTCACCCTAAACGAGATTCGAACTCCCGACCTGTTGAATGTGAAACAGACACGCTACTACCACACTACCCAGGCCAGCACTTTGTACTAGCGTGATTGTAAAATAAGCCTGTTTTTCCTTCTTCATTCTGCACACCGTACTTAGGTTTCTCCGGAGCAATTACTATGTCACATGTAATTTAATTGGCAGACCTTGCTCTAGAATGCTCTGGCATATGCTAAGTATTATGAAACTTAATGCAACACCTAGAATATTCTACAACAATCTGAAACATTCCAAAACATATTTATACGCAAGAAATGGCTTAGCTTTAATTCTGGCATCCTTAAACTTACTCCACATAAAAATAGACGTAGGGCCGAATCCATGAGCCTGACTCAAAGTTTTATTGGATCAACGTCCACTAACAAATCTTATTATGTGTTCTAAAGTTAATTATGTTGCACTTTGAAAGCTATATTTATTTGTATGCATTCTCTGTTTGCACATATTATTTGTATCTGTTTATTGTTTTTAAGCTTCAAATACATATTTGTTATAGAACTACTTCATTTTCATTCAAACCTGAACTACTGTTATACAAAGCTACGGCATTTGAAAGGTTTATACCCAATAAAATACAGCGTTCTAGCTTCCCAGATGAGAGGTTCCGGATTTGATTCCAAACCGGGTATGTTTCTTTAACCAGAAGCATTCCCTCTCTTCCGCGGAGTCTCAAAGATGTTTAATGTGTTTAAACATAACCTACTAAAATAGCATACTAACCAACAGCAATAAAACCTGTAGTTCAACGATTAATAACAAAATACATTTTTTCTCATTTAAAATCGCTGAAATGACTGACTGTAGAACTTAAAGGGGGTTATATAAATGAACCAATTAAAAACTACAAATAGACAGGGAGACCATTTATATAAAGTCAAGAAAAGCATTGCTTAGGTAGCATACAATAAGATATAGTCTAACTCTTGACAGTTTCTCAGTTTTATTTGCCATGCAAATATCTTAAACACAAGATACTTGAATATCGTTCGTTGTCTTCAGAGTAGTATTTTCATTATACGATGGAATAGAATATGCTTGTACTAACACTTGCGTTGATGCCGTTTTATGCTGATAATAACTAGTATTTCATCTTGAAGGCACACAGGGGTATAGATCCATTTTAGGCTATCGCGTTAATTGTAAGTATGGATATAAAGACTTTAAATTAATTCATCTGTAGCTCATTCATAGTTAGTAGTAGCTGTTTAATTTATTTATTTATATATAAATTTAGTTAATATGGGTTAGTTGACCAAGATTCTAAGTAGAATTTTGTTCACCCAGCTTCACTAACCTTATATATAAACAATATATAGGTATATGATTAATGCTAATACAATAAATTTAGAATCTCTTTAAACGAATACAATTGAGCAATAATAAAAAAGTAAAATATCTGATTCGAAAGGTTCATCATGTCTACAACCAAAATTGAGTTCAAAAATAGTAAACGTCATGATTTCGCAGGAAACAAGGAAATATGTCGAAATCGAGGAAAAAGTCCAACAGCTGATTAAGATATTTCTCTTCCTCACCACCAGAGAACATTATATACATGTATATAATATATATGTATATATATGTATATATACATATATTGGTCGTCTCCCTAGCGCGGTGGTAGCACAGCACCTGGGTTCGATCCCCAGTACCGGCGTGGGGTTTTTCCCCCGCTGCGAGACCTGGCCCGGGGTGCATTCAGCCTCGTAAGGTCCCTGGGGGCCCAATTGAGGAGCCAATTGATGGAGAAGTAGCGGCTCCAGGTCATGAGGACCGCATTAACCGGCCGGGGGGCTCGAGGCGCTGACCACGTATCACCCTCCAATACTGCACCCCATCCATGACGTCTGTAGGACTGAGAAGGGGGACGCAGCAACCCAGCGGTAGGCTAATGTTCCCTGTGAGCTGCCGTGCCATGGAATTATTATATACATATATTCATACATGAATTGGGTTATGTACAGAAATGAAGAATAAAAGTAGCCATATAATATAGTGGCTATTCGAAAAATTACTAACAGGAGAGAGAGAGAGAGAGAGAGAGAGAGAGAGAGAGAGAGAGAGCTGGATGGATGGAGAGTAATATATTTTAAAATATTACTAAAGTACTGGAAAAATACTTAGTGTACATGCTTGCATCTTAATCCCAAAATATGTGCGACATCTTATGTATCTGACGAGTTATTTGAGATTCTTCTAAGGCGATTCTGTTGCTAGCAGCCGAGTCCAGGCAAGGAAGTAACCCAGGACTTCGGTCGGGAGACACTACACAAATATTTTGAGTCAAGCCTTTATGTTTGAATACTGTTAAGAAAGTTATGTTACAACATGCAAATCAGTGACTAGCCTAGGGAAACAAAGTATGGGTATAGCAGCTCTCTGAGTACTAATATTTTACTTGCTAGAACAGAGATAATAAATAATAAGGAACTGCACCTGTCTGAAAACATAGTTTTCAGTGTCTAGGTTACGAAGGGCATAGCCTTGAAATAATTTTATTGAGAAGATGTTTTGTTCGAGAAAGTGCCGTTCCTGAGTTGGCATAGCACGAGTGGTGACGTTGAATCGCTGATCAGTTGCTAGAAACAAGTTTTGCAAGTAATTCAGGCTTGAAGGACTGGTTAGCCAGGTTAACATGATGCTTTTTATCTACATACATAGATGAACCTTAAAGGCTTAGGAGTTGATGCTCTACCTTACTAGGACTGTGAATTGAGAATAAAACACAATTATTAAAAAACAAAATTTCTCTAACCGTTAACATTTCAACCATTCCATGGCAATTCATATCAAAGCTTGTTTTCTCTATCATTTACGTATAAGTAGATCTAACATGTATCCCAGGCAAACATTTTATTATGAAATTTCACGGTAATTTCTTCATTGCGAATTAATTTTTCGTGGTTTTCCATAATTGGAAAGGATGAGATAAACAAAACGTTACTGCACAAAACATATACATAGATTTCATTAAAACACTCGATTTATTTCAAATAAAATTGTTTGCTTCATTAACCATTTCTGAGAAACTTGCTGTTATGGATTGAATTTTCAAATACACTTTTTCAGAATTCGCCTGTTCGTGGTCATGTAAAGAGCGTGGAATTTGAAAGCCATCACATGGCGGCCAGCTTTATAAAGATCTGACTATCGCTTAAGCCTATTGTATTCCTCAACGAAATGCGTAATGAAACCAACATTGCAAACGTTTTTCTCGATTATCACAAAGTAGAAATATTAACAAGCTTTTGTAAGAATGGTCTACAGAAGAGTGGCTCGAATATAACAAACTAGATTGTTATAGATTACCGCAATAAAACTAGAAAAGTTCCCAGCAGGATACTGACAACAGCTTCTAAAAAAAAAAAAAGACACATTCACATGCCTTTTTCTACTAACTATTGTTATAAAATGATTCCTTAATTTACACCTTGGTAATAGAGACAAAAATTAGCAGAAATGGTTGCATTAGTTCTAAGTAGACGGTAAATAAGGTAATTCTCTAGCTTAAAGCGATAGTCAAATGTTTATGAAGTCATTCGCTATGTGAAACAATTGAACTTTGAATTTCGCTTTACACGGCCAGAGTAAAACAGGTGAAACGAAATTTGATCTCCCGTTTAGGAAAGTTTAATTAGCTTAACGTTGAAACCAATAGCAAGGAATATCTTGGAAAAAGTTGTCTACAAAAAATGTATAGGTATGCCATAAAGTTTATGTTTTAACGAGATATACATGTTTTGTGTAGTAAGTTTTTGTATATCTCTAACGGTTTATCATTTATACAAAAGTTATGCAAAAGTCATTCACAATGAAGAGGTCTGTAGAAACTATTCAGAAAATTCAGGATATACATTTCGTTTGTCATAAAAATGACCTAAACGTACGGAATTTTATACGAAATCGTTAGAATCATTTTTGAGAAACTAAACATTTTCGAAAAATATTACATGTAAAGAGTAGTTGATGGTGGGGGATTTTCCTGAAATTCTTGTGTCGCAACCTTCGAAGATACTGAAATTAAATACCAAGTTCGGTATTTAATAAACTTGTCGTTTTAGAGTTACGCTGTCCACAGACACACACACATACACACACGCAGCATTTTTAAAAACTAATTTTTTATTCAGAGGACCCTAAAACATGTATTTCCGGTGAAATCTCGAAATCAAATTTTTGGGTGGAATAAATCCCTTCTCTACCAACTATATACATTGTACATGTGTACTAGAGAAAGTAGAAATATGAAATAAACTGAGGGACTTGAAACAAATTAGCACCAAAATATTGCCGTTTCATTGGAATTATATGTACCTATGAGAGCAGAACTACAACAGATCGTCTTGCACAGCATTTCACCAGGAAATTGCTTCTCTGACAATATCCGTAGGTGGCGAGGTTTCGCATGCCTAGGTATTCAACAGTTCAGAAAATGCCTTAATTGTCCGCTAACTTCTGCGTGGCTAGATCGAAAAGAGAGAGTTGATACTTGACACTCGATGAAAGTGTTGAGGAAAAAAAAAAAATGTTTATTGCAAAAAGCAAATCAAGTGACCGAGCAGGTATCCAGAGCGTGTTAGAGCACGGCAGTTGTTTATGGGCATCGGAATCATTGCCGGTAAGTATCCATTTCGTCCACTGTGCACGCAAAGATTGTGCATTACTCCAATAAGAGTAAGATATTGAACATTGCTGATGATCAAAACTAGCATTCTTATTCAAATGCATATTTTTACTTTCTCTACTGCGAGGGGAACTACTGTATTCCCCTAAAATACAATAGATACCTTTATTTCACCGGAACTTTTTGTTTTGAGCCAAGAATTGCAATTTTTCTTTTAAAAATATGGTAGTGAAATCACAGTTTTCCCGACAAAAATCAAACTGTTTACATAGCAGCTACGCTTATTAATGATATAATTCTAGTTTTGCGTGAAACTAAACAAAATAACTATTTTTCAGCTACCAAAACATACAAAAGGTAATTGGTTATTTAGAAATAGGGTTGATCTCATAGCTTATAGAATGACTGCTGACGTATTTGTTATCTTTTTATAGAATATTACAAAAATATTAAAGTTGTCAGGTTTTAAATAATAACATTACTTTCTCTATACTTACTATGTACATAGTGTATAGAGAAGGTATTGCACTCCACCCAAAAATTCGATACCGAGATTTCACCGGAAATATATGTTTTAGGGTTCCCTGTATCCAAAAAAATCATTTTCAAAAAAAGGTCCGTGTGTCCGTGTGTCTGTGAACACGATAACTCAAAAACGAAAAGTCGGTAAAATACGAAACTTGGTATTTAAGTTTAGTATCTTCCAGGGATGTGACACGAAGATTTTGATAAAAATACCCCCACCCCAAACTACTCTTTACATGGAACTTTTTTCGAAATTTTTGATTTTCTCTAAAACGGTTCTAACGATTTCGATTAAAATATCGTATATTAAAGGTATTTACCTAACAAATAAAATGTATACCTTGAATTTTCTGGGAATAGCCTCTGATGACTACTTTATTCTGGATGAATTTTAAGGAATTTTGCATAACTGCTAAACCGTAAGAGGTAGACAAAAACTTACCTTACAAAAAATGTAGGGCACGTTAAAACATGCAATTTATGTCATATACATTATTTTCGGGGAGTTGATCGTTTTTTGCTATATTCCTTCTTTTAGTTTTCAGCTTTAAAAATACTTTTTTCATACAGGAATTTGTCAACTCCTCTCCATACAAACAGAGGAACTTCAGCCACATAGCAACCAGCTTTTGACTTGCACTTTAACCTATGGTACTCCCTTATTTCGCTTCTACTTACAAAGAAGCAAGTAATAAGATTATTTCTGCTATTTTTTTCTCGATTAGCATGACGTAAATAGAAGCATAAGCTTTGTAACAATAATTTGTTGCAGAGATGTAGAGAAATTCATGTGAATGTAACATCATATTTGTTTTAGTTTTATTACTAACTACCCTTTATTTTTATAACAGCCTATATCTATCATTTTTCGTAGCCATTTTTTAAATGTTCCTGTATGTACCTTCACATTTTAGTAAGCGTAGTGCGCTGACATATGTAGGTATCTTGATTTAAAACTTCAATGGCGATTTCATATTATAAGACTTTTCAAGCAGACACAAATAGTGTCGATTCTGCAGGCTTCATTGCTATCGAAAGCTTTGCAGCAGAAGCATTGCCAATTGTCTGTTTCGTGACCTGAGAATATTTTTATGAACTGACTAAATGTATTTGAAAGTTTACGATTCTTGTTGTTTCTTTTTAATTTATTTCATTTTCTTTACAAAAGCTCATAGTTAAAACGTAAATGCATTTGAATAAACATCTGAATGTTGCTTTTAATGGGTTACCTAAGACGTGTTTAAATTGAATTCATTTCTAGGGAAACACGTATCGCAAACACGTAACATGGATGGGAGAATTCCATTCTCTAAGAATGTAGTAGGTATTGCTCTCCACTTGAAAAGGTTATAGCAATCGAAATAAAGGAAAGAAATAGGAATTTTAATAAACAGCAATAGTAAACAATATTTAACTATATTATATATATTCTGGCGCTGCTTACAATTTCTTGCTTTTTGTTAGATTTATAGTTCTTTGAAAATTGCACCTTCGAACATTTTATGTGTGGTGATTACTATTACTAAATTATTTTATATATTTATTTTGGTACAACTCAAAATTGCGGCGAGAATGGATTTTAACTGCCAGAGGAAAAAAAATGACAAAGTGAGAGATTATTAGCATTTTCATTCAGCTTCCAAAGTTATGCCTAATTTTTTATTTCTTTAATTTTAAATTAATTATGTCCCTGATATTGCCAGATATTACCTGAGGAATAGTGTTATACCAAATATACAGGCCAAAAACAAAAACCTGCAAACTAGGTTCAATTCAATAAAAGTAAAAATCTAACCAAATGCAAATAATGTAAAATTCCATAAAATTTAAACTGCAATAAGGTTTGTTTCTCTTGTTAAAATGACAATTTTTTCTTCACTAATTTGGTTGTTGGAATGTTCACTTTGTCCGTATGAACAGTACAATTAAAAAGAAATGTCGGATAGATAGAATTTTACCAAACAAAATGTAACTCTCTTTAAAACACAACTTATTTAAAAATTCCTTTTTGATGAATTGCCATTTCATAGATATCCGTTGCTACTGTTTTGCAATTTGCAACTGTTTATCAGCTTTTAAATACTATCCATTTCAGCTGTTTCTCAGGATATCATGCAAGAACGCCATTTTAAAGCATTTGATTGTCGACTTCGGTTTCCTGTATCCTGTACATACCTACAAAGGAATGCATAAGGAAACTATTTATGCAGTGGTTATCTTACTTATCATGAAGTAGATGTAAAAATATCCTTTTACAAGAATGGTTTGTACGTGCCATATAAAAATAAAGAACAGTAGGTTGAGAAATTTGAACATATCATTTTTTTTAAGTGGAGGCGAACACTGTTTGGAGTGGCAATGTTCGTATATTTACTGAACTAGGTAATTCAGAACAACTAGTTCTGCTACTGATAAATGTAAATTAATAGTTGCCGTGACAGTAGTAGTGGCGCCGGCACACATTTTGTTATTCTGATTCTAATTGTAACCTTGATTTCTTACAAACTGCACAATTTAAAATTTAGGCACTTCAAGCGTAGTTCATATTTATATTAAACTAAATTAAGATCCGCGGCGCAACTTTCCGAAGTCGGCGCAACAGTCCGACTGCTGCATTCTACCCCTAACCCATCCGGCTCTGCACATTACAGGATCATGAGTGGGGTCTTTGGTTGAGACATAGTTAGGGCCCCGAACTCCTCCCGCCCAATTAATGCGGTCTTCGCAATATGGTAGTTTTAAGTAGCTCCTCAATTAGGCCTCCATGGACCTCACCAGGCTGAGTGTCTGCTAGCCAATTCTCTCAGCGGATGAAAATATCCACATCGATACCGGTAATCGAACCCGGGCCTCCTGCTTGGTAAAAAGCTTTATAATTTCCTAGAAAACTTAAAACCGAACTGAAAAGCTCTATTGCTGAAAATAAAGCTGCAAGGAAGTTAGGCTTTGGTAGAGTGATATTAAAATATGTTACACTCACATGGCTTCTTCCACCTTATCTGCAACAAACTAATCTTACCAAAGAGTATTTGTATACCTACTTTATGCTAATAGAATTAAACATTAGCAGAAATGGTCTTATTATTTATTTTCTGATAGGTGAAAAAAATAAGGGAATGCACCAGACTAAAGCTATAGTCAAATATTGTAGGACCTGGTCACGATGTGATGGAATTGATAGTGAATTATCCTTGCATCTCTGGAATAAAACAAAATAAAAACGAATGAAAACTTCTTCCCATTGGAGAAAACTTTAAGTATTGGTACAATGAAACGAATAAATAGAAATTCTGCAATAAGATTTTGTATTTCTTTTACAATTTACCAATTACACAAACGTCATCTAAAATGAAGAGGACTTCGGAGGCTAATTTGTTATGAAAATATCTTAAACATACTGTATGTTATTATAAATTGTCACACCATTTATGTGAAAATCAATATTTTCGAAAAGGCTTCAATTAAACATACATTTCCGGCGCAATCTTGACATCAAATTTTTGGCGAATACAATACTTCTGCTACTTACTATATGTAGTAGAGAAAATAAAAATAGAAAAGAAATTATATGCACTATAAGCAAGCAAATAAGATAACCAGTTCTTAAAACATGTTCAAGTGTTGCGTATGTGAAACTCCTTCATCTGCTTCCTTTTTCCCCAACTGAATAAAATGAAAGCTCTATAATGGAGAGGGCAGGCTTTCTGTCAGATGTTAATTGGAAGTGGAGAGCAAGAATAGTGAGTCTGACATTATTAGGATTTTTTCCTTCGAAACGGAATTTCAAATCTGGGATCAGAAAACGGCCAACACAATGTTCTAGATTGCAGACATATATGTTACTCACGTATCAAGCCCATGCAGCTGATCTACAAAATGACCTTATTCAGGCAGACTACTTGAAACCCGTTCTCTCAGGTCATGGTGTGAGTTCTACACGTCAACAAAAAACAGCGCGATTTCCATCTCGCGTGATTGGTTATATGCCGAACAATTAAGGAATGTTTAACACCTAAGGGCCTTCGTTCTGTTGGTAACTTTCCCTTCTGCAAATGACTGCTCTTAACTTTATTACGACTGTGTTTTTCAAAATTGCTTTCTGGATGCAGATATTGTTCCGGCCTCTTAAACGGCTTTACTTTCGTTTTTCGCGTGTACAAAACTCTTCCTGAAAGTATGAGCTATAAACACTTATCAAAGCTTAATTAAAACTATTTGCAGGTGGTTTTATAAAATATTTAGAACACCTTTGAAGATTCTTTTTTCTTTCTCTACTGCTTATGCAGAAGTGAGCAGAGGAAGTATTGCATACCACCCAAAAATTCGATATATCGAGACTTCAGGGGAAATTGATAAAAATAATGGAAAAACATTCATGCCCACGCGAGCGTGTATTGTACAGTAATATTACTCAAAATACATAAATATTTATTTGGTATAATATAGCGCACTTCATGTCGAATTTAAAAGTCTAATCATCTAGACAAACAATTCAAATTGGTAAAGGTGATAGATTCCAAATCTATTAAGGATATATTTTCTCTTTTAACAGGTTATATAATTTTAACCTTGATTAAAAAAGGCTTATAGATCGATATATAATGGATAGCCAATATTTGAAAGTCTTTTGAACAGTTCTTAAATACAAAATTTATTTAATTTCAGCATTTTCAAAGGTTGCGACAAGAAGATTTTCAAGAAAATCCCTCACATCACTCACATGGAAACATTTTCGTTAATTTTGATTTTATCAAAACTAGCTGTAAGTTTTAATTAAATTATCAGATATTTAAGATACCTGCATGAAAAATAAATTGTATATCTTGAATTTTCTGGGAATATCCCTTGAAGTCCTCTTCATTTTGAATGCTTTTTGTATAACTGGTAAACAAAATGCTAATGTATTAAGAGATATTTCTTCTGAGTTTTCATATACTTATAGGTATCTCAAATGGAAACTCGCTTTTCGTTTTCTCTCGTGGCTATACAAAGAACCATGGAATTTCAAAACCATCACATAGCAATAAGGTCTTTAAAAATCTATCACTTTAGCTTCCATAACCTACAACGAATTTTGCGAATGTGTATGGAAAGTCTATCTGGATTAACAAACCGAAGATAGAAAAATAAAATGTTGTAAGCAGAGTTTGTAGAATAGTAACCAGAGAAAGCGATGTGAATGCAACACATTCTATTCTTTAAAACGTGGATGAGATGTTTTATAGGCCTTTTTATAGGACCATAATGGGAGTGGGTTTTTAGAAACACTATAGAAGACCCTCTGTTGTCACCAGCACAACAATGTTCTAATAGATCATGACACATACGAGCAGCTCTATTTACATTTTAAGCCTAATAATAAAAAAACACAGTAATTTGTCATTAAAATGTCTTTATTGTTTCTCGAAATATTCTCCTTTATAATCAATACACTTTTGCATGCTTTCGAACTATTTGCCATAGCATTTTTTTTCCAATCTGCTTGAGACACCTCTATAACATGGGTTTTGAACGCATCAACGGTTGCTTCTGTCACCGAAAATCGTTGTCCACGCATTTTATTATCAATGTTCGGCAACAAAAAGAAGTCATTGGGTGCCAAATCAGGTTTGCACGGTGATTCGATTTTTCGGTGGTTAGACGAGATGTGTGAGCGCTCGCATTGTCTTGTTGAAGAACTATCTGACGGCTTTTGTTTGTTTCCCTTATTTCACCGAAGATTTCCGGCAAATAAATGGTGGTATACCATTCAGAAGTGAGAGTTTTACGTTCCTCTGAAGACACTGTTGCCCCATGATCAGTTTTTCTGAATAAACAGGCGACCATTTCTTTCGAAGTGTTTCGAGCGCGAACAACTTTTGTTGGATTTGGTTCTTCTCGAAGCACCCATACAGCTGACTGCTGTTTACGTTCCGGGCCATATGCATAAATCCGTGATTCGTCACCTGTTAAAATCTTATATACGTCTATTGAAGCCTCACCACTGCATATATTGAGAATTTGTGTGCACTAATCAACACGAGCACCTTTTTGAGATTGTGTCAAATTATGTGGCATGCAACGAGATCAAAACTTTTTCCCAGCTAAATGGCCATGCAATGGTTTATTTACGCTAGTGGAACTAATACCTAGGGTTGCCTCTATTTCACAGTATGTGGCACTATCAGTTTTTCCACAGCATCAATGTTTATTGGACAACAGCTGATTTTGGATGATCTTCACAACTTTCGTCAGTGAGCGAACGGCGGTCACGATCAAACTCGTTATACCAGTGTTTCACAGTGTCAAAGAATAGAGCTTCGTCACCAATTGTGGTAGCAAGTTGATCAATGCATTCTTGTCTTGATAATCCACGTTGAAAATTATAATAAATCATCTCATGGATATTTTCACGAGTTAATACCATCTTTTAACTCAGACACAATTTTAACACTGTAAGCAAAACAAATAACGCTATATTGACAAAATATCTAAATAGGTTAAGGTCAGCAATGTCAAACTTTCCAGTAGAAACACCAGATGGTACCTATAGCAATCAGTGTTGCCAAGGCTCAAAATATAAATGGTGGCCATCGTATTTTAAACAAGATCACTGCCTTTATGTTAATGTCACGGCATTCGGGTTGACTCTGGTATCTTAAATCCATCAAAATGTCCATTAATGCCATTAAGTAAGACTAGTTTATCATATAAACATTTTGTATTTTCAAAGCACACGATCGTGCAAAAATGTTTTATATAGTGTACAAATATACCTTGTGCACGTTTAATCGTGTTTTCTAAAGTAAGAAAGGTAAGAGGTGTTCGGAGAGTCATATTGTGTTTCACTGTGCAGCGAATTTACTTATTCTTTCAAATGTGCAAGCTCCCGAACGACATCTTAATACCACTAGTAGATTAAAACAGTTTCTCCATGCAGGGTTAAAATAATTACAATACAGCTTAAAAGCTTAAAAATATTGATTTCCTAAAATATTTTCATAAAGTGATCATAACATTTAGATAAAAGTTTCGTTCCAACATCTGGAATATTTTTATTTTCTTTACTACGTATAGCAAGAAGGGAAAGTACTGAATTCCACCCAAAATTTCCTTTTTGAGAGTTTACTAGAAGTAATATGTTTCGAGGCTCTCCGAACCCAAGAAAACATTTTAGAAAAACTATAACTCAAAACCGAAAATTCATTTAAATACTAAGCTTGGTGTTTAAGATCTTCAACAAACTATCCTTTATATGGAACATTTTTCAAACATTTTGATTTTATCAAAGACGGCGTAACAATTTTGATTAAGATACCACATGTTTAAGGTATTTTTATGACAAATAATAGCATTTTTTGTGAATAGTTTGTGATGTGTTCTTTATTCTTAATGGTAACCAAAAGAGATAGACATAACTTTATTATATTAAAAGATCTGATCTCGTTAAACCACACGATTATTTATCTCTTTTATTTTTTATTTATTTATTTATTTTTTGTAAATCTAATTATTAATTTTCCAATAGTTTTCTTAAATGTCAAACCATTCTTTCATTATTTATTTTCTTTATTTATTTCTTTCTTTCTCATGGTGAAGCAAAAGAGAGCGGAGTTTCACACAGCAACTAGCTCTTAAAATATTTGACTGTTACTTAACACTTATACTCACCTATCTCCATTATTTCTAAAGGAAATGCGTAGTAACAAAACCATTTCCATAAATGTTTATCTCAGTTAACATGATGAAGAGAGAAGAATACTCTTTTGTAAACATACCTTGTGGAAGAATAAACAGAAAAAACAGTTATCTTTACTATTTCACGTAGAACCGAAGATGGGAAAGGTAAAGGTAAGGATCATAACGATATATATCATATATATGCAGCACCTGCAGGTGTTTCATTATGTTCAATAATTATGTGTACAGCATTTTAAATCACAGCTGGAATGACCAGTGTTGTAATGTAAATTTATATATTATAAGCATTTGAAATATCATCCTATTGTATAGTTTTATTCGAGAAATAGCCCTAGCAAAGTAAGTTGGCATTTCTAAGCGCTATGAAACGAAACAACACCGTTACTCATTTTTAATAACTTCTAGAAACTTTAACATAATTCTGTAAAGTTTACATATTGATATTGTATCGTATTATTACAGTGAACTATGAGTAGAATATTATCACGCAAAGACCTACGAAAGGCTACGATCGTTCTGTTTGACCTACCAGGTTAAAGGAATAACTTCCCTCGAAAACTAAACAAAAACAAGCATATAAAAACAAAAAATTAAGTTACGAAGGAAGAAGGTTTCAAGTAAACAAAACATAAATTAGATAAAAGATTAACTAAGCATTTTTTAGGTATTCTAAACGGCAAAATTAAACCGAATAAACAGCACTGCATATGAAGGATTACTATAAAGCCACTGATATAACTTTAATTTATGAAAAAGAAATAAAAAATAAAACAAACAAAGAAACCCCGTCTGCCTCGCATTTAAGAAGTCCTGAGTTCGACTCTCACTTAGGGTGAGTTACCCAGATAAGGGTTTTTTTTTCTCGAGGGTTTGCCTTATCCTATGAAGACGGACGCCGAGAAATTTACGCTCCATGGACCCCGAGCTCATTTGAAAATCATTTCATCGATTCATTCATCGTCCGATATGATCATCCGGGTTAAATAAAATAAAACTTGAGTCGCAGTATAGCTTGTCATCTATTTGGAATATTATCTATACCAAGTTTCATAGTAGGTGGTTATTTAATTTTAACTAATACACACAAACACTCAAATAAATCAACAAATACATAAATAAATAGAACATCTGAAAAGCTAGGAGGAGCATTATACGCTCAGTTATTTATCAACATTAAAATCTTACAAACAAGAGTTAAAGAAGCAAGGCGTATAGACAAGGTAACGTATGCACTAAGGCTTCTACTACCATAAGGAGTCTTCCTGATCAGTATGTATTCTTCACTATGTTCCAGGTTGTACCTGTCACCATGCTGCCACTGACAAATATTTCCTAGGGTAGAACTGTGTGTATTCAGCGAAAGCAGCATATAAGTAGAAGTTCAAAGACTGAATGAAGCAAACATTTTGGACATCTTGTAATGGTAATCGTTAGACTGCACGTGCCAATTGAGAAAGAAAAGAGCTTCGAGTGCCAGGCAAGTTAATTTTAGAAGTGACGAAGTACTTAAGATGGCAAAAATGTTTTGCAACCTAAACACAACGTAAATATGCTTTGCTAGAAATGAGTAATTTCAGTTGCTACCAGGATAGAGGAGAGTTTCTTATTTGCTATTAACAGAATCACATTTCTGTTCCCTTTTATTTTTTTTTTTTTCATCTGTTTCTTTCTCTTTCTCTGTCTCTTTAAATTGAACATTGTTTACCTGGGTAGGTCATATCGCAAAAAATGAACAAATAAAATATTCAAATTGGCCCCGAGGTCCATAGAACTTAATTATCCGACATTCATCTTCGCTTCTTGTCCGAAAGGCATCATTTCTGCGGTACCATCAAAATCAAGATTCTAACTGGAGCCCTCTAGAATATCTAATGCGACCGACACACTACTCTATCTCTGAGCAGTTCGCACATTATTGCGTTAAATTGAAGATTCTTCTCCTGCCTTTCATTGTCTCTTGCTCTTAATTCCCAATCTTTTCCTCCATTATATTTTCTTTCTCTTTACTTTCCTTTTGTATCCCGCCTTCTTTCCATATCTCTTTTCCTTTCCATTCGCTCTCCTTCACTTTCCACTTTTCTTCTCCATCACCCATAATCCCTTCTTTCTCTCCTGCTTAGATTATAGGTAATATGTCATTATGAAAATAAACACAAAATTTATTATTAAATAAAGGTTAATTACCTGACAGTATAATAGTAACAAACTTATGCCTGTGCATTATCTTCGCTATTTCTCGTACTAACTATATTAGGTACATGAATAATGGTAATGCAAAAAATATGATGTGCCACATTCACAAAACTTTCTCTGCCTATGCTGCAATAAACTATTCTTACAAAGCTTCTATCTACTTCACGCTTATCAGATAAAAAGTATTAGCAGAAATGCTTTTACTCCATACTATTTCCTTGTGCAAGAGGAATAAGGAAATGCAATAAGCTAAAGCAATAATAAAATATTTTAAAAGGCGTCTATATATGGTGGGTTTGAAATGCCTTTCTCTTTGCTTGACCAGGAGAAAGAGAAATACTGACTTCCCAATTGAGAAAATATAAGTTTTACATAATTGAAACCAAATTACAGAACATCTCAGAAATGTTAACTGTAAAAAAACCCAACAACAACAATAATAATAAATAATAATAATAGTAATAATAATAATAAAAATTAAAAACTGCGTTTAAACGAGGAGATCTACATTTATTGCGTAGTAAATTTTTATCTATAACTTAAGTTTTCTGATTATGCATGTCATTCAGAAAAAAAAAGGGTTTCGGAGGTTATTCCCAGAAGGCTCAAGATATACATTATATTTGTGATGGAAATCGTGAGAGTTATTTTTGAGAAAAAAACATTTTCGAAAACGTTTCCATGTAAAGGGCAGTTCGGGGTGGGGAAATTTTCATGAAAATCCAAGTGTCGCTCTTAAAAGATGATGAATTTACATACAAGTTTGAAATTAACTGATTTTTCGTAATTGAGTGATGCTGTTCACGGATGTATATGCACACGCGCATGCACACGGACCTTTTTTATATTTTTATACAGGGGACCTCAAAACATATTTTCGGGTGAAATTTCAACATGGAAGTTCTAAATGGATATCTAATATTATTCTCTACTTGCTATATACATGGTATAAAGTAGAGAAACTAAAATGTATAACTTCTTAAATATTATATTATCGAAGTGTTCTAACTAGCAGAAGTTGTCAGAAACATTAGCCTTTAAAACGTTTGGTATGTAACGATTTTCAAACAAATTAATAATAAGCAAGTTATTTCGACATAGGTAAGGTAATTAGGATTTGTATAGCCAGTTTTTAAGTGGACTTTTCAGTTAACAGGTCTCGCACCCAGTCACACACATACACACACGCACACATTCTGTTATTATACTGCAGATTAGTTGGATCTCCTGGGATGTAAAGTTAACATGTTATTATAAATACCACATTAATGTTGTGACTGATGAACGAAAATGCTGTCACCAAATAATAGAGATAAGATCATACTTGACGTAAAAGATAAACTCTGAAAATAACAAGGTATAATTAAATTGAGAACTAAGATAATGATATTGACATTGATGCATTTCTGCGCATTTACTGAAAACCACTGTGTATTAAGCGGAATACAAATGGAAACTTAGAAGGGAACATTCATCGTCACTGCATTCCTATAAGCCATAAAAGAACATGGCAATTAAAATAATTTGAAACTGTCTTTATAAATTTAAATATGCATTAAATGTTCTCTAGCAATATTTCTGAAAGGGTTTATTTGCAAGAGTTTTACTTCTAATATATAAGTTCTTATTAAGTTTAAAAGCGTTAGTAACGGAACTTTATTAAACTATTCATTAGCGTCAGAAATTATGCTTCTAAGATAAGTGCCTGGTGTGTCTCTAATTGAGCACAAAAAGAAAGAAAAAATTAGAAAACATCTAGGAATAAAATATGTACTACGTGGTATGCAGATTTCCGGAAGAATTCGAAAAATATTTTAAGCAGAATGAATGAAACGATTACCAAAGAAAGCACTAATTATAAACTACGAGAAAAACCAAAATGACCCTTCAAAATCGATATGTAATGAACAAATTTGGTAGGACGGAACAGGCCTGAGGCTAAATTCGTGTGAATTATTATTATTATTATTAGTTTTAAAATTTAAAATTTTCGGGCTATTTTGCCGTGGTCTGTAGGTTAAAATATGTTTAGTTAAAATATTTTTACCTAACGTTTCGTCCCTGTCTGTGAGGGACATCTTCAGAGGAAATGTGCTCACGTTGCTAACTCGAAAAGAATAGCCCAAAAATTTTAAATTTTATAACTATGGACACCGGCCGTGAAAGCTTACGCATATATTATTATTATTATTATTATTATTATTACTACTACTTTTAAGCAAGTATGAAGACTTGAATCAACGTGATTTAGGTCGAATTATTGCTGGCACAAGCAAAAAAAAAACACAAACAAACAAAAACAAAACAGAAAAACGAGGACGACACCAGCATTGGAAAGCAGTTAACCAACATTATAATTTTATTAAAATCTGGACATCTATTACCAACACGTGCTTCACTTGGTCATGGTGTAGATAGAGTACCCTGGACGCGCGTTTCCACAGCTTTCGTTGTCATCCTTTTGCAGGTTTGCAAATGTCTACATGTTTGCAGTGTACTCCATCTACACCATGACCAAGTGAAGCACGTGTTGGTAATAGATGTCCAGATTTTAATAAAATTTACAGCTTCACTGTATCTAATGACTTTTTTAACATTTTAAAACGACACTATAATATTACGCATTATAATTGAATTCAGTTTATTTCTAGAAGAATACTAGTAAATTATAAATAATAATAGCTAATCTCTAGCATCATCTTCGAGTGCTAGGGTAAAAAGTATATCATAAATAGGCATACACAAAAACTAGCAAATGGCAATCTATGGAATTACACATTTATATGGTGATTTGAATCTAAGTAGGAAGACATATAGGGTGTATTTATTTTTTGCAGATCTAGAAAAGGCCTCTAACACCATTCAAAGGAATGCACTATGGCATAAGTTGGGAACAAAGGGAGGAGCGAGAAATTTGACTATTAGAGAGATTGTATTCAGATAGTAAATCCTTGGATCATGGATTGGGTACCAAAGACTCTTGGTTTAAGGCAGGGTTGTAAATTAAGTCCCATTTTATTTAATTTTTATTGCTGATATTTTTCAAGAAATGCTAAAAGAAAATTCAAAATGTCCAGCAATCAAAAATAAAGATATTCCGGGTTTGCTCTTTTCGGATGATCTAGTAGCAATAGCAATCACAAGTGGAGGTTTAAAGAAAGCAATAGAAGCAACAGAGAAATACTGCAAAAAATTGGGTTTGAAAATAAATAAAAGTAAATCCAAAATCTGGTATAAAAGAACGGGGGTAAACTCAGTAGAGAGGAGAGATGGTGGCTAGAGGGGAGAGAATTGAAGTTGTAAATAAGTTTGATTATCTACAAATAAGGCTAAATAAAAATGGAAAATGGACTAAGCAAAGGAAAAAAAGAAGAAATTAGCTATTAATAGCATAAGAACTTGCTTAAAGTAAATTTCAAACATGAGAATAAATTGGCGAGAGAGAATATATGCAGCGACAGTAGAATCAAGCAAAATGCATAGAATATAGATTTGGAGGACTGAAAAAGGGTAGGAATGTATAGAATAAATTCATGGATCCTTTTGCAAAATGAGATTGAAATTACCAAGAGTAGCTCTTAATGTTTTAGCATTAGTTGAATTGGGAAGAGTTGGGAGGAAAGGATCAATGGTCAAATGGACAGTGAAATATTGGATTAGGATCCTAATATTAGATGAAGGAAATATTGTCTAAGACTGTTTAAGGGCACAAGAATCAGTAAATGAGAAAGAAGTTGGATATGTCAATTAAAGAAAATTAAAAGAGAAGTTGGATTTGCGAGTTAGCCAATCAACAGAGGGACTAAGACTACGGAATAAAGCGAAAGCTAGGATAGACGACATAGAGAAACAAGAAATGATCGGTAGCTTATGGGATAAGAGTGCTTTAATATTACATAGGAGGTTAAGAAAGAATGGAGAGGAAAAAATACATTTGTGTTTGTGAAAAAATGGAAAGAGAGGGTATGACATGGGCAAGAACAGAAACAATGTTTTTAAAAGGTCTAAAGGTTGATAAAGATATGCCCATTATGTGGCAATGTCGATAACAATTTACATTGAGTGATAAATGGTGCTTACAATTTTTTGAAAACAATAGGAAAGAATTTCTGAAAGAATTAGGTAAATTATAAATTATAAGAATTAGGAAAATAAGAGAGAAATGGGGGAGGAAAATCGCCCGAGGAAGAGGATCTTAACAATAGAACTAATGAGGTTGTAGTTTATAGAGGAGGTAAATAGATTAAGTTGGTAAGGTATAAAAATGTACAAATAGAGGGATAGGTAAATATATAAATAATTAGGGTGTTAACTGTATGTGATAACAGCTACTCCAGGAAAGTAAATATATATGTATGATGTTTATAACTTGAAAAAATGAAATACGTTTTCGTTATTTATCTTATCCAGTAATTTGATTTATTTCGTTTTTTCTTAAGTTTATATAACTGACTTTAGAAACTTTTCATTTATATATTATAAACATCTTAGGTCGAAATGATTACAATCAATTTGCTTCTTACTTAATTTGAAATAAGTAAGCATATTATCTTACTTGTCTACGGTATAAAACCCGACCGCTCGCTCACACAGGTTTTGTTTTCACACATATTGGCCTTCAGGCATGACCTAATTAGTAACCAGGGCAGAGATAAAACACGATTAAAAGATAAATAAAACTCTTTTTAAGATTTAATATTAAGGTTAGTTATGAAGGATCTACTTTTATTTTTATTTATATATTTTCTATTATTTTATTTAACAATTTTAAACACAGAAACAACACAGTATCCCATGTAACACGAAGCTTGCACAGGCTTTGTGTCTGAATATAACAACATACTACAGCCGGCCGTGTAAGCGGCCAGGTCTTATACCGATCATAACCTATTATTAAACAGTAATGAATTTGTGAAGATAGAAGCAATAAGACATAACGTAATTCTAAATTGTAAAACCCAATTTTGCCATAAAATATAATAATATTTAACTCAAAACAGAACAAAAATATTGTCCTAAAATAATCAGGGACACAATTTAAAATATACTAAATACCTCTGTACTTTATTTCCTAGTTGTTACAAATTTGGATATCGTTTTAGTATTACGTTGTATAACAAACAGTGACCAAAACGATAGTATATAATTTATCAGAGTATTATAATAAATTCTGAGAACAGAATTTTTGTTCGATAATTGTACAACGATTTCTTTTATTTTTCTTCATACATATGTATTTACTTACTATTCTGTAATAACTTTAAACGCAAAATGAGCGTACTTCCCATACTGATATTGAAGAATGTATCGAACCAAATATAAGTATCAGAGGGCACACACACACATGTCTTTAACATGTTAAAGTATAAGATATTATATGACGAAGACTATTGTATGTTATGCACTTGTCATATTGTAAGGAGTATCTCATTGTGATTAATATTATTTTATTTGGATGGTTGGTTCATAGCAGGACATTTGTATTTATTTTCTCAGCAAATCATAATTATTTGAAATAGAAAATCAAGCGGTTTGAGACTTACAGACGACGAATAGAAGGGAATGCGTGTTAATTTAACGATAGGAAATTTGAGCAAAGCCATAACTATCAATTCAAATTTCAGCGTACAGCTCAAGAAAAAGACTAGTCAATGACATAAGCAGCTGCTAAGAAGGAGCAGATGGATTAAAAAGTAAAGAGTTTCCTCTATGTACCTAGAGGTAAAGCAGCCACATCACTCTAAAATGTGGCACTCGACTATAGTAGGCGAGTAAGTATTGCACTATAGAAAATAATTCGATATTTCACCATAAATATATGTTA
Organism: Hymenopus coronatus; assembly: GCA_030762935.1. Classification (NCBI taxonomy): domain Eukaryota; kingdom Metazoa; phylum Arthropoda; class Insecta; order Mantodea; family Hymenopodidae; genus Hymenopus; species Hymenopus coronatus. The sequence goes on along the minus strand of CM060881.1, from coordinate 78,847,550 downwards.
TGTAATCCACTAGAACCCACGACCCCAAAAATAACTTTTAGAAAATAGTCTACGTGCGCGCGCGCGCGCGTGTGTGTGTGTGTGTGTAGATGGGTGGATGCGTAGTGAATAGCATTATATAAATACGAAATTTAAGTATAAAATGTTTTAATAAGCGGTACGAAGATTTTTACGAAAACCCCTTCTCCCCAAACTACCTTTTATTTTATTTTATTACTTTCCTCAATTGAGGGCTGCCATGTAGACAAAGTATAACTATACAATTAAAATTTTTTAAAAATAAATTAACAATGCTAAAAATAAATCGTATAACTAAGTACAAATAACATATAAAATTAGAAATGATAAACTTCAAATCTAATACAAATAGCACATACAATCTTCTCAAAAAACACTTAAGTTCAAAATTACAGAACAAAACTTAATGAATCGTTATAGCACCAGCATTAAAACGAATACAAATGATTTCTGAGGATGAGAATAGATCCTCTGATTGCCATGATCGCTATTGTATGCAGTAGGCGTTTATCCAGACCATAATATTTCCAAAATTGGTGTAATTTTTTGGGGATTGTCCCTCTGGCTCCTATCATTAATCCGGTAACTGATATATTTTTAAGATTATATTTGTCTTTGTAAAAGGTAATGGTAGATTCATAAATTGCTTTTTTTTCTGTGCCCACTTCTTCAGGTTGTTCACAGTGGGACTCAAAGCGAACAGTAGGATCAAGGATCACTCCGCTACCATCAGATGTCTTATAAGCAATGATGTCGATGCGCCTGCTGCTACCATTGTTGGACAAACCATGCACTTCCTCATGGACCTCAAAACCTTTTTGTTTCATCCTTGTTGCAATCAAGCTCCTAATTTTATGTCTGCTGTTTCGCAGTACCTCTCCATGAGGGCAGGCACCCAGAACATGTGCAAGTGTTTCGTGCTCCCTGCCACAGCGGCGGCAGAGGGTATTGTTCTGGGACCTACCCGGTAAGGAACGTACAGCAATAACTCCAGCAGTCATTTTGATGGCGTCTCTCCATTCGGAGCAGGAAAGTCCGCGATGATCTCGGATCCACTTATTTGCAGGTGTATAGTCGCTGAACATTTTAACACCTTTTCCTTTTTTTGGTAACTCACTCCAAAGCTGAAATTCTCGTTCTCTTAAATATTTTCTTACTTTTCTCGCATCTGGGAGAAGACTTACCGGGTCTCTGATGTTACTCTGAGTGATGTTAAGATGTTGTAAACTGCTTTGAGTCTCCTGCTCAAAATTTCTTATGGCGTTAACAAGCGGGTCGTTTAAGTATTTTAAAACAATTTTCGATATTTTTCATTTCTTCAAAATGGTCAAAAAATATTTTGATTAAAATGTTGATCACTTAAGGTATTTATATGAAATTTAAAATGTATATCTTAAATTTTCTGGTAATACCCCGAGAAGTTTTCTTCATTCGTAAGGAATTTTGTAAATGCTTACAATTAGTAAATGTTAAGCTATACACAAAAATGTGTTAAACAAAAATGCATGTGACTACAGAGAGCACAATTTGGTTCAAAAACTTTTGTTGACATCAGCCATTTATGAGATATCTGTAAGTATTTGTTTTAATTTTTCAATAATTCGTTATTTATTTAAAGGCTGAAGGTATTCAATTGCTTCTCGCGATTTCAATGAAAAGGAATGTAATTTCAGGTCATTATATATATAAATCATTTTTAAACATTTTATTGTAGATATTCTCTTTGTGTAATCAAACTATCTCTGCAAACGTTTATCTCAATTAACTTAAAAGTACACAGATGAATCAGCTTTTGCCATAATAGTTTACAAACTATATATATATATGTGTGTATTATAACCCTAGATTCAAAAAATTCCCAGAATAGTTTACTTTCTCTTTAATGTATATACGAAGGTAAAGGATATTTTATTTTTAGGTATCAGTAACGTCCATGGCGACACTTCGGTTCAATTTTCACGCTACTAATGATTGTTGTCTTTGCTTGGCAACTAGTTTTTGTTGTGTATCTATGTTTGTCTATAGCATTTCATGTCAGCAACGGAGCAACATTAAAACATGGAGTTTTGTATTTTGTTAAACAAATCTCCCTCAGAGACATTGAGAATGATGCTTATAGTGAAAAAGTGACGAAGAAAACCCGGTGTATGAATGGCGAAAACATTTACGTCAAGATTTTCAAACGCTGTACAAATACTGCTCAATTACTGTGCATGCGCACTAGGTATCTGAAAACGGTTCCAGGAGTGCTTCCAGTCACATTACACGCGGTGGCAGGTGTCATTGCGGAAAGGGAACTATTTTGAAGGAAATATGGTGTAAATTGCTTTTAGATAGCTTGTTCTGTGTTATTTAGAAATTTCAGGAACTGTTTGAATATAGTATGTACAAAATCTGATTATTACATTTACATGACCTTCGCTAACTTCAGGCGTTTCTTAGAGGCTATGTAAACTATTCTTCTTTTTTCTTCCTTTATTCTTATTTAATTAATTATAGTCTAGATAAACCTTGCAGAAATAGCTACATAACGCATTTTGTTATAGATATAAGGGAAACGCAATAGTCAAATGTTTAAGAACTGGAGGCTTTAAAATTTCATACTTTTCCATGCAATCATGATAAACAATTGAATATCTATAAGGCTTTAAAAGTATGTGAAATCATTGAACAATTTGAACCGTGAATAGCGCATGTCTCGGAAACCGCTTATGACATAAAAAGGTTATTTGGGATTAACTGTGCGCTTTAAAGAGTTCTACATTTTATGTGTAGCACTTTTCGTCTATCGCTTAGGCATTTACCCATTATACAAAAGTCCTTTCTAATAAATAGAACTTAATAGATATTCCCAAAACGTTCAAGTTATGCATTTCATTTATCAAAATCTTTAGCCAGTTTCATTAGATCAATTTTTGTGAAATTATCAATTTTGAAGAGTAGTTGGTGTGGAGGAAAAACTCTTTATGCCATATCTTTGAAGGATACTGAATTTAAATACCAAGTTTAGTGTTTATACGATTTTTCGTTTTTGAGTTATGCTGCTCACGAACACATACACAAATATACAGATGTTTTTCGAAAAAGGCTTTTTATTCAGGGGCCTCAAAACATGTATTTCAGCAGAAATCTCGACTTTTTCTTTTTGCGTGGAATGCAGTACTTACCCTGCTTATTATACACAGTAGTACTGAGTGACATTGCTTAGTTGGCAGCTTTGTGGCCCCCGATGATCTTCCCTCTACTCGTGGAGTTTTCCAGATTTCCTCTGGGCCTCAAGGCTAATGCTGTGTGCTATTCTCACTTCCTCTCATTTCATTTTCCTTTCGTCTTTTAGGTTCTTTCGGTGGCGGGCAGACGTACAAAGGCTTGCCATTTCTTCTCGGCCCTGTCAGATGGAAGCCTATCAAACCTCCACTGTAGTGTCACGTTTCCCGGTCCCACTGGAGAGGCGTCATGGAGCGACCCACTTGTCGGCTGGTCAAGCCTGGTACCAATTATTTAGCTCTGCGCGTCTATGACGTCTTCTGTGGCTCTTTCATCTCATCCATTCTTCCCAGAGTTGTAAGCACAAACGTACCTTTGTGGGTCCAGGTATGGATGTCTCCTTCGTCAGATGGTTATTGTTGTCATCATACTATCCATAATAGTGAAAGTAAGAAATGAAGGTGATTAGAGAAGGTAATGTGTATGTAACAAATCGGATCCCTAACTTATATTAAGTATATAATAGGTCATCCAAATCGGGAATCTCATTTACAAAATTAAATTGAGTTTTATTTATGGACGCTCTTTAACTGCTGCGGTTCATAGCGTCCCATTCTATATTGGCGTGAAATACCACTTAATTTTGCTCAGAGGTCTCTTTAGCAGGCATGAGCTTGTTTTACGTGCCATAAATCCACGACAAGGGACCAACGGCTTTACTTTTCTTCCGAAGGAAGTCATGTTAAGGATATTTACGCCCGAAAAAAATGTATTGCCCTTCGCCGTGTTTGAACACGCATCCTAGGGAACCATAGGTTAATATGTTACCCCCAGACCACGGAGGGCGACCTAGGCCGTGTTGCATTTACCACTGCTCAAAAGTAAGATTTAAAAAAGAAAGAAATCGAAACATCTCGCTTATTAGTTTTGTTTTGAAAGCTTTTTATAATCAAAGTTCTTAGGAATAACGCTCTGCTGTTTTCAGAATCACGATAGAATGAATGCTTAAGAACTTATAACCAAGTTTTCATTACTATTGTTGTGTAGTTATACAGGTACACATACTCGAGTTACAGTATGGTGCCTAACGCATTGGAAGCAAAGGACGAAGCAACACAGGTTTTTCTTATCTTTTAATTTTAATATATGCTGCATTAAAGGCAGTTTTATCATCGGCTTTGCAAATGCATATAACTGCAGTAGACCGAACGGGACGGCTCAGGCGGTTCTTTCTGTGGCATTCATGAGGTTGCATGCTCGATCTCCGCGGCGGCCAACCTGACCTTAGGGTTTCCTCGGATCGCATACGAATCCTGGGTAGATTCAATTCATCCCCCAAATTTTCCGGCCCGCCGTTTGTACAGATAAATTTTTGCCTTAATGAATCAAAGAAACGATGACTGCATACATGCATTATGAATGTGTTATGGGTACCCGCAACTGTAGTAGACCTCCAAGTCCAGTATCTAGAGATTTTACTGGAAAATTTTGGTTTTTCGAAGGCCATCTGGCAGAATTTTATCCTTACTGTCTTTCAATAAAAAGTAAACAAGAAAATTATATAATATTAAAGTGGTTAATAGGCATGCGTTATATTACAGATTTTCAGGGAAATCCTGACAGCAAATTTCCTTTAATTGCTGTCGAATATTCGCAGTAGATTGTATAAAACTTCAATATATTTTAGTGTTGCAATTGACAACATCGAATAACACTGAGAGAGTATTTTATCAGCAAACAGACACTGTTTCCTATTTCTGATATACCCCGATAGTAAACCGAACTTATTATAAGCTTCAAGGCCGATAAGTGGTGTTGAAGTGAGGGAAGCAAATACTAACAGCAATTTATGTCAGCACCAAAACAAGTTATTAACGACGAAACGCCCGGGGGATCCCAAAAGAAGAACGCACGAAAGTCGCCAAGTTAAGATTCGTTCATTTTGTTTGTTTGTTTATAAGACACCTCATTTTGAGTGTAAGCAGTGAAGGAGCCAATGAGAGAAGCTAATGACATGATCACGTGGGTTGACCTAGATAGTAGGGAAGAGAGGTGAGCGAGCAATTATCTCAAGTTTTGTCTTGCTTAACAACTGTGCAGAATAATCTTCAGCGAGCTATGTAGGTGTGATTATAACGTTTGTATGTAAACGTATTGTTTACATTATAATAATAATAATAATAATAATAATAATAATAATAATAATAATAAAATCTTAAGCGAGTATTCATTTCTCTTCCTCTGACAGGAACACTCCACCTTTCGAAAATGTGATTTCGTTTTGGCTGCAAGTTTAGGGCAGAGGTGATGTAATTCTCATTTGTAAAATGTATATATTATGTCAGCTTTTTGAGCGATGAAGTTCCACTCAGTTGGCTTGGTGTTCGGCGCATTATGTCACCGATTAGGTGTCCGATGTCACTGACTTTTCTTCGTTCCTTCCACACGACAAACAAAGGCCCACCGCTCAAATTTTAACGCTCGAAAACGGCCCTAAACATTACTTTGGGCCAACCATTCACTTTCTCAAGATAGGTCACATCACGGAGTTTCGAACGAGCGGAGGGAGTATTGCTAAGTACAGTTATGTGTAACATATATATCTGCTCAGTAGTACACAGGCCTGAAGTTGAAATCTTGATGAATTGACCTGCTCGAGCAAAATATTTTTTTGGGGAAGGGAGTTTTCTTCCTCTGAAGACAAATATCCGAGCTCTTTGGGCTTTATGAGCACTCACCTTTCTTATTTTGTTCGGTTTTGTAGATCTATAAAAATATTAATCTAGATATTGATTTTCCCACCAAGTAATGGTCTCAAACCAGATGTAGCAATTGCTGATGAAAAAAAAAGTACTGTTCATACCAAAGCTTTTTTCCTGTTTAGTTCATATTCATTGATACAATGTATGTATTTCGTTGAGGTATAACACGCACACAGGAAGTGAAGTGATATTCTAATCTTAAAAATTGGGGCACTGTGTGCTGGCTTTAATATTCCATTCCTTTTATGAACTCAACGAAGAGACGAGTGGAGACTTAGCATTTCATACAAGTATTTAAAAACTAAAAACTATGGCAAAAAACATCTACGAAGTGGTTAATGCTAAAAAAGTGTTATTTGACGTAAATTATGTATTTTAATGAGATATGCTTTTTGTGAAATACATTTTTCAGTCATTCATGGATTATGATTATACAGAAGTCAAACTTCTATTACACAAGTTGCATTATACTTCTCCCATATATGTGTTGCTATTGGTTTAAATTCAACATCATTATAACATTATTGTTTAATTACTAGGCCACCATCACTTGTTTCTTATGAGCATTAAAAGAGTAGAGTTTCAAAGCCAACAAGTAGTGACCCCCCTTTGTTACTTTCTCAACACTTACTATATTCATAGTGTATAGAGGAGGTGTTGCATTCCACCCAAAAATTCGATACAGAGATTTCACCGGAAATAGACTCTTTAGGGTCCCCAGTATCCAAAAAAAGTATTTTCAGAAAAAAATCCCGTGTTTCCGTGTGTCTACGAACACGACAGTTCAAAAACGAAAAGCTGGTAAAATACCAAACTTGATATTTAACTTTAGTATCTTCCAGGGATGCGACATGAAGATTTTGAGAAAAATATCCCCACTCCAAACTATCCTTTACACGGAAGAAAATTCGAAAAGTTTGTTTTTCTCAAAAATGGCTCCAACGATTTTGATTAAAGCTATTTATATGGCAAATAAAATGTATATCTTGAATTTTCTGACAATAGCCTCTAAATGAATTTTGCTGAATTTTGCTTAACTGATAAACCGTAAGAGATAGACAAAAACTTACTGCACAAAATATGTAGATCACGTTAAAACACACAATTTATGACATGTACGTTTTTTCGTGGAATTGACCATTTCTATTATTTGTTTCATATTTAAAATACTTAACATTTTCTCACACGGAAAGTTGCCCTGCATAGAAACGGATTTCAACCATACGGCAACCAGGTTTTAAAAGAGTTGACTATCGTTTTAGCCTAGTGTATTCCGTCATTTTCCTTCTGCTTTCAAGGAATTGAGTAATTAAGGCAATTTCTGCTAATGTTTATCCTGATTATATAAATGACATAGAATAATACGCTTTTTAACAATAACTTGTTACACCGGTGTTGAGAAACCCATGTAAATGTAACACATCAGATTTTTAAAAATTTGACGAACCCTTCAGCCTCCTTAATAGTAACCCTCATGTTAAAATAAAACGTGTACCTAATTATACCATTAACGCTAAAGTGATAGAAAAATTAACCTGAGTAAATGTGGTACATGAGGAATATAAGAGTAAATTCAGCAGAGAAAGCCTTGTGAGCACAGCACATCAGAATTTTACTTTATTTAATAATACAATTTACATAATAGGTAGAAAAGGTTGATATACTCATCCAACAATTAAAAATAAAATAGGAATTATTTTATTTATTTGCATTCCACTTAAAACTACCAAAATTTCACTAGAAATATATGTTTTGAGGATAACATAATCCAAAAGTAGCATATTTAGAAAAAGGTCCACGTTTCTCTCTATGTAGATTTGTGTGTGTGTGTGTGTGTGTGTGTGTGTGTGTGTGTGTGTGTGTGTGTGTGTGTGTGTGACGAGCATAGCTCAAAAACGAGAAGTCGGTTAGTTATTAAATTTAGTATTAAGTTCAGTATCTTTTTCAATAAAATCCCTACTCCAAACAACCATTTACGTGGAAGATTCTTCACATTTTCGATTTTCTCAAAAACGGATCTAACAATGTTGATTAAAATATATATTAATTTTCTGGGAATAGCCTCTAAATCCCTCTTCATTCTGAATTACGCTAGTATAACTGGAAAACCGTAGATATAAAAATAAAGTATGTGATAAAATATATATTAAAAATTTTTCGTCACAAATAAAATGTATTATCTTTAATTTTTGGGAACATCCTCTGTTGCCCTCTTCATTTTGAGTTACGCTGGCATAACTGGAAAAACCTACATATGATTAACTTATATATTAAAATGTTTCATCAGAAATAAAATGTATTATCTTTAATTTTCTGGAAACAGCCTCTGAAACCCTCTTCATTCTGAATACCGTGCATATAACTGAAAAACCTTAGATATCAAAATAAAATATATAAACATACTACAACACAACGGATGTAAATCTCGTTAAAACACACACACTTAACAGCCTCTTTCTAAAATATTTGTTTATCTTCTTTTTTATGTAGCTTAACCTTTTTACCTGGTTGTCATATCGGAAGACACATAACATTGTGAAATACTACTCAAATGATCTTGGGTCCATGGAGCTTAAAGTTACTCGACATTCGTCTTCTCAGGACAGGGGAAAACCCCGGAAAAAAAAGAAAAAGAAAAACGTATCCGGGTAACTCTCTCTAAAGGAGATTCAAGCTCGCGACCTGTTGAATATAAGGCAGACACGCTACAGCCACACTACCCTTACCTACAAGGGAATAAGTAATAGTAAGACAAGTTCTGTTAATGTTAATCTTTATTAGCATAGAATAAGTAGAAGAATAAACATTTTAAGAATAAATTGTTTCAGAATAGGTAGAGAATGTAATTCGAATGGAACAGAACAGATTTTAGTATGTGTACTGTACTTTTCCCGATTTTTACATACTCTTAAAATTAGACAGGTGTTCATCGCCATATTGCTGTTGACTTTGTATTGAGTTTTAGTGCCTCACTATCTTAGGTGGTGAAAGTAGATCCGCAACCTTGCTCACATTTCAATTTTCTTCGGCTTCTTTCTTAATCGACTTGATTCATTTTCCCCTTGTTATACGTACCTACGTGTTTTCCGCATTTTCTTACATAATTTGTTCCGACTTTTCTAAAGTAATTTTCATTAATTCTTCATTACCAAGATAAATCCTAAACATTTAGTCTTTAACGCCTATCGCACAATGTACTTCTATGTTCTGTTGCGCACGTAAACGACATACTTCTGTGATCAAGCGAAATCTAAGCCCTCATAATAATACTACTCCATTTCTTGTCATGAAGTTCATTCTCGCTCTACTTTATCTACTAGCTGGATTATCCGACGTTTCGCATTAGTGTATGCTTATTTAATGATATTAATTTATTTCCTTTCCAGCTTGGATGCGTGTCAAAGAGCCGGGATTTACCCATTTATTCACAGGGGTATGCCGGCAATGTGTCTCACTATTGAGGGAATGCTTTGTTACGGCTGAATGAAGTGGGGTAAAACTCAAACACTAGTGCTATGATAGCCCAGAGAAGTTTAATATTTATCAGACTCCCTGCATTCTAGCTCAAAGATTTTTTGTTCAGTCTCAGATGAGTAGTATTGAAACATTCTGATTTAGGAAACTTTTATGGTGAATCCTTCACTTTACTACTTATAATTGTAATTTCAGACAATCTCCGATATTCCCTTTATAGATTAGATATGAAACATCCGAGGACCGTCTCACTTCCTTAATCTCCCACCGAGAGTTGTCCAAGTTCTGGAAAAGTTGTATTTGCCCCTTGGCACTTCGTCGATCGGAATGGTCATCTTGGGTTTTAGATAAATTATATTAGGTGCAATTTTAAATCTTAGAACCTTTTCTTCCTCCCATAGCTATTTAATAACGTAAACGGTACCTACGTGGAAAGGTAGAGTCAGGCTGAAAAAGATAAATCACAATAGGTGCAATTTTAAATCTTTGAACCTTCTCTTCCTGTCAAACGGGTATTTGGACCACTAATTTACAGTACCCGGGACTTGTAAGTCGCCATTGGGGTATGCCATCTCAAAATCATTTGAAATCTCCCAAGTGGTTTACTGGGAAAAAACGCGAGTCAGCTACGGAATTTAATGGTATGACGGCATGTTGCTGTGGTATCTCAGTGGTTAGAGCAACTGGACGGAGATCACGAGATCCGTGGTTCAAATCCGGGCTATGGCATTGAATTTTCCAGTCTGACTCTACCTATCCAACTCCTGTCCTACATACGGCTTGTGTGAAAAAAACAATTAAACCAATACCCATGACCACAATAGTTGGCTGTAATATGAATCCTGGGACTTAGAGTACTTGCAACATTGTAAGTCGCCAAAGGAGTTGTCATCTCAAAATAATTTGAAAGCACCTTGTGGTTTACCGGGAAACATGCAAATCAGTTGAGAAATTCAATGCTATACCGGCATGTTGCCATGGTAGCTCAGTGGAAGAACAACCAGCTAAAGACCGGGAGATCCCTGTTTCAAATCTCGGCTATGACATTGTATTTTTCAGTCTGACTCTGGCTATCGAAGTAAAGTAAAACTTACTTATGTGAGGGATATTAAAATATTTTCACATTTCAATAGTATCACAAGCAAATTGAATTATTTATTATTATTATTATTATTTTGATTCAGTTTATGTTTTCTAGTTGCTAAATCGTGATTATCTAAATATATTGTTTGAAATGAAATATCGGGGCATTTTCTGTGAAGTAACAACTACTTACTATTCCATGGTCATATCAACGTAAAGTAAAAGGCAAGTAGGTAGTTTATTTTATAGCTATAATAATCGTATTCTCTTTTAGTCTTTTAGAAAGATGTGTATTAAAATTAGAGATTTTTATAGCCCATGTTCATCAGAAAAGTAGGGTCATTCAATAGCAAAGTAATTATCTTAATCGGTTATTGTGTTTTATTTTAGTTTATCCTATATAATACACATTTTCTCTGTTATATAATAATATTATTTTAACTACAGTTTTCCACCTATCAATCTCTAACTTAGTCTTTCTTCAGAGATTTATATATCTTCTTACTTTCAAGGCCGAATACATTCATATTATAAATTCTAACACTTTATTTAACCTTGTAACATTTTCTTGTAAAATATCTTCTGATTTCACTACTAGAACCTCATCATCCCCAAATAGTATATTATTAATCTTTCTTCCCAAATTCATACTTTTAGGATTTGTTTTCTTTCATTTTTCAATAATTTTCTTTATTTATATACCAAATAATGTGAGCAATAGCCTACCCTGAGCCCATGGTTTATCTTAAGTGTTATCTCTTCTAATATTATTTGGGTATCATCATATACATATTTAATAGCATTGCTAAGATCTTTTATGGAAATATTTTATTCTTCTAGTATATGCCATAAATATTTTATAGTGTTTGTATGTCAAATCAAATAAATATAATATTATGGAAGACAGACAAATAATCTGTAAATGTAATACATGTCCTGCTCAAAATATTCCCTCTTTCTGTATCAACAGACCAAAAGTTTTAAACGTGTTTCACCAGTGTTTCTGCAGTGATAATATGGAGACGTCCCGTCACGAAGGGCCTATTTATTTCAACCACTTGTTTCTCTTCAGCTGATAACTGCTGTGAGTCACATGAAATAGGTGATGTATTGCTTAAGTACAGTTATAAAAGTTCCACTAATTGCACTCCCTCTTCCTAGTATCCTTGAGTTGTTATGAACTTTGCTCAAGGTTGTCAAGGAATCCGCTGAAATTACACTGTACAATTTTGTACCCCGAGGTTTGTCATTTCTGTAGTTTAATGGTTTCTCAAAAGTAACGAACCACAGTATAATAGCAGGATCATAATTATGGCGTATGTATATTATTTTCCTTCCAGGGCTACAGACAACACATTTTTGACACATGTTGTATCTTGTTTTACAAAGCAGAAGTACGTCCAAAAACCCCAATGCGCTAAAGCATCCGGATTTCGAACTGCTTCGGTATCTTTCCGAGCTATACTGAGGTCGCATGTAAATTTAATCCCGTCTCTTTCGTCATTTAAGAACAGAAAAGAAGGACATGTTTTTTTTTTTTTTTTTTTTTTGTTTTTTTTTTTGTTTGTTTTTTTTATAAAACAGTAACGGAGTCTGATCAGGACTCCGGTACTGTATCCCTATTTACATTTCCCCCCGTAGGTTTTACTGATTACTGGTTTACTGGTTTTTACTGTTTCTTTTACAAACATATACACATTGCACAAACATATAACATCCATGCCCAAGGCGGGACTCGAACCTACGATTCCCTGCCCACGAAGCACCAAAGCGAGACGCTTTAGCGAGCGTGGCCATGGGGACCGGCTGTTTTCGAGGGTAGATGGCCAGTTTTAAAATAGATAACTCATTTTAATACTTGCTCTGCGGCCTTCTTTCAGAACATAGAGGGCCGTGTGCTCAATTTAGATACAGGAAATACAATGAACGGGAAAATTGCGAAAGTATGTTTTCTGAGAAGAGATGAAAGTTTCTCTGATTTTGATGTGTCAGACTTCACTGTGCTGTCTGTAGAGTTTCAAGCTTCTCTAGGAATCGGGTAGGCATTAATACGTTCTTCTGCCGTCCTAAGCTGAAACTCCGAAACTGCATATTTTGATATTTTTAACATGAATAAACATTTGAATTATTATTTGGATATTATAAAGTTTACATTAATGTATATTCTTTTTACATTTCGCTTTGCGTGATCATAAAATTTGAAAACAATTTTATTTTACATATAATTCTGAGCTTAGAAAATTGTAGTATTACTTTCTCTACGCTTTAGCTATTGTATGTAGGAGGATTATTGCGTCCCCCCCCGTACACTCATTTGACCGGAAATGCACACTTTAAGAACGAGTCCACACAAAACATTAAAAAGGCCCCTGTTTTGAGAGAGTCGTCACACGCGCCCTGTTTACGTGTGTGTGCGTGTCTACATGTTTGTGGAAATTGGAAGTATACTCGCTAACCACTTTATGAAGTGCATTCACGAAAAAAATTAACATAATTAGATAGAAAAATCTGATGCGTTTCATTCACACGACTTTCTGTACATCTCTAGAATAAATTACTGTTCAAAATGTATTCTTCTATTCACTTAATACTATTCGAGAAAAAAATTAGCAGAAACGGTCTTATTACTTACTTCCTTGTAATTAGAAGGGAAATAAGGGAGTACCATGGGCTAAAGAGATAGTCAAATGTTTTAAATGCTGGTTTTCATGTGGTTGAAGTACCTTTGTTTGTATTTGCAGGAGTTGATGAGAAAAGAATAAGCACTTTAAAGCTGAAACTAATAAGTAATATCTCAAAAATGGTCAATCTAAGTTGTGTGTTTTAACGAGGTCTACATTTTTTGTGCGGTCAGTTTTTGTCTATGTCTTATAGTTTACCAGTCATACAAAATTTCACAACATTCATCCAGAATAAACATGTCTTCAGAGGCAATTCACAGAAAATTGATGATATTCATTTTTATTGTCATGTAAATATTTTAAATATACGAGATTTTAATTAAATCGTTACAGCCAGTTTTGAAAAAAAATCAAAATTTTCAAAATGTTTGCTATGTAAAGGGTAGTTGGGGTGGGTTTTTTTTCTTGAAAATCTTTGTGTCGCAATCTTGGAAGATGCCAAATTTAAATACCAAGTTTGATTTTTAACGTCTTCTCGTTTTTGAGCTATGCTGACCACAGACACACACGGACATTTTTGTAAAAATATTTTTTATGAATTCATGGGACTCAAAACATATATTTCCGGTGAAATATACACCATACATTGTGTACATAGTAAGTATAGAGAAAGTAAAAATAAAATCTGTAGGCATCATATATCCTCTTATATAATGTAATGAATTGAGAAACAGCACTGGAAGGAGTGCCTCCTTGTCGAGCGGTCAACGAGCTAATTGCTACCCCAGATGTCCAGGTTTCGATCCTCTACGGGGGTGAATTATTTTTTTTTAAATATGATTATTTTATACTCTCCAGAGTAGGCTGCTTCAAATTGACTCATCTAAGTAACCGTACACGAGCGTACTCTACCGGAGCAGAGCTGGAGCGAAAGCATGGTAGCCAATACATCATTGGGCTAAGACCATACCACTATATTTAGGTCCTGCTACTTTTTACAACCCTTTATTCATCCGTGACGATAGTTTTTCCCTCAATGCTGCGCTGTATTGCATGTTGCAGATAGATCCCTGTGAGTCCATACCTATCCACTGCCATGTAAGGCGCTCAACAAAGCTGGAACAGCTTCTTCTATATTCTGTGGATTTGAGAATAAATGAGCGTGTGAAAGACCTACAGTAGCATGTAGATATACTATAATTGGACTCTTCATTCTCTGTTTTAAGAATTGCAAGAAGATCATATTTTGTTAAAAATTCTTCTAAATGACAAATAATTAATTATGAAACTTCATAGTTTCTTTAGCGTTTATCGATACCACATGGTCAGATTCCTGGCTGTTATTAGTTGCTCTGCTTTCATTTTACTAAGCAAAATCTTTAAAACGACATTTTTATTTTAATTAAATGCGGATAAAATGCCTGCTATTGAAATATTTTAAACCAATTCCTAAATCATAAATATTTATATATACAAAAGAACACAGAACTTATATGGTATTTTATTAGTTATAAAACTGTATGAACAAAGTAAGTCTATAGCAAGGTTGTTATAAAACTAAATAAAATCGTGTAGCCGTTATCCTTTATTTCTATGTATCGTCCTCAAATTATCCTCACGAAAGCTTACTCTTCTGTTAGTTTATGTTAATTGAACAAACCTTCGTAAGTATGTTTTCATCATAAATACAAGGTGTAGAGAAAAAACGGAATTAATAGTCAGATGTTCAAAAGCGGGTGGCTTCCTGTATTGGTAATTCAATGATATCCCCGAGAAACAACCAAAAGAAGGACAGCGTTTTAATACATATTAAAAATTCAAGTTAATAATAACCGACACCTCATAAATGCGTGAGTCGCAAAAACATTTATTTGAAATAAAGTATATGTTTAAAGACGTCTACATTATTGGAAGTACTGTTTGAAAAGCTATTATAAAAATCCTTCCAAATTAGAACTTCACAGGCTATCCCGAAAATTCAAGACGTGCATTTTATTTATCAAACATATACCTTAAATATAACAGTTTAAACACAATCGGTGGAGACATTTTGAGAAAATAAATAAAAAAAAAATAGAAAATAGACAAATCTCCATGTAAAGTGTAGTTTGGGGTGGGGGATGTTCTTGATGTGGCACCTTTCTAAGATGCTTATCTTATACGCCAAGTTTGTACTTGTCCGAGTTATGCCTGTTCACAGGCTTAAATACACACGGAGATTTTTGTAACTTTACTTATGGGACTTCAACTTTACTGTAATATCCCAATAATATCGAATTTTTGGGTATACTTTCTCTACCTATTAAGTACGCGGTAGAGAAAGTAAAAGTTATAGGTCGTATAAATATTTATATCTTTGGTAGTTGCAACGTCCCATATATTACTCAAATTATGTCCATACATACACAATCGCAGTATTCAATTTGCTATCCCCAGACCTTTGGAAGGAGTGCATGAAAACGAAATATACCTGCAGGTTTTGTCTTCAAAACATTACGGTTCGGAATTTAAGGTTATTGAACCGAAACGAAACGGCGTTTTATTTATGGACGCTCTTTAACTGCTGTGCTTCTCAGCGTCCCATTCTATGTTGAGCGTGAAAGACCGATTAATTTAGCTCAGATGCCTCTATCAGGCTTGAGTTCTTTTACGTGCCGTAAATCTACGACACGGGACCAACGGCTTTACCTCCCTTCCGAAGGAATCCATGCTAAGGATTTTTACGCCCGAAAAAATCCAGCGTCCTCCGCCGAGTTTGAAGTTAGCATGGTAACCATTACACCACAGAGGGCGATTTATTGGACCGTCGTACCCACGGAATATACGGTAGGTATCACCAGCTAGATGCGCAGTAAACTTCCGTGCTGATGACGTCAGCTGGTGTAGCGGGCGCTCGTTGCTCTCGTTACAGTGATAGTGTTTATGAGGATTTTGATTGTTCAAGCTTCTTGTGAGTGTTGTACGTGATGGATCCAGTATAGTTTCTCTCCAGATAATTCCCGCATTCGTTCCATGCATTTTGACGAGGAAGATTATGAACGAGATTTAAAAGCAGAACTCTTCAAACTTGCTCCTAAAAATATTAAAAAGCATTGCTTTACCACATATAAATTTAAAGTTATCTAAATGACTTGTATCAGAAAGTTGACAGACCTAAGAAAAGAAGACAAAATGGCTTTTAAACAGAGATGCAAGACCATAGCAAATGCTGTGTTAGAAGAAACAAACAGAAATTCTGAAATAAATATATTAAATATCTCGGAAAATCCTGTTACATCTCCCTCGTCATTTGACGCAGCACCTTCAAATGCAGAGGACATTAAATCAGAAGTTTAAGCACTTAGAAGTAACAATTTAAGATTAGAGAAGAAAGTAACGCGTTTAGAAAATGAATTACAAGAAGTACAATCCGAAATGTATAAGATAAGCGTTGAACGTGTATACCAGCAAATGTTCTCATTTTACCAGCATATGTACCTGTAAGTTTTACTTACAGGTACATATAAAAATTGGGACTCTGATGACATTTCAAGGAAATTATTTTGAGATGCATGTCTAAGAAGGCATATGATTATGTGAGAGAATGCCTTAAATATCCTCTACAAGTTCTATAACCATCAAAAGACGCTTGGCCCAATTCATCGTATCACAGGAATCATTAAATTAAATGTATCTATTGCAATAGAAAGCAAGTTCTGTTAGTGAGTATGAGAAGGATCTTGTTCTGAGCTTTGATGAGATGAAAGTGAAATCCGATTTTTAATATGACAACACTGAAGACACAAGTTGCGGTCTGCAGCTTAGCAGGAAAGTAGAAACCACCGATGTACTACAATTTTGACGAGACAGTAATAAAAGAATTACTAACACACATTGTTCAAATGGCCGAAAGGCAGGTTTCAAAATCCGTCCCTAAGTCTGTGATATGGGAGTGTCAAATAGGACGTTATTCTCTAACCTTGGAATTATAAGAGAGAAATCCTACATCTCGCATCCTGCAATAGAAGCTGAAAATCGCCCTGCCACATTCCTCACTTGTTGAAACATTCAGAAACCATTTATTGGACGAAGGATTTGTTTTACATTATGGTAAGAAAGTCACAAAAGAGGTTTCTGAAAAGCAGTTTATGCTACAAAATACTGTGAGTTACGCCACAACTTCATGTTACTTATAGGCACTGAAAGCCAAAAGGTTCGTCCTGCCGTTTATTAGGCTGAAGAATATGAATAAAAAGAACACGGAAAATACCCGGAAACAAACGCACTGATTTGGCGAGAAAGAAAATGAGAAAACTATGCTACAACTGAACAAATAATTTCATATGCACATGAAGCAGGAAACACCACATTGGGAAATATATTTTATTGTATACCTACAGCTTTTTCCGCAATACTTACTAATGTGTTGAGTTATTTATTAATCTAGCTTTAAACTCTGTTAGGATGCAGTTATCAAACAGAAGAATTCACGCAAGGTACCTAAACAACTGGGGGAATATTTAGCTAACGTGAGATATAGGCGCATGTGGTGAGCCTTTATATTTAATATTTTAAACAATTGCTTCTTTAGCTTCAATAATTTAAATCTAATGGTTAGAGTTGAACAAGTTATCTGTTTATTTACTATTTGATGGGGAAATCCGAATGTATATCTTTACACAGTACCATTGTTCTTAATTTGCTAACAATGACCACAGTAGTAAGCACGCCGTGGCAAAGTATATACACCAGATGACGTCACGGCCAGCGTGTGCGAGAGAGGAACATGCGCGTGATACCGTATACTCTCAACTTACCGTGGATGTGCTTATGTCATACGTCCACGATCAACAACCAGAGAACGGAAAGTATCAGGTTATATTCATCTTCGTAAAGGTCCTAATAAAATGGGTTTGTGCGGATTTTACAAGTATTTAGTGATCTGTAAACTTATTTTTCGCATAGTTGCAAGTTTCTGCTCTGAATGGTTCTGTTGAGCCACTTGTGTTATGTGACAGCTTACTTGGCAATGGCAGCCGCGTGATAATGTGTTTGTAACCGGGACCTTGTAGTGATAACTGATTATCGACCTTCGGTAGTTAAGTAAAGTGGCCATAGACTCCCCGAACTGCATGTGGTTTGCAACACGATTACCGAAGGTTTGTCGTAGGGTGGGGGTCAGCTCCTTGATAAATCATGGACACTACCGACCGTGTCCGGCAACACATATGTACATATCCGGCAAGCAGCCAACTGCTATCAATACTCTTATGCAATAGCTTCCGTGAAATCGACGATATAAGATTCAGTCAAGCACCACAAATGGATTCGTTCTAAATGTTCCTTTCTGAAAGAATATACTTATATACATTTTGTTATAAAATAATGAGTAATACATATTTTTTGGTAATGTGTTTCTATCCAATTCGTCATTCATTACCAACCTTTTCCACAAATTCCTAATGCTTAAACATTCCCAGAATTGTCAACTACCAGTTAATTAAGCTGCATCGGGTAAAAAGCATCTAAATGTCATGTAAAGAATGTTCGAGAGTTTCATGAAGTTCACCTCTTTTGCCAAAAATTACTGTATCGAATATTTTCTTGGAGAAATCAAATGTTCCCCATCACTAATATTATCACTTAAAAACCAACTTTTGCGTTTGCATTTGCGAATAATGTATTAAAGTAATTTTACTGCTAGAATTCTTTAACAATTTTATGACATTTTGAAAGGTATCAAAAGCACCAGTAGAGCGTTCTCTTCACGTTCATAAAACACTATGAAAATGAGCTATGTACACAACGATTTTGATTTTAAAATACTAGGTCAACAGATAATTTAAGCAACGATTTTACAGTTAGAGAAACTATACATAATATAATCGCTTTGAAAAGAATTTATTAATAATACAAAATCTCGTTCTAGATTAAACATTTTAATACAACCGGCACAGATTATTCAGAGAATATTCAAGCTGTACATTTTATTAGCCTTTATTATGTTTTAATGCATAATACTTAAGATAAAATCGTTATTACAGCTTTAGAGAAAATAGAAAATTAACAAACGTTCTTTAACAAGTATTATGGTGCCGGAGAAATTATCTTAAAGTTCCGCACTTTATTCACCCATTTTTTCGTTTTAGAGTGATGCTTTACAGAGACACACCCCCACGTGCGGGCAGACACGAACACATTTCTCTAAAAATGTGTTTGAATTCAGGAGTTCTTAAAACATTACACAAATGTTTAGTGCAAGCCAATATTTTACTCAGCTACAATGTTAAGTGGTAGTGAAACTGATGAAAAAAATCAAAGTTTTCCCTAGTAATCGTTATTTGAAATTATATTTTCAGAGCATATTGAATCAAAGCTGGTCATTTTTACCTTCTCTAGCGTGTATGAACAACGTACATGGTGAGAAAGTATTGTACATTTTCATACCGAGATTTCACTGAAAATACATATTTTAAAGTCCATGTATAGAAAAAACACTTTTAGGAAATGTCCATGTGTGTGTGTTCTAGTGTCTATGTCTCTAAACACGATAACTAAAAAAACGAAAAGTCGGTTAAATACCAAACATTATATTTATGTTCAGCATCTTCCAAACATGCGACACAAACATTTTCAAGAAAATACCCCACACAAAATTAGTATTGCTCGAAAACTTTGATTTTCTCAGAAAATGGCTCTAACGGGTTTGATTGAAATATCGTACAGTAAAATATTTAAAGTGAATATCTTTAATTTTCTGGGACAAACCTCCCTAATCCTCTTTATTTGAGTGGTTTTTGCATAACTGATAAACTGTTACTACAAAAAGTTACTACACAAAATATACACATCACGTTAAAACACACAAACAAGATAATTTTTTTACTGTTGTTTATGTTTTGTTTTTTTAGAAAGAACGATTTCCTATATTTTGCCGGTTATTGATTTCACTTTTAAAACACTTAAAGTTTTTCTCACACAGGAAACCCTCTCTTTTGTTTTACTCCTGGTCATGGCAAGAGAACCAAATTGCAATATCAATCAGTGGCACAGCGACCGTTTTTTATAGATTTGTCTATTGCTGTAGCCTAATGTATTCTTTCATTTCCTTTCTGTTTACAAGGAAGCAAGTAATAAGACGATTTCTGTTAAGATTATTTCGATTAGGATTATGTAGATAAAAGAATAATCTTTTATAAACTACTTTTTCGAGGAAGATACAGAGAATATTAAGTGTTTGGAACACATCAACTTTATTGAATCACTAAGAGATTTAAGTTTTGAGATCGGCATTAAACTCAGATTACGATATTTGTAAAACCTAAAAAACACTGGAATCACGGATGGCTTAATACTTTTTGTGTGATTATAAAGCATTTAATGTTGTTAAATGTACTATTATTTATATATAATACGAGGGCCGTTCAGAAAGTAGCCTCCGATCGGTCACAGTGCGGGTAGTGGGGGGAGTAGCGACGCCATCTGTGCATTCACGCACTCAGCAGGTCAGTCGGCATCAAGCCGTGGTCGAGTGAAAGTCGTACCTGCGCTAGGTTAGTGTTTGTGGCCGTTTGAAATGTGTACTGCAATAGAAAACCCCGCCAAATGTGAAGTGCGTGCTGTTATACGGTTTTTTACAGCCAAAGGATATTCTGCAACAGCTATTCATCGTGAACTTTGTGCCGTGTACGGACCAAGAGTTATGAGTGAAGGAGTGGTCCGTGAATGGGTACGTTTATTTAAAAGTGGACGAGAAAACGTTCATGATGAAGAGAGGAGTGGTAGACCATCATTGGTCACGGACGAACTCGTTCAGACAGTTGATGCAAAAGTTCGTGAAAACCGACGTTTCACAATGTCGGAGTTGTCTACTGATTTTCCACAGATTTCTAAGACTCTCTTGTACGAGATAGTGACAGCAAGATTGGGTTACCGTAAGTTCTGTGCACGATGGGTGCCCAAAATTCTTACCGACCACCACAAAACTCAAAGAATGGCCTCTGCATTAGACTTTCTGTCACGTTATGAGGCCGAAGGTGAACCATTGTTAAACATAGTCGTGACCGGGGACGAAACCTGGATTAAGTACGTGAACCCTGAGGCAAAAGAACAATCAAAGATGTGGGCACATTCAAATTCGCCTAGCAAACCAATAAAAGCCCGGCAAGATTTTTCTGCCCGAAAATTGATGGCAACGGTGTTTTGGGATGCAAAAGGGGTGTTGTTGGTTGAATTCATGGAACGTGGGACGACCATTAATCAAGACGTGTACTGTGAAACACTAAAACAATTACGACGGGCTATACAGAACAAACGCCGTGGTATGCTGACTTCCGGTATCGTTTTTTTGCACGATAACGCCCGTCCTCACTCTGCTCGCAGAACAACAGCCCTTCTTGAGTCCTTCAAGTGGGACGTTGTCAACCATCCACCTTACAGCCCAGATCTGGCGCCAAGCGATTATCACCTCTTCATGCATATGAAGAAATGGCTCGGGTCCCAGCGGTTTGATGACGACGAAGAGCTCAAAGATGCGGTCACAGGCTGGCTCCAGGCACAAGCGGGTGATTTTTATGCAGAAGGAATTTCAAAGCTTGTGAACAGATACGATAAGTGCCTCAATCGTTATGGAAACCATGTAGAAAAATAGTGCAAAGATGTAGTTGTAAGATATATATATATTAAAATATTTTTATTTAACTTGGTGAATTTCTTGCAATCAACCGGAGGTTACTTTCTGAACGGCCCTCGTATTTAAAAGTAACGCTTTTGTTAACATGTTTTTAAACATCTGATGTCTTCCGTTCCCTTGACTTTCTCTATAAACTATTGTTATAAAAGATTACTCCTTAATTTATATCGTGGTAATCGAGATAAACATTAGCAGAAATGGTTCTATTACTTGGCACCCTATAACTAGAAGGGAAAAAAAGGGAATACACTTAGCTAAAGCGATAGTCAAATCTTTCAAAAATCGTTTGCTATGACGTTCAGTCCGCTTGCACGGCCAGGAGTGAAATAGAAGAGAGATTAAACGAAAGATGAACTCTCCTTTGAGAAAAGTTTATATAGCTTAAAACTGAAACCAGTTACAGGGAATATCTCTGAAATGGTTAGATCTATAAAAAAATATATGACATGAATTGTGTTTAAACAAGATCTACTTTACATTTTTTATGAAGTAAGTTTTTGTCTATCTCTTACAGTTTACTAGTTATGTCGAAGTCACTCAGAATAAAAAGGACTTCAGAGGCCATTTGCAAGAATTTCTGGATATATATATATATATATATATATATATATATATGAGATATATTATATCTCCTATAAGCGTCTTTAATATATGGCATTTTAATTAAAACCATCAGCTCCATTTTCTAGAAAATCGAAAATTTTGAAAATCGTTCCATGTAAAGAGTAGTTTGGAATTGCGGAATTTTTCTACAAATCTGCGTGTCCCATCCTTGGAAGGTACTCAACTTATATATACAAGTTTGGTATCTAACCGACTTTTTGATTTTGAGTTATGCGGTCCACATACACACAAGGACCTTTTTCTAAAAAATGTTTTCTTTCGACTTTTTTTTTTTATTCCCGGTCCCCTAATACATATTTTTTTCCGAGAATTCTCGGTATCAAAATTCTGGGTGGAATACAACATATTCTCTACCAACTATATGCATACTAAGTATAGAGAAAGTAATATACTTTTAAATTTCATTTATAAAATAAACTATTGTTATTTCTAATTTTTAATGTTCCTATTTTCGAAACACTGATAAACTTCTTTCCATTCATTTCGGGGTAATTGCTATACCGCAAAGCAAGCGGTACAGAGGAGACGCCAAAATACACGCAATCGGTCTACTTTGTTTATTGAAACATATTACTAAATTTTTATAATAATCAAAACTTAAGTACACGTCTTTGTTGAGCTTAAGTTTATCAAGCGATACTCCATTTGGTGGCCGATATCTGCTGTTTGTTGCTAAGTTACGGAATCGACAGAACCTCTCAATGTCCTTGAAAATAACCACTCAGTTATGTAACCGTTAAGTATGGCACTTGTTGTCCCTTATAACGTATCTGGAAAACATATTATAACCCATACGCCTCTGGATAGGCAGGTTGAAGTTGAATGTTCCCTTTGGACTATTCTACAAGTTCTATGCTATACTATTGATGGAGGACCTTTGTCTATTGTAACAAACATACGAAGTGTTAATATGTTCCTTGACAATTTCCAATTTTACAACTTAGTGACATCTTTTAATACTAACTAATAAAATAGTCTACGTATAGAACTGGAGGTTTTATATACAACATATTAATTTTTTTTTTTTTATTATTTTCTCTAGTCCACATGTACAATATAACAGTGAACTCCACCCAAAATTTCGATGTCGAGATTTCACCGGAAATATATGTTTTGGGGTCCCCTAAGTGCGAAAAACGCATTTTTAGAAAAAGGTCCGTGGGTGTCGGTGGACAGAATAGCTCAGAAACGAGTATTTGTTATTTAGGTTTGGTATCTTCCAAATATGCGACACGAAGATTTTCAAGAAACCCCCTCCCCATTACAAACTACCCTTTACATGGAAAACATTTCGAAATTTTTGAATTTCTATAAAATGGTCTAACACATTTGATTAAAATCCCGAATATTAAAGATATTCACATCACAAATAAAATGTATATTTTAAAATTTTCTGGGAACAGCCTCTGAAGAGCTCTTTATTATAGTTGATTTTTGCATAACGGTTTAACCGTAAGAGATAGGCAAACACTACTCAACGTTTTTCTTATTGAATTTAACGTTTTCGAGGTATTCATTATTATTGGTATCAATTTTGAACTAATTAACTTTTCTCAAACGGGATCATGTAAAGCGTACCGAGCCTCAATTGCTTCACATGGCGAGGAGCTTTTGAAAGTTTTGACTGTTGCTTTATCCGAATGTATTCCCTTATTTTCCTTCTATATATAAGGAAACAGGTAACAGGACAAATTGGTGTTTTTGCTTTTAGTTTTTAGGTAGCTTTATTGTAGGTTTTATCAACGCACTTCACTCTCACATCAATGTTCCAGACTTTTTGGAGGGTAGAGAATAATATTAATTAAAGACAAATTTATGCGGCATTTCTTTTCAAGCACGCTACCAACAATGAGGCTAAAACAAAGGCCTGATCTAAAGCTACCGTATCGTGCTTCTTACCGTCAAATAGTATAACAGATTTGGCGGGAAATACGGTGTTCCATATTGCCCGACTGTTCCATATTCGCCGCTTCTCCTCTAAGGACGCGACAAGATTTACATGAGAATTGTCCCATTCCAAACTACTATTTACAAGATAAATGTTTTAAAATGTCTCTGTTTTGGTTATAATACCATATACCCAAGATGTTTATAACAAAATTAATATGTTCAATTTTCTGTGCACAGCCTGTGAAGTCCTCTTCATTCTGAATCAATTTCGGGTGCCTTCTACAGTTGGAAAACCGAAAGCGATAGACAAAAACGTTGTGCACAAAAATTTAGTTATACATCACAGAATATGTGATAATTGTTTGAGGAAGTGGCCATTTTTATTATGTTTACTGTTGATTATTTACATTTCAAATCCTTCATACTTTTTAACTACAAGTTGTCAGTCGTGGGTTTCTTATGCTATTTGATTTCAAAGACAGCATATAACGGCTGACTTACAAAGTTCTTCCGTTAAATGCGACTAGAAATACTTAATTCCGAGTATCCGAGTTTAATAACTGCTTATTCAACAGTACTGCATAAATTCCAAAGTTTCTGCGATAACCCTGTAGTAATACGGAGAATGATAGTAACAAAATCATCTCTCTGTGGGAGAGTGAAGTAATGATAACGTCAAGTATTTTTGTCACGTCCAGAGCTTATATTTTGTCTCCAAGTTCATAACGAGTTCTCCAGATAATCGAAATAATTTATTAAAAACATTTTTAGAAAACCAAATACTATTTTGCAGGTGTGGGTGTGCGCTGAGAGCATAGCTCAGAAACGAAAATCGGATAAATACCAAACTTGGTATCTAAGTTTAACACCTAAGGACGCGACAAGATTTACATGAAACTTATCCCACTCTTTACAAGGAAAATGTTTTAAAATCGTTCTGTTTTGATTATAATATCATATGCCTAAGATATAATAACAAAATTAATATCTTCAATTTACTATGAAAAGCATGTAAAGTCCTCTTCATACTAAATGCATTTCGGGTGCCTTCTACAACTGGATAACCGAAGAGCAGTAGACAAAAACGTTGTGCACAAAAATGTAGTTATGATAAATCACAGAATTTGTGACAGTACTTTTTTGCGGAACTAGCCATTTGTGATATGTTCATTGTTGATGTTTACATTTTCAAATTCTTCATACTTTTTAACTACAAGTTGTCTTCGTTTGTTTCTTGTGGTTATTGAAGTATTTGGTTTCAAAGCCAGTATATAACGACGGACTTACAAATTCTTCCATTAAATACGACTAGAAATGACTAATTCCGAGTATCCGAATTCAGTAAGTGCTTATTCAACAGTAAATAAATTCCAAAGTTTCTGCGATAACCTCGTAGTAATACGGAGAAAGATAGTAACAAAATCATCTCTTTGTGGGAATATGAATGCCTTCACAGTGAAGTAATGATATCGTCAAGTGTTTTTGTCACGTCCAGAGCTTATCTTTCGTCTCCACGACCATAACGAGTTTCCAGATAACCGAAAGCTTATAGAGTAGTAGTGTCGAAACCCTTTTACATTTACTGGAGGATGGTCTACTTTTGGGTGTGGTAAACATTTCATCACGTTTCATTTCCTCGTGTAAGGACACCCGAAGGCCACCCTCCACTTTCTGCTGCGGAAAAAAAGAGAATAGACCACTGCTGTATTGTTACCATATCCATTTGTGCTTAGAAATGTGCCGCAACTATACGAGTGTTTGGTTTCAAAGCTGGCAGCATTGCAAATGCAGGAAGGCTATTTTACGTATACTGTTTGCTAAACTTTAGTGTTCTGTAGTGTGTTGAGAGTTATGCATTTCAAAATATTCCGTTTCCCCTCGCGCCTGGATTATTCACAACACGCAGCTACTCGTTCATTGCACCATTCATCAGTTCATTTGCACTCAAAATCGAAATTCCTTCATATATATCCAAAAGTGTGTGGAGCAGGATACTTTCCTCCCGTCCGACGATCTGATCAGTGATCACACACCAAGATACAAAGCCACCTATTTGAAACCATCTCCTGTCACAGAATGCATAATTTAAAGATTTAAATCGCCCGCCTGGGTCGTGTGGTGGTGGAGTGTCTGCCTCATATTCAAAAGGTCGTGAGTTCGAATTTCGCTTAGGGTGAGTTACCCGGATGTTTTTTTTTTCTCGGGGTTTTCCCTTATCCTGAGAAGACGAATGTCGAGTAACTTTAAGCTCCATGGACCTCGAGATCAATTGAGCATCATTTCACCAATTTCATTCATCGTCGGTCCGATATGACCAATCAGGTTAAAGGACATTAAGCTACAAAAAAAAAAAAAAAAATCCTGTCCATACAAAGGAACTTCAGTCACATAGCAACCAGCTTTTGACTAATACTTTAGCCTATGCTACTCCCTTATTTCCCTTCTACTTACAAAGAAACAAGTAATAAGACTCGATTAGCATGAACCAAAAAGAAGCATAAGATTTTAAAACATATCATTAGTTGCAGAGATGTAGGGAATGTCACGTGAATGGAACACATCAGATTTTTTTTCTATACTCTATAGTGTTCTCCAAGTCTGCATAGCGCTGTAGAAGCAATTGCTACAAAGTTTATGAATCAATCACTGCACGTGAGTCATTGTGACCCTTTGGGATTTATATGATCCCTGGAAGTAAGGGATGAGGGCAGAAACCCGAAGAGTAATCACATCCGAATGACGACGGGTACAAGCAAGGGCGAGGTCTCTAACGTTTCCAGATCGAACACATCCGATACCGTCTGGGCCCTACGCACAAGCACCAAATCTCAGGGAGTCCCCTGAAAGAGCGCCCGCCTGAAAGCACTCGAAGACAAGTCCTGACAGAGTGGTCCCACAATGGCGCCATGAAGAAACTTTACATAATGCAGAGACACGCCCAGTCGCAACCTGCGAAACACCGTTCCCTACTCCTGCAACCCTGAAACAGATGAGAACGACGTGTTTGGTATAGACGTGATGGGCCGAAAAGTCGTAGACGTAGCACCCCAGTTTCGCCTGCCAACCCGGGGAGACCACGAAAAACCCATGGGTCAGAGTAGGTGGTCACCGGGAATCCAACCTGGGACCACCAAAATGTGGACCACAGAGATAATTATACGAGGGTGATTACAAGAATCCCTGGTATATACAGAATAGGCAGAGAAGGCCATACGAATAGAATATACCAAATGTCTTTTTTTTTTATTTTGCATAATGCCAAATTTGTCAAAAATTTCCTTTTCATATAAAAGGATAATAAACTACCATTATAAACGTTAATCTTGATTATTTGCTTGAGCTCTTGAAGTTATATTATCATTAAACTAAAACTTCTTTGGAGTTCTGATATCTATTACTAGAAGATCTCTTTTATGGTCCAAACTGAAGAGATTAAAGGAAGAACATCGGAGATGAGCTCAAGACCACCTTTGTTATTATAGTATAAAATACGCGTTTGTTAAAGAGAAGCAAGATCATGACTTATCTTCGCTTGGTCTCGAGAATAACACGCATATTCCTTTAGTGTTTCAGCAATCAGTCACCTCTTTACTGACAGTCGTCAGTTTTTTCTGTAAAACACCTTAGTATTCACTTGGGTTGCATTACCAGTAAGAAACCTTGAACTTACAGACTACTCCTGGAAAACCCCAGCCTACCAACTCTGACATGACTTACAAGTGCAACCATACAAGTGTCAGGTGCCATAATCTAACCATCTGTCATTTAAACTAGTCATGCCTGCAATTTATTGACGGATTTTCTTAATGGAATTTAAATATATATGCTCCACAGGATGAAAATATACATGGTATGTTTGTCTTCAATACTACACAAAGCATGTTTATTCTTAATTTTTTCAACTTCTGTATTTTGAATGATGGTGTTATTAATTTTTATCTGCTAGTTATATCGATCACATTGTTACAATTAGACGGCGAATCTTTAGGATGAAACTTTTCTTTTCTAGATAAAATTCTATGTATTTATACGAAAACAATAAATTTTCTAGCACTAAAACAGCCTATTTTGATTTCAGCACTCATTTTTGCATATTTTATCTTTAAAATCCTAAAAAGGTGCCTTACTACACGTTATTCCGGTGTTTGCAAATGTTTTATTATGTAGAGCATCAATTATCCGAAACAATTTAGAATGGTAATGCTCGGATGATTTATATTTCGGATATATGATCATTTACGATATCTATGAAATTTATGAAAATTACGAACATTTTATCAGGAGTTATAGGAGCGTTATGAAAAACAAAACAAAACACGTTTATGCGTATCAATACGTACATATATTTTTTGTCACAGGTGTTACAATAACACAGAGAACTGGCATAAGCATTCGAACTTCCAAATCCAGGTTTGGTTCCCGGCTGGAGAATGGGAATTTTCTTTCCCAAGGATTATTCCCCATCATCCCTAAGAGTATGAGTGGGAGAGTTAATAAAGATGACTAGCCTAGTTTGACAAATTCAAAATGAACATTAAAGGTTGACTTATAGTTTAGGAAAATAAATCACTTTGGGGGGTTTCATAGCTGAGACAGCTTATTGCCCCTAAAGAACAAGTCAGCATCATCACATTTTTTTTGTTCTAATGACTTTATACCCGCCTCACGACGGGAAAAACTTCTTAACTGGATGGTACGTTTTTCATCACAGTCGTCATCACTAGGCTCTTCCTCGCAAAGGACTAACGTCGATGACTCTAGCAATGATTTCTCATCTCCAATATTTAATGGCCCAGGTCATCAAATCACAGTCGAGGCAGTCTTGAAGATTTCCTGCTCGCACTCTCAAATCCTGAGAATTCTTTAATCAGCCCAGCAATTCTCATACAAATTGTCTAATCGGTGGTTCTTCAGGTGCAATGATGGACTCATATAATGGATGGAGCCTTGACAGTAGACGAAGCTTCTGTTGTCATGTACACAGTATAATTCAAAATGGTTTATTTTGTAGTTGTTACTCAATTATTTTTCCTCTATCAAAACATATGGCGCACGCACACAACTTTGAATTTACCGACTGGAATACTTACGCTTTGCCGATGTCTTGGTTGATCGGTATTCGGATAATATACCTACTATAGAGTGTTTCAACATTAAGGATAAGTTTCAATATTAAAGTAATCCAAGGTTTCGTATGTTATATAATATTGTAATTTTCTCTGTTTTTAATGAATAATATGTATCGGCAAATTTGTATCGGCATTCTGGGCTTTTACTTCTTTATTGCAGAAAATTAATGACATTCACCCTAAACCTCGATACTAATATTTCACCGGAAATGCACGTTTTGAGGTCGCCTGTATTTTTACTGTTCTCCACGTACAGTGTAGATAGAGAAGGCATTGAATTTCACCCACAAATTCGAAACAGAGAACTTATCAGAAATAGGAGGGCCCCTGATTAAAAAAATGATTTAAAAATTAGGAAAAGGTCCATGTGTCAGTGTGTCTGTAAATAGCGTAAGTCAAAAACGAAACATGGCTTAAATACCACCCCTGGTATTTAAGGCTCAGTAGGTATGTTTCAAATATGCAGCATGAAGGTTTTCAGAAAAATCCCGCAACCCCAAATAACCCGTTATTTAGAATAGTTTTCGGAACTTTCGATTTTCTCAATAATCATATGGTTAAGATGTTTACATGGCAAATAAAATAGAGAATATTTAATTTGTCAGGAATACCTTGTGAAGTCCTCTTCATTATGAACGACACTATTTAATAATTGGTAAACTGTAAGAGATAAAGGACATTTTACTGCAAAAATTATATCTTGTTTCAGGAAACACTTTAAGTAAAGTAAACTTTTTGTAGAGTTTCATTTTAGAGATATCCCATGTTATTTGTTATAACTTTCAGAAGCCTGCATCTCGATTAATATAAAGTATATAAAAGAAAAGCTTTTGTAAGAATAGGTTATTGAAGAATTGGGAGAGAATATCGTACAAATATCATATAAAATAAGATTTTTTGTTACTCTATTTACTGTTTTAGTACAAAAATTTTAGAAGTCTATTTTAAGTTTAATATAGTTTAAATGAGGTATTGAAAAATATTATTTTAGGCACCTAAAATGCAATATTTACCACCCTAAAGTCCACAGTCTATTTATAACATCATATTTGAATTACAAGCTAAAACGTTACCATAGCAAGTAACGGTTTAATAACGTAAATGTTGTCCTAATTTAGCTCAAAAAGTCTAATAATAATAATAATAATAATAATAATAATAACGAATTAAAAATAGAATCAATTACTGCAATATTTTATATAGCACAATGAGAAATGATCACTCGAAAAGTATAAGAAATAGAAAACAGAAAACTAGCATAGGTCAATTTTCTCCGCAAATAGAACAATTAACGATTGGATCAATATACCTGCAGAGTTACTAGATACTTTGTCTCAAAGAGCAAATAGTTTTAAAAATAGACTAATAAGAATGATTTATAGTCGGATAGTAAATATAAATATTGCGTTATCACTTGTATTATAAAACTTTTAATATTGTATTATTACTGTTGCTATCATTATTATTTTTTGTAGTTATTGTGATGTATTGACATTCTGACAGTCATAT
The DNA here is from genome assembly GCA_030762935.1 of Hymenopus coronatus. Lineage (NCBI taxonomy): Eukaryota > Metazoa > Arthropoda > Insecta > Mantodea > Hymenopodidae > Hymenopus > Hymenopus coronatus. The sequence goes on along the minus strand of CM060881.1, from coordinate 78,816,562 downwards.
TATTTATTTTAAAATAAGAACTGAAGCTTTCCTGGCGACGTGTTAATTCAAAATCTTCTCGGGCTTCTAGCCAGGTAAAAACTTGGCTTGACACCAACTTTTCGAAGATGCACTTCTTCGAAACGTTGGTGTCAAGCCAAGTTTTTACCTGGCTAGAAGCCCGAGAAGATTTTGAATTATTTATTTTAATTATATTGTACATTGTATTGTTACATTGTCAGCGCTGTCACCGGCCAGTGAAATAAAGTATCAATCTGTCTGTCTGTCTGTCTATTACATAGCTGTACCGTTTTTATGGCCTAACTCTCAAATATCACACAAAATCAGTCTCTTCCAGATAGCTCGTCATTCAGGTATGACCAGTTATTAATTTTATTGTTATATAAAACAGCATTTCATTTTATTATATAACCAAACTAAAACGAATTAATCTTAACTGGCAAACATTGTTTTTTGCTGAATGCAAGAATCTGTTCATTATTTTGGCCTAACAGAGAAAATCAAAATATGAACGTACAGCTACTTGTTTTTCATCCGGTGTGTCACGTTCTGAATTGTTTTGCTTTATCCCAAATTTTCTGGATTTTTATTTATGACATTGATACTAGGGCATAAATCTTGTGACTATCTATGATACATCCTGTATATTGTGCTCCATTCACTTCACCGACTCGATTTAATTTATCTAATTTTTCTCCTTCTCGCTTTCAATTTTTTTCTGAAATGCGGAAAATATTCTTCGTAGACAAAACATAATACTCTCACTTATGATTAGCTTGCCATGATAGGCGTGAGATGCAGACACGGTGCACAAATTAATGCCATTAGGGTTGACTGATGAGTGAAGAAAAAACAATAGAAATGAAGCTCGAGGAAAACTTTCCAAGATAATAACAAAGGTAAGCCATTTCTACAATTGCGGAAACTTTCAATACTCTCTTCGCAGCAAACATTATAAAAGTAAATCCTCCCTCCCCCCCAAAATGTTATTTAGGAAACTGCAAAAGCGTTAGATTTTTCCCTTCGTATACATCTGGCAGTATTTTGATCTTGCAGAGTAGGGGAATAATTTTATATGAGAGATTCTGCAGAGTCTCACGAAGGGCTATTAAGTGTTTACTAATAAACCGACAAAACAAATAAGTGAACAAAAATTCATTTATAAAAGAATGTTACCTGTTTAAATAAATAGACGTATAGTTGCTGATGCCCATTCCGGCATTTTAATCTCAGATAACACCAGAGCAGATGAAGGTCCAAATTACATTCTATATGATAACCCGGTTTGGACACTACGAAGGAAGAAAATGCACATTGAGGCGATAAAGTGAAAGTACGGACACAAGCAGTTTCATTTTCAGTTGTTGATGACCCAGCAATCGTTACTGCCTTCTTCAACATTTAGTACGTTTACATGGAAAGTAAAACAAATTTTGGTTCACAGTACCTTTTTTTAATTTAGACATAATTATTCTTTTAAGAAAACTCCATTTCAGTTCACACCATAATAAAAATATTCGATCCTCTTCTTCCAATATTGCATTTCTCCTAATTATACTTTTACTTTCTCTAATGTATAAGATAAGTAGAAGAAATATTGCATTCCACCCAAAAATTAAGTTTTACCAGAGACTTCACCGAAAATATGTTTTGAGCTTCCCAAAGAAAAAAAGAAACAGTTTTAGGAAAAGGTTCATGAGTGTGTCTGTCTGAGCATGTGTGTGCCTGTGACAAGCATAATTAAAAAACGAAAAATCCGCTAAATCCGTTGATACTTAATTTCTGTATCTTCCAAGATTGTGACTCTAAGACTTTTAAGAAAATCCACTACCCTTTACTGTAGTTTATACATGAAAAATGTTTATTTTCTCAAAAATGGTTATCTCCAAATGTCTCTTATATGGATTAAAATACCATATGTTTGAGATATGTTCGACTATATGACAAATGAGAAATATATCTTGAATTTTCTGGGAATAGTTTCTGAAGCCTTCTTCATTCTGAATGTCCTTTGCATAGCTGGTAAATCTTAAGAGATAAACAAAACAAATAGATATGTTAAAAGTGTAAAACCTATGTCAAATAATGTTCTGTGTGGAGTTAACAAGTCCAGATATTCTTTATTATTTGTTTTAATTTTTCAATATTTTTCTCCTCATCATGCAAAGAGAAGGGATTTCAAAACCATCACATAGGGCTCCGCTCTATCGCTTTTGTTTGGTGTATTCCCTTATTCCCCTCGTATCTATTTGGAAATATGTACTAAAACCATTTCTGTTAAGGTTTACCTCAATTAGCATAAAGCAGAGAGAAGAATCCGCTTTTGTAAGAATGGAGAAAGCCGTGTGAATGAAACACATTAAATTTTTATTAGTTTGAGCTATGCGCTACCATCACTCAACAGCCTTAGTTTTAACCTTTAGGCATTAGGCTTACTGTAACCTTCCTAGATTCACAATCCCAAATCGCAGTTCCCAGTTTAACTATAGTCATTTACCCCAAACTTTCTCTTAAATGTACAATTATTGACATTTTGTATACACTGTCACAGCCATGAAATATGCTCCTAATACTTAGAAAACACAAGTTTGAATTTTATATAAAATATGTTTAAATAATGCTATTTTGTATATTCATTGAATTTGGATAACTATGAATATTAAAACTGTTATACTTTGTAGTCTCAGCTTCCACTTCTTAGCAGTTGCTTTTGAATCTTGGTTTCATAGAAAGAGCCGCCAGCACTTTCTATACAATTTTCCAGTTTCGTATCTTTAGTAAAAGAAAGAGGCAAAACTATCTAAGCTCTGTGTAGTGTGAAGAAAGTTATGGCTAAATTTGCCTTGGAAGACGGACAATGAAGCAACAGATCACTATGTTGGACAAGAATCAAAAGCAACCGCTAATAAATGGAAGCTGGGACTAAGAAATATAACAATTTTAATATCCATAGTTTAATATTCTGGCAATTTTAAAGAGTCTTATTGGATCTTCTCTGCTACCTCCGCGGCGCTGGTCGCCACCATACATAATGCCATCTTTGCATTTGTTCACCCCTATGGACAACAGCATGTGCATATACAACGGGGTTTACTTCTCCGTGTTGAACATATTCCTAATGCGCATATCCATGAGCTCACAAAATTTCTCCAATAGCGTTAATGGTACAAATGTGCACATTTTTTGCAGTAGATACAGATTTAAAGATATTTATTTGAACATAAAAAGGAGAAATAAAAACATATGGCCAATTTTAAGGGTGTCCAAACTTTGAAACTTATTAAAAAATGTTTGTAAATGAATGATGTCAGCAAAAGGTGTTTATAGAGAAAATGACTTTATCCAGTTCACCCAATTCAAATAATATGTCCTACTTCATAAACTACACTCATTAAGTGCTTTCGATTTTAATGCACATTCGAAGTAGCATATTCTTCACAATTTCAATAAATGCATTAAAGAGATAGCCACAAAGACTATGGAATACATCAGTCATTTGTGGACATCTAAAATTAATACTCGTCTTTCTCAAAACTTGCAACGATCGCATCATTACGAAACCAGTCTTTTTGCAAGGATCGCCGCATACAGTTCTAATTTAAGATTTCTGTAAAGGAGGCGAGTTTGGTTAAACGCTGTTCAGCAAACTTTCACTAAGAGTGAAGATGAATAACAGTGGGCTGGCTGTTTTTGTCAATGCGGTTCCGCGCCTGAGGCATGAAGAAGTTCTCTCGACGGCGCGTAAGAAGCAGTCTTTAGACCGTGACTGCGTAACCAACGTAACTAATTGAAAGTGCAAAGTTATGAGATTGCTACTGTACGACGAGTAGCACTCCCGTTATCTCAGTAAGATAGTTTAGTAACATGACTCTTTTCTGATTGCCTCCCGCCCTATCTCAGAGGAGAAAGTATAACACTTGCGTATTTACCTCAGTGCTATTGTTGCGCCCACGTTAATAGTCTGTTCCGTAATTTATGTGTTCACTTTAGATTTCGTAACTTGCATCCCATTACTTCAGTATGACACAGCTTTAGGATCTGATGTGACTCTCCCAGCAGCATCACCAAAATAGGGAAGTCAACAACTTTGTAGTTGCAGGTTCATCAACCGTTATTTTGCTATTAACAAATATTTAAATAAGAAATTAAAACGATGTGATACTTCTTCGCATTAAATTAATGTTAAATTTCTCTATTTAATTTCCCTTTGTTCTATACAACTGTGAAACACATGTAATGGTATTACATAATTATATTGCTTGAGAATGAAAACTAAACGTCCATTTTTCTAACATTTCTATTAAGAACAGAAATGGTCGAAAGAAGAAAAAAACTGTAGATAGCTCCTTGAGTATTTTCATGAATTTAATTTTAATGCCAGCACATGGCGTCCAGTTCTTAAACATTTGACTATCGCTATATATATATATATATATATATATATATATATATTGTAATGTGCAGTGAAGTTACATCTACAAAAGGACTATCTAAATTAAAATGAAGTAGTTAGAAAAATAAGATTTCGTAAGAATAGTTTGCAAAATTAAATTATATGTTACCGACGCTGGAATATTTTGTATATGCATTAATAAACGATAGACGGTGGATAAATTCATGTGAATGTAACACATATTCTACTTTTTCTTTCATTTTCGAAGCCATAACGGCCTTGGTTTCAACCCAGCGGATTCACTAAGAGAGAGTATCTATAAACGTCTCTGATGGGTCAATCACTGAAGCATCGTGGGAAATGTTCAATGGCGTGTAACAATCAGCTGTTTTGCTAACACACTTCTCACAGTTTGGGAAAACTTGCGTTTTATTTAATTGGCGCAGTTCTGCTATACAGAAGCTATTGCAGATACCCAGCGGAGCTGCAGAGTGGAATTTATTGGCACTCTTACCGAGTACCTGATAGAGCAGGCATTCATTACATTTGGTCTTACAGTGTCACCGGAAATACAAATATTAAAATCATTAAAATAAACATAGGGCATATATACAAACATAGCATTTAGGTCAGTCATCTTCCGGGCAGAGATTTATTTGGTTTCTCACGTCGACTAACCTTCTAAATGACAGTTTTGTCATTTTTGCTTTGTAATAGAAAGTAGAGAAGATATTGCAGTCTAACCAAAAATTCGAAACCGGGATTTCAAGGTAATGTATTTTTTGAAATCCCTGAATAAAGAATTCATGTTTCGCGTGTGTCTGCGAAGAGCATAACTCAAAAGAAGTTTATTAAGTCAAACTTGGCATTTAAGTGCCGTATCCTCCAAAGATGTGGCACAAAAGATTTTAAAGAAAATGCAGTCACTTCTCTTTACATGGACAATTTCTCGAAATGTTCGATTATGTCAAAAATGTCTCTAACAATTTTCTGTTTAATATTGTACATTAAATATATTTGAATGAGAAATAAAATGTAAATCTTGAATTTTCATGGTAATAGCCTCTGAGTCCTCTTCATTATATAGGACTTTTGCATAAATGTTCAATCGTAACAGACAAATAAAATTTACTACTCAAATAATCTGATCTTTATCCATTTACATGACTTTCTATAACAACACTACAACAACGTTTTCTTGAATATATATTTCATCAAATCTATTCTTCTATTTACTGATCGAGATAAACGTGAACAGAAATAGACCATTTACTTATCCCTTGTAGTTACAACGGAAATAAGCAAATGCGTTAAGCTAAAGTGATAGTCAAGTATTTTAAAACCTGGTCGCTATGTGACGATGTTGAAAAACTGTTCCTTTTGCATGGAAAAAACAACAAAAAAGGAATGACTTCCCATTTAAGAAAAGTTTGGGAAATTTAAACAATTACAAGAGATTTATAAGAAAGAATACCTGCTACAAATTGCCTGTTTTAAAGAAATCTAATATTTCCGATATATTTGTTGTTATCAGTAAAATGTTCCAATACTTCAAACATTTTCTGAAACTTGAATTTGTTATTTGTCTTATCCTTTCTTTTTCATACTTTTTGTAGTCCAACACGTTTCTTTCTTTTCTCCATCATACAAAGCGAACGGAATTTCTATTTTATCAGATACGATCTGCTCTTAAAAGAACTTACTATCACTTTAGCCTCGGGCATCTCGATTCGTTCTCATGTTGTTCCTAAGAGGAAATATGAAATGAAATGATATCTGATAATGTTTATCTCAATTAGCATGAAATCTGATGTGTTGCATTCACATGACTTTCTCTACATCTCTGCAACAAATTATTGTTAAAAGATTATTCTTCTGTTTACTTAATGCTAATCGAGAAAAAAAATAGCAGAAATAGTCTCGTTACTTGCTTCCTTGTAAATAGAAGGAAAATATGGGAGTACTATAGGTTAAAGTGATAGTCAAAAGATAGTTGCTATGTGACTGAATCTCCTTTGTTTGTATGGACAGGAGTAGACAAATTCCTTTATGAGAAAAGTATAAAATTTTCAAAGCTGAAACCAAAATCAAAGGATATCTCAAATATGATCAACTCCACGAAAAAAATGTGCATAACATAAATTGTGTTCTTTAACGTGCTCTAAATTTTTTGTGTGGTAACTATTTGTCCATCTCTTACGGTTTAGCAATTATGCCTAATTCCATAAGTCATCGAGAATAAAGTAGTCTCCAGAGCCTATTCCCAGAAAATTCGAATATACATTTCATTTGTCAGTTAAATATCTTTAATATACGGTATTTTAATCAAAATCGTTAGAGCCATTTTTAAGAAAATCAAAAATTTCGAACAAGTTCCATGTAAAGGGTAGTTTGGGGTGGGGAGAATTTCTCAAAATCTTCGTGTCGCATCCCTGGAAGATACTAAACTGAAATACCAAGTTTGGTATTTTAGCGAATTTTCGTTTTTGAGTTATCGTGTTCAGAGACACACGGACACACGGAGACACACACACGGACCTTTTTCTGAAAATGTTTTTATTTTTGTCACAGGGGACCCTAAAACGTATATTTTCGGTGAAATCTCGGTATTGAATTTTTGGGTGCAATGCAATAAATACCGTCTCTATACACTATGTACACAGTACGTGTAGAGGAAGTAAAAATATGAATATTCCGTTCACATGGCTTCCCTACCTGTTCCGTATGCAAACTATTCTTACGAAAGATTATACTTTTATCTACATTTATATTTAAACATTGGTATAAATATTAGCAAATACTGTCTTATTACTTGCTTCCTTGTAAACAGAAGAGAAATAAGGCATATATTAGACTATAGCAATAGTCAAATGTTTGAAAAGGTGATCGTTGTGTGAAAGGGAAATTTGGTTCTCTTTGCATGGGCAGGGATAAAAGAAATATGATATAAAACGAAAGATGACTTCCCGTTTGAAAAACATTGTAATAGTTTAAAACTGAGACCAATAAGAAATAATATCTCGGAAATAAAAAATAAAATAAAAAAGAAATAAAAAGAGAATAAAGAAAGAAAAACTCACATAACTGTGCATTTTAATGAAATCTACAGTTTTTGTGCTGTAATCTTTTTCCCGTGTATCAGTTATACCAAAGAGGACTTCAAGGCTATTCCCAAGAAATTCAGTACATGCATTGTATTTGTCATGTAAGTACTATTAATATGCAGTATTTTAATCAAAATCGTTAGAGCCATTTTTGAGAAAATCTAAAATTCGAAAACTATTTTATGTAAAGAGTAGTTTGGGGTGGGGGGAGTTTCTTGAAAATCTTCGTGTCACACATAAACTTAAATATTATATCGACTTTTACATTTTCGTTATGCTGTCCACAGACACACATACGGACCTTAACTTGGATTCAGGTATCCTAAAACACACACACACACACACACACACACACACACACACAAACACAAATAGACACACACGTGGACGTTATCTTGGCTTCAGATATCCTTAAAACATGTATTTCCGGCGAAATCTCGTTATCGAATTTTTGGAAGGAATGTAATACCTTTTATATATACTTGTGTGTATATACATGTTGAAGAAAGTAACACGCTTTTGAAAAATGCTCCTATATTATATTTTTAAAAAAATGCATATGATGAACTCACAGGATTTTTCTCTGTCTATTCTGAAGCAAACTATTCTTTAAAAGCTTATTCCTCTACATTGACATGACTTTCTCTACGTATGTAGTAACTACTTTATAATATATATTTAAAATATGTTTTAGACCATTTCCGCTTTATTGAACTCGATATAAATGGAAAATCTGTTGACGTTAGGCGTGCAACTGCTTTTTGGAAAGTTATTTTGGCCGAATGTATAAATACTTTTAGATTTTAAGTGCGCATTATATTACTGATCCTGGTGTAAATTCTACTATGAATTGACCATAAAGAGCTGCTTTTTGTTTTAGTCTTCTATATGTTACAATCATCGATGAATATGCCCTTTTCTTTACTTTCTCTACTATGTATAGTCCTCTGCAGCTCCTTTGCGTTCATGTAGCACACAATATTTAATGCTGGTAGCCAAAGAATCAAATGAGCATCTTAAACAAGCATAAGAGCTGAAGCATTTATATATTAGCGAATGACAGTTTGTAAGAATAAAATGCAAATTTTAATTTTCTTACTAAACCGATTTCTATGCAACATGTTTCGTGATAAATGTGAATGATATTAAAATCTTAGAATTTGCATGATAGTTAATGAAGAAAGAATGACAGTTGGAGAGGTTTTATTATTACATGCTCTGCTAAAGAATCAATTTGCTGCTGTCCAACGTTTTCTCAGAAAACAAAACTTTGTTTGAGAAAATTTGTTGTAAGTCCACTTCCTCTATCTTGATAGAATGCGGCTTTCGGTTTAATCTTGAATAAAGCTGTATGGCATTGTGGGTTGAAAATCTTTATGTACCTTCCGATGAAATCTACGTATCTTCATGGCCATTGGAGAATGCCAAGAGAGAGAGGATAACGGCATTGTGCTGTGCTATCCACGCTGATAAGGCCCATAAAAGAGAAAGGTAAGGATAACCCGTCCGAGGCATAGAATGCAATTACAGCTGATAATATTAAAATGACCATATACCTTTTCGTAGGATCACAAAATATGTACTATAGTGCATATTAACTTAGCCTTCCTCTATCATTTTTTTCGCTCCAAAGAGTAGTCAAATAATATTCCTTGGTTTTAAAGGTCTCTGTAGGATTTTTTGGCTCGTCTTGGCAGCCTATATCCACCGTTTGTTAATAAGCGGGTTTTCCATTTATATTGAAACGTATTATTTTATATTTCAAAGTGTTTCCAACAATTTTATTCCTTATTTTATGTATAGCGTTTCATTTTTCGAAGAAACTTCTACAAGTATATCCACATATAACTAACTGTTCGTGATCATATGTATAACAAAGTAGAAGGAGCCAAAGTTTTGTAAAATTTTATTGTAGTTTCTTTTGTAGATACTTTGTAATGTCTGACACATTGTATTACATTTTGCTTTCATACTGTTTAGTGTATTTTATATATGTGGTTCATCAGACATATTAAATTATTTTGTCAATTATTGTGCTCTTCTTTTTCATCATCATCTTCTTCTTATTATTATATTTATAAATTTTAATAATGCTTTCCTTCAAGAGCAATTCTTTGTCTTGCTATGAATATACCGAGCGTGTCAGTTCCTTAGTAACGTAGAGGCTCGTTTTGAGGAGATCTCGAGATCGATTCCTGACTTTGGGGTTTTCGTACTTTTGTTGGTCTGGCTTCTCTTCTGTCACCTTTTATTTACATTTCCTTATAATGTTCAGGTGTATTTCTAGGTTTCATGGCGTGATGTAGTGGCATACAGATAGCGCGGGTTGCGTCCCCAAAGGAAGCGCTATCCCCATGTCAGGTCTTCGAGCCGAGAAATGCTAAAGAGTTTCGATATCTCTAAGGCTTTTCTATTTGCAGGCATAGCCTCCTTTGGACCCTTCACTTCAACCCTTCCTGCTGAAGTGGGTGATAGCCGCAAGAGATTTATGTATGTTGAAGAACACTAACTTATCTCTCCACTGTATACCTCTTACTTTTTAACAGTTCCAAATGATATTCTGGGAGTATTTCATTTAGTTAAAACAGGACTTAAATTTTCATTTTACGTTTGCAAAACAAAATTCCTTTATTCAATAAACTTTTTTTTTTTTTTCACGTTCACATCTATGTACTATCAGACAATAGCTTCTGGATTATATTCAACGTGTGCTAGACAAATGACCTTAGTTGTGTGGTCTCCCTTCTGAACCTTTGAAACTGTTCAGAGGTGATCTCAGTACTGTAATCTCTTTCTTGTGACATCATTTTGATTCCTGTTGATTATTTTGCGGTTGGAAACGGCATGATGTCGAACAGATGGCCTTGGTGGAACCATAAGTCTTTCTAGTTGGAGTTTTGGATGTTGTAATTGAATATCCAAATACAATACTTATCTTGAGTTTGGGAAAACCAAGAAATATCCCAAACATATCGACCAACCCACTTGATTTGAACCAGCGACCTTTCGGATTCGAGCTGCAGATGTTATACTTGAATGATTTCGCTCACTGACTGAGAAACTACACCTGGAGTTAGCTACCTATTAATACTCTTCAATTATTCTGAAGTTAGTATCTGTAATTATGTCCATATTTTTACTTTCTCTACCACATTCATAGCAGGTCGAGAATCTGTATTCGTCCAAAAATTGGTTACCTGACTTTCACTGTAAGTACATATTTTCAAGTCCCTTAATCCCCTCAACCGAAAAGGAATTTTTTAGAAAAAGTCCGTGCGAGTGTGTGAACTGTATAGCTTTATTTTTAAAAAAGCTAATCCCTTTTTAAATTAGGAACATTAAATATTTTAATAATTAAATAAAAATAATTCACATTCCCTGAATTAAATATAAAAAATATAACACTTACCAAGCTTGGTATGTAAGTTAAATATGTTCCAAAGATTACACACGAAGAAAATTCTCCAGAATATTCTTTACTTGAAACACTTTTGGAAATGTTTAGATTATAAAAGAAGTTGTAAAAAATTGTATTAAAGTTCCATAAATAAAATGCTTGTATGACAAATAAGCCGTATATCTTGAATTTTCCGGGAATATACTTTGAAGTTCTTTTCATTCTAAGAACATTTGTACAATCTGAAAACAGTTGAGTGATAGACGAAAGCGAACTACTCAAAATATCTATTTACAACTTACAATTTATTTAAATGTTATTTTTAATAATGTGAGACTTTTCTGACATGCACTTTATTAATGTTTCGAATTGCCTTATACCTAGTTCATCACTGTTTTAAAGTCCTGTCGATTTTCAGTACTTTCTTGCGACTCAACTGGGGAGTATGAAATGTTCAGGTCAGTATACAGGACTCAGTTCTTAAACGTTTGACTATTTCTTTTTCCATTTGTATCTATCATGGAACGTGTAATATAGCAATTTCTGCAAGGTTCATGAAATAAATGAAACAAAATCCCATGTGTTTCCATTCACATAACTTTCTCTAGCTGTCTTAACAAACTTTCCTTAGAAAAGATTTTTTCTTTTATCTACATCCTGCTAGTCGAGATAAACATTAGCACAATTGGTCTTATTCCTTGCTCCATGCAAATAGAAGGGAAACAAGGGAATACGCTAGGCTAAAGTCAAATCTTCTAAAAGCTATCGCTATGTGAAACAGTTGAAGCTCGTTGCCATTCTGTACTCCCGGAAGTAAAATAAAAGAAATAAAGTTCTCCCAAAGTAGTTTACAATCCAAACCAATAACAAGGAATATCTCGAAACGGTCAATTCTACAAAAAAAAAAAAAAATGCATGACATAAATTATACTTTTAACATTCTTTAACCTAGTTGGTCACATCAGGCTATGAATGAAATCGGTGAAATAATGCTCAAATGATCCTGGAGTCCATTGATCTTAAAAGTTACTCGATATTCATCTTCTCAGGATAAGGGAAAAAAAAAAAACGTATTCGGGTAACTCTTACTGATCGAGATTCGAGCTCGCGATCTCTTGAACGTGAGGCAGACATGCTATTCCCACACCTACATTTTTGATGCAGTAAGCTTTTGTCTATCTCATATGTTTACAAGTTATGCAAGCTTCAGTCAAATTCATCCTGAATGAAGAGAGATTATTCCCAGAAAATTCAAGATATATGTTTTATTTGTCATATAAATATCTTTAATATGTGGTAATTTAAACAAAATCGTCAGAGCCATTTTTGAGAAAATCAAGGATTTCAAAAAAAAATCCATGTAAAGGGTAGATTGGGGGAGGGGGATATTCTTGAGAACCTTCGTGTCAATTCTTGGGAGATACTGAACCTAAACACCAGGTTTGGTATTTAACGGACTTTTCGTTTTTGGACTATGCTGTCCACACACACTTACACAAACACACACATACACAAACACACACAAACATACACTTACACAAACACACAGACAGTGACATTCTTCTAAAAATGCTTTGGGGGGCTGTAGGGGTATCAAAATATGTATTTCCGGTGAAATCTCGGTATCGATTTTTGGTGGAATACAATACCTTCTCTATCTACCATGTATGTTGTGCACATGCGCTAGAGAAAGTAGAAAAGCTTTCGTAAGAATTTCTTGTAAATCAGATAGTAAGTGACAGAAGGTAGTGAGATTGGTGTGAATGTAACACGTATTTTTATATGAAGTAGTCACGGTTGATTAAGTTGTCTTGAAAGGAATACATCTGGCAGAATAATGAGGAAGAAATGCAGAATGTGAACAATGAGCACGTGGAATGTTCACACCACAGTTGTAGGACATGAGTCGCAGTGTAAGGTACGGTTTCTAACGGGAGAAAGTTCTGGACACTTAATGTGAAACAGACGTAGGAACATTTCATGTCACTTATCTGCTGATCAAAACATCGCTGTGTAGTTTAGGACAGTGGATAACTCAAATGTGAATCTCGTGTAGAGAACTTCCCTCATCAGCTCAATGACCTTTTTCCTGGGATCAATTGTATGTATGCTAGTGCACGATTGAAAATAAATTAATTTGCACACTGAAAGAGATTTGTTGAAATACAAATTAACGGATGCACGCTTCATGTAAAATGCCTTTAGTTTCCTGGTAATTGAAAACTAACATATCAATGGATATAACGGAATTAGACGTATCTCTATAAGATATGTAATGAGGTATTTCATACAAATATTCCTACTTAATACAGTCTGACACAGGATGGTGATATTTTCATATATTTAGTCAACCATACCTCAATTCGTATTAATTTACTTATGGATGTCAACTATAGCTACTTGTAATAATTATATCTTATAGTTTAGTCCATGGAGGTGGACACCTCGTGCAATGTGATCTACAAAGATATATTGTGGCTAAGTTACCACAGGAGGTAGAGATGAAGTAAGGGAACCACAAGAGGCTACAGGTCTTAGAGACGCGTGCAATTCTCTCACATTTCCAAGCTGGAAGATTCGTCCCACTGCTGGAGCTGTCCAGAGAGGGCGAACCAATGACCCATTATCCAGGCAGCCCTTTAGTGTCCACTAGTGCAGTACTTACATTTTATCGTTCCCTACAGACATGCAGGAATCCTTTTCCACTTTTTCGTTCTATAAAACTTTTTTTTTTTTTTTAGCTTAACGTCCTTTAACTTGGTCCTTTCTCATTTCCATTTTTTCGTTCTATAAAACTTTTTTTTTTTTGTTTGTAACTTAACGTCCTTTAACCTGGTTGTTCATATCGGACGATGAATGAAATTGCTGAAATGATGCTCAAATGATCTGGGGTCCAGGTAGCTTAAAGTTACTCGACATTCGCCTTCTCAGGATAAAGGAAAACCCCGAAAAAACCTTATCCGGACAAATTAACCTAAGCGTGATTCGAACTCACGACCTTTTGAATGTGAAGCAGACACGCTACCGCCACACTACTCAGGCGGGCCCCTAAGTAGAGGAAGTATTGCACTCCACACAAAAAGTCGATATCAATGTTTCGCAGAATATACAAGTTTTAAAATCTCTGGATCTAAAATAAAGTAGTTTCGAAATAGATGTGTATTTATGTGACTGTGCATGGTGTCTGTGTGAACTAAATAGCACAAAAACAAAATGGATAAATACAAACATTAGTATAAGTTCAATGTCTTTATAGGAAGAGACACAAAAGTTTTCAAGAAAATTCTCCTACCTCAAATTACTCTTTATATGGAAAATGTCTTGTTATTGCTTATACTTTCTCCACCACGTACACTGTGGTACATACAATATACATTTTAGGTGCAGGAGGTATTGCATTCCACATACGTTTTCATTACCGAGATTTCACTGGGAATACATGTTTGAAGATTCCTAAATCCAAAATAATCCATTTTTAGAAAAATTCTGTGTGTGTCTGTGTGTATCAGTGTATTTGTGAACAGCATAACTCAAAAAATGAAAAGGCAGCTAAATAACAAACTGGTATTTAAGTTTAGTATTTTCCAAGGATGCAACACGAGGTTTTTTAGGTAAATTCTCCGACCCCAAACTACCCTTTATATGATATATTTTCCAAAACATTGATGTGCTAAAAATGACTCTAAATTTTAGCTTAAAAAATACATATGTTTAAGATCTTGATTAGCATAAAGTAAGTAGAAGAATACTCTTTTATAAAAATATTTTATTTCCAGAATAGGTACAAAAAATCACGTGAAGGGCATACATCTGTTTTTTTAAATGATAACGATTTTATTAAGGTATCATCTGCTTAAAATATGTGTGTGTGTTAGCTGAAACTTGTATCCCAAATTGTCTTTGAATGGCCTATGAAGCCTTCTTCAATCTGTATGGATTTTGTTTGCTTTTATATAATTAGTAGTATCCTATAAGATAGGCAAAATCTTGTTTCATTAAAAATCCTGTTTTGGTTAAAGCATGCAATTAATCTTGCAACTAATCTCAACTCTGAAATTCAGATAATGATGTAAGAAATAATGAATGGAAAGTCGAGGTAGAAGAGGAACCACCACCCCAGCATTGGCCTACAAACCCAGGAAAACTACGAAAAACCGATGGTCAGAGTAGGCGGTCGAAATCGAACCTAGAATCTCCGAAACATGAGTCTCATACGTTACCATGGAACCATCTTGCGCGGTGATTACCTATCTACTGTGGCAGTAGAGGTAGCGTTATGGTGGCAATGGAATTAAGGTGGTAGAGATAACAGTAGCAGTGGTGTTAATAATGGTAGTAGTAATAGAGTGAGCCTAAAAGATGGTTGAAAGAATTACACGAAATATAACATTTTTGCAATTCCTATTGCTCTCTGAAACTCAAAGCAACAAAATTGCTCTAGTGTATATCACTTATTAATCAGCCTGCATCAATTTCAGGCGTCTCTGCGGTTCAGGAGATAAATGTGAGATCGTGACAACTTTAGTCAGCGAGGTCATAAAGCAAGGTCTAGACTGGAATCGAATCTGTATCTTGGGGTGGAGGCCGGAAAGCTAGGCGTGGTTCTACTGGTCTAAAAGAAAAAGAAAGCAAGGAAATGAATAACTAACACCTCTCTTCTGTAAGCGAATACCCTCCTACGTGTTTTCCAAAACAAGATATAGCATCCCCGCTTTCTCAAAATTGCAGTGTCCGAGAAAATCATTGACAAAGTGCACGATATGATTCTTGCTGAGCGTCGAACGAAAAAATTCTCCATGTGACAGAGGCAACAGGTCTGTCAAGGGCGACGACAATTCATATTTTGCATAAGTTGGAGATGAAAAAGTTATCAGCCTGATGAGTGCCGCGATTGCTTACAATGGAAAGCATGCGGGTGCGGTTTTCAAATTCAAGGCTATTTAAGGGAAATCGGGAAGAATTTTTACGTAGGGTTATCACTGACGATGAGACCTGGTGTTCCCATCGTCGGATTTAACTCGAAGCTTGAGCCAACTACTGTATTACTTTATTCATCTGCAAGAACGTTCTATGTTTTCCTAAATATTTACATGTTATGGTAATATCTGAACGTTTCGGAGGTTTCTAATGCGTAAAACGTATAACGAGAGAATATAATAGATTAAACAGCAAAACATTCACCACCTCTAGCTGCTACCCGAAATTGCATGTACAACATAGGAAGGCCAACCAAATGGCATGGTTAATGAGCGATATCAACACAAAATTATATTACAAAGTTACAGTACCTTACTGTATTTTACAACGTAATCTCCATTCTTTCAAGACATTAATTCATTAATTGTCACGCGGTATTAGTTTTTCAATGTCTATGCTATACTTTCTACTGCCAAAGAACTTATTCGTTTTTTTTTTTTGTTTTTTGTTTTTTTAATAAACAAAACCTTCGACCAATCAAATTTTATAGGCAAATAACGTAAGTGTATGGTGATAATGCAATGAACGAATCTTTAGTGAGGAAATAATTTACGAATAATCAAGGAAGAACCAGTGCACGACAGACAGATTTCCCAACCGAAGATGACCTCAAAGTGACATCTTGGCTCACATCTTTAGCCGTGGAAGAGTCTAACATTTGCATAGAAAAAGAGGTACCATGTGACAATAAATGCCTTGATGGCAATGGTATCAAATAGGTTGAGAAATAGATTGAGGTACTGTAACTTTTGTAAACAACGTTTTGTGTTGATATCTTTTATTATTATTTAGTTATGCCAAATCTACGATGGTCCTCGTAAAAACACAATCTTTTCAAGAAATTACTATGTTTATAGGCTGTTTTCTAATATTAATATACTAAAATGTAGCTGCAATCATTCCGAACGTGCAGCCCAGAACTTCAGAGCAAGTTACGTACTAAACCTGCTTAAGAGCGTAGCCGATAAGTGTAATAAAACACACGATTAAGTGCGAACATTAGCAGTTCTTATTGTCTGTCTTTATGTACCTAGTTGCAGCTACTGCCAATAGCATGCAGTAATAAAACATCAGTGCCACTTAATTCCGGGTATTCCTCAGTTAGGCTGAGTACTTTGATAGACATGCACTTTCTGGGAATGAAACCCAGATCAAATGCAGCATGCAAAACACCAAGCTCTAACGATTTTTGTAGTTTTTGATAAGTGAAAGGAAATAATCCTAGCGCGAGGTTCATTGAAAAATTAATCAGAATTCTGTAATGACATTTTGTTCACAGGAGATAATTGACAGAAAGAACCATTCTATGTTAACTTACAAGGGCGCAATACACAAAACCTCGAGTGTTACGCTATTAATGGGCTTTGAGAGCGCGTTTCAAATGAAAAATAACAAAATAAATAATTAAATCAGGTCTGAGATCAAATGCTCAAAATTCAGGTATATTTTGTACCATATTGATAGACTAAATCGAATGTGGCTTTCAACGTCAAACATACAATGCCTACCACGGTTGTTTTTCATACAAAAACGAAATAAACATGAATACATAAAATACATAAACATGAAACTTTTCAATTACAGAGAATAAATAAAATGCTTTACGTTATTCTCGTCTGTAAAAATCAACATTCGCCCTTTTTTAAATTAGATAGTTTCGATTTGACACATTGTTTATGATACACAAAAAATGCATATAAATGCGAATTATTCGTGAATTACCCGTGTTTCATGACACTTTATACTTGTATGTTTAAAACTTGTTTTTAATTCTCAACTACTTAGAACTACGCTTAGATGGATAAACCTATCTATTCATATGTAAGAGGGCAGTTCAAAAGTATCCGTGTTAAAAATGAAGTTGTGATTTTTCAAACACAAATAATAATAATAATAATAATAATAATAATAATAATAATAATAGTTATTATACTATATAATTATTATATTAATATTATTATAATTTGTATATTAAATGTACAAATTAATATTACACTAACTTCTTAACTTCTATAATCACATCGGGAGTTTTCACTTGTGAGTCTTGTGCGCGGTATAAGGAATGATTTTGGTTAAATAAAAATTTCCCATCCCACAATCGGGGATCGAAAGCGGGACTGACGCGTGAGAAACAAATTATTTATTTCTCAAGCATAGTCCCTATTAGGTATATACACACTTGGTAACTTTTTAAATCCCTCCAAGAATAGAAATTGTCAAGCTGTGCAAAATACGTCTCTTTCTCGATGGTGATCTAATTTGATCTAAATGTTGTTCCCGTGGGCCATTACTTTATATTTGGGAACAAGAAGAAATCGCAGGGAACCAGGCCGGGCGAATATGGGGGCTGCAGCAGCAATACCATAACATAATTCATGCAATTTGGCAAATGAAATGGCGTTTTATTTATGGACGCTCTTTAACTGCTTTGGTTCTCAGCACATTCATCCGGTAACTCCGGATGAATGTGCAGGTACGTTGTGGTAGTGAAACGGTGCTTTTTTCTTCACCAAATGTCCTTTAACTTCTTATAAATGGAGCCAATAACTCATTGCAATATTGACCAGTAATCGTTTTTCTAAGAATTGAATAAGTATGGCACATTTCCCATCCCCAAAAATTGTCTCCAACCCTTTTCCTGCGATGGAGCTGACCTGGCTTCTTTTAGAGCAGAGTCACCGGAAGCAATCCATTGTTTTGATTATAGACTGGTTTCTGGAGTATAATGATGAATCCTATAGAAAAATGTCATTGTGTGTGTCTGTCTGTCTGTGTGTGTCTGTGGGCAGCATAGCTCAAAAACGAAAACACCGTTAAATACCTACTTTCAAGAAAATCCACTCACCTCAAACTACCCTTTACATGGAACTTTTTTCGAAAATGTTGGTTAACGATTTTGATTAAAATGTCGTATATTAAGGATATTTAAGTGACAAATAAAATGTATATTTTGAATTTTCTGGGAATAGCCTCTGAAGACTACTTTATTATGTGTGAATTTTACACAATTTTGCGTAAGTGCTAAACCGTAAGAGATGGATAAAAACCTACCACACAGAAAATGTAGAACACGTTAAAACTCACAATTTATGTTATAGCAGCTTTTTCGTGGAGCTGATCACTTTTGAGGTATTCATTGTTTTTGGTTTCACCTTTAAAAAACTTATACTTTTCTCACACAGGAATTTTTCAACTCCTGTCCATACAAACAAAGGAACTTCAGTCACAGTGCAGCCAACTTTTGACTATGTATCACTTTAACCTATGGTACTCCCTTATTTCGCTTCTACTTAAAAGGAAGCAAGTAATAAGACTATCTTGACCGCGTCATGGCCAAGAAAACTAAAGAAACTAGAGAAAGTCATTTGAGTGTAATACATCAGATTTTGGTCAATAAATGCCATCCACAAAAGTTGTTCAAAGCAAAAATGAAAAATATCAAACGCACATATATTTGAAACAAAGAAACCACAGGGAAGCTGCCATACTTACTTTAGCATCTATTTGTGGAACAAAACTTTCCTAAAAGTTGGGCCAAATATGTAAGAAGAGGTGAAGATTTATTAATAGACACAAAATACAGAAACAGTACGATTTTTAAAAGTAATTTGAACCATAAGTGTTCTGTGTACTGCTACAACAGCAATAATAATAATAATAATAATAATAATAATAATAATCATGTTTCAGGTAACATGACTACAATAAAAACTAGTGGAAATTTCCACAATTTACTCTCCACTTAAACTAAACTGAATTTTACAATAAACTACTTTTTTGTATGTATAGAAGAAAACAGCAAGAAATAAAAATTATAAAGTGTACCGGAAATGAAAAGTGAACCTGCTTAGGCGAGATTAACCTGTTTCGCTGTTTGAAATTAATCAGAGAGCAGGGTAACGGCCACACTAAAGAAGGAAACAGACCCCAATGGCCAGATAGTCGCTCGAGTAGTTTGGTAGTGCATTGCTTGCCAGTTCGTTAAACATTTAAAATGTTTATAAAATTGACAACAAAAATAATGAAACATAGCTGTTTGCAAGACATTATTTTCCAAGGAGGCTTCAACTTATGCATTAATTGCAGTTTATAGGAGTGAAAATTCAATCGGTTCGCCATTACTCCTTAAAACTTCTTTAATAACAACACAATTTTAAAAGCAAACATCCGCATGTAACTTGCCTACTAAATATCTAACAGTGAGCATGTATCAGCTAATCACAAACGTGAGTGAATTTATTTTCTGTATTTGCGATCCAGTCCATATTCCCTCCTCTTCTGAAATATACCATGAACACAGACTCTGTGTTTCCTCTTTTTCTGTCTGTGTTGTTCTTGATCTTCCTCCTCTGCACAAACTGCTACAAAAACAGTTCTTCTGACGAACTGTTCCATGACAACTACACACTTGCAATCTACCTGCTACCGCGCCGTGCTCTTCGTTTGGATGCTGGTTGTTCCGTTCCTGCGCCGAGCCGTGTCGCGCCATGCTGTTCGTTTGGATGCTGGCTGTTCCGTTCCTGCGCCGAACCGTGTCGCGCCGTGCTGTTCGTTTGGATGCTGGCTGTTCCGTTCCTGCGCCAAACTGTGCCGCGCCGTAATGTACCGAGCCGCGTTGTCCGTTTGTAATGAGTTCCTCCTTTAGCGTCTACTATCGTTTCCTCCCAGAAATAAGAACTTGATCAAAGGGCTACACTTTCATATTGCAATCTTACTCTAATCCAACACTGTGCAACAAGATAATCCAGGCAAGCACCCAGTGAGGTAACATTGCATGTTTGCGCTCAGGAGAAGTTTGGGATAACATCTTAATTCCAATCAAGATGAGTGGGGTTCAATGTTGTTAGGGATAGCCATATAGCTTTCCGCGACTACCAAATCAATACGATAAGATAAATGCAATAATGGAAATGGCGTGTTATTTATGGACGCTCTTAACTGCTGTGGTTCTCAGCGTCCCATTCTATACTGGGCGTGAAAGACCGCTTAATTTTGCTCAGAGACCTCTCTTATCAGGCTTGAGATTCTTTTACGTGCCGTAAATCTACGACACGGGACCAACGGTTTTGCTTCCCTTCCGAAGGAAGCCATGCTAAGGATTTTTACGCCCGAAAAAGTCCATCGTCCTCCGCCCGCGACCTTAGGTATATGAAGCTAGCATGGTAATCATTACACCAAGGAGGGCAATATAAATGCAATAACAATAATATGTAGGGTACATACATAAGTCATCTCGTAATATTATTTCTCTGCAATTTCTCCTAAGAAGTAATAGCACAGCACATTAGAATGCTTATACCGTCACCTAAAGGAGTAGGATTGTCAGCTATCACAAAGTGGGGCCCAGTCACTGGGGCATAGCACCGCATGTACGATATAGCGGCCCTTTGGATGGAAGACTTGCAGGGCCACCAGATCCGGATGACGACCGCGCAAGCATGGACGAGGTCCTAACGTTTCCATTTAATACACATCCTACGTCGTCCGGTGCACTTCCACAGGCTCCTGGCACTGTAAAAAGAGCACCTCCCCGAAAGATCGCGAGGGCAGGTCCTGATCTACGGGAAGTCCCCACAACAAGGCCAGGAAAATAAATTACGGAGGGTAGAGTGACATATACACAAAAGTATATCATGGTGGTGTGCAAGCGACCTCTGAATCCCTCTTCGTTATTTCCTCTTATACAGAGATGAAAAACAAGTAAAGACTTGCTATAGGAAGGATTATTATGTATGGTTTAAAACCCTATTATTGTCAAATAACCAATGTTGTGTCATTAGAATTCCAATATTAGTTGTTCGTTAAATTTTCCTAAATTTTAAGTAGTGTATTTTAAAATGTTAATTAGCTGTTCTTTTTGTGACAATACCAAAGTTAGCATATATCAACATGCTCGTTTGATATCTGACTGTGTTATCAGCCTTTTCTGTACTCTCGCTTACCAATAAAAGCTTGTATAACCCCATGATAATATTTATCGTGAGTTATAATAAGTTGAAAGAAAATAAGTATATGAATAATCTACAAAACGGGCTAGAGAAAATTGCACTTATAATATCCTTTAATTACGAATAATGTGTATTTTGTGTTCACATCGCTGTGTTCCTAATGAACGTAGCAATTATACTACATGGTGTTGCTGGTGCATCATGCTCTGTATCCTTTGATGAAGGTGTCTAAAACATAATTACTTTGTAGATTATCTGCCTGTTTGGCCATGTAGGACTTTTCTTTCTATCCATGACACTGATTACTGAGACAAGGATTACCTACTAAACAGACGTTTACACATCAGAAATGAGTATGTATAAAAAAGAGAAATGAGCTGGTGTCATTGGACTACTAAGTCATTAATCTGATGAAAATAGAATCTAATTAAGATTGAATTACTTCATATTTTATTGTTTGACAACATCGATAGTGTAAATATTTCATACCCGCCTTACTATCTCGGTGATAAGCAAGAGAGGTAAAACGAAACACGCTCAACCTTTTCACCACTTACCGTTTTAACCTGAATTAGCCCCGTTGAATTGTGCAACCCTTTAACGGACTAAGGAACCAGGTCCACCTGGTATGCTACATTTCCTAATAGCAATTAAAAAGAACACCTTAGTAATCATGAAATAGAAACGCATAGAGAAAGCGTTTCCAAGGGGCACTTTTGAATATATTCATTTTATATCCATTTAATCATGTTTGTGCTCTAAACTTTTATAAAGTTAAGAGCACAACAATAAAACTTGGTGGGTAATTAAATCTTTATTATATGCTTACAAGGATGTTTTGTTATGCTTTAAAGCGAATTTTAAATGCTAAATATTTTACTTTAGAGTTATGGAAAATTTAGTTTTAGATTTGGTATCTTTCGAAATGTCTAGGTAATGAAGAGACTGCTTCCAAAGCATTTTTTTGCGATTTCGCAGGAGGAATAAAACATTTAGACACCTGCTATAAACTCTAAATGCAATATAGTTTTACCGCATCACCAGGAAATGTATTACATAGCCTCGTAATAAAGCATGGACAATTATATTTGTACTTTCTCTAGCACGTATCTACAATGTAGATAGTAGGTAAAGCAGATATTCCACCAAAAAATTCGATACCGAAATGTCACCGTAAATACGTGTTTTGAGAACCCCTGAATAAAAAAGCATGTTTAGAAAAAGAGCAGTGTGTGTGTGTCTGTCTGTGTGTACATGTAGTGTGTGTGTATGTGAGCAGCATAACTCAAAAATGAAGACGGACAAAATATATTTTGTTGAGCACTGCAAATATTAGAGAATTGAACAAAAAGTTATTTTAGAGACACTTGGTTTAGTTATTTTAGTTTATGTAGTTACACGTTGTTTCATTCCAGCTTCTTAGGCAACAATTTTAAAATGGGCAGTTTTCAGATCGCGTAAGAATTAATGAAGTTGGAGAATGGTTTGAGAGGGTCTGAAAGAAAATGAGATTTTTCAAATATAATTTCATGGTGACTAAAGGGAACTTATATGTTGCTATAGTGAAACATGTGTGCCTCATTCCAGGAATAACTTGGGTGAAATTTGGATATGTAGTTGATCTTAAAAGATGATCATGATAATAGTAGTAATAATAATAATAATAATAATAATAATAACAATAATTAATCTGCTTTGAGGATACATCCTACTGCTGTAGAATCTATGTTTTATTGAAGCGAAAGTAAAATTTAAAAATCTGATGTGTCACAGTCACATGACTTTCCCTACATCTTTATAACAAATTATTGTTATAAAGTTTATTCTTCTATCTGCATCATGCTAATCGAGATAAACATTAGCAGAAATTGTTTTTATTACTTGCTTCCTTATAAGTAGAAGGGTAAAAATCTAATGTGTTCCATTCACATGATGTCCTCTAGCTGTTCGGTAAACAACCCTTTCCTTCTAAACATTAATGTTATCTACATAATGCTAACCAATATAAACATTAGTATAGTTAGTCTTATTACCAGCTCCCTTGTAAATAGAAAGGAAATATGAAAATGCACATGCTAAAGCGATAGTCTCGCCCTTTAAAAACCGATCGCAATACGGAACAATTGAAATTCTAATCGCTTTACCTGAACAAATGAGAAACGAGAAATCATGTCTTCCTGATTGAGAAAAGTTTAGGTGGGTAAAATTGAAACCAATAATCCGGAATATCTCGAAAACGATTAACTCTACAAGAAATGTATATAACACAAATTGTGTGTTTTAATGAGATATACATTTTTGTGTAGTAAGTTTTTGTATATCTCTTACGGTTAGCCAGTTATTCAAAATTCATCCAGAATGAAGAGGTCTTCAGAGGCTATTCCCAGAAAATTCATGATATATATTTCGTTTGTCATAAAAAATATCTTAAACATGAGGTATTTTAATTAAAATCGTTAGAGCCATTTTTGAGAAAGTAAAAAATATCGGAAAATGTTTCATGTAAAGGGTAGTTGGGGATGGGGGGATTTATTGAAAATCTTCGTGACGCATCCTTGGAAGATACCAAAGTTAAATACCTAGTTTGGCATTTAACGGTCTTTTTGTTTTTGTACATAGTACGTGTAGAGAAAGTAAAATGCCAGAAATGTTCTAGATTCACTGGCTGGAATTTATTTACCAATTGGAACCTTTTACTACCGAAATTTCGAGGAATCCCTTTTTGGTTCGATGAGTGAGCAAAAAAGAGAAGGGCATAACTAGTGAGCTGATGAGAGTGAGTGTTGTATATCCTTTAACCGGTGAATGATATACGTCTAAGTAGATACTGAAGAGTTTCGGAAGCTAGACAAGGCATCTTGACTTTCTGTTCGAGCCCCGAAAAAATGAAAGTACAAAAGTTCATTGAGCAGGAACCATTCCCACTCACACATAATATGTATACATAAAGCAAATTTGAATAATTACAATACAATATAATCAGAATTAATTAAATTTAGACTTCACTCATGAACCATAAGTGCTCTCAGAATCTGGACTACTATTGTTATTAGTACCCATCGCAGTCTTTTGTAATCTGTATGGGCTCTATGTATGTCTCTAACCCATATTTTGTTACAATTATGCTCTTAAATGTTGGTGTCCGCAGGCTACGTAGTCACTAATGACGCATTTTTCGAAAATAGAGACAAATCAATTATAATGGGTTACCGGAGATGATTTTGGGGGTTTCCGACACACATATCTGATCTTCATTGACAATAAGAGAGAACTGAATTCAGTAGGTCATACGTGCTTAGTGTAAGTTCCATTATTACCTTGACAGACATTAGGAAGACTCAGTCAGGTTTACCAGACACATTACAGCGGTAGTTTAGCTACAGGTGTGCATTCTAGATAAGGCGTTGTTTGTGGCAAGAAAGATGACATACAGCATTGTCTTTCATGTATCTTATTACAGAAAAAGAATTATGTGTTCCACTCGCGTGACTTTCTCTACCTGTCTGCAAACAAACTATTCTTACAAAAGATGATTTTATCCCAACATGCTCTCGATATACACATTAACAGAAACGGTCTAATACTTGGTTCCTTGTAAGTAGAATGAAATTAAAGGAATACACTAGGCTAAAGTGATAGTCAAATATTTTAAAAGCTGGTCTCTATGTGAACAATTGCAGTTAGGTTCGCTTTGCATGACCAGCAACAAAGAAACATAAAACAAAAGATTTCAGAAAGTTACATAGTTTAAAATTAAAAACAATAACAAGAATATCTCAGAAATGGTCAACCCTCTAAATAGTGTATGTATATGACATAAATTGGGTTTTAAAGAGATCTACATTTTCTGTGTATTAACTTCTTTTCTATCTCTTACGGTTTACAGTTATGCAAAATTCAGCAAAATTCATGCAGAATTATGAGGTCTTCAGAAGCTATTTCCAGAAAATTCAAGATATACATTTTATTTGTGATGTAAATATCTATAATATGCGTATTTCATCAAAATCGTTAGACCCGTTTTTGAGAAAAGCAAGTTTTTCGGAAACGTTTCCCTGTAAAGGATAGTTTGGGATGGGGTAATTTTCTTGAAAATTTTCGTGTCGAATCCTTGAAACATACAAAACTTAACTACCAAGTTCGGTATTTAACGGTCTTTTCGTTTTTGAGCTACGTTATCCACAAACACACACACACACACACAAACACACACACAAACACACACACACACACACACACAAACTTTTCTCATAGAATTCCGGTGAAATTTCAGTGTCGCATTTTTTGGTGCAATACCTATCTTCTACATAATACGTGTAGAAAAAGTTAAAATGAGAAACATTTTAAGTCGAATTCTGTACGTATATCCGGAAATAGTAGAATGGCTGAAGTCGATGAATTCAAGTCTCGTTCTGTCTAAGTGAGGTTTCTTTCAGGTTTTACTGTACCTATCACTGGTAACTGCCGGGGAATCACCCTAAACTTGGGCGTATAATACTTCCTTCTCAAACATTCCTTTCCGTATTTCATATATCCCCAGTGTCCACCGCTTTTGCCCCAGAAAGAGCGTAAAACACTACAAACAAGAACGAAAGGAATACGCGTAAATAGTAGAAAAGCTCAAACAAAGCAGTAGGTAGGCATCCTTGTCTTCCTAAATCATACACAAGGACAAGTTACGTGAGTGACGCCTTGTGTTGCTGATATGATTGCAATGACGCATAGTTTGTCTAGATACAAATGATTGCAACCATTGGCGGAGTAATGTCCACGTTAAACTCACGAGATACGTAAACTGCAATGACAATACTGTTAATTAATAATAATAATAATAATAATAATAATAACAATAAATAATAATAACAATAAATAATAATACAAAGAATTAATCTCGTACAACTTAATATTTTACCAAATTCATAAAAACTCATTATTCATACACTTGGCATTAACACTGTGTATTTAGAAAACATAACTCAGAAATAAAACAAAACAGCCCAACTCGGTAGTTTCGGGGTAGCGTGTCTGCCTCAATTCAAAAGGTCACGAGTTCGAAACTCGTTGTTATGAATTATCCAGATAAGGTTTCTTTCGAGGTTTTCCCTTACCCTGAAAAGACGAATATCGAGTAATTTTAAGCTCCATAGACCCCGAGATCTTTGAGCGTCATTTCACCGATGTTTCATTCATCCTGAAAGAACAACAAGAAAAAAAAAAAAATAAAAAATAAAAAAACATTAGCACCATCAAAATTTAAATTGAATACCTTTATTATCTGGTGGTTAGTGTCCTACCTACAAACCCAAAAGTTCCGGGTCGATTCCGAGCTGGAAGATGGGAACTTTTCTTTAGCCAGGATTTCCTATCCTCCCTAGAGTCTGGTACGATTAAGAGCGTGAATGTGAGTGTGAATTTAATATAATAACCAAAGTAATACTAAATCGAAGGCTAACAACATGTAAAGGAGGTGAATATCATTGTCAATGAACAATTGCTCCAAACGTAAAGATCACTGTTATTAAATGAGGCTATAAAAGTTCATTCACATATTCTGAAGCATTAACTGTTGTTACTGAAGAGTACTTCACTTTGTGTTACAGTTAAACTGTAAATGAATTGCTCCACAACTTCTAAACTGTTACAAAGAGCGAGGGTTGCATTAAGACTATTTTCAAGAAAACAAACTAAATACGTTAAGGATATAAGGATAAAAGCTAATTAAATTACCAAAAGTCTGCTCGTCATTATACCGGAAGAGAATGTTAATAAATATCTAAGTATGTACATCGTGATAGAGATGAGACTTTGATTATTCATTGTATATAAGAATAATTAATTACAACAGTATGTAAAATGGTAGCTTGCACAGCTATTTTAAATGAGATTTCTAGATTTTATGACATGACTTATTTTGTGTTTCTATATGGCAGAGATATAGCGATACTGAATTTCAGTGACGCTGCTCAAAGGCTGCATATACACGCTGATGTATCAGTACATGTGCCAAGTGCAGCCGAAATGCAGCACTTCGTTATCGAAAGTGTGTTTCTGTGTGTGTGTGGTGAAGACGGGTTGCGTGTATCCGAGTTCCAAAAAGTGTTTGCAAGTGTACTTGTCATGCGCAACGTATGTGCTGAAAGTACATGATGCTGGCTGGCTCTTGACCAATCACGATAAAGAGAGCGGAAGAACAGTTACAAATAAGTTTTGTTTACATTATTCAATCCAAAAGGAGGATATTTATTAGAGCTTCTCCTCCATATTAACCAGACTCTGCAAGGAGAGAATCCGGACTCTCTGAATTCAGTTTTGGTGTGCCTCTTCACGCACAATCACCGACAGCTGTGAGGAGGCGGCCAGCTGACACAAGAATGGACGCCATTTGAATACAAAAAGGTGTGCACGCACGGTATGCAGCAGCGTTACGTGCAGCACAAATTACCTACTCTTCTCGGAATAACGTTTCACATGCCAGATGCAACAGCTGGCTCTCGAAACAATTCTGGCGGTCCTTAGGGCTTCACGGATTGGAAAAATTTAATAACTAATTCTGGAAATGCAATCATCTCCCCCTCCCCAAAGAATGAATGCTCCCTTCAAGCAGATTGATCAGTGAACCTAAACTATTTAATGAGTTGCTTTTATAACAATATAAATATTTTGAAATCACAGGGAATATCACTATTAAATTCTGCAGTTAACATTTGCATTTGAAACCGCGAGTTCAAATGACCGATATCTGATGAGGTGGATTGCTGAAAGAACTTCCGTTAACATTCTGCATGCTTTTGGTTTTGCGGCATTTTCAAAATGAGAACATGCATTTTTCCTCCTCAAAACTCCCCTGGTAACAATAAAATTGGATCAGTCGTTGTAAGCTACTTCTGCTGAGAAAATTATAGGCGAAGCTCATGTTAAACTACATAATAGTTGGTTCTGAACCGATTGATTTGAGCGAAGCTAAGGTATCACTTTAGTACGAACAAAGGACATTTGTACACTTCCAAACAAAGCTTTAGTCCACTATGCTAATCTGAATATTTTTAATACACGTCCAAGTGCACCATAGGTCATCCCTTCTAGATGATCTGGCTTAAGGTGGAGTGGAACCGAATAGACCGTTTATCGCTCCCAAAGCTACATAAATATATGCTTTATCAGAAAGACACCTAAATATCAGCGAATATTTTATGTATATCTGACACTATCGGCAAGATACAGCAGTTTAATAGCGAAAAACAAGATCCTTCACCACATAAAATTTACGAGGATATGAAATACAGTGAAGTCACCATTTTACTAGAAGAATGCTTACAAGTAGATTATGAAGTTGCCCCTGCTAGTCTTAATGGTTTTAAAACAAGTTGCAGAGAAACCAAATTCAGGATCCGCTAGATAAGAACATACCCTGTAGACTGCAGATGGTAAAATGCCAAAACCTTTACCATCGCAGTAATACCACTCAGTTTACAAAAGATTTTAGAACACCTCTGTTGAAACAAGATTTGCATGCGTGCTATTTCTTACATTTGCATTCAGTTGAAAAACAACCTGATTATAATATTCATATGCTTCAACTACCTATATTCATACCACTGCTGTAAACATCTTCCTGGCCTTGATTCTACACATTCTACACACAGATTATCTGAGGAGTTTTTCTCCAAAATATGAACTCATTTTTACTTTCTCTATAAGCACTATGTACATAGTGTATAGGGAAGGTATTGCACTCCACCCAAAAATTCGAAACCGAGATTTCACCGGAAATATATGTTTTAGGGTCCCCTGTATCTCCCCCCCCCCATAAAAAAATCATTTTCAGAAAAAGGCCCGTGTGTGTGTGTGTGTATGTGTGTCCGTGTGTCCGTGTGCCTGTGAACAAGATAACTCAAAAACAAAAAGTCGGTAAAATACCAAACTTGGTATTTAAGTTTAGTATTTTCCAGGGATGCGACACGAAGATTCTGAAAATATCTCCCCACCCCAAACTACCCTTTACATGGAACTTTTTTCGAAAATTTTGATTTTCTAAAAATTGACAATTGATTTTGATTAAAATATCGTATATTACAGATATTTACCTGACAAATACAAAATTTATCTTGAATTTTCTGGGACTAGCCTCTGAAGACTACTTATTCTGGATGAATTTTACGGAATTTTTCATAACTGCCAAACCGTAAGAGATAGACAAAAACTTATCACACAAAAAATGCAGAGCACGTTAAAACACACAATTTATGTTATATACATTTTTCTCGTGGAGTTGATCGTTTTTGAGTTATTCCTTGTTTTTGATTTCACCTTTAAAAAACGTAGGCTTTTCTCAGACAGGAATTTGTCAACTCTGTCCATACAAACAAAGGAGCTTCAGTCACATAGCAACCAGCTTTTGACTATAATTTTAACTTATGGTACTTCCTTATTTCCCTTCTACTTATAAGGAAGCAGGTAATAAGACTATTTCTGCCAATTTTTTCTCGTTTAGCATGTAGAAAATAGAAGCAGAAGCTTTTTGACAATCTTTTTTGCAGACCTATAGAGAAAGTCATGTGAATGGAACACATCAGATTTTTAACAAACACTTTCTTGTAGACATATTTCTTATGTTCCATTTGATTCCGGTCACTGAGTCTTTAAAAGAGTGCCACTTGGCTGGGAAACAATTCATTTCCTGTCTTAACAACATGAAATTATGTTGTTGTAGATGTTGCCCATTATCACAGCCGACTTTACGGCCTACTTCCCTTCCGGCTCTGCAATTTCTCTATTTGCTACTGGAATGTCGCCAGAGACAATGAATTAGCGTTTGGAGATTAACAGCTAGATACTAGTGCCAGAATACTTTCTTCTCAAATAATTATGCCCACTTCTTCCAATAGTATTTCAAGGTGCCAGAAAAGCTCATTTTGAGCAGGAACTAGATTTCTCTTGAACTTATTTGGTCTCTTTGTTCGCTCCATTCTCTTCGTCATCTCATTGCACATACACACATCTAATTCCAACGTCAGTTTTGTTTTCGTATGTATTGTCCTCATTGCCGTGCACCTAGACTTTCTTAAAAGGGTGCAGCAGTATCTATGAACCAAAGTTGCTCATGGATCTTAAATACGATACTATCATAGTCAAATGTTTTGTTTTTATCGGTGTTATCCAACCATCCATATATACATACATCCGTTAGGCGGAGTGCCCATTCACCTATCTATGCATTTTTATGTCTGTCCATCAGTTCATGCAATAATGAGTTTATTGTGAAAACTTGATGTATAACCAGAACTCTAGCTAGGAAGGCCTTTCGGGGTGGAATCACCCTTGATAAAAATGTAATAAGTAAAATAAAAATTATAATTTTAATTACAATTGTTGCACATTAATCTTTGAATATAATTTTTTTTTTTAAAAAAATATGTGTACACAATATATTAATTCATAAATATGACTTGACTTTATACAAAATATTTTTAAAATGTATCCCTTTACGTACCTCCCCCTTACCTAATAGTTTTCTCAATTTCTATATGGTGATTGTTATTATTATTTGTGTTGTTATTATTATTATTATTATTATTATTATTATTCATGTACGCAAACTGTTTACCACGAGAGCTTTTCAACACATATTCTGATATGTAAGTTCAGAGAGAAAAGAGAGAGACAGAGAGAGAGAGAGAGAGAGAGAGAGAGAGAGAAGGGGGGAGAGATAAAACAAGTCTCCGCATTTAACGCGATTTAATGCAATAACCCGATCAGAGCTGTTGTTACATACATATTATATTTGCTGTTATAAGATGAAAAATTAAGGCAATTTTGTGTAAACAAAACCCTTTAGGGCATTATTATGATAAAGAAATAAAAAAGCTAATTTCTACATTCATCAATAGTGCTAACACACTCTGCAGAAATTTAAAAAGAAAATCACTGCAAGTAAGCACAGTCCATACATTTCCTTGAACATTTTTAATTACAATGACTAAGTGTTTAATTTCCTCACCTTGCGTTCTTGTTTTTGGATAAATACATAATTATAATGTTTTTGCCTCACTTATAAGCAGCTGCATTCTCTCTAACCTTGTAGCACTGTTACCATGAAATCATTGCGGATTTTGTTTTTATTTTTGTTATTTTGTTTTCAACACTTATGGACAAAGGACTCATTGTTGGTTAATAGCCCAACCCTCCCATTAAGCAGCGTTTATGTGTTCTTTTAGAATTGACAGAGAAACAAGAATGTGGAATATTTTTTCACTTTAAAAATCTTTTACTAGAGAGACTGATAAATGATAATATTTTTACATACCATGTTACTAATTTTTAACTTTAGTGGATAAGTGTTTATTAAATATATGTCAGTCAATGCTCAGAGTATTAGAGACGTGTGTATCACATTATACCGGTGATTGGTTTATTTTGGACCTAAAGGTTTGCTTTTCTGACATAGGCATGATACCAATGAACGTTGGCACACTATCAGAGTAAAACATGAATATATTTTTATGCAAAAAGTCAATGTCAATTTTAATCTTAATGGTTCAAGCTAATTTCAATTCTAATCAACATTGTTGCCAACTAGGAGGAAGATGTTTCCAACTTAGACATACCTAAAATCTAATGGTTACACTGATTATAAGGTAGTGGAACAATCTAAGGATGAATGAAAGGAGAAAATTATACATTATTGCTTCAAAGACCATTGCTAGTTCACTTTAAATAGGCTGACTTTGTATGCTCAGTTACCTTTAGTTTGCGAGAAGTTTAACCTTTGGAATTTGAAGAAAGTGTTCGTTAATAATCTAATGATCGATTCTCCAGTTTACTATATTTACCACAGAGAAATGAATACATTAAGAAATGGCTAACAGAGAAACTAGTAATGAAAGAAATTCATGTAAGAAACTGGGAATACCAGATTCTTAAATATCACAGCATAAAATAGGCTGCAATCAAGAAGATAGTTTGAGGCGAAGAATTAAATGGATATGGTGCAATTCAATGATGCTATCACAGTGGAAACTCTCACACGCATTCGGGAGAATTTCGTTTAAACGTCTGTGGCCCGCATCGGGAACTTCTGAGCTCAAATTTCATGGACACGAACAATCTGGCTGGATTTATTTTTCATGGGCTACCTCAGTCACCAAGATAAATACCGGATTGGATATTCAACTGAAAAACCAACGTTTTGGATCAATTTTGTGGTTCTTGTTTTTGTTACTAATGATTCCTCTATTTAAAAGCGGCATATTTCTATTTCCTCTAGCCTACGACAGTGTACAAAGAGGATAGAGAAGGTATTGTATTCCACCCAACATTTCCATACTGAGATTTCACCGGAAATACATGTTTTGAGACCTCCTGAATCCAAAATCAGCATTTTTTTTAAACATTTCCGCGCGCATGTCAGTCTGTCTGTATGCCCGTGTGTCTTCGTGAATATGTCTATGGGCAGCATAGCTCAAAAACGGAAAGTCGGTTAAATACCAAACTTGGTATTTAAGTTCAATATCTTCCAAGGATGCGACACGAAGATTTTCGCACTATGCGACTTTTCTCAAAAATTTTGATTTTCTCATAAATGTCTGTAGCGATTTGTATTAATGTTATATGTTTAATATTTTCATGACAAATGAAATATTTAGATTGAATTTT
Organism: Hymenopus coronatus; assembly: GCA_030762935.1. Taxonomy (NCBI): domain Eukaryota; kingdom Metazoa; phylum Arthropoda; class Insecta; order Mantodea; family Hymenopodidae; genus Hymenopus; species Hymenopus coronatus. Next base: position 78,783,091 of record CM060881.1, on the reverse strand, counting down.
CTGGGAGTAACCTTTCTGGATGACTTTTGTAGAACTGTTAAACCGTAAGAGACAGACAAAAACTTCTTATACAAAAATCTCATTAAAATTTATGTCATGTGCACTTTCTTGTAGAGTTAACCGTTTTCAGATATTCCGAGTTATTGGTTTTTAAGTACCTAAACTTTTCTCAAACGGGAGACATCTTTCTTTTCGTATATCGTTTACTTATTCCTAGCAAGCGAAGAGAACCAAATTTCAATTGTTTCTCTTAGCGATAGGCTTTTAAAAGATCTATCACTTTATCGTACTGTATTCCCTCATTTACCTTATACTTGCAATGAGGCAAGTAATAGGACCCACTGACCCACTCTCTTAGCAATACTTATCTTGATTAGCATGATGTAGATAAAAATAATTTTTATTAGGATTTTTTTTCTTTTTTTTTTTTTTTATGGAACAGCAAGAAAAGTTATGTGAGTGGAACACACCCGATTTTTTCTCCTGCGCCATTTTTAATTCTGAGTAAGTTTTAAACACGATAGTGCACAGTATTTATAATGGTAATCACAACCTTATTTCCGCTTTGTCTCAGAACTGCATTTTTCTTCACATAAAGAAGTCCCTTGCGGAGCAATTTTGACCAGGTGGTAATGAAATTTAGCATATAGGATCTTTAGGATCTTTGTTTTATAATTAATCTCTATTTTTATAAAATGTTACTTAATTGAATATTTATGTGACAGTAATAATTACAAATATATATTTTTTAAATAAAAAATCTGATACAAAAAATTTAATTTCATAATGGCCAGCGCAAAATCCAGACAAAACTTCATTTTTATGCACTTTAAGAACAGGCGTACCAATATTATACATAAAGTATGAAAACTGTTTCAAAAAGAACAAAATATTTAAAAAAATTAAATTATGAATTAAAAATTAATAAAGCATAACTAATTGGAGTAGATGACTGAAAATTTTCAGGGATTATCATAAGTAAGAGAAATAAATATCCAACATTTTGAAAACTTTGTGTTTAAAATATGTAGTTTAGGATTTTCACGTGCCTTTTCCTTCAATATCGCGACCACCGGTTTAAATCAATAGTCAAATTGAAAATAGAAATTGCGATTACGCTGCCATATAACCCTGATAATGAAGCAGCTAGTCCAGACGGCACCCTAACATCATATAAATATTGCGGAGCAAGTAATATGGTGCTAGGGTGAGATTTCGAAGGTTGGTTATGCCGTCTGAATACAGATGGGCAAAAAACAGTTACAATGGGTGCACCCTGAAACCAACTATTTGGCGTGAAGCAACAGATCTGGTACGGAGATGAGGCCATGAAGGCTATTTCCCATCACATACCGATCAATGAATATCTAACAGGTCGTTCGCGATATGACCAAGAGTTAGAACGCATTTAAATTGAATTTACCAAATTTACCAGATATGATGTTACCTTCTCATATTGCTTTACTAGATATAGTTTGTCAAATAAGCTCTGAAGCTTCAACGTTAGCTGGAAATTTTTAGCGTATCATTCAGTGAGTTGTACGCGAATCAATATACTTTTAGTTAAATGGAAGGCATAACAACTTCCCTCAATATCCTATATGTATTCAAATAAGAGATTCCCTAAAGCAATTTGTAACATCTACGAACAACATAAATTGTTTGGTCACAATCTCAGAGGAATCTTTAATACAACTAAACATATATTTTGTATTTATTCTCTTAATCATTTAATTTGTTAGCCAGCCTGTATATAAACTAGACACATTGTGCACTTTTCGCTGGCTATAAATGTATAACCATGCTAAGGAATTCTCAAGCATTGGCTTCAAATTAGCTGCACTCATATTAGCTACAAATATTAGCTATAGTCAATATGCAGAACGTATAATGACCATAAGATGGCAGACACCAGGGTTGCGGATGTTTTTTATTTATGACATCAAGTGTAAAGTTCTGCAACAGTTAAACTAATTTCCTTTCGTCCTGGCGTGATAACCATGTTACAAATTAGGTCCGCTTAACTAGTTAGCGTTCTTATAAAGTATTATTCCTTTGAGAACAAGGCATAGCACCCTCTCTTGTTGCTACATTTAAACTGATTTACATGAGGCACAGCTAAATGAAAATAGAACAAATAAATCTCAAATAAATTTGCATATGCCAATTATAAGAGATGGAAAAATAAATATGGCTTGTCATTTAAAAAAATGAGCTTTCGACACACTCAGTCAATCTTGGGGGGAAAATCTTCAGATTACGTGCAAAATAAGAAATGCGTGTCTCAAAAACACTGCGATTACTAATTTAAGAAGCATACATATTGAAAAACAATATTATATACTTTTTGTTCCCCTATATGTGCTTTGGTGTTTGGTATTTGACTATATCTATAGAAATTAAATTGAGTTTTATTTAAGGATGCTCTTTAATGCTGCTGTTCTCAGCGTCCCATTCTATATTCGGAGTGAAAGTCTGTGTAATTTCGCTCAGAGCCTCTTTATCAGGCTTGAGATTCTTTTACGTGCCGTAAATCTACGACACAGGACCAAGGACATTACTTCTCTTCCGAAGGAACCCATACTAAGGATTTTTACGCCCGAAAAAATCCATTGCCTTCCGCCAGGTTTGAACCAGCGACCTTGAGAACAGGAGGCTAGCATGTTACCCTTAGACAATGGAGGATGTCTACACATACAGAGAACCAAGCATATGAGAGATTATTAAAAGTGTAACTGACATTTTTACATCATTTTGAGATAATTACTAGAGTATGGTGATATTCTGGTTGTTAGGTTCCATTCAAAGCCCGCAATTCTCTCGCAAATATGCGCATGTTGAATGCATTGGGAAGGTTAGTTATATGTTGTCTGTTATGTTGTCACTGTGGCTTATTATTCGCAGGTGTACAACTATGCATGCCAACCAACACACTGATTCTAAAATTAATTATATTATGTATTATTAAACCAATATATATTGTTATTATTATATTGGTTATATTTACATTACTTACGCTAATTATACGAGCATTTAATTCCTTTATCATTATTATTATTAGTGGTAGATCAGATTATTTGACTATTATTAAATATTAGATGGTACTTTGGCAGTTAACTGGAAATTTGAATTGTTTTTTGTAATTTATGTTTGTTCTGCTTGTGTGGGATTTTATTTTTTAAACAAAGAAAAACGGGTAGAAGAGAACAAAGAAATTTAATTGATAGTTTAGGTAAGTATGCCGTATCATATTAAAATTGAACTTTATAAGTCGGTCTTCATATTATTACAGAACAGTTATTTGCAACGTTTAGCAGCAAACGCATGTTATATAAATGATGTCCATAGCATAATAATTAGCATTTAAAATTCTATAACTATGATTGGTTATAGGTAACCAACGATTATGGCGGAGATGGAAGGTGGTCGCCCAACTCTTTGCAATTATCTATTTTCAATTTTAATATAAGAATGAAGTGAATATATATGTATATACCTTATAAGGGTATATATACACACTTACAAGGAATTCAGTTTTGTTACACAAAGAAAGATAGTAAATAATATTACACTTAATTTAAAATTATTTCAAATAGTTTTTAATAATTAAGCGTTAAAATTCTATTCTGATAATAATAACAATAATAATATTAAGAAAATAATTCATAACTAACTAGTTTTTAATAATTAAGCGTTAAAATTCTATTCTAATAATATAAAGAAAATAATTCTTGAAACCTTTGTTAATTATTTATTCATTGTGATCGAACATTAAGACATCCATTCGAGAAAGAATTTCCAAACACACACTTCAAAAGAGGCTATGTGAAAAGGAAAGGAGCAATCTAAAATACCTACACCATTTTCCTGAAAATGTGTATTTTGCACCCTAGAAGTGTGTTTAAATACACAAAATTGTATTTATACTATTTTTAATTTTTGAAATCTTTTATTAAGAAAGGTTTTTGATGTTGTTTGAAGTGAATTATAACTTATGTTTTAGGACATTTTTTTTATTTTGTACCCTTGAAGTGTGACTGCTTTAAATATTCAATTCTGCATTTATACTATTTTTAGCTTTCCTGATCTTTTATTAAGAAAAGCTTTTAATGTTGTTTAAAGTGAGTTATAACACAAATTTTAGGAAACTATACCTTAAATGACATCTTTTTCTCAACACAAAAAGGTTGAGTGCTTTCTCTATTGCAAAATAGTATCATCTTACATACTTGCCATTTTAAAAAATCTGATGTGTTTCATTAACATTCCTTTCTTTTTCTCTCTGCAGCAAATTATTTTTAAAAATCTTATTTTCTATTTACTTCATGCTAATCGAGAAAAAATTAGCAGAAATGTAAATAGAAGGGAAATTAGGAAGTACCATAGGCTAAAGCGATAGCCAACTCTTTTAAAAGCTGGTTGCAATGTGTTTGAAATTCCTTTGTTTGTATGGCCAGAAGCTAACAAATTCCTATATATAAGTAGGTATAAAAACTATATATTTGTATTATATTCAATTACATATGATATATGTAAGTATTTTAAAACTGAAATCAATAACAAGGAATATCTCAAAAATGGCCAACTCTGCGAAAAAATGTATAGGTATAACATAAATTGTGTGTTTTAATGGGCTCTACGCTTTCCATTAAGTAAGAGTCTACCACTTACGGCTTACCAGCTATGCAAAATTTTGCAAAATTCATCCAGAATAAAGATCTCTTCAGAGGCTATTCCTAGAAAATTCAGATATTATTTTATTTGTCATGTAAATATATTTAATATACGATATCTCAATCAAAATTGTCAGAGCTATTTTTGAGAAAACCAACATTTTCGAAAATGTTTGGTATTTAACGGACTCTTCGTTTTTAGGTATGCCAGACACACACACACACACACACACACATGCTAAAAGACTGACAGACAGACACATATACGGATATTTTTCTAAAAATGCTTTTTCTTTTTGAATTCAGGGGGTCTCATAACACATTTCTGGTAAAATCTCGGTATCGAATTCTTGGGTGCAATACAATATCTTCTCTATAGCTATGACTAAAGTACATGTACAGATTGAAAAAATAATGGGGTTAGTTTCTAAGAGTTGTGTCCAGCAGATTTATGTCCAGGGGATTATGTGTCTTTACTCGGCCAATTTTTTTTTCTCAACATTTTACTTTGTGGATAATGCATCTTACGTAATAATTTTGGCCGAGAAAGTTTAGAAAATTTGTACATCATAGTACAAAGTGCAATAATTCAGACCTATATTAGGTTGTATTTATTATGAATTTTTTTGGTAAATTTATTCACATACTTTTAGTGGTACTAATGTCAATACTTCCAAAATTTTGAGCAAAATCTATATACTGAATACTATAAACTAGAATAGCTTTTATTTTACAAATTTTTGAAGGACTTCTGCAGATTGCAGAAAATAAATGCTAACATCTTGCACAATTATCTTCAGGTGATATTCAACTGAATTCAATAATATAGTACTACGAACAATTTAATCTTGTAGACGTAAACTGTTAAAATGTGTTACATGAACATTTGCTTGTGAATATATTTTTATAATTATGCATTTCTTATAACTCGAATACTGCAGTCATGTCACCTTAAGGAACTTAATGACCCATTAGGGTTAAACGGAAATATTGATAAGATTCCTTTTCATCTTTACTTCACATTTAAATACATTTTAGGATTTATTATTCTATTTATTATTTTAATTCAGCCATTGATATTATTCCTCAGTATACTTATTATGTTGTAGCTCATTTTCACTATGTACTTTCTATAAATTTTACTGAAATCTGAACACAACATCTATCTTCAAAAAAAGCAGTATCAATGCAATACTATTTTATTAGGCTTGGTGCAGAGAAAGTTAAATATATCTTTTTTTTTTAAACAAGCCTCATTTCTGCGGCTTGTTTCCTTAAAGAAATGCCAAGTTTTTTAAAGTAGGTAACGTTAATGTTCTAAAATTAACTTTACTCTTAAACGTAAAAGTAACGGTATCAAATTTAAATAGTACGTAAAACAGTGAAGCAAGTTTAAAAATACAAGAAAACATGCTGTTTATTTTTAAGCAGCACAATCATAGGACAACAAACGGTAAAGTTGATGTTGCCATTTCTATTGTTTGTTTTTTATGGCTACGAAATAACCGTAAACTATGCTCGAGGCGGTGACCTTCGGTTTTACCACATGCCGGTGAAAACAAAAAGCTCACCATGATGCTCGCGATGATCCTGGAGGTGATGTTGCATCTGCTGCAGCATATGCAGATGCTCGTAGTAATGCTGATGATGGAGGATGCATTCTGTATCTGAGCAGTTCAACATGATGAAATGATGTCGGTGCTTCTTCAGGTCCTAGATGACATTTGCAACAGTTGATAAAGGAGCCTGAAGCAAATAGACGTTCTGACTCCAAGTAACGCTTTTTTGACCATTCCAGGCGAAGCACGAGATTTTATCACAGCTGTGAAATGTTATCGTTAGTTTGAATTTACCACCAGGCCATTTATTCAGTAAAGATTCACTCGATTTAGCACATGATAGCAAACAAATGAATTTCCTCAACACTGCACTTCACTAGATAGTTCCTTCTAGTCGCCAATGTTACCTGTAGGGTGCCTAGCATGATCAGGGACGACCAGTAATTTGTGTACAGTCCCTAAGAGAAGTATGACTTGTCAAAATTGCCACCGTTTCGCTACACAGACACTAGCTTGTGGAATGTTTCGGACACATCTGTTCCGCGACGCGGGAGTACAAAATAAGATTACCACGCAGTAGTACCGGTCTTTCTACTGACCAGTTTCCTGAACTCATTCGCCGAGACGGCGAAAACTTTTATCACTGCAGCAGGTGGACCGAGAGCTTCTTCCGGCACGAGATGTGACACGTGGAGTTAAACACCGCCGAGACCTCGATGAAGAGGATCCGATTCTCCGCGGGAATCACTAAATGAGGTGATTGGTTACCGGCACGACACTGTTCTACCTTGGTAATGGTGCAGCCAGCATACATACGAGGCGAGCGACCTCTCTACCGCAACACTGCCAACCGTAGACCCCCCACCTCCCAACAATAACCATCCGCTCAGCAAAGAGAAAGGGCCTAGGCGGCTACTAGACCTGTTCTTGTTGTATGAGACAGTTGTAACTTGGGTCCATCAACGCATTTCAGATGATTGCGAAGAAAAGGAGGGGCAATCAGTATGAAGTAGAGGGGGAGTATGTGGGAATTACAGAACCAAAACAAAGTGACCCTGAGGTGCCAGTTTTGGCAAAACAAGCGTTTACATGTGGGGATTCACTCTATCTGAATGTACGCATTTATAGTTTTACCTCAAACAGAGGGCTTTGGAAATAGTAATATTTTGAAATTTAAAAGTATCATTACATAGTAATTCATCTGAAAATACAAATAATAACACGCATCATAATATGTACAAGAATATACTATTATTAGAATATTTCCAACAATAAAATGTATTCTGTATATTAACTATTATAAGAGGAAGTTGTGTGTGTGTGTGTGTGTGTGTGTGTGTGTGTGTGTGTGTGTGTGTGTGTGTGTGTGTGTGTGGTGAAGAAATATCAAAATCGCTTGACGCACACAGGTACTTGTTTTCTCTTTATATATCGATTCTTTATAGAAGAGGTCGTTTGAATCATGTAATCTATTACCCCTGCGTCTAGAACTTTTAAAAACTGCCGCCACCGATACGAGATACGGAATGTCCCCCAAAACAAAGACAAAAATACTCGTATCTAAAGACACATACCTAAGTTAATCTGTGTGACAAGCATATAACGAGGTACCTAAAAGCAACGAGTCTTATCATTAAATGAGAAGGCGATATAGTATTATTAAACCCAGAATCACGGAATTTTGTGTTCAAAGACAGTTAATTTTACCACGCAAAACCAATTAAATTAGTTTTCTGCTTTACGATGGACTTATTAATATCTCACTCATGCAACTATTTCCTTTTTTATTGTCCTTATCCGCCTAAATATGGCTTTTCGTAGCACGAGTCACTCATGACTGACTGAATTTCATCTGAAATAGCTGCTAAGCGATGATGGAACTGAGAAAAGGAACTGAGATTCGTTTACTGCACGTCTACCAGCCTACTGACAATTATGGAATGGATATCCAGGTAACATAATACATTCAGGGAACTTTAAAGTGCATTCCAAACATTCCAAAGTTCTCATTTAAGAGCTTGTTGATAGCAGCTCGTTAGAGCTGATAAAAGTATGCAGAATTAGGATTAGGATTCTACACCTATTGGGCCCTCAGGACACTGAGGCAGAGTACCTTAGATCCGCGTTCACTGCCTCTTTCATGATCCTAGGGATGGATAAGGGGAGAGGTCCGAAGGGCAGCCATATCTGGATTTTGCGGACGCAAGCTAGGACGGGGTCCGTAACCGTTACAGATGGAACACTTCCAACGCCGCCCGGTCCTTGTTCATGAGTCCCGAGACTCCGCTGGACCCCCAGAAGGAACCCCATGACCTGAAGGCGACTCCTGACCGAGCGGTATCAACGACGATGCTAGGGTGAATTTTTACATGCGCAAGCCACGTGCACGCCGGAATCCGTCGAATACCGTCGCCTGGCGCTTCAACCTTGAAAGAGATGATTAGGAAAAATGGGAACAGGAAATTGTTGCCGGAAAGTTCGAGGATGTAAAGAAATTTCTGGGCGTTCACCTGTAGACCCGGAGAAACCTCCAGAAAAACCATGATCAGCTACAGGGATCAAACCGACGACATTCCCAATGTGGAATACAGACAAAACCACCTGAGCCAAGTAAATCATATGGGAATAAGTTCTCATTGGATCTTCATATAGGACACCTGTGCAAGATGGAACTGCACATCAACATGTGATAAAGTCTCTGCGGAGGAATGAGACAATTGCCCAATATTAACTGAGAGTTTAGTACTCGTTAATGAAAGGATTGTCTGTTCTTCTTCTTGTTCCAAATTCAAGACGTAGGTTTCTTATACCCCGTTCCAAAATCAAAGTATTTTAAAACCGTTGTGTCCGTCTGTTCTTCGATACCATAATCTCGTTTTCCCTTAGAAGACTAAACTTATTGCTCAGTACAGTAGACAGTCATGAGTAGAGAGCGGAAGCTTAGGCACTTTAAACTAATGTTTTGTTGCTTAAAACAGAGTCATTAATTGTTGTGTTTAGTCTATACAATTAAAATTGGCAGATATTAAAAAAAAAATTAAAACATTAAGTGTGTGTGATTTAATGATCTTAAGATGAATTAATATGCAATATTATTGGCTTTAAAACAAAACAAATACATTTCACATTTGACACAGATACTCATAATTACATATTAGATTAAGCATCATTACCTTGGTTGGCTTCACCAAAACTTTCTCTAAATTATCCAAATTATTAATTTGTGCGCTGAGATCTGTCACTAAAACGGCTACTGCAAAGCTCGTAGTCGACAATGGTATTGCTGAGTTTAACGGTACAGCTGTTAAGAGCCATAGTAGATCTTACGATTTAATTATGACTCTGTGAAAAATAAAAAATGCGAATGCAACACAGGAAAAATGTGATTTTTTCCATTCACATGAATTTCTCTACATCTCTACAACAAATTATGGTTAAAAAGCCTGTACACCTATTTACTTTATGCAAATCGAGAAAAAATTAGCAGAAATGGTCTTATTACTTATTTCCTTGTAAATAGAAGGGAAATACTGGAATATCATAAGTTAAAGCGATTGCCAAATTTTTTAAAAGCTGGTTACCATATGATTGAGGTTCCTTTGATTGTATGGTCAGGAGTTGACAGATTCCTGTATGTGAGAGTTTTAAGTTTTTCAAAACTGAAACCAATAAAGGAATATCACAAAAATGGTCAACTCCACGAAAAGCGTGTTTATGACAGAAATTGTGTGTTTTAATGAGATCTACATATTTTGTGTAGTAAGCTTTTGTCTATCTCTTACGGTTTACTAGTTATGCAAAATCCAGTAAAATTCATTCATTGAGAGACTATTCCCGGAAAATTGCATTTTATTTGTTATGTAAATATTTTTAATATACGGTACTTTAATTAAAATCGTTTGAGCCATTTTTGAGAAAATCAAAATTATCGAAAATTTTTCCATGTAAAGGTTAATTTGGGGTGGGGGGATTTACTTCAAAATCTTTGTGTTGCATCCTTGGAAGATACTAAGCTTATAGTTGTTTTACCGAGTTTTCCTTTTTGAGTTATCGTCTTCATAGACACACGGACACACACGGACTTTTTTCTAAAAATGCTTTTTTTTATACAGGGGATCCAAAATCGTGTATTTCCGTTGAAATCTCGGTATCGAATTTTTGGGTGGAAAGCAATACTTTCTCTATACACTATGTACGTAGTACGTAGAGAAAGTAAAAAGGTTTAACAAAGTCCAACAGAAATACGAATCTAACTCGAGAAAATAGCTTAAACTGGAAAATAGTCTATTTTAATACATTTAGAGAGAAAAATAAGCACTAAAGTCATAATAGACATTTTAAGAAGTATTAAATTGCTTTATTTAGACCTAAACGTTCGTAAATACAGAAGGTAGGCAAGTCTATCTTAAGGAAAAGAATTATGTTTTAATCCACTCAACCACAATCTTGTTAAGTTGCTATCCTGACTGCTTGCTTTATCAAACCCGAGTTAACTTAAGAACCACATTTTCGAAGTTTCATTTCGTTTTATATCTGCTTCTTTTAAAACTAGTTTTCGGTTCCAAAACTTAACGTTGGTTTTGATATCAGGCTTTATGCAGTCGATATGTTTCAATACAGTTGCATTATATTTCCTAACCTTACTTTTGATTCCTTTGTATATTCCCAAATTGTAAAGCTATTAACTACTTCCACATCATACAGTTTATACCTAATTATTTTGGATTTTAGGCTAAGTTTTTCATTCATTAGTGTAATTTTGGTTTTATTAATATGTGTTTTCATTTTATATTTTTGTAAAATATTATTCAATGCCAAAACGTTACTTTGTAGTGCATCTTCTGTTTCTGAAAAAAGTACTTGATCATCTGCAAACAAGTCTGTATAAATGTTATATATTTATGTAATTCCAACTAAGCAGATTTGTTAGCTCTCGATCCTCCAGTATTTTATTAACATATATACTGAAGATAATGGCTGTAAACTGCACCTATGTCTAAATATTATGCATTATGCAGTTCCTTGATAGCATTTATTAAATTTTCAGTTAGGTATTTTAGGAAAACAAGTATATCCCATAGATTTTTTCGCTCAACTCCATTATATGCACTTTGTTTTGCGGGGAGGACCATTACCAAAATGTCAATAGCTGTCTTTCTTTTCAATCCATGTTTGAATTCAATTCCTTACAAGCATCCAATTAAATCAGATTAAGAGAAGCTTGAAATCGCAGTGAAACGCAGTAGTATAGCCCCAATACATTCAACTGAATTAAAATATGAGTTTAACTTGTGTTCTGGTTAGTTAAAGAAAAACTAAATGCATTATTTATTCTGGGAAAACGCGCGGATAAAACGTCGAATCCTGTAATGAGATGGGCAAGAAAATCCAAATTTTCACATGATCTATCGGTTATGCAACAGACCTTCAGATTCCAAATCCACCAGCATTATCAACAGCAGGTATGTAATCTTATCTATATTTTTTTAATAGCTAAATTTGCTGAACGACATGAAATGTGACTTACAGAAGTAGCCAGTTGTTTTTCTCATTCAGTAAATACGCTCCAGTCAGTGGCACTTACCTGAAACACAATAAGAAACAATATCAAATAGCTTCACTGCATAGTATATCAAGTATATCTACTAATAGATACAAAGAGGAAAATGCATCTTTGTTTTATGCAAAGTAATATGAAGAATTACCATCTGGAATAAATCAACTTTTATTCACTGAAAAGTTAATGATTTTATGCTACTTGTAGGTCATAAACTATTTGCAAAAAAAGAACAATGGAGACAGTCAAGTAGTATAAATATCGTATTCCCCTAAATTCAGCCCATATGTCACTGAACAATACGACAAGCAAGGGGTAGGGTTAAAGGTTTACTCTTTAGCCTTAGTGGAACCTGTCATTGGGTATGCAACGAGCCGATTTTAGAAATAATTTTTAAAGTCTGGTGTCTTTACCAATCTTTTATTTGTGATGTTCACATTTCCTTATAAATCACGTTTAATAATTAATTCTACTTTAAAATGTTAAAATTCACCATTTAACTCAGAAGCTACTTCAATTGTTCGCATAACTGCCTTACTATTGTATTTATCCAAAGGTATTACCATAATGTTTAAATAATAAGCGAGGTTTTAGGTAAAACATCTATTTTTATATCCCATTCTAAGTCATTTCATGGAATATTAGCGTTAAGGTTGTTTGGTCCCTTAACATATATCTAATCGTAAAATGGGGAAATCAGCATTCAAAACGTTCTGAGCTAGATGTATACTTAAGTTTTGTTTTACTTAAAAGTATCTAAATAAAAAAGTCTGTCTCCTTAATTTAAATTACACTTTGCGTTGGACCTTTCTTAGAAAACCTAACAAGACATGCAAAACAGCATGTTTTAGGTATCTATGATGTCATACGTAAGCAAGGTTATATTCAAATGCTCCCGGTATCTCAGAAGAGATAACGCAAATACTTCAACGTAGACAGACTTTGAAAACACTGAAACTAAATAGAGTGTTATTGAACTTTTTTAAAACTAAAAAAATAAAACGATTTAATGTAACATCTCCTATTATATAATCCTCACTATATAAAATTACTAATGAATAAATTAATATTACAAATCCTTATAAATAGTAAAGATATTCAATCCAACAATAAAGTTATAACAATAGTGCATTTCCCAAAGATTTTACATTTACGAATGACTTTGCGAACAGCTTCAGCACTGAACTGACAAGATCTAGAACTGGGCAATGTTTCCAAATTTTTGCACCTATCGGAGCTGATATATCATATTCAATGGTTTGATGAAATGATCTGCACGAATTCCTCAGTCAGTCTTATTATTAAAATGTCAAAGGAAGAAATTCTTATCATTAATTTCAAAAACTAATATTTCATTTTAAATTGTTCTACAGTAGTCCTCCGTTATCTAGGACTACTTTGCCAGCCTCTAGTTCACGAAACCGCGGATTCAAACTCGGTGGAGGGCGATGATTTTTTTCCGGGCGTAAACATTCTCAGCATGGCTTCCTTCGAAAGAAAAGTAAAGTAGGTGGTCCCATGTCGTGGATGTATGGTACGTAAAAGAACCAGAAGCCTGATAGAGGCCTCTCAGCAACATTTTCAATCTTTCAAGACCAATATATCATGGGACTATAAGTAGTTTGAGAACGCCCATGAATAAAGCAGAATTTCAATTTCAGAAGGGTTTACCCAATGTCGATTCCAGGTCTAGCCAGGGCCCTGAGGCTAATTCAAAACAGCGAAGCCGTCGAATGATTTGATTTCTCTATTTTACTAGTAATGCAACATTTCGAACTAATTTGGTAAATTGCAAAACTGGCCAGAAAAGTTATGGGAAGAAGTAGTTATATTGCCATTTTCAGATGCTCAATAACAAGCAAGGTTATTGAGCTTTTGCTTTCGTAATCTATTACGGCAACCCTTAGAAGAACTGAGTCCATGAAATACGGCCGTTTCTAACTTGTACTTAGATAAAGTGACCAGACGTCCCGTTTTAAACAGGATAGTCCGTTTTCAACCTAATGTCCTTGTGTCCCGATAGATTTTGTCGAAGCGCCTCTTTATCCTTTTTTTTTTTTTTTTTAAAGAAAATAGCATTTATTCTCTGCGTATTTTAAAATGCTATGTAGAAAATTGCTAAGAAGGAATGTTATTTTATCGATGGACAAAAAATTTTACGAACAACAAACATGACTGTACAACAATGGCTACACTGCAGACATTTCTTTTGTTTCCCGCGCTTCACTTCAACAATTAGATTCCATTCTCTCAACGACAGTCGGACTGTAGTGTGCACAGTTTCGGCAATTCCGAGATAGATTAAGATGCTAAAAGGAAAGTGTGTGTTCAATGCTACATTGCAAGAAAAGTAAGTGTCTTAGCTTGTGGGATAGGACTGGTAATTTATAACTACTTTAGGTGAATTTTAAATTCAGTTCACGGTAATTATTCATAAATCAAGGAATACTTAGTCTTTCTTATTTATCTTCCAACGCAGATAACATTCATAAAGAAAACGCGCAGCGATTCTGATGTTCATTGTACCATTTGTATAACCGAGTTGTGTGTGTGTGTGTGTCATGAACATGGCGACATTGAGCAGCATCTAAAATAAACTTAAAAAGGCAGAAATTGCTTCAGCGTCATTCGCAAGCGTAACTACATTTTTCCGGCCAAATTCAGCAACAGAACGTGGATTGCACTTAGCTGCAATCATGTGGTTGAAGAAAATCATAGTTTTCCCTCAAATGACTGTGATTTAAAACTAGAAAGAACCTGGTTTAAACAGAAATTATCTTGCGATCACATGAAGTGTGAAGCCATTGTTATTAATGTACTTGCACCTCATTCTTTTGAAATATTGCAAAAAGAATTGCAGGAAATCAACTATGTGACAGTGTTTACAGATGCTTTTAATCACGAGGGGAAAACTGTTTTTACTTTCTCTGGCCCCGTATGTACAATGTACATAGGGATAGAGGAGTATTGTATTCCACCCAAAAATTCGATACTGAGATTTCACCGGAAATATGTTTTAGGGTCCCCTGTATCCAAAAAAAGCATTTTCACAAAAAGGTCGCGCGTGTGTGTGTGTGTCTCTGTGAACACGATAACTCAAAAAGGATAGGTCGATAAAATACCAAACTTGGTATTTAAGTTTAGTATCTTCCATGGATGCGACACGAAGATTTTGACAAAAAATCCTCCCACGCCAAACTACCCTTTACATGGAACCTTTTTCGAAAATGTTGATTTTCTTAAAAATGGCTCTAAGGATTTTGATTAAAATAACGTATATTAAAGATATTTAACTGACAAATAATATGTATATCTTGATTTTTCTGGGAATAGCTTCTAAAGACCTGTTTATTCTGGATGAATTTTGCTTAATTTGACATAACTAGTAAACCGTAAGAGATAGACAAAAATTTACTACACAAAAATGTAGGTCTTGTTAAAATACACAAGTTATGTCATATACATTTTTCTCGTGCAACTTACAGTTTTCGAGGTATTCATTGTTATTAGTTTCAGTTGTGAAGTACTTATACTTTTCTCAGACGGGAGCGTGGGTTTTCTTTGTTCTACTCTTGGCCAAGAAAAGAAGGGATTTCTAATGACAATCGAATAACGACAGCTTTTAAAACATTTGATTATGGCTTTAACCTAGTGCATTCCGTTAGAAGAATAATCTTATGTAATAAGTTTTGTAAAACAGCTAGAGAAAGTCATGTGAGTGTAACACATCATATTTTTTCTCTTATGCAACAATTTTTATCGTGTCCGAATTTTGGAAGAGAGTGAACGACCGGTGAAATTGCAGATAATGTTACCAATTATCTGACTTATGTGCTTGCAAAATGCAAACCAGAGCAAAATAATTGCGTTTTGTGGTGATAATACCAACAGTAATTTTGGTGGGGCAGCACGTAAAGGAACAAAAAATATTTTTCACAAACTTAAAATGGTGTTGAATCGTGAAATCCTTGGGGTTGGATGTGCAGCACGTATAGACATATGGTGCACAACGCAATTAAGACTACTTCAGATTGTATATCTGTGGATGTATAAATAGTTATTCACAAAATGCATTACTATTTTCACACATACACTGTGCGAATGGGATTTCTGCAGCATTAATCAGATTGAGTTCAAGAAATTATTAGGTTATAGTAACACTAAATGATCAGCGTTAATTCGAACACTTGGAAGAGTTCTTGAACGTTTTGAAGGACTGAGGTAATAATTTCTTGGTCAAGTAAAATATCCAGTGATAATAAAATTCTTTTTTAGAAAACCCATTGGCAAAAGTTATTTTATTTTTTCTCCACAACAAGCCAAAGCTTTCCATTAGGCAGTTCTCCAGCTAGAAGATGAGCTTACAACTGGTGTTAAAGTATCTATAGCTCTTTCCAAGTTGAAAGTAAATATGACTGAGAAAAATGAGAACAATTTTATCTCACATGTTGTAAAATGTGTTTTACGTGAATTACAAGTTGAAGGTGAGGTAAAAGTAGAGGCTTTCCAAACAGTAGCAAATGCTTTCTATGATTCATGCGCTCAATACCTAGCAGTCTGGACTGCATATTAATGATGACAATGTATCTGATGAATCCACAAATATTAATGATAATGCCATTTTCAGCGAATTTATTTATGTTAAGCAATTTGCAAACAAAATTACTCACTGGAATAATAATGGAAAATAAGAAAGTATCTAACCACTCAAGCACACCCATTAAACTTCCTACCTACCGACACATTGCACTTGCCTGCCTGACTGTCTGTCTACACTGATGGAACTCATTAGCAATTATAGGGCAAATGAGGAAAGTTAGCAGACTTTAGAAATGTATGTTGTAAATCAGGCTCCCCCAAGTCGAGTCAAGGTCGCTTGAGGGCAAGTAGGACTGTTTAGTACTTTTGAACTACGTTTGGTAATTATAGATTTACAGAATTATGTTGAGTTACAGGATAACTATGAAAATAGGAAAAGTATACACCATATTTATTTACTCTTTCATTCCACGAGAAAAGTTTCCTAAACTTCACAATCTCACTGCGAGAACTGTGTGCATTTTTGGAACAACCTATGTATGTGAGACACTGTTTCAGTGTTTTCCCAAAAAATGCTTATAAAATCACGCCATATAAGGCAATTAAGTGATCAACACTAGAAATAATATTTGTCCCACGCATTGAAAAGCTTATTGAATTAAAAAACTGCAAAATACGCGGCGAATTCCGATGTATAAGAAAATTCATTGATGAGTTATATTTAAATAAAACATGCACATATCGTGTGGTGTATTTTTTTTTTTTTTTTTTTTAGCCTAACGTCCTTTAACCTGGTTGGTAATATCGGACGATGAATGAAATTAGTGAAATGATGCTCAAATGATCTCGGGGTCCATGGAGCTTAAAGTTAATCGACATTAGTCTTCTCAGAATAAGGGAAAACTACGAAAAAAACCTTATCCGTGTAACTTACCCTAAGCGAGATCCGAACTCATGACCTGTTGAATACGAGGCAGACACGCTAACACCACACTACCCAGGTGGGCTATACTTAGTTAAGTGAATTGTCTAGCAATAATAATAACAGTTTTCTGCCAGTTATCTCTCTAACAATGTACAACATATTGTTGTTATTGTGTAAGTAGCAGTGAAACAGCAATTAAAAAACATTTTCAGTTCAATTATATCCATATCGCAAATTTAAGTTTACATACCACTTTAGCAGCCGAACGTCAGGGCTTCAGGGCATTTATATGCAATTAAGTTGGTTGACACTAGCACAAACCACTGATTTCCACACTGTGAGAAGGCGCTAATTTCTTAAAATCGTTTTATTTTTTGATTTAAAACAGTAAGTTGATTGGTGAAAGGATAATTGTTGAAAGGATGCTGTATAGTAAGGTGTGTACTTATTGGACAACATGCTTCAATGACTATCCTTATAAATTGCCGTAATGATGAATGGTTCAGTTTGGAAATGTGGTTTATTCCCAGTGTTATACATTTGCAAGAATTTCGCTATTCTGCTTTTACATTATTTGTGCATGCAATAAAAGAATAATTATGTAACTACATAAACGTATTATTGAACGTATTGTTACCATTTTTGCCTATATATTTCAAAACATTAAAACTTGTGATTGATACTGCTGTTAAATTTTATTTTGCCGTATTTTTTCATCATACATTCACCAAACATTCTGAAATCTTCTCCACGTTTTTTTCTTTCAAATATTGGTACTATTATTTGTGGGCTGTTGTAAAATTAAATAACGAAATAAACAGTTTTCAAATAACGCAATCTATTAAATAAATTTAAGTGTGAAGTTCTGTTATTTGGCGGGACACTAAACGAGTGGAAATAATAAATCTGATTACAATTTCCACAGCAGTACTCTTGTATGTTTACACTACTGTAAATTGATAATGCGTGAAATAAATAAACGGTTGAAAGCTACAAGCAAATATTAGAAAGTACTTACTGCGTACTACTTTTTTTCCTAAGCACCCAAAAGAAATTACCATGGCATTAAACCTGGCGTATAATTCATTGCACAATCTCTCTTTTATTGTTAATTATCTGAAAAAGTTATGGGCCACTAGCAGCTTAATCTTTGAATAGCGTATTCGTGAGAAAAACAAATCATAATTTCTACAACTTTATGTGAGGAAAATGTGGTGTAACAGAGCAATAGATTGGAAAGTGAGTTTTAGAGAAAATAGAAATAATTTTAAAAACACGAACAGAGAGATATTTTACCTCGTAAACTGCCATTTTGTTCCATCGTATTCTTTTAAAAATACCAGCTACATTCACATCAATTTCTTTACCCCTATGGTTTATTTTAATATAGCTTTACAAACTAGGAGTTCAAATCATAACAGGCCTATTTTTAGCAATACATTATTCAACCCACATTGATTTAGCTTTTTCTATTGCTTATTTCACTATACTCGTCGACTTAAAGTGATAATACTAGTGTGGTTAAAACACAAAATGGTTTCAAATGTTCAAATAAATAACGGATTAACTCGAAAATAGCACAAAAATAGTTATTTATGATGCAAATGTTAAAAATTTATTTTTAATTTGCGAGTAGGAATGTTTAAGCATCCAACTGAAATTAATATAGGAGTAGGATTGCATACATTCGGACAATTTCAATATAGAGATCCAGGCCTTTATTATTTAGTCTTCGTTTTCGTTTGACCTTCAGAGTAACAACGTATTACTGACATAACTATGTAATAAATAGGAGGCCGTCATAAAAAAGCAATAAATCATAACAATAATTTTTACTAAGATATTTAATTTAATTTCCATTTCCGAATAATTCAGGTAATCACCTAGGGATAGCTCGGGAGATCCTGGCTTCGATCCCCGACGACCATACACTCAAGGTGTTTCGCGGTTTCCCCAGGTTGGTAGGTAAATACTGGAGTGGTTATCTTCTATCTGACTTTCCTGCACATAATTTCCTGTAGCCTTCATTTGCTTATCTATTTCAAAGTTGAAGGACCAGGCGACGGAGTTCAGCGGGTTGCGGCTAGGCGGTTGCTGTGCGCTCTAAAAATTTCTTCCTGGAGACGTTGGGGGGACCGCCGGTTTTAACCTGCCTCCAGCATCTTCGGATTGGATGCTCCTTTGCACAGTTAATGGCGTTCAGGGGCTTGTTGGAGAGCGCCTGGCAAAGTCGTGACCGACCATGTTTGTGCCTCTCTTCATCCGGATCTGGTCGCCCTTCTGGTCCCCTAGGGATCACATACGGGCTATTGTGGCGTGTGCTGTGCCCCGAAGTGGCTCAATGAACTCCGGCTACCTCTGAGGATCACGCAATCATTGCATTCATTGAGTTGTTAAATGAAAGTGATTTTAACACTTCAAAAATATTTACTGTGGGAAACAGTACATTGATTACAACTTTGTACGTCCATGAGTAATACAAAACCACGTATCTATATGTAACCTACATAACCGTCATATACATTAGATACTTTCAAAATATTCGTTCTAGTATTAGTCATTTTAGGAAACAATACTAAAAATCGTATAGCAGGCTTTTCATATAAAATACTGCGTTGATTTCGAACAGATTACATCCTTAATATTGGCTTAGCATTTCTTAACCAAATCTTTTTAACACTTTCACTTGTTCTCTCGTCATTTAAAAAGTACCAACATACCTGATAGAAGTTTCATTACATACATCAGCAGGCAATTGCATTTTAAGCACGCGTGAGAAATGCTGATAGGTTGTTTTATAGAGTTTGCAAATATATCTCGAGATACCTCTAGATTTTATATTTTACTGTTTTAATTTCTGAATATGTCTTAGGTGGGTCCAAACAAACCTAGCATTTTTCGTTCGCATGTCGATAGACCTACGAAATATTATTAAAATTATAAAAGAGCTCTTATTTCATGGCAATCAGTTTAAAATGAAGGTAAAATATTATGATTATCAGCTAATTTACACCTCAATAAGCAATATTCAACTTTTAATATTCAATGTGAAATCAAACCCCGTTCTAGTGCGAAACAAGCAAACAAAACATTAAATGATAAATTTTGTTTTCCTTTGCATATACTTCATCTCCAGTAGTTCGGATAACCAAATGTAAAATGCATAGATAAATTGTCTCCAAACTCTTACATGAAAACTCACCTTCGAACTTACAGAGCTTGGCAAACATTTTTAAACGAACAGGCGGACAAACGGACAAAACGACACTAAAGTTATATCCACAGTAGGACCCATAGAAATTGAATAATTACATAGTTGCAAATTTGGTATTTAAGCGAGACGCTTGCCGAACATGCAAAGTTGTTTTTTTCTGAGCTGAGATATCCTTTACTTCTACTATTTTTATATTCTGTCCAATGTATATATATATAATGTTCGTTAAGGTATGATATATAAGTAATGACAGCACATATAAATTGCAACACATCAATTTTATTTAAAAGAAAACTCATAAAAGATAATTACAGAGAACTCATATTATAAGACTAACCAAAATACAAACCTTATGGTATATATATTTTGTACTGATAAGTACACAAATATTGTTTTTTTTAGGTTTAAATGATTTTTAAACAAAGATACGATAAAATAATTGGGAGGGTATTCAACACCTTGACCTAGAAGGTTAAAATTTATATTATTGCAAATATGAGTTTTTCATTTATTTCATATGAGAACCTATTGATTTTAACTAGTAGTTAAAATATAACAGGAGTACTTTTAGAAATACACTAATGATTTACCGTTTTATATTTTTTAAATGAATTAAGTTAAATCACGGAATGCTCATCCTATTTTTGTACCTATGTCATCCAAAGCCTCTCTGGAAGGAAGTCAGGCGAGGGGAGACAGGGTGGCCGACCAATATTAACCACAGAGCAGAACTGCCCGTCGGCGGCTAGTACAAACGGCTGCCCTCTCCCCCTGCGGGTTTAGACTTCACAATGGGTTCCCGAGAACGTAGTTGACAGAGAACATCATTTTTTCACTGCAATGCAACGTTGAAACGACACCGACACTTACAACACCGAAATAGACCGACGAGATGAAATGGAATGAGAAGTAGGGTGCTGTGGAGGGTCAGGAAATTCACAGGATGCAGTGAGCCTTTCTAGCAGTTGGCTGGCGACACGAGGAAACCCCGTTAAGCCAGGGAAATCGAAATATTTCCAATTCACATATTTTTAAACACATTTCTTGAAGTTGTTTCCACTTTCTCTATATTTTATATGCATATTATATGTGTTACATAATTGATTGGTAGTCAGGTGTTCGTATTTGCAGCCTATATACACATTTTAAAAATGCTTAGAAAGTGTAATTTTTGCACAAACATATAATTTTTCCTGGAACAATGCATATTTGCGCCTACAAAATAAACATAAAGCTAACTACCTACCTTAAAAGATAGTATGGGGTTAAGTAGAATGTCTGTGTCTCTATCTAATGCATATATGGAGACATTAGCCCTTTTCTACTCTCGCGTTGTCGCCAAGTTGCTATTTACTTGTTATAATTTTCAGCTTTGAACACATTATCCTATGCAGACTTTTCTTCTCCATCAGATGATATAAATTTTACAGCCTTGGGTCCATATTTTTAAAGAGGTGAGAGGATCATACTTGGGCGGTCAGAACCAGGCCGGAAGCATAGGAATGACAGAGCCCCTAAGGATTCCAGATAGAAGCATCCCGACAGCCGGAGATATAAGGCCCTACTAGGAGCGGTCCTCATCCCTGTAACTAGCCGAAGCCGGGAGGCGGAAAGATTCACAAGTATCCTTTTCCCCTGCCTAGCTGTACCGAAAACCATCGCCGATACTTCCAAACCTGAAATAAACCAACGGGTTGAAGGAAGAATTAAATTACAATGGAAATGTGTGTAGGGATAGGAAATTCGGGGGATAAAAGGAACCTACGCGGCATTCGCCTGGCGACCCGCAAAACCCATGGGTGAGGTTTGCCGACTACGGGGATCTAACACGCAATCTCTTGAACATGAGCCACATACGAAACTACCTGAGCCATCCTCCCAGTATAACACAGTAACCAATAAACTAAAGGCCAGAATGCAACAATAATTGTATTCTTAGCTAAACTACCTGCCTAGTTTGAATTCTCCATATTTAATAAAATGAGTGCTATGATTTTTTAAATCAAAGATTAATGGACAATTCTACATCTATGCAGTATAAAAGTCAGGAAACGAGAGACTTTTTGTTATTGGGTTAACAAGAGGACCATGAAAGATCAAACGTTGACAAAGTTTGGAGAAAGGGCTTAAAATAAACTGGAATTCGCAGCTTCTACCACTCGTGTATAAAACAATATTCAGCTATCCATTCGCGCGAGGCGGCAAGCAGATGGCATTTAAACAACTTGAATAGCAGCCTTTATTTGGTCAACACATCTTAATAATATATAATTCAATTATATCATTAACAGTGATATACCTGTGTGCCACGGTAATCCTTAACCTGTGTGTGTGTGTGTGTGTGTGTGTGTGTGTGTGTGTGTGTGTGTGTGTGTGTGTGTGTGTGTGTGTGTTTCGTGTGTCACTGTGACGTGTTAATATAGGTTACTTATTTTGTTTTTTTACGTAAATATTTATAGTTGTAGAAGGAGAATAATAATGAATGCCTTAGATTATTCATGTAAAATGGGCGTTAGTAAGGGAATAGATGAAACAGATAAGACCACTAGGTGTTCAGAACCCGTGCTGCGTAAGATAAAAATATATGACGCCATTAAAATAAAAAGCACAAAGGGCGAGGTAAATAAAACATGCTAGGCTACACAAATTAACAGCTCAAAACAAGTGCGGCGCATAGTTCATTCTTTGCTATATTGAAC
The DNA here is from genome assembly GCA_030762935.1 of Hymenopus coronatus. Classification (NCBI taxonomy): domain Eukaryota; kingdom Metazoa; phylum Arthropoda; class Insecta; order Mantodea; family Hymenopodidae; genus Hymenopus; species Hymenopus coronatus. The sequence goes on along the minus strand of CM060881.1, from coordinate 78,759,925 downwards.
CACTCTATCCATTCGAATGTAATTTAATTTTATATCTCCATATTTGAGGTATTTTTATGCCTGTAAAATCGCATTTCGAAGTACTTAAATTATAAAGAGGAGAGATAAGCTGCAGGTGAAAAATAAGTGTAATAAAATAGCCACAAATAATCGTTCATATATTTCACTATTTGGTGATGTATAATTCACAAGATGATATTGAAATGATGATTGAACGCAGCTGAGCGCCAAAATTCGATGCGCACATGTGGCAGTGTGCTCCATTTATCCTTGCTGCCCTGCATTTTAAGAGTAAGGCGTGCTTTAAAATGTCAATGGCATCTTTGTCGCAGGCTCTAACCCAAGTGTTTACGAGAAATCTGTGAAAATTCTACATACCGACACTTACATGTCTGTGGTAGCACAAGCTAAATAAGAAAAAATGTATATGAATGCATTACTTTTGACTAAAGAAAAAATGCACCTTCAAATGGTGTATTCAAAATGTCCAGCACCACATCCAATACACACGTCCAGTCTGCTACGGAATGAACGCTGCACACATGCTACCTTTTTAGCGAACATTTCAGCACAGGCAGTAGAAGTACGGCGTTTAATATCTCTGGTGTAGTTGTAGGTACTTATGACAAAGTCGCAATGCAATCATAGAACAGAAACCCAGCGTAAAAAACATAACATTATACCTAGAAAATAATCAGTTGGATGGAACAAACGTGGGGCTTTTCATAACACCATTTCTGGTAAGCTGCTTGCACTAGAATCCTGTAGCAAACACCAGCTGCATTCCCTGATAACATTACTTTTATATTAATATCAATTGGAATTGTTCCATTTAAAAACTGTGTTTGTTCAAACAATATAGCTTTAAGCATTATTAAAATCAGTGCATAGGATGAGCTCCTGACTACCATTCAATCCTATGAAAACTGCACATAAAGAACACTTTCCATGTGTGTGTGTGTGCGTGTGTGTACTAAAGGAGTGAAAGAGTGGAAAGAATTTCAGGAATACCCCCACCCCCACCCACCCACACACACACACATATACGCACAATATTATCCGTTCCAGAATGTATAAAACAAATAAATAAAATTCAAAGCTTATAACCTGAAAGTTAAAGCCACCACAACATCATAGCAGTTAAACGTAGGGTATAAATTGAACAATTAAAATATAAATCATGTGTTGTGTAAGAATTACCATGGAATATATATAATATGTGTATTATTGTTTATAAATCTTTTTTTTTTATTTGTAGATTAACGTTCTTTAACCTGGTTAGTCATATCGGACAATGAATGAAATTGATGAAATGATGCTCATATGATTTCGGGGTCCATGGAGCTTAAAGTTACTCGACATTCGTCTTCTCAGGATAAGGCAAAACTCCGAAAAAACCTTATCCGGATAACTCACCTTAAGCGAGATTCGAACTCACGACCTTTTGAATGTGAGGCAGACGCACTACCACCACACTACCCAGGCGGGCTTCTCTTTTATTGTTATAGCTTTTATTGTTGTATATCTTTTATAAACTTTATTAATATTTGTTTTCATATCTTAATTTTATATAACTATTATAATATATGGTAAAATAATTTTGTAATACTCACTTGTAACATTTTTTGTAAAAATCACATATATACATAAAGCAAAAATCAATTTCCTGTACATATTCGGAAATGGTTTCAGTAAATTTCAATGTTACAAATTTTGAAAACGAGAAAATATAAAATGATATATATTAACAAAGCTTATTTTCATTTTCTCTACCATATACCTAATAGGTAGAGAAGTAATTGCATCACCTAAAAGTTCGAGTGGCTGCTCCCTGAATCCAAATAAAGCATTTTTAGAATAAAAGGTCTGTATCTCTGTGAACTACATAAAAAGATACAAAGGCCCATCCTCCCAAGCATTCAAACTTTGACCCAAAACATTGGTTTACTTTATTTACTTACAGTTTTAGTTATAGATACACAAATTGAATTAAAAGTCGATTAAATACTAAACTTAATAGTCAAGAAGTTCACCATCTCTCAAGGAGGCGTACTTTTCAAGAGGTCTAGAGTTAAAACCTGGTTAGGGAGAGTTATCCGGATAAGGTTTTTGTCGCGGTTTTTCCTTAGCCTGAGAAGATGAATGTTAGCTAACTTTAAACTCTATGGGCCCCGGACTCATTTGAATATTTAATCCATTTCAATCATTCATCGTTTGATACGAATGGTTAGAGGTCGTTCAACTTAAAAAAAAATTCCCCACCCCAACACTTTATATGGAAACAGTTTCTTTATAAAATTTACTTTCTCCGGCCCGCATGTACAATGTAAATAGTGAAGAGAAAAAGTATTGTAATCCATCCAAAAATGTTATGTCGAGATTTCACCGGCAATATATGTTTTGAAGTCCCCTGAGTCCGAAAAAAATTTAGAAAAAGGTCTGTGTGTGCCTGTGGACAATATGGCTCAAAAACTAAAGGGCCGTTAAATACCAAACTTGGTATTTACGTTTAGTATCTGCCAAGAATTTGACACGAAGATTTTCAATAAAAAAAACTACCCTTTACATGGAAAACAATTTGAAAATTTTGAATTTCTGAAAAATGGCTCTAATGATTTGATTAAAATCCCGTTTATTAAAGATAATTAATTACATTCAAAATAAAACATTTATCTTGAATTTTCTGGGATTAGCCTCTGAAGACCTTTTTATTCTGAATAAATTTTGCCGAGTTTGCTTAACTGTTAAACCGCAAGAGAAAGACAAAAACTAACCACACAAAAATGTAGATCTCGTCAAAACACACAACATATGTCCTTTACGTTTTATTTGTGGAAGGTATTCCTTGTTATTGGTTTCAATTGTAATGTACTTATACTTTTCTCAGACGGGAAGTGTCCGTTTTTTGTTGTTGCTGTTGTACTCCTGGCCAAGCAAGGAAGCGATTTGCATTGACAGTCGCATAACGATAGCTTAAAACATTTGACTATTGCTTTAGAATAGCGCATTCCTTTAGTTTCCTTCTACTCATGATGAACTAAGTAATAAGAACATTCTGCTAGTGCTTATCTCGATTACTATTGTGTAGAAAGAAGAATAATCTTTTGTAAAAAGTTTGTAGAGCAGCTAGAGAAAGTCATTTCAGTGTAACACATCAGATTTTTTCCCTATAAAAACTGTTTTAATGGTTTTTATTAAAATGCCTTAGGTTTAAAACATTTGCATGAAAAATAAAATAAAACATTCTTAGTTGCATTGAAATAACATGTGAAGTTGTCTTCATTATGATATTTTATAATTGGTAGATACATCGTAAGAGGTAGCTATAAAAATCTTACTACGCACATCATTAGAACACACAATTTATGATAAATACATTTTTTCGTAGCCTTAACAATTTTCGAGGAACTATTTGTTAATGTTTTGAATTTTAAAATATTTATTCTTTCTCAAATGGCCAGTCGTTATTCGTGGTTATGAAAAGAGCATGTAATTTCAAAGTCAATACAAGCGACCTGCTCTTTAAAATAAACGACTATCGCTTAGTTTCTACCTGCAACGAGATATATAAATGTGAAATTAAGTTTATGTCCATTAAAAAAGAAATGGATGGAAGAAAAGGAGTTTGAAAGTATAGTTTGTAGAAGAGTAAACAGACAAAATCATATGAATGAAAGGCATCCTGTTTTTATTATGTAACTGGTCATCAAGGATCTTCACTTAGAGAGGAAAAAATTAAGCTGCATATGAATTCTTGTATTTTTGGACGTAATAAGCAAACATTTTTATCTCCCCCCCCCCGGTTCCCTATTACTTCTTCGCCTCTATGTAGTGTGTTTAGAAAGGTTAGTGCCCAATATTTTGTTTTATTTATATATCTGCATTGTTTCTTTATACATTCTCTGTAAGTAACAAAGTGTGATCATCTAACCTAACTCATTTCTGTACAAACAACAGGTGATGTTAAACCTGATCGAAAGTACAGATAGATTTTCCATTTCCCAACAGCAGTTCGACAAGAGCATTTGTTTACTCTAACAAAAGGGAATGTGATTCATCGTCTGTGTGTGGGTGTTTTAACCGGTTTGCTTTCTTCCTCACGCCGCTTTATTTATTCAACTGATCGCAATTTCACCCGGTATCAGCAATGTCTCCCTTGCTTCTTTATATTCAGATGAGTGTTTGAGTGTGTTTCCTTGCCAGATGATCACGGTGAGTCAGCTACCGGTGGCTCCCTGCTGCAAGATATTTTGCCTTTTAGCAGCTCTCAAAACTCTGTAGTGCAACTCATCTTCGTGACCTACCCTCACATAATTGTCACAATAGGTCTAATGCGTGCATACAGAGCTTCGAGAACTTTCTGAAATCCCATAACTCTAAAAATACAGTGATTTGAACGCGCGAATGTGCGTGTAACGACATTGACAAGTATGCGTTATGCATAAAGTGTTTTATTCTGAGTGACTATGCAGCACAGCATTTTGACTATTGCAGGTAGTTTATTCCAATTAGTCATTCACTTAAACGAATGGAAATTAAGGACTTTTACGAAGGTAAATTTAATTAAGACTTCGAGGACTCAAATTACTCCAGTAAAAGCGGAATATTTATGAATTGAATTCCCCAAACTAAAATTTAAAATATTAAGTAAAAATCGTAGGACGTACTCTATCCACTATTTTTAATTGCCATGACATTACATATATTTTCTTATGTTAGGTTACGTACTTCTGGTCGAATTAATGAAAATAATGACGTAAGTATTATGCTCATCTTTTCAACTGATAAAGTTGCAATATAATTTGAAATTAATAGAGCCTTAGATATAGTGGCCATTTTTGGGATATTACCATGTTCGACTGTGAAACATAATTTGTTCCCGAAAGATTTTCTTCTGAGGCCAATCGATGTTTAAAATTGGGTTTATATCTAGCCTTTTCTGTTTGCTGCTAACTACAAAGTAAACGCTTACCATAGCGATACTGTAATTACTATGATGGTCTATAAAGTACCATTCTTTGCTACCAAAAGTGTACCTATTCGAAATGAAATTCTTATATTTTTAAATACACGCTTATATAATCAATACACAAATTATAAAAAAAATAAATTTCGGAAAATTCAGATATTTTCGATTTAAACAAAATTAAGAGGTTATGTTTCATAAACCTAAATATTCATTAAAGCTGCTTTATAATTTATTATTTATTTATAAACACAATAAGTACATTAATAAATTGTACTTTACAATTTTATTCTATTTAAAAATCCCATCTCTGTAATGTGGGGTAGGATATCTATAATACATTCAAGAGGAAACTTGTCTCGTTTAGTATGAGGTCAATATGCTTTCCTCCTCTCCCCCCACCACCTTTGCAGTTCGGAAGACGAACGTTCGTCATCTGCAACATTTTGAGCATAATTTTACTCATTTAATTTATTCATTCATTCATTCATTGTCCCATATGACCACCAGTTTAGAAGGCATTAAACCTACCAAAATGGAAAAGAAAAGGAAACAAAATATAATTATCACAAGATTGTGACTTTAGCCTTCTTGCTTTCTCTGCAGCTTTCGTAAGGTAAGTAGAGAATGATTGCATTTAACCAAAAATGTCACTTGAATGAAAGTTTTTAGATTCACCAAATAAAACAACGGCGTTTACAGCTTCGAGAAATTCGTTGCTACTGGTATGAATTGCTCTATACTTTTGTCATCTCTTTATTTGTGGAACTTAAATATTTGATTTTTTATATAACATTTAGTTGTAACTTTCAAGGTCAGCATATAGGCAGCTGCTTTTAAAAACCTGACTATATCTTCAGGTTACTGCACAGCCTCTATAACAATGAAACAGGCAATTACACTTTTCTACGAACTTTTACATTTGTACACATTAGATGGTGGTAAGAATCCTTGGAGAAATCTTTTAAATCGTATAAAACATATAAGACACAACAAACGGTGAGGATGCTTTCACTTTTCCTATTTTGATATGTGTAAACTTCAAAGTTTTTCTCGCAACCTCGCCAGGCATGCATCACAACAATTCATGACTGCGTGTATTTTACTAGCAGAGGCAGTGCAATGAGACAGCATTGTGTTTGTTCAATCTTATGAAATGCCAACCACAATGTCTTAATTAAAATTCATGTAAATAACGTGAGAATGCATCTCATCTCATGCATGGTCTGTCTGAATGAGCAAGACATAAATCTTGAAGCAAAGGACAATGTGGGCATGGATTATAATGTGTTGACAAACATCCCTGAACCTGAGAAGTAGGCACAGGATAAGGAAAAATACATAAAGAAATAACAATGAAGTTTTCCTGGTACTTTCCCTAGCAAACATCACACTACTCCATAAGATATCTCTAATTTTGGGAAAAAAATATTGAGATAAGCACACACGGCAAAATAATGTGAAAGATATCAGCACAAAAGTAAGTTATTTTAAAGCAACATGCCACATTGACCTTTTTTTACTTGCTCTAACATGCACTTTGTGAATGGAGGAAGTATTTCATTCCACCCAAAAAGTTTAATGTTGACATTTCAATGGAAATACATGGCTATTATGTGGTCCCAGGTACTAATTAATTTCCAAAATTCCGTTAGAGTGGGTATAATTATACAAATTATAATGAAAGCGTGAGCAGTTACATTGACATAGATTTTATTATGTCCAAATAAAGATCCGGCTTGACCTAATTTGGTTCGAATTAAAATTCTTAGAGATTTCCCTAATATATCTGCTCATGCACCAAAGATAAAATATAACCTTCCAATGTCTTTATGATCTGTGAAAAAGTTATGTTTATAAAAGGTCTGTGTATATGTGTGTTTGTGTGTGTGTGGATTAAGTCTGGGTCTGTAAACACTAAGCTTTGCATTTAAATTTCCTATCTCTCAAAGAAAGGTTGGGCAAGAAGATTTTTAAGATTATGTCCCACCCCAAACTACATGTAATATGGAAAAATGACGAACACGATTTTGATTAATTTGCCATATAGTTAAGATATCTACAGGACAAATACAATTTCTATTTTGAAATGACTGGGAAAAGCTTCTTAAACCCCCTTCGTTAGTGCCTTGTAAGTTGATATAACTCATAGGATATCGGCACTATGCCAATGCAAATTATTGTATCTATGTTTAATGACAGGATGGCTCCGAAAGGAAAGGAGGAATGAGGTGAAAGGTTACACCGGCCGGCTGGCACCAGGAGCAACGCACAACACTCCCTACAGTTTCCAGATTGAAGCTCCCCGACAATCGGACAGACATACCGGGGGCTCCACCCTAAACAGCGCCCAAGATCCCCGCTAGGAGCAGGTCTCATCCCAGCAACCAGCAGAAGTTGCGAGAAGGAGAGAGTCACAATGAGCAGCCTTTATAACTGCCACACTGCACCGGGCACTATCGAGCTCTGAAAGAAACCAACGGGATGGTGGCTGAATCAAATAACGATGGAAATAACGTGGTGCCCATAAATTGCACTACAATTTTCTCCCGAATGAAGAGCCATTTCCAGAAAATTCAAGATACACATTTAATTTGTCTAGTAATTCTCTTTAGTTTATTGTATTCTAATAAAACCATTACAATCAGAAAGTAAAACAACCGCAAAAAAGTTCCAAGTAAAAAGTAGTTTAGGGTGGGGGAATATCTTAAAAATATTTGTGGCGTATCTTGGGAAGTGTACTTTAATACAAGTTTGGCATTTATCAGACCATTTTCTAAAAATGTATTTTTGGATTCAGTGGGCCTTGAAACCATGTATTTCCAGTGACATCTGATATAGAAATTTCGAGTGAAACGCAATACCCTCTCTACCTGCACTATGTGCGTGATAGAAAAAGCAAACAGTGTAAGTTTTTGAAAAATCAAACCAATAACAAAGTCTATCTCGGAAATGGTTAATGCCGCAAGGGCATTTTTTAACATTAATTATGGGCTTTAACGGGACATATATTTTATTTTGTAGTAAACGTTTGTCTCAATAAACAGTTTACCGGTTATACAACAGCGTTTGAGAGTAAAGAGGATTTCAGAGGCTTTTTCCAGAAAATGTAAATTGTATTTCGTTTGTCATGTGTTTTAAACAAATAGTATTTTAATCAAGCTTGATAGAGCCATTTTGATAAAATAAAAAAAATCGAAACATTTTCCTAGAAAAGGGCAATTTGGGGTGGAAGGATTTTCTTGAAAATCTTTGAATCGCATCTTGGAAGATATTGAATTGAAATATCATGTTTGGTATTTAAGAGAATTTACATCCTTATTTATGCAGGCCACAGAAGCGCGCGCTTACGCACACACACACACACATAGGTATACACACATTGTTTCAGCGATTTCAAAACATGTGTTTACGGTGAAGCCTAACATCGAATTTTTGGGTGGAATGCAATATTTATTCTACTCATTGTAGATATGTAGTAGAGAAAGTAAAACGGATGATTCGCTAATTTTCTTGTGTTTGCTGAAAGTGGCCAAAGGAAGCTTCAAACTAAGAAAACTTAAGCAATGGATATTTTGGAAACGATAATGATGTCAAATGTATAAATATACTTTAAAAACACCACATTCCTGTATTTTTCTAGTAGTAAATTTTCTTTTGCTTCTTATGGTTTACGTTATATTGAGTGCCACGAGCGTGCAGAGGTTTAACTAAGTAAAGATTTTTCGATATGTTCGGAACTCAAGTTGTATAATGTTTAATAAAAACTCACTTTGATAAAAATAAGAATATATTTTCTTTCCGCGCAAAGCGGGATTTCAAGTAAAGGTATCACAGGCACAATGTTAAATAGTTGGCTTCAAGCTATCTAATCTCAAAGCATTTGTTAATACATTTGCCGGTCTCCGCGGCCGCGCTCACTAAAGTGTCTCGCTTTGGTGCTTCGTGGCACAGGGGATTGTGGGTTCGAGTTCCGCCTTGGGCATGAGCGTTTATATGTTTGTGAAATGTTTGGAACAGCAAACATCAGTAAGCACACACAGTAAAAGTAGGGAAATGTAAAAAGGGGTATTCATTGCCAGAAATCCGTATAAAAAAAAAAAAATACAGGCATTTTCAACGACCATCAGTCCCTGACGGTTAGGTACACACGGTTTGGTGAGTGCTGTCAGCAAGTACGAGGGATAGGGATGGTTTGTAGTCTGCGACGTCACTACCTTAGGAATTGTTATGCCCCGTCATTGAAATTTGCCTGACTTAAATTTGAAGAAACCGGAGATCCATTTGAAGCAAGTGGGTAGATATTTTTCTAAAATGTTTTAGGAGGATCTCAAAAACATTAAATATATAATTTCTATTTGGAACACTAAAATCCCTACATCTTAAGGAGCAAGTATAGTTTGAAGACACTTTTGACGGCTAATAATTTATAGAACTAAATATTCATGAATATAAATAGGACAGAGTATAAATAAATACAGTAAGTATAAATAAAATATGATTGTTAATAAATGTGTATATGAATAGTAGCGGAGATTAGAAAAAACGTATTGCAATTAATATCAAGTTTGTTGTTTCTGGATACTAGTGAATAATTTATAGCATAGCATAGTATAGGGAGCAGGTGGGTACCAATTGCAAAGTTGCTGACTTTCCAGGGCTTTTATTGTTTAGAATAGCTTATTTTATTTCATTTTAATTATATCTTTACTCTTTTTATATTACAAATGTTTAATTGCCGTTATAATTTTTAAATTTGTCTATAGTTTAGTTAAAGGTCTGAAAAAATTAAATAATAGATAACTACATGTCCAAGTATAGTTACTTAGGTACCAGGGTGGGCATACTGTATTTATTTATTAGTCTCTCTATCTTAGTAATTAAAGTGGAAGAGAGCGCAAAATACATTTCCATAAATAAGCTGATTTTCCAAATAAATATTCAGTTTTTCTCCTCGCGTTTCCAATATAGAAACAAAACAGATCTGTATTTATTTCGCATCCTCCCCTGTAATTAGAGGAATCAATTTGATTTCAATACATTTCAATTAATCGGCTGATTTTCCAAATAAGCATTCAGTTTCACTCCTCTTCTTAAACGGAAATAAAATAGATTTATATTTAGTTGGACATCCTTTCCTAATTGGCGAAATCAATTTCGAAGATAAAAGTAAATAACTTTTGATTTCAAGGAGACCTCCAGATATGCAAAACAAGTTCGGATATTAGATTGGGCTAGGCTTAAGATTACGAACGCCACTGGACGCTAATGCTATTTGCGCGCACGCGTAAGACCTGTTTTGCACCTGAACTATAAGGAAGGGGGAAAGAAAGTAGTTCAGTGTAACGGCCTCTCTTCGAGAGATTTAAGTCTTCATCGCGGCAACCGACCGGTCCAGCAACAAGCATTTTCCTCGGGAATCGAACCGACTGAAAAAACACGTGTTTTTGTTTCGTAAATGGAATGCTTTGCTCTACATAAAACAGAATGAACAGCATAGCATAGAAACGCAGACGCTTGTTTGTGTATCACAAAAGCACAATGATATGACTAATAGACATTCTTTCCATCCCTACCTGCTCTATTCTCCTTTTCGGTTGCCGATGTACTGTGGCGTATATTCATTATTTTGTATCAAGAAGTTATGTAGCTAAAGAGCATTCTGTAAAATCTACTGAAATAAAAGCTATTCACAACGAAAATAATGTAAGCATTGAAACTTGTTATATGTTTCGAAATAGAAAGAAAAGAAATAGAAACAAAGAAACAATATTTCGTATTATCTTATTGCATACGATTACGAGTGACGTAATATCAGAGAGCGATTTGGCATACGTTCATCAGATGAGCATTATGTCACCTAGCTGCTTTTCTGAGTAAGATCATGGACTAGGAATCACTAGAATATTTATAAAAATAACATCAAACTGAATTGTAATAATAGGTTATAATATTTTCTTTATTTTCTTTATGGTCCTTTAAGCGGAAGCTAACTTCATTTTTACTTCCTTTGCTTCGATAGTTCATAGATAAAGAAGGTATTGCAGTCAAGTCAAAAATTCGATATCGAGATTTCACTGGAAATGCACATTTTCGGGTCCCCGTGCGCGCATGTATGTGTGTGTATGTATGTATGTATGTGTCCGTGTGTCTGTATACAGCATTACTCAAAAAAGAAAAGTCGCTTAAATGCAAAACGTGACATTTAAGTTCAGCATCTTCCAAGAATGCGACATGAAGATTTTCCTGAGAATCCCCTCACTCAAAGTACCATCTATACATTATTTTTCGAAAATGTCAATTTTCTCAAAAATGGCTCTAACGATTTTGATTAAAATAAAAAATATATTGAAGATGATTACATGACAAATAAACCGTATATCCTGAAATTCCAAGAAATAGCTTTTGAAGTTCTCTTCATTTTGGATGACTTTTGCACAGCTGTAAACCGTAACAGATAGACCAAAACTTACTAATGCTAATTGACATAACATTAGCAGAAACAATCTTATTACTTAGTTCCTTGTAAATAAAAAGGAAATAAGGGGGTACCATAGACTAAAGGGATAGCAAATCTTTTAAAATCTGTTTGCTATGTATTGCCAGGAATTGACAAATTCCCGTATAAGAAAAGTTTTAGTATTTTAAAGCTGAAACCAACAACAAGGAATATCTCAGAAAAAATACTAATAAAATGTATAGGACTTAATTATGTGTTTTAGGAGATGTAAATTTTTGTGTCGTAAATTTTTGTCTATCTCTTACGGTTCACTAGTTATGCAAAATTCAACAAAATTCATCCAGAATGAAGAGGTGTTTAGAGGCTATTGCCAAAAAATTTAAGATATACATTTTATTTCTCATGTAAATATGTTTAATATACGATATTTTAATCAAAATCGTTAAAGCCATTTTTGAGAAAATCAAAATTTCGAAAAGTTTTCCATCTAAAGGGTAGTATGGGGTGAGAGAATTTTCTTGAAAATCTTCGTGTCAAATCCTTGGGAGACACTAAACTTAAATATCAAGTTTGGTATTTTTCGTTTTTGAACTGTGCTGTCCATTGCACACGCGCGCGCGTACACACACACGCACACAAAGAGGCACACTAACCTTTTTCTAAAAATGCTTTTTTTTTATTCAAGGGGCCTCAAAATATATATTCCCGGTGACATCTCCTTATCGAATTTTTGGGTCGAGTACAATAAGGTTATACATTCTCCATACACTCTGTACAGTACGCGCAGAGAAAGTAAAACGTGACTGTCCTATTTTTCTTTGGTTTACTAATAGCCATGCAAACAGAACCGAATTTCAAAGTGAATCACAAAGCAACCACCTTTTAAAACGTTAGATAATCGCATTAGCCTAGTGTATTCCATTATTTCCATTACAAGGAACTAAGGCATAAGACCATCACTGCTAATATTTATCTCGATTAACATGAAGCAGTTACAAAAACAATCTGATGTAATGCATTCACATGACTTTCTCTACATCGCTGTAACAAATTATTGTTAAAAAGCATATTCTTCTATCTACCTTATAATAATCGACATAACATTTGCAGAAATTACTAGCTTCCTTGTAATTATAAAGGAAATAAGAAAATACACTAGGCTAAAACGATACCATTTTTTTTTTAAAATCTGGTAGGCATGTAGTTGAAATCCTCTTCTATGCAGGGGCAGGAGTTTACAACTTACCGTATGAGAAAATCTAAAGTATTTTAAATCTGAAACAAATAATAAGGTATATTCAGAAATGGTCAATTCCACGAAAAAAAGGTGTATAATATAAATTGTGCGTTTGAACCTGATCTACATTTTTTGTATATTTGTCCATCTCTTACGGTTAACCAGTTACGAAAAATCCAGCAAAATTCAGAATAAAGCGAACTTTAGTCTATTCCCAGAAAATTCAAGATATAAACTTTATTTGCCTATAAATATCTTTAATATACGGTATTTTAATCAAACTTGTTAGAGACATTTTTGAGAAAATCTAAATGTTCTAACTTTTTTCCAAGTAAAGGGTAGTTTGGGGTGAGGGGATACTTAAATACCAAGTTTGGTATTTTACCGACTTTTCGTTTTTGAGTTAACGTGTTCACAGTCACACGGACACACACATACACACACACACACACTTTTTCTGAAAACCCTTTTTTTTTAATACAGGGACCCTAAAACGTTTATTTCCGGTGAAATCTAGGTATTGAATTTTTGGGTGGAATACAACACCTTCTCTGTACACTATTTACATAGTACGTGTAAAGAAAGTAATAAGAAGGGTTTGTTTCCAGAATCAGTAGAGAAAGTCATGTGAATGGAACACATCGGCTCCTAAGTTTATACCTTACGTTTTGGTCATTATGTTATTGGTTAATTTTCAGTGTGAATGGCCCTGTGTGGTGGATTGTTGCATGGGTAGAAGAACCGAAATTGGGAGTTGCGACCCGAGCTTGAAACACGTCTGAAGTGCGGCAAGTAATAGGAGACAAGTGTGAACTGATGCTCGCCCACTTGAGGAGGTATTAAGTTCAGCAGTCCATGTCAATCTATCAGAGCTGGTCATGAGATATTGCATGGGGCTGGACTTTAGGCATAAACAGTTGAAACATCAGACGTTACCCGTGGTTGACGGTTTATCCCTTCAACAGTTAGCCTTGATGCTGCCCTTGCCCAGTATCCTTGGTTTCTTTGGAGACATTTATAATGATCACACATGATACTCAAAAGCGATTTAATTGGAACTCTCAGGAGACCGAAGACAGTATCAAATAAAAAAAAAAAAAATGTAAGAATTTTTGAGCCCCTATAAATATTTTTATTTGTAATGAGATTTCTCATGAATGCAGTTAAGTGACTCTCACATTCCGGCATCTTTATTGCTGTTTATCTGTTTATAGAGAAAATCTCAGTTGGAAAGAAATAATAACAGTTTAAGCAACGTCGATATAACTTTGTTTATCCCCAGTAACAACGTAGATACATAAAACGTACGACAGTCAAAACAAAAGGAAAGCCTAAGTCAGCAAACGAAGAAGAAGAATAGTGGTACTTCGTCTAATTTCAAGCTGTTGTTATCCATGTGCGCTATATTTTTCATATCATTCAGGTTTTTGCTTCCTTACATGTTATAACTTCAAAAACTTTCCACAGAAAAAGAAATCCACTGCTTGCAAAACATGAAAAACTGTAAATCATAGTAAACAAATATCGGAACATAGAAGGATGATCACAGAATGTATAGATATGAACTTCGACGTATTTATTACTCTTATATTAGGACATTTTAGCAGCTCATAGAGATTTTTATAGTCACTGCGTTTATGCTGAACCTTTTGGTTATTTTCTATCCATAAGCAATAAATAATAATCATTTGAAGATAAATAATAAAGAGAAAAAAGAAAAGCATGTGGTATTAAGTCAGGTGTGGTGCTGTGTCTGTTAACATAACCTAATATAATACCCAACCACGGCCACGTTGCGGTTGTAATTATTTCTTTGTTTGTGTCATTGTTCCATGATAAATGTTAGAGAGATCAACTCCTAGTATGTGAACTCGCTGTTCCTTTCTTATTTTCCGAAACCACAAAAGTTTAAGTAACAAAATCCTTTATTTATTTCAAAAGTGGTTATAAAATAATTGTCTGCGAACGTGAGAACAGCCGCAAACACATGTGGCGTTTACGGTCAAGACGTTCACAATATTTATTCTTATGTTGGCAATTGTTGAGCTATTGCGATTACTCTTGAGAATGAAATTGATGGTTTAAAGAACTTTTGTAGGCGGTACACACAATTACATAATTAATATGTAAAATTGGGTAAAATTATGAATTCTAAGCTAGACAGTAATTTTCGTTTTATGTCATAGGTTTATTACCCGTGCCAAGTTTGGTCGAAGTCAGAGCAACGATATAGAATTCTATAAGGAAATGCACACACACGCACACCTAAATACCTATACACACTGACTTTTATATATAAGAAGTACAGCGTCATTATATCTTTCCTTTCAATTATGCCGGCAAATACTTGAATCTCTTTAAGTTTCCTATGAGTTTTTGCTCTTTCACCTCTTCCTGACCTATTATTCTAGTTTAACAGCTGCTAGAAAGTTATTTCTGTTTGAGGTCTGCCAGATAAATTCTTACCTATTATATCTTACACGATTTTTACTACTTTCCTATCACTGATAATCAAAACATTGAATGTTGCCTTCAGAGTATAGTACGCAGAGGAAGAATTCTGTTCCACCAAAAATTCGGTACAGAGATTTCACTGGAGAGGTTTGAGGTTCTCCTAATCAAAAAAGATATTTTAGGAAATGATCCGTATATTTGCCTATGTTTATTTCTTTGAATATTTAACTGAAAAACTAAAATTTACCTGTATACAGGACTTTTGGCTTTAGGTTCAGTCAGAGTGATCTAAAGAAAGTTGTCCAAGGAAATTCTACATACACTTCCCTTAAATGAAACAATTTTCGTTACTTTGAATGTCAATAACCCATGCAGTTGCTTTCTCTCTGAATACTTTTGTTTAGCTGGTAAATCGTAAGACAGACAAAATCTTACATTAAAACATGCCGCAAAAAATTGGTATCAAATAAAAATATTTGTGGTATTGCCTTTTCCAAGACATTTTTTCTTATCGGTTTGAATATTCTAATATATGCTTCCAAGTGGTAGTTGGTTATTCGTTTATTCCCACAATCGTGCAAACAGTTTGTAATTCGAAGTTATTACATAGCAATATGCTTTTTAAAACTTTGGTTATCGCTCATTTTGGGAATGATGCGTTTCTAGCAACCTTGGTTGTACCACTGTTATGTAATCTGGACTCAGCATCATTCATGCGTTTGTCGGTACTACATGCTGTGAGCCACATGTTGATGCTGGTAAGATCCGGAGAGATGGAATGTGTTTCACGCTTGACAAAGCCCTGCGCACGCGCTAGCATGTGATTATATTTCTTAAGTAAGCTATGTGTTCAGCAGGATCTCTGAAGTCAAGCTTGTAGTGAAATGACGTATCTTTGATTTAAAAAAAAACAAATAAAAGAAAACATTAATCCGGTAAATACAAGGAGATTGATAGGAGTACCCCATGACTTTTTCTAATCAGGATATATTTGCATATGCATCCATGATAGGTTTCTAATAGTATTCACACAAAAATGTCCCTTCCATTCGCGTTTTGACATTAAAGATGTACTTTCACCTAAATTTATTTTCAATTAAGCAACATGTGTTCATTTAAATTTAAATATTTTTAGTTGTGCTTACCAAATATTTTGAAGAAAATAAAACCTTAACCTCGTCCTTCAATGACGTACCTGGGATGTGTAAACATGCAGCATGAAATGTTTCGTAAAAAATAATGCAGTTCATAAAATAAAGACGCAAATTGCATATTTTAATCATCTTCAGGCTTTTCCTTAGTAGATATTTATATAACCAATTATCAAAACTTTAGTCAATATGACGGATTTTCATGTTTCTCACATTAATATCTCATATGTTTATATATCTAAATCGTATAATTAATTCAGCCGTATTTGAGAAACTGAAATTAAGGCAAAGTTTCTATAAAAAAATCTAATCTGTTGGATTCACTTTCTCTACCCTCTATCGTTTATTAGTGGATATACACATTATACCTACCATTGTTGGAAAGGCAGAGTCAGACTGAAAAGCTCAATGTCATAGCCGATGACAAAATGACTCGCTTGAGGAATTTAGTGTCTGCTTGTTCTCATGGCAGCTCAGTTGGTAAATGGCAACAGGACGGAAACCGGAGGATCCATGGTTCAATTCCCGGCTATGGTGTTGAACTGTCTAACTCCACCTTTCCAACTTTTGTCTTACACATTTGTTTTGTATGAAAAAAGTAATTAATTAACATTTTTATCAAACAAAGTTTACATTTCTATCCACTTTGCCGTAATGAGATAATCTTTCTGAAATAGCTACATTACACATTTATATTAGAGACAAAGAGAATATCAATTGACAAACCACTGGACGCTATTTATACCGCCAAAAAAATCCCTATTCTTCCCATGCAATCGCGACAAACAACTGAATATAGTAACGTTTCGAAAGAATTATTGAACAATTCGAACCATTAACAACGATATCATTGAAAAAGGTTATTCAAATAAATTGTATGATTTAAAGACTACATTTTTTGTGAAGTACGTTTATCTCTATTTGCTAACATTTACCAGTTATACGAGCTAATATACAAAATATGTGTATATATAAATCCTTCTAAAAACAGAGGACTTAATACCACTTCAAGAAAATTCAAAACATACATTTTATTTGTCAAGTAAATATCCTTAGTTAATGAAGTTTCGCGTCATATCTTTCGAAAATACTGAAATTTAAGTATCAGGTTTGGTATTTATATTTTGTATTATGTTGTTCACAGATACAACCACACCTTCTCCTAAAAATTGGTGTGTTCCATTCACCTGGCTTTCTCTACCCTTCTGCAACAAACTATTCTTACAAACATTTTTATTCTATTTACTTCATGCTAATCGAAGTAAGCATTAAGCGAAATGATCTTATTCCTTACGTTTTTGTAGTAGAAGAGAAATAAAGGAATACATTAGACAAAAAGAGGTAAAATCTTTTATGAGCTGGTCGCTTTGTGATGACCTGGAAATACTGGCCAGGAGTAAAATAAGGAAAACAAATAATACAAAAGAAAAAAATAAAAGAATAACGAGTGGCAACTTCCCATTTGTATGTATTGGAAAATTTAAGCCACTAATAAGAAATATCTCGGAAGTGGCTAATTCGACAAAAAATATCCGAAATAAATTGTGTGCTTTAATGAGATCTATTTTTTTTTTTTTTTTTTTTTTGTAGTGGGATTTTGTCTACCTCTTAGGTCTATTAGATAGGCAACAGTCTTCCAAACTGAAAAGGAATTCAGAGGGTATTCCTAGAAAAAGGGAGCAGTTGGATGCATAGAGAATGCCAACTTGAGTCCTATACTGTTTAAGCATTTCCCTATCCCAAAGTATTTTTTACTTTCTCTACTACGTATAGCAAAAAGAGAAAATGTATTGCATTCCGCACAAAAGTGTGATACCAAGATTACACCAAAACTCCCTGAATTCTTATAGCCGATTTTGCTTTCTCTACCACATATAGTGCAAAAACTATGTGTGTCTGTGAATAACATAACAAAAATGAAACAAACAAAAAGGAAAGGTCTGTTAAATACATTCTTGAAATTTAAGTTCATCTTTCAAGGATGATGATTTTCCAGGGGTTTCAAGAAAATCCCCCCCCCATTTCAAACCAACATAAACACGGAACATTTTTCGAAAACGTGGTTTTTCCAAAAATGACTAATGATTTTTATTAAAATACCGTATGTTTTAATTGGTTTCATGACAAACTAAATGTACATCCTGAATTCTTTTGTGAATAGCCTCTAACCTCTTTACTCTGAACGACTTTTCTATAACTGGTAAACCGTATGCGATAGACAAAATCTTACTGCATAATAAATATAGATCTCGTTAAAAATAGAATATATGTCAAATACATTTTTCGTAGAGTTAAAGTTTCTGAGATATTCCTAGTTATTGGATTCAATTTTAAACTAATTACACTTCTCTCAAACGTGAAGTCACCTTTGGTTTTATCTCTCTTTTGTTTCACTCTTGGCCATGCAAAGAGAACCGAATTTCAGTTGTACATAGCGACTGCTTTTAAAACATTTGAACATTGCTTTATCCTATCGTATTCCACCATTTTCCATTTACTTACAAGGAGCAAGTAATATAACCGTACCTCTAATGTTTATCTCGATTACCATTAGGTAGATAAAAGAATTGTCTTTTTAAGAATAGTTCGTTTGCAGAACAGGTAGAGAAAGTCCTGTGAATGGAACACATTAAATTATTTGTACAGACATTCAATGGTAAGAAAAGAAGTATTCATACCAAGTTTTAATCAAATATGTGTGTATATTCTGGACATATTAATTAATTTATTCGATTGGATTAGCTACATCTTCTCCTAAATCTTGAGCTATATACACCCTTTTCTACATTCTCTGCTCAATACATAGTGCATAGGTATCGAAGGTACAACATTTTATCCAAAAATTTTATACCGAGATTTCACTGGAAATACACTATTTAGGTACCCTGCGTCAAAAAGGCATTTTTAAAAAAGGTCCGTGTGTATCTGTGAACAACATAACTCAGAAACGTAAAGTCGGTTATGTACAAAACTTGATAATTACGTTCAGTATCTTCCAAGAGTGCGACACGAAGGTTTTCAAGAAATTTCTCCCAACTAAAAGTATACCTTACATGGAAACTTCTTATTACTTTGATTTTCTGACAAATGCTCTAACGATTTCGATTAAAATGTCATATATTACCTAAACATATTTACATGACAAATAAAATGTATATTTATAATTTTCTGGGAATAGCCTCTGGAGGCCTAGTAATTCTGGATGAATTTTGCAATAACTGGTAAGCCGTAAGAGATAGACAAAAGCTTACCTACAACTTGAAATATGTAGATCTCATTTATGTCATTGGGATCTACATTTTTGTGGGGTTAACCAGTTTCCGAGCTATTCTTTGTTATTGGTTTCAATTTTTAAACACTTATACCTCCTCTCTAAGGACAACTCATCATACCTTTTACTTTGGTTTTACTCCTGGCCATGCAAAGAATTCCAATAACACAAAAACCAGGTGCAAAGATTAGAATATCGTCTTAGCTTAACGTACCCCCTCACTCCGTTCTACTTAAAAGTAATTAAGTAATATGATAATTTCTACTGTTAGGTATCTTGATAAGTATATAGTATCTTGATATAAGTATATCGAATAATAAGCTTTTGTAAGAATAATAAAGAAGGTCATACTAATGGATCATATCAGATTTTTAAAATAATATTCCTCAATACATTCGCAATATATAGTCTATTAAAATTTTTCTATAGCGGGTAGTCTTTTTATATCACAAAATGGAGAAAAAAAAACTGAAAAAAGTAGTGAGTGGTTATACCATTTAATTTTTTTAAAAACGAATCTCTGATCAGTATAAAAAATTTATCCAGACGTCTACACTGCTTTAGGAAAATGTTGCAGACCTATAACTGTGTACAGTATTTTCGGGGCAGATGACAGATTTTGAGTATGGCAAAATAATGATAATAAAAAATTGACTTTAAAGTTTGACACAGAGAATCGTTTAACCAGCGCAATGCTTTAAAATGGCATCCAAAATATTGCATCTATCCTAAAAGAATCAAACGTTGCAAATACTACTTTAAAGTATGGAACATTTTTGCATCAAAATAAAAAATCAACATATTTGACCAAAATCGCTGAAAAAAAACAAATTTGTTTCCCCTTAAGTTCCATCTGTTAAATATAAAGTCTAAATTTATTCAGAGCAAAGCCGTAATGCAAACAAATCTTAGTAAGAATAAAGGCACAATAATAAGAGTTTGAAGTCAATCTGCAAAATATGTTTACGGTTTTTATATTAAAATAGAAATTATCTTCTTGCATTATGCTACCAGTTCTGGTGCAAAGAGCTTCAGCACGTTACCGGGTGAATCCCTCCAGCTACGAGGTGTGTCCGGAAAGTAAGTACCGGTTTAGAGAAATAATATATTTATAGCATATTTTCTTGCACAACAACATTTATTACTACATGAAAAAGTATTTCTTTAACTATTTTTCGACGTGATTTCCACCATTTTTCAGGCACTTGAAATAGAGGAGAATCAACTTTTTATGTCCTCTTCAAAGAGACTGCCGCCAGTGACAACAATTACTGTTGAACACGTGTTTTTGGAAATATGTCACAAAGCATTCTTATTGTGAGCCTCTATTTTCACGAATTGCCTCATTCACTTGTTCAACCAAACCATCAGTGACAACAGAAGACCGCCCACTCCGAGTTTCATCATGAATATTGGATCGTCCATTATTGAATTGTCTCACCCGCTTCGGTCGTTACATTTTCACCGTGAATCTCTACAAGTTGACCGTGTATTTCAGCTCACTTAACTTCTTTACTTTCAAAAACCTATTTTGGGAACGCCCTTCAAAGTCGGCGGTATCAGAAATTGTCTTAAACATTTTGAACGATCACTAACAACTGTAAACACAACACGACCCGGTTGGGTCAGTGGAATGACACTAACGTTGCGTGGCGCTAGAAGGAAATGGTAGTTACTTTCCGGACATGCCTTGTATCTTTACGTTCTCTTCAGAAGTCGCCTGTAAGTGAATAAATTCAGGTATGCCGTAGGTTGACTTTCCTTGTAGAAAATGACACAAACACAGAATATACCGCCATCGCCAGAGAAAGCTACTTGTAATTCTACGCCTGCACCTACTCGACCACCAAATTACGGAGGCTCATTGCGTAACAATAGGAGCCCACACCTCGGAGGTCATGCTATTTTCAATACAAAAACACCTTTTTTTTCCTTTCTCGGAGCTCAACCAAGTAATTGGTGCTGATTTCCGCTGCGCTCTGTTACCGAAAAGGCCAATGCCATCCCAGTTATTGTTAAGAGGGCCAATGTCAGTCACACTGCTTGCACTGGCAACCTTTCAAATTGGGACACTTTTTCGTTCCGATGCTGTTCTTCACTCGTCAAATGTCCACGTGTCTGCAGAAACATTAATATGTCATAACCTTGCTTTAGTGTAAGACTATGGCGATGTTTAAAACTCTTAGTGTTGTTTATGGAGCAAATGGATGAGAAGCAGTTTAGATATTTCAAAAAAAAAAAAAAAAAAAAAAAAAAAAAAAAAGCCCATAGATGGTAAAAAAAGTATGCATGCACAAAAACATATATGTACATTTTATGTAGGTAGATCTTGCACTGTTTGCCATTTATTTATGATAGGTGTTGAGATGCAATACACGTTTGGTATCCTCTGAACAACCTTCATGACTAAGTTTCGAAAATGGCCGTCCGTCTGCATGTGGTGCGCGTGCTTCTTCATCTTTGAATAGCATAGTCGAAAAGTAGTACCCACCTTCGTCGTTAAGTTCACCATCTTATAAGGATACAAGATGAAACTCTTTCACATCCCCACACTAAACAGTGGTGTACATAGTAACATTTTATGTTTTATTTTCTTCAAAATAAAATATTATACGTTGAATATATTAGCATGTCAAATAAACGTATACTTTGTATAGTGTATAAATAGGCTGTGAAGATCTCTTCATTTTACTGAATTGTTTACAGCTTGCAACCAATAGAGTTAGACGTAAACTTTCTACACTAAAACACACATTTATAGCCTATAAATATTTTCGTAGCATTTGAGTTTTCGAGATATATTTATTGTATGTTTACATTACCCTATGTTCGCTCTCTCCTTTCCCTTCCTTCCACTTTCCAAGATTTCATTACTTGCAAAAATCCGAACTGTGATTTAAAAGAAGAAGCTGTTTCAATGTATTGAACTTTCTAAGTCAGCATTGCTTACTTTAAAATAATTTATAGTCATGCATTTGTATAAAAAACCCTATAAAAATCGATTTTAAATGGAAATATGGGGATTCATAGCGAGTAGAAAAAAATTGACGTGTTCCATTCAATGACTTCCTCTACATCACTGTAACAAATTATTGTTAAAAAGTACATGACAGTCAAGATAAATATTAGTAGAAGTTGTCTTAATTACTTGCTTCCTTGCAAGTTGAAGGAAAATAAGGGAATACACTAGGCTAAAACTATTGTCAAATCTTTTAAAGGCTGGTTGTCATGTGATTGAAATCCGTTTCTATGCAGGACCTGGAACTTTACAAATTGCCATGTGAGAAAAGTTTAATTATTTTAATCTGAAACAAATAATAAGAAATATTTCAGAAATGGTCACTTCAACGAAGAAAATTATATGACAGAAATTGTGTGTTTTAACGTGATCTACATTTTTTGTGTAGTAAATTTTTGGCTATCACTTACAGTTTACCAGTAACGCTAAATTCATTCATAATAAAGAGGTTTTTAGAGGCTATTCCTAGAAATTCAAGATATACATTTTATTTGCCATACGAATATCTTTAATAAACGGTCTTTTAATTAACATCGTTAGAGCCGTTTTTTGAGAAAAATCAACATTTTGGAAACATTTTCCCTGTAAAGGGTAGTTTGGGTGGAAGGATTTTTCTCAAAATCTTCGTATGCATCTCTGGAAGAGAGTTTGATATTTTACTGCCTTTTCGTTTTTGAGTTATCGTGTTCACAGAAATACGGACACACAGACACACTGACACATACAAACATAACACAAACACATACATGCAACACACACTGACCTTTTTCTAAAAGTACTTTTTTGGACACAGGAGACCCTAAAACGTCTATTTCCGGTGAAATCTCGGTATCGAATTTTGGGTGGAATACAATACCTTCTCTATACACTATGCACATAGTACGTGTAGAGAAAGTAAAAATTGTAGGAACGTTAAATCAATTCAATATTAAATTATAGATATTTTCTCATGGACAAAGCCTCCTAAATAAAATTCTTATGGTTGTTTCCTAAACAGTTATTATATGAGAAAATTGCTGTGACTGAGGATTACAAAACTGCGATAAAATAAATTCATACGAACATTTGAAAATAAAAACGTGTAGGACAAATTTGTGAGCAGCACTGAGCGAATTATAAGGAAATAATAAATGTGACGGGGTTATTATAATTACCCCTCAGTTAGTCTAATTTTCTAGTAGGTTTAAGTGCCCTGAATGCATGTTTTAAAACAAAAGAACATGAGCAACAACCAGAAATATCGGTAAATAATGGAACACGACCCTGTATTCATAGCATTGCCACCTTGTTCAGTTTCAAAATACGCCTTAGAGCGGATTATACGCATGATCTGTGATCTGATCAGCTGCGTGATGACTGAGCAGTTAAATTCACATGTCTAATATGTATATTTAAGGGGAATGCTATATTTGAACTAAGTGGGATGGCTCAGGCCAATACGTCTGTGGTCCCACAAGGTTCCTGGTTTATTACTCGGCGAACGCCCGCTATAGTACTAAGCTTTCTGGTAAACTTCCCGCTTCGGCAGATCAATACTGGAGTGGTTCATCTTCTACCACGACTTTCCTGCCCATTATATCCTGTTCCCATTACTTCTTTGTCATCTGTTTCAGATTAAAGGCGACGGTGTTCGGTGGGTTGAGGCTGTGCTAGGTTTCTTCTTAGCGTCGTTGGGGATACCTTTGTCCGGAAGCTACCTCCGCAATCCTTTGTAGTGACACCGAGGGTTCGGGAGCTTGTAGAATTCACCGGGCGACGACGATTGCGTTATATCTGAAAAAGTTAGGAACCCCGTCCACGTTTGTGCTCGTCGTCCCCCGGATCTGGCCGACCTTCGGATCTCTCCCTTCATCTATTCCTACCTCCGAAGGTAAATTGCAAAGGATCATTATGGAATGCAGTGGTGCTGTGCCCCCAGTAACTGGGAGCTCTATCTGCAATGATTCTAATTCTAATTTTATATTTTAATGATAGACCACTCATTCTCAACACAAAAATAAAATTAATCATATCCATTAATACAATAAACAATAATCTTTTGTAATTGAAACTATTATTATGCGATACATAGCTATTTTGTTCATCTGAAAACAAGCCAACTTATTGTCGTCCTCTGTGGTGTCTCTACATGTTAACCTCTAGTTCAGGTTGCGGGTTCAAACCTGGCGGAGGGCGTAGTTTTTTTCGTGCGTAAAAATCGTTAACATGGCTTCCTTCGGAAGAGAAGTAAAACCGCTGTTCCCGTATCGCAGATTTAAAGTCTGTAAAAGAACCTGAATCCTGATAAAGAGCATTCTGAGCAAAATTAAGCGGTCTTTCACGACTAGTATAGAATGGGACGCTGAGAACCACAGCAACTATAAATAAAATTTAATTCAATTTCATTTTCAGCCAGCATATTCTTGAAGTAATTTGAGCGCTAGTGATTCACGCTGGTAGATACCTGTTTATAGAGGAAATGGAGAACTTACATCTGTGCCCGATGGCAGAATAAAGTTACAGACTTGCGCGCAGAGATGGCATTGTGAATCGACTGTGCAGCTTTGGGGGCGGTCTAGGAGTGAATGTTTCACTGAGTTTCCCTGAGCTGTCCCGTAAAACCACAAGTATGATGGAAATTATCGTAATATCACCCTCATAAAACCTCCAAACTTTTATTTAAGACCGGTCACTCTCTATACGGTCAGTGACCGCACTCACTAATCCAGATTGAAATTGTAAGCTGTGCACAAATAAAAGCAAGATGCCGCGAGTTCGAATCTCACTTAGGGTGAATTACCCGGTTAAGGTTGGTTTCCGGTCTTTTTATCTTACTCTGAAGACGAATGTCGAGTAAATTTGTGCTCCATACTCCCCTCCGTGATCATTAGAGATTCATTTCACTAAGTTTGTTCATTGTCCGATATGACGAACTAGTTAAACGATGAAAAACAAATGAAAGCTTACTTTCTAATGCGGATCAAGCCGCAAGTAAATACGTAAAACAATTGTCTTCTGTGGTAGTCTCTTAAGAATTATTGATCGACACTTCATAAAAAAGGGAATCTGTTTTCTGTTTGTAACTATTCATTGGTGAAATACCCAGACTATCAAATGAGATTCTTTTGCGTTTGTATGCTCCCAGAAATTAGGCATGAATATATATTATTAAAAACTGATGCATGGAAATTAGGACATGCTTCTTTACATTGGTTCCTTTGCTCTAGACTGCAGCCATACCACATTAATGTCTGTATTTATCATTATTTATCAGTGGCGACTCCTAACCTATTTGGGGAGTAACTGATTTAAAAAATATGAAAACCGTTCAACCGTTGAATATCACCAAAAGTCCTTATGCCAAATTATAAAGCTAACCTTTAAACAGATTTTGTTAAAATGTTTAAGGGGTAGGGGAATTATAGGATTTTTTCCATTAATTCTCTTATAAATCACGTTCTGGTCTAGTTTCCTTATTAATTTTAAGCAACAACATGTAACTGCACCAAATGGTTCAAGATACAGAGCGGCGATCTTTGCCAATAACCGGTGCAAGTTTGGTAGCAGATTAATAATTAAAAATGATATAAATTTATGTATATTTAATATAATGTATGGTAAATATATTTCAATAAGAAATTGTCCACAAACAGACATGGCATCCTTGCTTCTACCGAAAAGTTGTAGTTCTTTTTCGCACAATGTGATTAACCGAGTCATGGTTCTGGGCCTATAAATATTGTTCAAGCCATTCCACGCTTTTTTATGAGAAAATAATAAACAAGGTCAGCAAAGAAATTCTACAAATCCAAAGGTCACTTTCATAAATATTTCTACTGAAATAACAAATTTCAGTTGTGGTTTACAGTCAAAGTCTGACTAATAGAAAGTTTTCTAAATGACTGTCTTAACAATAGGTCAGTTGCACAATAATTATCAGACTTAACTTCAAAATTGGCGGCTGAAATGCATAATATTCATGCTTGAATTACATGATGCCATTATAAAATTGCATCACTTGCACACATTAATTTTGTCTTCTTAACTCCTCACAAATACGAAACCGTACATTTGATGATTGCATTAAGCACTAATCATTATCTCCTTTCACGATACTTTAAAACTTAAATACAAGCGCGTATTTCCATATTTCATTAAATAATTATTTAATACTAAAAAAATGCAATGTTAAACATAACTCAGCAATGCACAGACGCGACAGATCGTTTCACATTCCTAAAACAAGAAGATGTGCAACAACAGACACGTTTCCTTAAGCACAAGAAAGCGGTGGATATAACTCTAACGAGCTACCACTTCCAACTTCAGCATTGTTTGGAAATTATCAGAAACTAGCAATCGGTAACGAGAGTTCGGTATGATAACAAAACTGATTCTATTTCAGTAAAAGTAAAACTAGTAACGGAAAAAATACACAATAAATAATATTACTGGGGATGCGAAAAATTAATCGCATCAATGGTAAAGGAGCTACTGCTATTTATGCTGTATATGTTTAATTTGCTTAATTATGCCTGTTTTGAATGTTTAACCTGTTATTGAAAATTTTGCTAATTCTTTTATGTACCGAGCAATATGACTCCGAGGAAACGTGTGAGACTCACATCCGGGAGGTACTGATTCAATTCCCGCGGCTCATTCATTCGGATTTTAGGTTATTCGTGGGCTCCCTGGTCGATAGGGGAAATCTGAGGTGGATTATCATAAGCCAGAAATTTCCATTTTCTTTCATTCTTTTTATTCTCTTCTTTCAGTTGAGCTTCTAGGCTGCGAGGTGTAAGAGGTACCGGACAGATGACTGTTCCAAAAGAAAGGGTAATCTCCACGAGGGCGGCTTAACAGAGCGGTTCCTTAATTGCCTCTTGGAAAGCTTAAGTAGTGGGACCACACCTTGTGCTGAAACTATTACCTAATCACCTCCCCGCGTCTCTGCGGCATGTCTGCCTGTAGCCAGTAGCCTACTGTGGTTCCTTTACTTCATTCCTTCTCCAGGGAGCGTGAACCACAATATATTTACGTAGATCTCAGTGCGCGAGGTGTACCTCTCCAATGTATATCCTACACTTGAATTCTTTTATGTACGAATCTACGTCTTTGGCATATAATTACTCCATAAATGTAACTACTCGTAATTTGCGCTTTACGCTTATTGATAAACAATTTCAAGTCGTATAAAATACATATTACCATACTCTTATCTGCCTTCATAATATGAGGATGTCTAATTGGTCATCGTCCTAAAGTATTTAATTACCTCAAATGTGACATTTTATTCGAAATTCTTTCAAAAAAGTAAAAAAAAAAGATTCATATAAACTTGGGTATGTAAACCATGTATTGCTGTGTTGCAAGACAAACTTAAAGGTTGTATGAATTGCTCGAAGTGACTTCCTCCTACTTATGCCATTAGCCTCAGTTCCATGTTATCGAGTTCTCTATTGTGAATTCCTAGAGGGTTTCGTCAAATCCTGTGTGTATACTCTCATTCTCATTGTCAAAATCCGGTATAGGAGTCTCAACCAGGGATTTTAAATGTCCACAGACGAAGTATCTAAGAATGCAAATCAGAAGACCGGGCTGGCCACGCTATATATCCCCTTCAACCAATCTATCAATGGGGAAATTGACGATATAAGAAATAACGTACTATCCGACTGAAATCTCGATCACATGAAGTAGAAAGAAGATAAAGTTATCAACAATAATTTATTACTGATGTAGAGAAAGTCGTGTGAATGAAACACATTAGATTTTTTGTTATTATCGTTATCATCATATTTGGCACTATAACAAAAAACAGACATAAAAAGCCTTCGATTTGGGAAATAACTGTAGGTGTTAGTAAGCCACTATCCTTGGATTTTTTTCGTTTTGGGTGAGAAAATAATCACTAGTGTATTCATACCTTCTTCTGACTCTAAAGGGATAGGGAATAGCTCTAGAGTCAGTAAAATGCATCTGTTTGTTAACAAATGTTATGATTAATATACTTTATTAACATAGATTATTGGCATTGGCATGGACTGATCCTTCCTTCCCCTATTTCTTTCTTTTTTATGCTTTTCTGGCTTATTTAATGCTTTACAGGTCATATTACTTTTTTGTGCAGGCTCCTTGGTATGCACGAATATGGCGCACCAGACAGCAGATAACTTAAGTTATATAGTCACCTCTATTTGAGTCATCTCTTCCTGTGCCAAGTCAGTCTGGGTGGCTCAGTTAATAGGCACTTGGTCTTCAATCGCAAGGTTCCGAGTTTAAACTCAGCACGGATTGATGGTTTTTAAATGAGCTTAAAGGCCATAGCCCCATGTCTGTAGATTTACTATAATGTAAAATACTCCCATGGGACGAAATTCCGACTGAATTACAGTGTCTTACATTATCCTTGCAATTGACAGTGTCGTTAGCCAAAAAACAAAAACAAAACAAACAATTTGCTTTCTTCCTGTTCCATATACTTTCTTTGCCATCATTTGAATTAGAAGTCAGACATTTGTAAATGCTATTATAAATATCCTATTACACATAGTCAGTCCAATATTTGAATTGCAGTATTTTAATTGCTGTTAAATTTATTTTGTAAATGCAATTTTGGGTTCAAATATGCACTTCAGTATTTACTTCACAACTCAGGGAACCATGAAGAAAATATTGCCAGTTTTAACGTCAAACAGGATTGACTATTTTAATACAATGCTTGTCTTTGCCTATATATTTGTCCGGCTGGGTAGCTCAGATGGTTAGGTGTTGGCTTTATGTGTTCAAGGTTGCGGATTCACATCCAGCCCAGACCAATGATTTTTAAGTGTGCTTAAAAGCGACAGCCTCATGTGAGTAGATTTACTGGCATGTTAAAGAACTACTGCGAGACGAAATTCAGGTTCATCAGCGGCGCTGATATGAGCCTGGCAATTGAAAGCGTCGTTAAGAAACAAATAAATTGACCTATATATTTGGACTTCCTGGTAGATAAGTATAAGGCAAGGTAAGCTGTTCACCTTCATATTATTTCATTTAGCCGGAGACATGTCCTCATTACAAAGTCAATCTCTTCCTGAATTATTGCATAGTCCCGTTAGACTAGTCATTGTTGATGTACGGAGAGATCATAATTATCTACAACGGGAAGCTGTCAGAACAGAAAAGTCCTAGCAAAAATATGTTCGAAGGTAGAAATCATTACGATACAATCAATACCTTTGAAGTAAAGAATATACGCCTACAGGCTTAATGAACGACAGACAGATTTCGTTTAATGCAGGGGGGAAGACAGCATCCACAATATATGCAACGCAAAACAGGGAATTAAGACAGCTGTATAAAAATTGTTAGGTTCATATGACTTTCTCAATTCTCTATCGTTTATTGGGTTACCGAGATAAACTTTCCCGAATAGTTGCATTGTATATTTTATTGTAGAACTTAACTAATATGCTAGCCTTAAAAGTCCATGCTCTTTCCATGCAATCGTGAGAAACAACTGATAATGGCTAGGACTTATAAAGAGTGACAACGAATGAACAATTTTAACCGTTAATAACGGATCTTTAGGAAATAGTTTAAATATGCTACAAATTATGTGTTTTAAAGTACTCTACTACATTTTTGTGTATTCCTTTTTGGTCTATTGCTTCAGATTTACAAGTTATGCAACATTATATAAATTTCCTTCCGTAAGAGGACTTTTCAGCTCATTCCCATTAAATACAAGATATATCTTTTATTTTCATGTAGGTAAATACCGTTTATGTAGGTATGCTATTTAATAAAATTCTTTGAAGGAAATCTTTAGAAAATAACACGTATCGAAAAATATTTCATTTCAAGTGTAGTTTGGACGAGGGATTATTTTGAAACCTTATTGTCGTGTTTTTGGACAGTTTTGTATTCGTTTCGTACCGGCTTAACCTTCCCGCAATTCTAGGACTTACAAGCCAATGACTAGGGGTCAGAAGCCTGTCGGGAAGCCTACGGCACTAAACCAAGGAATGGAGAACCTGTTACGAGGGGTCGACCCGTAGCCAGGCATGAACACGATGAAGTGGATATGAAATATAAGCGAAAGAGATGATTGGAAAGGTGTAGATGGAGGAATTGATTGAAGGAGTGGCGAGGAATACCGTAGGAGCCGGAGAAAACACACCAGACACCGTTTCGTCCATCACGTATCCCACATACGGGCGCTTAGGATCGAACCCTGGTCTTCTAGATGGGAGGCGAGCGGTTTAACCACTCACCCACAGTACTGAACTTAAATACCAAGATTAATACTATTCCGACCTTTCTTATAGACTTATGCTATTCACACACACGCGCGCGCGTGCACTTCTATCGCGCACACTTACATACACGGACCTTTTTGTAAACACGTCTTTCTTTCTTTGTTTTTAGGGGCCCGCCTAACATGTATTTCCGGTGAAATCTCGATATCGAATTTTAAGTCGATTACAATACGTAGTAGAGAAAGTAAAAACTGAAAAAATCATCAGGGCATTGTGCACGTCTTTTAAAAGAGAATTACATACGCTGGCCAACAATAATTTTGTTCAAATCGTATAAAGTGTTACAAAGAGGCAAAGACACACTAGATCGCGACTTGGTGAATTATATCGGTATTTAATTTACTAACATACGTAAACACAATAACGCTCGGTGTATTTACTTTACATTCTTAATTAAGCAGTTCTAATATTTTAAAGCTAAATTTTAAGAACCTATTGTACATATAAATGTTGAACATATGTAAACGTAAGGCATATTAATCCACATGGATCTCATAAGCGTACATAGTTAACAATCAGGAAAAAGAGAGACCGATAGCTTCTAGAGACCGCCCAGGGTTAAGAAAAGCATAAACATAATGTAGTACACGCAACAAATTCAATTATATATTCATTATACAGAAAGCCCCAGAATTCAACCGCACAAATTGGCAGCATTGTAGAGGGGTCCAAGATAAATAGATACGGAGCCTATGCACTAAGGGTTCTAGTTGACTGCAATGCTTTCTCTCATTACAGGTTAGAGAAAATAGCAGTGTTGCTAAAGAATTCTGACATTTTGAATTGATGCACCGTCAGTGAATAACGAGCAAGAAGGTAACGTGTGCGGCTCGCTGTCAGGAGGTCGCGAATTCGATTTCCGACGACAACACACTCTGGCCATGGATTTTTCGTGTTTTCCCCGGCTAAGTAGGCAAAATGCTGGTTGGTTCATCTTCTACAATGCCTTTCATGTCCCTCACTTCCTATACCATTATTTCATTAATCTGTTTCGCAGATAAGATCGGTATGTGGCAGCTGGGCGAAAGAGGTGCGCTTTTTGAATATTTTATTATGGCGTCTGGCGGACTGATCATGGATCCGCCTCTAAATGTTCTCGGAGCAGGATCTCCTTCAGGGATGACGGGGCTTATGGTTGGATTTGAGCGGCGTCGGATGCTTTCAATCTGGAAACGTTAGGGACTCAATCCATGCATGCATGCGTTGTCTCCCGGAACTGGTCACCCTTCAGGTCTGTCCTCTCATCCCTCCCTACCAGGGGTCACGTTCCGAGGCAGAAAGCCACGTGTACTTCGTGGGGAGGGTCCTCTTCCCCAGTTTCGGGGGCCCCACCGTAATATTTACTCTACTTTTACGTTTTACAGCAAAATGTATGTTCACTGCTATAGAACATATCAACCTATAATCTATGATAATTTCAAAATCTTCAATTTCAGTATGATAGACATAAACAGACGATGATTCTGTCACAAGAGATACATGATCCCCTTTGACTAAGCTGCGAGTGGCAAATAAAGCTCCCCCGAAGTCAAGTGACGCTGCAGTGGCTTGGTACTGCTTTTGCCTTCTGTAGAGATGACGTATAAGCACTGAAACGGAAGGTTTACTATGTCTGAAAAGAAAATCGTCGTCCAAATAGGGGATCAAATTCGAATTCTTTTATATTGGTTTTTGTGATACATCAATTCTTAGAATTTACACAAAGTTTTGCTTTCAACAGTAGACCGTTGTCTAAATCACAGAATATGGTTTGTTCTGAACTGAAAGGTTAATTAAATAAGGTATATAAAAACTCTTCAGGGAGAGGGGGCGATTCAAAATATTTGAGTAAAAGTATTGGTAAATTTCATATCATAGAGACACATTACTATGGAAAATGTAAACACTAGCGATATTTCAATAACCGAAAATGAGAAGGAATAACTAGTAGTGGTATTATCAAGTTATATATGCTTCTCGATCGCTCTAAATAACAACTGCGTTGTTTTAACGGTACCTACATTAATCAATAAGTACTCATAATTGCGAAAATATAAATAAAAACCAGAAACATTTATGAAAATTTGGTTTACGGATTAAATAATTTCCATAGTTTAGTACAATAATAGGGTCAGTACATCATTAGAAATTCGCGACGCCCACTGTATGCGGCAGCCTGCTATTTATTCAACCTAAACACCGGTGTTAAAATTGTTACGATGTCCACACCAGGCGAATTAGCCTCAGGTATTCTCTGTTTCTCTTTGAATGCAACTTGCTAGCAAAAAATGTGACCTAGATTTGTCTTCCCCGCCCACTTTACTAGTTTGTGTATTCAGCTATAGATGGCTCAACATTAAATGAAAAAGCGTTTTAAACATCATGGTGCTCTGAACTGAAATCTAGAAATAAAATACATATAAACAACGTTTTTACTTCAGCAATACCAATTTCCCAGTAGATTTATCAGCTTTAATTCAGGGTAAACACTGCTACTGAATTCCGAATCATTGCAGCAGCTTAAGATGGTGCCGACGTAACGGTTTGCCACCAAGATCGCTGCTTCTTTCTTCTTCTCGCTGTTGCCCTCAATTAGCTATATTTCTGTAGAGTAGATCACACGTGTCACGTGCTCTGCTTCTCTGGATTTACACCGGTTAAATAAATAATGGATCAGTCAGTCATTTATATATTATCCGGGAAGCTTTGCAGTTCTTTTAATTGCATACACCTCCCGTTATCTCGCCGTTACTTTGTTAAGATCTAAGTTGAATCTACATTATTAAGATTTTAGCACCTAAATCCAAATTAATTAAAGTAAGAGATATCACTCCACGAATTCTATTATATATGGTGCGTTTTAATGGCACCTCTTCATAATTCCACGACCACAGGTGGCATGCATAAAGATGTGCATGCAAGTACTCCAGCAGCCGGGAGTTTTGACTGTAGATTATATCGATTCTGTTTTCTCGCGTTTTGGCCATTGTTATGATTCAAACTTTGAAACGGAAATACAATTCAACAGCGTGTGTTTATCGTGAAGAACTACACGGACCAATTCTATTACCGACACACAAAAGAGCGTACCGTGATGGTCCTGATCGAAAGACAATTCTAAATTCAGTGGAAAAGCCCAAAACAAGATCAATTTTTTAACGTTTTTAAAACCTTCCTTTAAAGTGAGTTGACTATATTATTTGTGATATGAGGTGCAAATTTTAAAATTATTCATTCACATAGGTGTAGTTGGACTTCCAAATCCGTCTTCGGTCCTAAGTCAGAACCATTTTCAATGGTTTTTGCGGCACACTGTTTTGTTGGTCGGTCTCTCCACTCCAAAGCTATCTCTCCTCCTCCGTGCAAAACTCGACACTGGAAACATTTGACGATTTGGATTTTCTTCGATCGTCATCTGAGTACTTGTAGACTTCCAGAAACAGGTTTCATTGATTGACGTAGTATTTCAAAAATGCATTTGATTGTGGGATTTCAAAATTAAAAGTGAATTGTTTCAGCTTCTAAGAATGAAGATTTTCTCACATATTTCTAATTCCTATGGTAATTGTAAGGGTTTAATAAGTTTGGTCTGTTTTCTTATTTCATGATTATTTTCCCAAAAATGGAGGGTTACTGCTGATCTATCTACTTGTTTAAAATTTATGTTTCTTAAGCGTTTTCCTTTTGACGTGTATCTAAATTTCCAATATATGATCTATCACAATCTTTACACGTTATCTGTATATCCCGGATTGCCTTAGTTTTTCTATACTTTTGTTTAAAGGTTTATACAATACTGTTTTACATTAAATTTGTTATATGGTTACTAATTGTATATCTACTTTTTTTTGAAAATGTGTTTTAAGCTATTAAATGCCCATGGATGATTTGTAAACTTTTTAAGCATTAGATTTGGTTCATTTCCTTTCAAAGTACTTGTTTCTTTTAATATTTTAATATATTGCTTCTTTTTTAACAATTTATTAATTAGATATGAATCAGAACCATTATCTATGGCTATATCTAGTATATAATTATATTGTTTTTCAAATTTTTGTTTGCTCAAAGGGATATTAATTAATCTATGCGTTAAACTGTGAAAGATTGCATATTTAAATACTTTCGGATCATAATTATTATTTTTATACAATTGTTGACATGTGTTGATTCTCTATAAATTTCAAATTCCAAATATTTGTTTACCTCATGATTTTTGAGTCTAAAATAATTTTGTTTAATTTATGTTGTAAAATTAATAGATTCGTCTTGATTATTTAAGATGTTTAAGACAATTTGTATTTTATCTTTGGGTATTATAGAAAATACATCATTCATATAGTTATACCATAATTTGATATTTCTGGATGTTTATTTGTAACTGTTAATTCTAAGTTACTCATATATAGGTCAGCAAGTAACAGTGAAAGTGGGCTGCCCATTAGCAAACCATGTATTTGCTGGTAAAATATATTATTAAATTTATTATTAAAAGTTCTGTTCAATGCAGTTTACAGTAAGTGTAATTAATTCTTGTTTATAAGTTTCCTCCATACTAATTGTGAGAACCAACATTCTAATAACTGTGGAATCCTGTCCATAGGTATATTCGTAAACAGTGAAGAAATATCAAACGAAACAAGTAAATCCTCTTTTGCGATCTATAGAACCTTCATGTTATTTATTAAATCCATTTATTCAATACCTGAATTTTATATAAATAAACCTCGTTACGAGTACGACCACAAATTGTGTGGAAAACTGCAAGGTCACTAATTTTTAACAATTAAATGTTAATAAGATTTTGTCTTCATATAACAATATTTTGATTAAATTTAACTCCCTTTATTTTTTTTTTCCAATTACTGCGAATTTAAAAAGCAACGTTATAAAGCTTTTGCCCGAATTGTAAATATTCATAGTTAAGTTTGTGTGCGTGTGTGTTTATTATACGTATTTTTATGTATTTTAGTTGTGCAGGTGTGTTTTTATTGTGTTTCTACTTTCTATAATTGGACTTAGGTTTTGTTGAAAGAGAGTAAATAAATACTATAAATCTGAGCTTACCACCCCCACAGACTAAACTTGAAGTGGAGCTCTTGAAGATCAGAAATGGTGGAAAGTTTCTAGGAATGATCCATCTTTTATACACTGCCAAAATGTCCTGTTTTTCCGTTATATTATAAGTATAACGCATCTGCTGAAAAGAAATCATTCATATACTTTCCTCTAGCAAAAATTGAATACTTTGGGGATTTCAATTATCTGAATCTTCCAAATATTATCTACATCACTCGTTCCGATTACTATTTATATTAATACTGTGTGCTCCTTTGTCGCATTTTTAGCCTAATCTTCGCGATGAATTTTTCCCAACTGATTTCATGACTCAGTTGCTTATTACTTTTTTACTTTCTCTAACACCTATGTATCTACATACAATGTACATAGTAGCTAGAAAAAATATTATATTCCACTTAAAAAATCTATGTTGAGATTTCACCGGCAATGTACTAAGGTCCCCTGAATCAAAAAAAAAAAAAAAACACTTTTTAAAAAGGTCCATGTAAGTGTGTCTGTCTGATTGCCTGTCTGTTGTATGTGTGTGTGTGTTCAAAAACGAAAGTACCATTAAAAACTAAACTTTGTATTTGTATTTAGTATCTTCCAAGGATGTGACATGAAGATTTTAAAAAACATCACCCATCACAAATTACCCTTTACATGGAAAAATATTTGTAAATGTTTTTCTCAAAATGGCTCTAACGATTTTGATTAAAATGCCGTATATTAAATATATTTACATGAAAATAAAATGTATATTCTAAATTTTATTGAAATAGCCTCTGAAGACCTCTTTATTCTGAATGAGTTTTATAGAATTTTGCATAACGGTTAAACAAAAAACTTAATACACAAAAATGTAGATCTCGTTAATTTAGTCATATACGTTCTTACTTTCTCTACACGTACTATGTACATACTATATAGAGAAGGTATTGTAATGCACCCAAAAATTCGATACCGAGATTTCACCGGAAATACATGTTTTGGGTCTCCCTGAATCCAAAAAAAAAAAACATTTTTACAAAAAGGTCCGTGAGTGTGTGTCTGTGTCTGTGTCTGTGTGTGTGTGGTGTGTGTGTGTGTGTGTGTATCTGTGGACAGCATAGCTCAAAAAAGAAAAGACCGTTAAATACCAAACTTTGTATTTAAGACTGGTATCTTCCAAGGATGCGACACGAGGATTTTCAAGAAAATTCCCCCACCCCCAGCTACCCTTTACATGGAACTTTTTTCGAAAATTTTGATTTTCTTAAAAATGGCTCTAACGATTTTGATTAAAATATCAAATATTAAAGATATTTTCCTGACAAATAAAATGTATATCTTGAATTTTTTGGGAACAGCCTCTGAAGACTACTTTATTCTGGATGAATTTTGCGGAATTT
This sequence comes from Hymenopus coronatus, assembly GCA_030762935.1. Classification (NCBI taxonomy): domain Eukaryota; kingdom Metazoa; phylum Arthropoda; class Insecta; order Mantodea; family Hymenopodidae; genus Hymenopus; species Hymenopus coronatus. The sequence continues at coordinate 78,722,654 of CM060881.1, read as the reverse complement.
TGCATAACTGCTAAACCGTAAGAGATGGACAAAAACTTAACACACAAAAAATGTAGAACACATTAAAACACACAATTTATGCCATGTGTATATTTTTTCGTGGAGTTGATGGTTTTTGACATATTCCTTGTTTTTGGTTTCAGCCTTGAACAAATTATACTTTTCTCATAAAAATTCCTGTTCATACAAACAAAGGAACTTCAGTCACATAGCAATCTTTATGGGTATCAGTTTAGCCTATATTACTCCCTTATTTCCCTTCTACTTACAAGGAAGCAAGTAATAACACTATTTCTGCTATTTTTACTCGATTAAAATGAAGTAAATAGAAGCATAAGCTTTTTAACAATATTTTTTGCAGAGATGAAGAGAAAGTCATGTGAATGGAACACATAAGATTTTTATTATAGAGTTGACCGTTTTTCAGATATTCTTTTTCAGTTTTAAACTCTTAACTTTTTGCAAACGATACCATGCAAAGCGAATCGAACCTCAGTTGTTTCACATAGCGACCAGCTTTTAAAATGTTTGACTAACGCTTTAGCATAATATATTTCCTTATCTTTCTTCTACTTACAATGAAGCAAGTAAGAAGGCCAATTCTGCCAAGCTTGATCTCGATTAGCATGATGTAGATTAAATAATAACATTTTGTAAGAATAGTGTGTATTTGGAATAGATAGAGAAAGTTATGTGAACGGAAAACATAAGATTTCTTCTGTAGGCCAGCTTCCTGTACAAATTTTACCCTTTAAAATATTTTTTGGTAGTGTTTAAGGCCCACTTTTACTACTTGCGGCACCGCAGGCGATTACGATATTTAGTTCTTCATGCATACATAATAATCTTATGTTTCTTTAATCATTAAATGCGTTTTTATTATTCCTCTGTGTCCCCATTCTCTATTCTTTCTTAATTAGTCTCTCTTTTATTCTTTCGTTATTTCCTTTTATGATGTGTTTATTTTTCCCTGAAGTTATCAAATAATTTAACAGTTTTATTTTAGGAATAATTTATTTATATTGAATGTGAGATATGTTTTCCTCTTATGGTAATCCTATCGGTGAACCACCTATCACACCGACAAAATGCATTTTATACACATGCTAAGAGCTAAAAATCCCTTATGCACAGAACTAAAGATTCGACAGTCCACTACCAATAATAGCCACGTCTATAGCAAAAATGATGTATACAGTTACAGTACGTAGAACAGTTAAAATATTATTTGAATGTATAATTTTGTTACGTCTTATATAAGGGCTTGTACATTTGATTAAGAACCTTTAAATGTCTAACGAAGGCTTAAGTTAATACAAAAGACCATAAGAAGTAAACAAAGGTTACAATGACTGCCTCCGTGGTCGAGTGGTCGGCGAGCAGACATTACACCCGAAGGTCCCGGGTTCGATTCCCGGCTGGGACATGGAATTTTTCTTTAACCAGAATTATTCCCTATCCCCCACAGAGTCTGAAAATATGTATGTGTGTTTAAGGAAAATAAAACGATTTAAACCCAACGTTAAGAACCAACGGACAGCGAATTGTTCTTAATGCAAAAGCCCCCGATACGACCTTAGATGTTAAAGGGGGTTACATAAATGAAAAAAAAAGTTACAACGCGATCCATCTTGTATAAAGAGCTTAAAACCGACGTGCTATAAGGTGTCAGGCAATGGTTCGTACAGATATTTTGTGATTCAAGCAAAACAGGATGGCATTTCGAGAACTCACAATAGTCTATTTAAAAAAAAAGTGCACTGTTTGTTTGAACCATCTTCAATATTGCCTGTTAAATTAAGGCAGAAAGAAAAGGGCGGCGAACAGAACCGAACGGTATGTCCTCTAGGTTTGGGATAGTGTTTCTTCCTGATTGGTGCTAATCAGTGCGGCTAAATGTTACAATCACTTCTCCCATGTTTTGGATCAAGGAGAACACTTCTGACAAGGCTGTCGCCTGCCTTTGAACCCGGCTGCGTCACACTGCTCTGATCTCCTTACAAAAGAAATTAAATTTACTCCTTAAGGCTATCCACTTTATAAATCATTTCCTATAAGGTTCTTTTTTATCATATCTGGCAATTAAGGCAGCAACAAATACAGTTCTTTCTTTGTATTATATAATGTATATCTTCTGTAAATGCTAACTAGTCGTAAGCTGCAGCTCACTAACGAGTTGGCTCCGCGCTCGGGAGGTCCTAGGCTCGATTCTCGAGGACTGCTCACTATGTCCCTGTGTTTTTTTGGTTTTGTGAATGCTTAGTGGTTTCTCATCTACTACGAATTCCTTTCCTTCGTGAACCTTTCATTTCCCTCCAATGTACTTCTAGGTTTCGTGGCCTGAGGTGATGTAAGATGCTTACTCCTAAGGAAGAGTGCTCACCATCAACGGAAGTCTCAATGGCCTATCTGCCTGCGGCCGGTGTAGTAGCTCCCCTCACTTTATTCCTTCCTCCTGAGAGAGGTAGCCATAATAGATATCATATAGATCTCAGTACATGAGGTGTATACTCTATTCGTTGGCATATTCTATATTCATAATCTGTGCTGTAAACCAAGTTTTAAGAGTTTCCAAAGAGACATGCTTATACGAGTGAATCAACAACCTCTAGGTATCTGTGCGTATGCAAACCGCATATTATATAATTATCTGAAACTATCACAATCAACAGCTCTTTGTAATATGTTCAATTGTTTCTGCATTTAAGCAGCATTGATTATCAATATTAAGATATGTAACTAGGCCGCAGAAAGCTTAAAAATGTGTAATTTAAGCTCTGAAGCACACTTGGTTTGAACGTATCAGCAATTGTACTTATCAGCCCACGCAGCCCAGTGGCTTAAGGCTGAGAAACAAATAACGTGATCTCGAAGAGCGCCATGGTTATTTAATTTTTTTATATTCGGTTTTAGTAGCCTCAGTCCAAATGTTTAAAACCAATATTAATTATCAGCCCCCCATGGATACCAGTAACCAAAAATGAAGCTTGAGGAATCCCAGCTTACTCCTTGCTAAGCTTTGAGGGGAAGCCAAGAAACAATGAAGAAGGCTCCTCTAGAACTGATTACGGCTTCCAAATTGCTGGATACGCATACACATTGGTAATGATTATTTCGAAGGCCTGTAAAGCTTAAAACCGTGTATGTATGCTATGTTTATGAATTAAAAATAACTGTCAATATTAAAAACTCAATCCATTTATAATTTATTTTGCCGTACATCTTATTAATATAATTTATTTGTAACATTCTTAAAATAGATGATGAAAAAACTAAATAAATCTGAGTAGAAACAGAAGGGTGGGAAAAGTTGTAAGGGTTGAATGAATACTGCCACATCACAACATGATTCCACTATCGATTACCAAATTCCATCGCCTCAGGTTTGCGTGAGAAGGCAAAACACGCATATGCACATAATTATGTATTAAAACGCAATTTTGGGCTGCAGGGTAGCCCATTATGTAACTTAGAATCAGTTATTAGTAAACAGCTTTTCATCACCGTTTTATTATAGATGGTGAAAGAGATATAGATGTCTAAAGCCTAAGAAACGATTTTAAATTATACTGAATAGAATATTATGATTATATTTTTCTCTTCATAGATAGCAAAATGAAATTGGAGCAATAAACAATTTAGATTTCATCTCTGCTACTTTGCTAGGCAAATTCGGTAACGCAAGTTCCATCAAACTGTAGCTTTAGTACTGCATTACGATTGGGTACTCGAAGCCAAGCGTCATTTTTCTACTGGAATTGTGTTTATTTACGTTGTGAATTGCAGGACCGCCAACTGCCGAATACCGTCCCGCACGTAAGTCTATCATGAGGTTGCTTTTAAGCACGCACAAAAACCATCGCCCTGGGCTGGGTTTGAACGCACGAACATGAATTGGAGTGTTTTGAATAACGTTTGCTACATTTACGTTAATTAAATTATACCCATCTATAGTTTAAAATTAACTTCATCGTAACATTCAAACGTTGAACTACAGGTACCAATGTATTTACACAGTTAAATTTCCATCTCAAACCAAAGCTGTTGCCTGGCCCTACAACTCTAAAACATATGAGATGAAACAAATAAAAGGAAATGATTGATATAAGAGATGATGGACAGGAAATCCGAAGTACAAGAGGAACCACCCCAATAATAGCCTACCGATTTGTAGGGCGAAGGCATGGTCTTTGTAGCCGGTTCGACAGGAATTGAACTCGAAACCTCGCTATTGCGAGCACACTTACCGCGGAGCTATTTCAGTCAGTTACAACAGGCCTAAGTTCCTCCATTTGACGGTACCTTACTAACACTGCTTGATAATGAGTTTTCAGCAGTTAACTGCAAGGTGTAATGCAAACAGATACGATTAATTTATTAAAATAGAGTAGATAGCAAACACTGCCCGAACATTCTTGATTCACAAAAACAAAGAAAAACTTAGAATACAGCTTGAAACTAATCACTGATTTTAATCTCAGTGATTTGGGTGGAGTTTTTATTCCTGCTGATGTTTATGCTTTCAGTACCCCAACCATTCTGCGCTACAGATATTCAAATATTAATGGTATATAATGGCATATACCAAGAAAAGTGTCATTAATGCCATTGCTGATGAAGCGAATTTACGAACTGGCTCTCTAGAGGCAGAAGATCCTACTAAATAAAATGCAATTCTGATGTAGCGACTTGAATACTGGCTCTCTAGTGGCACTCATTTATATTTGAAGGGTCTGATTAGGTATCATATCTATGCAGTGATATACTACATGATTGTACGTCACTCTTATCTTGACACACAAAACGATAATTATTAGTTCATTATACTCAACCATAGACAACAAGGTGTGATGTGTTCACATTCAACTTGTCGGCAATGAACAGAGCAATAGTTGAACGTTGTTTTACCGAGATGGGAGGAGGTTGGGAAGGCTGGTTGCATTCGTAATCCAGAGCACTGTGGTTTGCTTTCTCACCCGCAAATCATCACCGCTCTTCCTAGATAGAGGAAGCTACTTTCTGTATATCAAAAACGCTCTTTCTATGTAGAGGTCACTCGCTGTCTTCTGCAAACGATCACCGCTCTTTTTCCCTTGAGAGCATTATGACTTCAATGTAGGCTCACCAGTCAGCTATATCATCATTCTTTCTCTTTCGGCGCGCAGGAAATCATTGATAAAAATAAACACCCAGTATTTGATTACACTCATACTTCCAAATTTCTTGGAAAATGCATGGCAAAAAGGATGGCATTATGCGAAGAAAACTGAACAAATATGCCAATGACTTGCGTACAAGAATGAAATATAATAATTGTAGGCTCATTAAAACTAGCTGCTTATTGGATTGAGGAGCATTTGAGGAAGTCAGATTTATACTTTTCTCAAATAATGTTTCTAAAGGAGATAGAACGTTTCGATATAATGGCCCCATTAGTGCATTGAATATGAAATGCAACATGCATATGAACTTTTGTTTTACAATTAAGTGCCCATGGGCATATTATGCCATGTCGTTGGCACCTAAATTCAAGAACTGTTTTGTATTAACATAATCAAATGTTAGAACATAATCAAATGTTAGAATTCAAAATGTTATCATGCCATTACAGAAAATTATCTGTTAGAGCTCACTGAAACACTTTAGCATACCACTGTTGGTCTGGCCAAAGCCGCAATCTGAAATGGTGACTGACAACCATTTCTCTGAATGTGGAACCAAATAAATTTCGTCAAGGACAAAGGTCGGTTTTAGTGAGTTTTCAGCGAAGCGCTAACTTGAACAAGGCGTCGCCGGAAGCGTGCCTCCAGAGTCAGAGTTAAGCGTTTTGAAGCGGCAGCCGCCGCCCCGGCCTGATCCAGTAAGACTATCCGACCCTCTGTTTCTTAATAATGATGTGCTGTAGATGGACAGGTAAACTGCAATTCATAATACGAGACCTGTCCTCAAGTATGGATTTTCCAATCTAGAGGATATTATGTTTCTTGTATTCCTCCAGAAACCACGTTGGTCTGCGTATCATAGGTGGTTAGGCGCTGGTCTTGCAATACCAAGGTCGCAGGTTCAAACCAGCCCAGCACGATGGTTTTTAAGTGTGCTTTAAAGCGACAACCCCATATCAGTAGATTTACTGGTATGTAAAAGAACTCGTGGTTGATATGAACCTGGCAATTGAAAGTGCCATTATCAAACAAAATATTTTATGTAACTTTAAAAACCACACAGTACCGAAGATGGAATAGACCAAAATACTTATGGTTTCCATTTGGGAAGTTTCAATTCCCGTTGGACACACACTTTGACTTTAGACTTTTTCAAAAGAATGCTGGGTTTGATTATAGAGTATCACGAATTTAGTGTACCTCATTTCTTTGTTATTGTGTTTCAGGATTGCAGCACATGGACTGGTTCACTGCAATGGGGCTTTGGACTTTGCTCTATTTAAAGAATTCTTCCTGACACGTAGATGGACCACCGGTAGCATGCCCTCTGAATGATGCGAGACCGTCTGCTCTCCATGATGAGTATGTTCATGGAGGGCTAGCACCTTCCTCAGAACAGGCATAATTTTTAGAGACACCACCTTCATTATTGTTACTAACCGTTACATATATGTGACTACTAATGTGATAACCATTAAAACAAATTAATTAATCGTTACTGGTAAATGCTACGTGTAACCGTTATCGCACTGTAGCCGTAACAACCATAACCGTTATGCAAAAATAACTGTTCAGCCTAGTGTATTCTCTTGCTTTCCTTGTTTCTACATGGAAATATGTAGTAAAACCATTCTGCTAATGTTTATCTCAACTAGCATGAAATATAACAAGTTGTTTTTTTGTTGTTGCTTTTTTTTTTTGTTTTTTAAGCATATTTTGTTGCAGAATAGAATTTTAGAATAAGCTCTGCTTGCAAGTGAATATGTGTGTGCGTACGTGTCTATGTGTATGTGTAAAAAGCATAATTAAAATATGAAAAGTCGAATAAATACCAAACTTGGTATTTAAGTTCACTGTCTTCCAAGGATGAAACACGAAGGTTTTAAGAAAATGTCCCCATCCACAACTACCATTTGCATGGAACATTTTCCGACACTTTGATCTTCGAAAACTTCTAACTAATTTAGTTGTAATACTACTTATTAAGATATTTACATAACAATATATATATATCTCTTGAATTATTTGGGACTATCCTCTGAAGCGCTCTTTGTTGAAAGAAATTTGCATAATTTGTTATTATAAGTTGTATATGTTAAGCCATAGCGTATTACACACAAAACATTAAAATCAATTTAAATAACCTAAAATAATTTTTGTGACATAGACCATTCCTAAGACATCCGATATTAATGGTTCTGATTGTTCAATACTTAGCAATTGCTTTCAAATCCAGTCGATTTTTAGTTGTTTCTCGTTTGTATGAAAAAATAATGTATAACGTGCAAAGATTTATCTCGATTAAAACAGACAGATACAAAATTAATTTTAGTAAGAATAACTTGTATTTCCATTAATACAAGTTAGATGGTAGAGAAAATCATGTGAACGTAACACAAAAGTGTTCTAGATACGCATACATTGTATATATTTGCTTATATCACTATATACACGGTTTTTATATTACTATATACGTTGTGGGATATTGTAGAGGCCTGTAGCAGCAGTAGATGGCAGTTCACATGTTGGAATATTCGTGCACAGGTGTATGTGCTATAAAGTTATTTTTAGGTACATTATTATTATTATTATTATTATTATTATTATTTAATCACTTTAAAGTTTTAAATTTCAATTTGAATCTAAATTCTGAAAAACACATAACATATTCACTCAAAGAGATTGCATGTTATTTCATTTTAAACAACTTACACACAATTTCACTTCAAATGTCGCAAAGCTTAGTTAAAACATAAATTTGGCAGATATAACTATTTTTTCAATATATAAGTTTTTTCTTATTACTCCTGATATAAGGCTAATTGTATTGTTACATACGCTGATAAATGCCTCCATTTTCTAGTCGTGTAAGTGTACGGACGCAGTCAATCAGAGGTTTTTTTCTGTGGAGGTTGTGATGTCTGCAGCGCTGTGCTTGTAATTTTGGCATGAATTTTGCATGGAGACATACGACGCACTTTCACCATCAATATAGCCCGAGGTGTAACCGGTCCGAACTGGCCACGCATAGCGTCTGATCGCTTAACTGAGGTTAATTGTCCTTCCATCGAACAGAACCCCATTCCCACGTCGCACATATCAGTTTGACCTCTGGGTGCAATAATACTTGTAAATAGAGGGGTGTGCTCTCCAATATTCTCAGAGCAAGGCTGCCACGCTTCAAGCACTAAATCTCCCAAAGGAGAAACTCACTACCATGGTTGTCCATGATCTCAACCAGTGTCAATAAGAAGTTAGTGAACCTCCAGAGAGAAAATGATAGCCTGTGGCTACTGTTTAGTTTCCCGCTCAGGCCTCAGTTTGTGCAGAAATAATAGCAACCAAGTCTGAGCTTGCACTATTTTTTGTCTTTGATAACATGCAAATTGATAAATCTGTATTTATTGCTAAATTTATTCCCGAACACGTGCGTGTGTAATATATCTAGATTAAGCTTTTCATCAATGCTTTATGTTCTAATATTTATTAACATTCTGTATATATGAAAAATTCAAACAATCGAAGCCTCTTAATGTCGACATTTTTAGTGTAATATAATATGATTATTGAACAGAAATAACATTATAATAGGATCAATAATATATATATATATATATATATATATATCGTAATTATGTTTAATTATGTTTACCCCGGTTTTCTGCGGATCCGGATATATTTTAATGGTTTCAAAAAGTAATTGTAATTGGTGTGTTATTATACTAAAAGAAAGGTAGAAAGAAAGAAAAAGAAAAAAATGACCTAAATGTCTGTCAATTACAACCATATATATACACAGTTATACAAAATCCATTCAGGCTATTCATAGAAGATGTATGTTGCCACGGCGACAAGCGGCTGCACCAAGCGTAATGCTTATCCCACAGATATATCACGAGCCTACAGCGTCGTCACATGACGCCTTACGTGCGCTTCAACTATGTGTAATGTTTAAGTTGGATGTTATGGGATATGGAAGGAAAGTTTATAAGCTCGACTTAGTTCTGAGTATCGGGATTTATTACTTGGACCGCACTTAGCCGAAAGGTGGTGAAAGGCTATATCTACTTGAAATGAGACACTAAAGAGAGAGATGGTGATGGCTGCCTTGTTAGAAGATGATGAGCTTTAAATGATGATGATGATGATCATTACAAATAGCTTACATGTGCATATCCCTGTTGTCTCGGAGAGCATAGTCTGTCTTCCGACCTATCGTTTACATTCTTGATGTTTTTAACTTCTTAAATAAACTGTCTGTAGGAGGATGAACCGGTGTGGAGCATGATAGTAGTACTGACATAGTAAACGTGACCTTGAGTCACATTTCTAGGTATTCTAAAAAGATTGAGAAATGGGAGGATTGACATCGGCAGAAAGCAAGCACTGTTGCAGAAAAAGCTAAGACATGGGAAACTATATTTCCTCTAGCCAACGGAAAAGCAACATACCTAAGCATCTATCTTAAAGCCTAGACCAAAAATAATCTGTCATTTCTCATACTTATATGGAATAATTCTATTCCTACAAAAAATATAAGTGCCAAAATCTAACCATCACAATATACATTTTATTAGTGGTTCTAATATCTTAAACATATGGTAGTTTAATAAAAACAATTTGAACAGCTTTTATCAAATAAAATACAATCAGGTTTATATTTCAGTTAGGGGGTAGTTTGCGACCGAGAATTTCTTGAAAATCTTTTTGTTGTAGCCTTGAAAGTTGGACAACATAGCATTTGATTAATAATCGAGACAGAGAGAGACAGAGAAACACAAACCACACATATTCTTCGATCAGAGTATTTTAGGACATCAAAGGGTTAAGTAGGAAACCGATTGCCTGTGCCCAAGTCCGTGTGTCAGGACTTTGTGTTAGCTATCGTGCAGCCATGTGACTTCCTTATCTCCTTCTATCGCTGTCTCAAAAGACTCTCACCAAACGAGTCTTTTCTAAAAGTGCCTTTTTAGCTTCAAAGTGTATAAAAACAGGTATTTCCGATTAAATCTGGGGGAATACAACAAAGAAAGAAAGAGAGAAAAAAAGCGATTTCCAGAAACTGCAAATTATAAACATATACATTCTAAACGAGGAAACTTCAAAGCGTACTCATATATGCATCACACCGATCACAAAAGCCTGGCTAGCTTCACCACACTAGGAAAAAAGTAGAATAACTACGATGTTTGAAATTAATTTTTACTGATATATCCGTGGGCCTCAGATTTATTATTATTATTATTATTATAAATAAAAAGAACGTCTTTCAGAAGATGACAATTTTCCAGCGCACTTCCACGACTCTGATGTTAGATTAATATTTTGACTTACCTTTCAAATAACACTGACTTGCTGGCCTGGATTATTTCAAATCATTTCCGTGCTAGGTTATATTATTATTATTAATAGCCTGGATTATTGCAGTTTATAAGGGCGTGAGAAACCATTCTGGTACGTTTAATTTAACTAATTATTCACTCTTTTACACATAGGCTATAAGGTGCTGTTAAAACATCCTGTACGCACACATTAGACTTAAGATTCTACGTTTCCATGTTAACCAAAATTGTCAACAAATATTTGCCGAGTGCTTCCGCTTACATAATCAGATCCGAATAATGCTTTTGCTTGCCAAGTACTTCCTTATTTCCTCCGCGCTTTCTCTTTTCCGTTTTTATAGAACTGCGACTTAAATGCCGAGTAAACAAGCTTAAACGTAATAATTTGCTATCTAAGATGGCTCACTTGTCCTGTACATAGGTTATACACTTGTTTTGAATTTCCAAGACCTCCAGTAAAGCTGTGATTATTATTACCAATACAATGTTTTTTCTCCTTTCATGCTAGTCACATGCGATCGTAGATTAATTAACGGTTGGTTGATTCTGAGCTGTATAAACAGATCACTTGTTACAATTAATCGAGGAAATAAATGTACGTAAACTACGCTTTTAAACTGGATATTTGCATTAAGCTATATGATACAACTGCACTTAATTATCTTATTCTTGTTATTTATTTCAAACTTAAGGTACTAAAGCATCTGTGAAATTTGGAAAAATTCACAAAATGTAAGAAATCCTGTTGAAATGTATACCAGTTATTATACACAATAGGAATCATGTTTGTAATGTTTCAAAATTCTAGCTTGCATGATTATTTAAATAATACATTTTACTGTCTAAATGCAATGTTATAATAAAATATTTCATATGATGCATTTTTAAAAATATTCATATAAAAATTCAAACGCTACAGAAAATGAGTTAAAATATATCTATTATGTATGTCGGATTCTTTATTAACCCCTAATTATTATGTATAAAATTATTTTGATCGTTGTTAATTGGAGCTTTATTTCTAAGAAATATATGTGCTTTTCTTTAATGGACTTTGTGATGCACAACACAAAGTTTGGAAAAATTAAAAACTATTTGCATCGTATGGAGCATTTTGAGTAGGGAAAAAAATCTGCAAAAATGCAGAAAACAAGTTTTAAAGTTGCCCATGCCTATTAAAAATATATAAGGATGTTTTTATAGCTATTATAGCTTCAGTTAATCGTTTTTAAAGCTGTCGAAGATATGTTTTCTTAAAATTTAGAATTCTTGTTATTCTATTATGAAAAAATATTTTTAATTATTCACAGTGTTTGGTAAAATTTCACAGATGCACCGGCTTAAGATTTATTAACTGTCAACTTATAAACTCTTTCACGAAGAATAGGATCATGAAAAGTTTGAGTAAGGCAACGATGCTCAGGAATTGCTGTTTGATTCAATTTGCAAGGGACCGGATACATCGTTCCACTGACATGCTCTTTTAAAATTCTGCCCGTCCCACTGCTGCTATAATAGAGAATCATCATAGTCCAACAGCAGGGTATAGGTTACTTCGTCCAATAAGCACATCCAGATTTACTGAGCCGGATGCTCCGCGATAACGTGTCAGACTGGCATATGGGAGGTCCCAAATTCGATTCCCATCCGGCCACTCTTTTTGTGGTTTACCTAGATCAGAACTATCACTTTCATGTGCCCTACATTTCCTTTCATCTATTTCACCTCATCTGTTTAAGAGCTGTAGGACCAGGTGGTGACGGTTGATGTAGTGCGGTTGGACGGTGGAATTTACATCGTCACTTCCGATCACTCCTTCGTTTACTCCCAGGTATCACATTGGAAACAAAAGGCTCACTGTGGCCTGCGTGTGGTGCAGTGCTCCAGCTACTGCAGGTTCCTCGATCTGACTACTAATTCCTAACATACAAGTGTGCAATCTTCCACGAACCTGCCAATGGTCTATCTTCTATGTCCTCCCATCATTCTATATTCAGAGAAGTAGGAAAAAAGTCAAGTGTCTTAACAATATAATGGGTTAAAATTTGCTACAGGAATGATTTCCATACTCGATATACAGCATTTGCCTAAATTATCCCTTCGGATTGTAATGAAGATACAATTAAAATAATCTCAGTAATCGTATGTGGCATAGGAACATCACATGGCCACAAATCTCAGAACCATAGAAAAATTAAAGGTAATATTCATGAAAAAGCAGTAAGTATTACTAGGTTTACACTGTCGAGATTAGCATGTGAAGCTCTTCATACTCATAAAGGATTACAACTGATATTATCACTAACGCATACTCACATGGGAGGCTGGCTCGAGAGCATTATCATAAGAAATCACAAATATGCAGCGACTTTTACTCAACTTAAGCCATGATTACACTCCATTGGAAAGAAGCCAACTATGAGCTAGACATCGGGTAACTCGTCGTGAAGCACATGAATTCCACAACAGGATCTGCCGAACAAAGAGGTACCACACCTCGAGTCAAGACTAATATGCTCATTGTGATCAACCACATTATCGAACCTTGTGGAACTATGTAAAAATCTGTTGTTTTCCATTCACGTGAATCTACGTCATGCTAAACCAGATAAACATTTGCAGAAATCGCCTTATTACTTGTTTCCTTGTAAGTAGGTAGAAGGGAATTAAGGGAATACACTGGACTAAAGAGATAGTAAAATCTTTTAAAAACCGGTCATTATATGAAACAATTGAAATTCCGTTCTCTTTGCTTGCCTGGAGTAAACAAAGGAGAGACGAAGCGAAAGACGACTTCCCGTTTGAGAAAAGTTTAAATAGCTTAAAACTGAAATCAATAACACGAATATCTCGGAAACAGTTAACTCTACCCCCCCCCCCCAAATTAAATGACATAAATGTGGGATTTAGCGAGATCTACACTTTAATGTAATAAGCTTTTGACTATAGGTATTTCTTACCAACTATAGTTTACCAACCATACAAAAGTTATACAAAGGTCATCCAAAATGAAGAGGTCCTCAGAAGCTATTCGCAGAAAATTCAAGACATACATTTCGTTCGTCATAAAAAATATTAAGCACATGGTATTTTAATTAAAATCTTTAGATGCATTTTTCTTAGAATATAAAAAGGTTCGAAAAATGTTAAATGTAAAGGATAGTTGGGGGAGGGGGGGATTTCCTGAAATTCTTTGTGTCGCATCCTTGGAAGATACTGAACTTAAAAACCAAGTTTACATTTCATTTTTAGTTATGCTGTCTCCCCTCCACACACACACACACACACACACACACACACGGACCATTTTCTAAAAATGCTTTCTTATATTCGGGACCCTAAAACATGTATTTCAGGTGAATAATTACAATAGAATGTTCGGTTTAAATGAAATACCTTTTCTATCCACTATGCACATTGTAAATATGCTAGGATTCAGAGAATCCTAAAAAAATGTATTTCCGGTGAAATCTTTGTATCGAATTTTTGGGTGGAATACAATATCTTCTCTATCTACTATGTACATTGTACATATGTGCTACAAAAAGTAAAAAGGAAAGCATCAAAAAGAAAGTTCTTTATATGAATAACAACAACAATATAAAACGCGCGCATTTTCCCGTTTGATTAAAGGTTTGCAGTACATACTAAAATTGCTCCAGTAAGATGAAATTGCAGTGAATACACTGAGCACCAAAGTTTGCTTCTGATTATGCAGCAATTTCCATAGGAAGCTGAAGGTAAATGCTATTCTTGAAACTAAAAGTTAGAATGCAAATTAACAGCTTAATATTATGCGTTAAAGAGCACACATGTTTAATATAACTGGTATAAGAACGAGAAGACCACCTGGGTATGTAGTGGTAGCGTGTCTGCCTCATATTCAAAAGGTCGTGAGTTCGAATCTCGGATAAGGTTTTTTCGGGGTTTTAGTAAGCTCCATGAATCCCGAGATCATTTGAGTATCATTTCACCAATTTCATTCATCGTCTGATATGACTAACCAGGTTAAAGGGCGTTAAACCACAAAAAAAAAAAAAAAAGAACGAGAAAAACGAATTCTATATGGAGTCTGTAGCTATAATGAGCTGCACAATGTTTATTTCTAAATAAAATCTGTGAAGTGACTAAAAACGACACACTCGTGAGCTATCAATCAAACAAACTCTGAACATGATATAAAAGTATTCACTACCCAATTTTTATTATTGTACTTCACTTCGTGAAGGTAACTATGCTATATTTCTCTCTTTTAATTTTCTTACATTTTTAGGGTCGAAGAGCCATGTGATATAGATGTACCCATACGGCAATTAGCGGTAGAATTTGCTCAGGGGAAACCACGTGCACATGCAGGCGAATTTACGAGCTAGAAATTCCACTGATGAAGAAACCACGTTTAGGGTGACACAATATGCGGATATGACGTGATGGAAATTGAATTACGTCGCATTGTTCCATTATAACCCTTTTGGCTACACTGCTTCTAACGGGGTGCTGAGTATGGCCACAAAAGAATGGAGGTCAAGTATCCAATATGCGCGTACCTTTTCTTGGACACTAGTTTTACGGGGAAGCGAGGAACTCTCCCACCTGTCTTTCCACAGTGTTGTCAACGAAAGAAATTCCCTTTTTTTTAGGCCATCAGCCATTATGACCTATACATTATCCAATGTACCGCAAAATAGCTGAATTAAAGAAACATAGCGGCGTCTATGTGCGTAAACTCCGGGATCTACAGACAGAACGAAACCTTAGTACCTACTGAAGTCATTATATGTAAAGGTGTGTAGCGTACAAATCTCAATATTATCACTCTTCTGTGCTTCCCAAATTCTGCCGAATGAAGACTAGGGATCCGAACGCCCAAGAAAAGGTGTTTGCATAATACTACTGTCACTACTATCATATTTTAACATCTCTAATACAAAACAAAGACTATGCTGAACGATGGGATGAGAAGGTAGTGTTCTGCTCAAGACCAGACATTGGTATAAAATAATTCCAATCGGCTATGAGGGAGTAAAGAGCGCTAGATCAATTCTTTGAGTTTGTGTGTGTGCAGTTTTCTTGTTTTCTATTTTATGTTGCGTTTATTATTTCTTACATTGTATACTTACATTTTTATTTGTTTCGTGTAATGTTGCAGTACTTTTGCTGCTTTTAAATAGAATATCATAAAAATTCTTGAAAATGTAGCTTCTTTCTTTTAAGTGTAATGACATTTACTTAGGACAAATAAAAAACCGTGCATCGCATAGCTAAAAGGTTTATGCTTGTCATTTAGCATTTAATCAATGACCACCGTATATTGTAGATGGAATGTTTTAATATGTAAGCCATGATAGGACGTGTGATCCAACGAAATAAAATAATAAAGCAAAATTAGACTTTCTCAATCCTGGAGAGAATTTACAGTAGTTAATACTTAATGCTTACATTTCATTTGTAAGCTTCAGCCATACAAAGCAATAATAATCATTAAACATTCCATAAACAAGTACATCACATTAATCTGAACTTCACCAGCTATAGACCTCATTTCATTTGACTATCTGTTGATGGGCTGCTTTAAAAACGAGTTTTGGTGGCTTATCTGACAAACCTATAATACGGAGTGTTTGCCCTGTAAGAACCTGTAAAATCCAACACATGGCGGGGAAATAGAAAGATAATTAAATATCGACGGTTTTTAGTAAAAAATGAATTTCTTTTGTATGGCTTAGATTTAGAAACTGAACGCTCGCTTTTGTCCCTTCCCTATCCTAGGTTTTTTGGAGGTTCTATACTTCACCATATACTCTTTTGTTTCCCATTTTACTATGGGTATACGTATTGGCATCCAGTATACATTAAGGGCACGCTCTTTTAACCGAATTCGCGTAATTGTTGAAAACATTCATTGAAAAGTAGTACATTCAGTTACACAAGTGTGCAAGGGTTTAGGTTTACGTAAGGACGAGGCTCTCTGAACATTGAACCGGACATAGGTACTTCTGTCCTTCCTTAGTGTCCCCAGGGAGCGAGGGATGAGGGGAGACAGCCGAAGGACGAATTGATTCAGATGAGACGGGCACAACATTACGGGGTTCTAGGTAACACATGGAATACTTCCGATGCCACCCGGTCCCTGCTCACGAGCCCAGAGCCTCTGGTGGATCCCAGAATGAGCGCCATGGCCCAAAGGCGTTACCGACGACGACGCCAGGATAAACCTTTACAGTACGCAACGCGCCGCAACGCGCCGCAACGCGCCGAACACCTTCACCTGATCCTACAACCGCAAAAGAGATGAATAGGAAATGACGGGAACAGGAAATGGTGGATCAGAAACTTCGGGGAATGTAAAGAACCTACTCAGAATTCGCCTGGCGACCCGGGGAAATCCCCGAAAAATAAACCGTGGGCAAAAAGGCCGGCCAACGCGAATGCGAATCACATACGAAAACGCCTAATCAGTTTGATCGGTAGAAGTGTATATACCTTTTTGATGATGCACGTATATTACTAAGTTCATAAATGCGTTATTATGAAATATTTATGTGAATAATTTTCACGGTTGGTAGGTCAAGTTGCAGGTATTAGAGCCTAAGGCATGCTCTAGATTTTATGGACCAAATGAATCATGGCAGACACTGACACATAGAAATAAGGTCAGCAACATACATGACGATATAATGGAATGGGATACAAAGAACAATTCTTGCTATTACACGAGAAAATAATTGCTTACTAATAGTCACCTGACTTGTTTTGCTATTAGCGTTTATTACTTTCTCTACACGTAATATGTACATAGTGTATAGAGAAGGTATTGTATTGCACCCAAAAATTCGATACCGAGATTTCACCGGAAATATATGTTTTGAGACCCCCTGAATCTAAAAAAAGCATTTTTAGAAAAATGTCCGTGTGTATGTGTGCGTGTGTCTGTGGGCAACATAACTAAAAAATGAAAAGACTGTTAAAAACCAAAGTTGGTATTTATGTTTGGTACCTTCCAAGGATGCAACATGAAGATTTTCAAGAAAATCCCCCACCCCAAACTACCCTTTACATGGAAAACATTTCGAAATTTTTGAATTCCTTAAAAATGGCTCTAACGATTTTGATTTAAATATCGTATATTAAAGATATTTACCTGACAAATGAAATGTATATCTTGAATTTTCTGGGAATAGCCTCTGAAGCCTACTTTATTCTGGATGAATTTTACAGAATTTTGCATAACTGCTAAACCGTAAGAGATGGACAAATCCTTACCACACAAAAAATGTAGAGCACTTTAAAACACACAATTTATGATATTTGCAGTTTTGTTGTAGAGTTGATCGTTTTTGAAATATTCCTTGCTTTTGGTTTCAGCTTTAAAAAAAAATATACTTTTCTCAGCCAGGATTTTGTGAACTCGTGTCCATACAAACAAAGGAAATTCAGTGACACAGCAACCAGCTTTTGACTACCACTTTAACCTATGGTACTCCCTTATTCCGCTTCTACTTACAAGGAAGCAAGTAATAAGACTATTTCTGCCATTTTTTTCAGATTAGCATGAAGTAAATAGAAGTATAAGCTTTTTAAGAATAATTTGTTGCAGAGATGTAGAGAAATTCATGTAAATGGAACACATCAGATTTTTTTTATAAATAATCTAAAATGATCATAGAGATGATTATGCTTCTGCTAACTTCCTGTTTATTCTGATAAGATATAAAGCCTTATCTAAAACATATTTTGTTGTAGGTACACAAAAACACTATTCAGAAGGTTTCTTAGAAGAGACCAGGAATAAGAAAAGAACGGCCACAATCTTTTCGTGTTTAAACCATAGAAAAAGAAAGAAGAAAAATAGAGAATGAAAGAAAGAAAGGCCCACCTGGGTTGTGTACGGAAAGCGTGTCTGCCTCACATTTAACCTGTTGCAAGTTCGAATCTCGCTTAGTGAGTTATCGGATAAGGTTTTTTTTCGAGGTTTTCCCTTATTCTGAGAAGACGAATGTCGAGTAACTTTAAGCTCCAGGGACCCTGAGATCATTTGAGCATCATTTCACCAATTTCATTCATCGTCAGATATGACTATCTAGTTTAAAGGACGTTAAGCTACCACAAAAAAGAAAGAAAAGGAGTGAAAAAATACTCCTAGTTGATATCATATTGCATTTTAATTAGACACACATATTTGTTCCCTCGGGCGATGGTAGCGCAGCTACTTACCAAGCGGGAGCTCCGGGCTTGATTCTTGAGACAAGGAGGCCTTGTCCGGGTTGCACTCAGCCTCATGAGATCGCTGGGCTGGCGGGGGAGGGGGATCTATTGAGTAACTAGCTAATTAAGGAAACCGGTGCGGACTCGGAGCGCTAACCAAGTCGCACTCTCGAGTTCTGCGCCCCATTCGAGACGCATATAATGGGCAGAGGTGGGCAATGCAGCCGCCGGACGGTAGATCTTGGCCCGACTTCAGGTTATGCACCGCGGAGTTTAGTGTTTTCGATATATTTGTATTTCTATTTACAGAAAAGTCTAGATGCGCGCACATTTTATGACTCTTCCTCATATTTAGCATTTTAAAAAAACGATTGAGACCATTTTTGAGAAAGTAAGAAATAATAAAAACGCTTACATGCATAAAGAATTGTTTGGGTTCGGAGAGTTCATAACCCTTGCAACGTTAAAATGTTACCTCACTTAAATATACGATTAAATGAGTATATTATGATTTTGGATTTTGACTGATACAGGCAATGACAAACACACAACTAGGCAGATTAATTAACAGATGAACCACTTTATAAACTGCATGTTTTATCTCAAAATACCTCAAAAGCGAATTTTCAGTGAAACGCAGATATCCAATATTTGAGTAGAATACCCAACTTCCTGGATCTTGCAGTAGAGCAATTAAGCACAATTTCTTTGTCGTCTAGGCGGCTGGACTAGTGAGTTATTTTTAGTTACGTTGGTAACACATTTCTTATTTCACATGGCATGCAGTTGTCTGGCTTTGAATCATGGAGTACATACTAAACTCTGACCAACATTGCGTTTCTAACACTCAGTGTCAGATGCATGACGTCAGCACGAACAGCTGAATAAAATCAGCTATAGTATTTATGCCAAAGGAAAGCTCTCGAAGGATACTATCGTAATTCAATCGCCGTAACTGGCATTTGCCGACTGAATGACGCACTGCAACTTTAAGTGCCGAGGGCTGGGCGTGAATAATTTAAACTGATCAGGAACAGTCTCGTGTCAGTATGCCACTATAGTTGTAACTGATCTTAGTTTGTAATTCATGAAATATTTATTGCATACGAATGAAGTCCAGCTTATATTAGTGATAAGCAATTGGATTCTAAAATACTAATAAACATATAAGCACATCGGTTCAGTATCGAGACTGATAAGCTTAGACGGGTTGTGGCACTGACTCGAGAACGGAAGTCTGTGATTCAAATCCCATCAGAACCGTCTTTATTGAATGAGGTTTTTCTAGAATTTTCTCATCCTCAAATGCTGGGAAGGAGCCATAAATGTATTCCTGGAATGCTTCCTTTGCAAATTTATTGTCCTAATTATCATTTCATTTATCTTCAGTTCCACCGCCTGTATTGCCGTATACAACAAGAATGAGCACTAATCACAACCAATAAGTATCGATTGCTTTCTGTGCGGAACTTTAAGGGTTCAATTCTGCTTGGACGATGGCGGGATCTAGAACTACGGCAGAAGAAAATTTGACATACCAGGGTAACCAGTTATGACCCTATCAGTTGGGAACAAAAATCGCACTTATACTACTCATATAATTAGAGGTTTTTGCAATGCCATGCCATCCTCTCACATCATATGCAACACTTGTAATCTAAAGTGTATAATAATAGTTGGCTTTACAATGCTTGAATCTAGATAGGTAGATAGATGGGCCTTGTACTGAACCGGTGGTTTTATTGTACCTATTCCCTTCGAGGGGTCGCCCCAGGAGGGAGGGATGCGGAGAGAGGAGACACCGGGGTCGAAATCAGGAATAACGACACAGCAATTATAGAGTCCCTACAGCAATTATAGGGTCCCTACAGCAATTATAGAGTCCCTACAGCAATTATAGAGTCCCTACAGCAATTATAGAGTCCCTACAGCAATTATAGGATCTCTACAGCAATTATAGAGTCCCTACAGCAATTATAGGGTCTCTACAGCAATTATAGAGTCCCTACAGCAATTATAGGGTCTCTACAGCAATTATAGAGTCCCTACAGCAATTATAGGGTCTCTACAGCAATTATAGAGTCCCTACAGCAATTATAGAGTCCCTACAGCAATTATAGAGTCCCTACAGCAATTATAGAGTCCCTACAGCAATTATAGGGTCTCTACAGCAATTATAGAGTCCCTACAGCAATTATAGGGTCTCTACAGCAATTATAGAGTCCCTACAGCAATTATAGAGTCCCTACAGCAATTATAGAGTCCCTACAGCAATTATAGAGTCCCTACAGCAATTATAGGGTCTCTACAGCAATTATAGAGTCCCTACAGCAATTATAGGGTCTCTACAGCAATTATAGAGTCCCTACAGCAATTATAGGGTCTCTACAGCAATTATAGAGTCCCTACAGCAATTATAGAGTCCCTACAGCAATTATAGGGTCTCTACAGCAATTATAGAGTCCCTACAGCAATTATAGAGTCCCTACAGCAATTATAGAGTCCCTACAGCAATTATAGGGTCTCTACAGCAATTATAGAATCCCTACAGCAATTATAGGGTCTCTACAGCAATTATAGAGTCCCTACAGCAATTATAAAGTCCCTACAGCAATTATAGAGTCCCTACAGCAATTATAGGGTCTCTACAGCAATTATAGAGTCCCTACAGCAATTATAGGGTCTCTACAGCAATTATAGAGTCCCTACAGCAATTATAGAGTCCCTACAGCAATTATAGGGTCTCTACAGCAATTATAGAGTCCCTACAGCAATTATAGGGTTTCTACAGCAATTATAGAGTCCCTACAGCAATTATAGAGTCCCTACAGCAATTATAGGGTCCCTACAGCAATTATAGAGTCCCTACAGCAATTATAGAGTCCCTACAGCAATTATAGGGTCTCTACAGCAATTATAGAGTCCCTACAGCAATTATAGGGTCTCTACAGCAATTATAGAGTCCCTACAGCAATTATAGAGTCCCTACAGCAATTATAGGGTCTCTACATAACCAAGTAACCGACAGGCGGACCGGGAACCCTGCCCCACATAGGGTCCAACATCCCCTGGGGTTGGTCTTTATACCCCAGCAACCAGCCGGAGGTTGAGGAGCGGTGACACTTGCAAAGAGCATCCTTTTTCCCTGCCCCACCGCACCGAAGCATCAACGCCGATACTTCCAACTCTGAAACAGACCAACGGGTGAATGATGAATGAAATGATGAATAAATTAAAATGGAGAGCTAGGAAATTCGGGAGAGGGGATGAAAGAAACCAGTCCAGTATTCGCCTTGCGACTAGGAAAAAAACCGAAAAAACCATGGATCGGAATGGGTGGGTACCGGGCATTGCGCCTGGAATCTCCTAGGTACGAGTCGCACGCTTACTATTGAGTTAACTTAAGGTTAAAGTTAATTTAAAGTTGTTTGTCTTGAATTTCGACTAAATACCTGGTAGAAATCCAGTTAATTCTTACTACATTTTCACAACTGGAAAATCATAAAAGAGGAACACATGAAAGTGTATTGTTAAAATAAGCTTGGGCTATTCAAGTTTCTAATAGAATTTGGATATATTTGTATCAAGAATTTACTGCCATAGATTTATATTTCTCCATATTTCATGTACACGTTTTTGAATGTTAAGTTAGGCTTCTTATGAGCTTATACATGGGCAAAAAATTCTTTTTTAGGTAGGGAAGGCCTTTGTTTATTTTTACTTAATTCACCTCTCTCTTACTGATCCAATTCACCTCTCTCTTACTGAAAAGGGAGAGTTTTATGTACTTTTGTTTACGCAGTTGACTGCATTTTTACTTTCTGTATTAAGGTAGAGAAGGTATTGTATCAATTCTACCCAAGAATTCGATGCCGATATTTCACCGTATATACGTGCTCTAAGGGCTCCTGAATAATAAACCTTTTTTAGAAAAAGATGTGTGTGTACGAGCGCACGTGCGTGTGTGTGGGTCTGTGGACAGCATAGCTAAAACGAAACGGGCCTACATAAATACTAAACTTGGTATTTAAGTTTAGTATCTTCCAAGAATGCGACATGAATATTTACAAGAAAACTCCCCCACCACAAGCTATCCTTTATGGAAGATTTTTCGAAATGTTCGATTATCTCAAAAATTTCTCTTACTATTTTAATTAAAATACCTCATATTAATAATATTTATATGACAAATAAAATAATTATCCTGTATTTCTTGGGAATAGTCTCTGAAGTTCTCTTCATTTTGGGTGACTTTTTTATAACTGGTTAATCATAAGAGATAGACAAAAACCTACTACAGAAAAAATGTAGATCCCGTTAAAACAAAACATGTATGTCATATTCCTTTTTTGTAAAGTTAACCATTTACGGGAAATGTCATTCCTTTCATTATCTTTTGTTTTCTTCCTCACCATGCTAAGAGAACTGAATTTCAATGGTTTCACATATCGACCAACTTTGAAAGGATGTGACTATCGTTTTAGTCTAGTGGATTTCCATATTTCTCTACTATTTACAAAGGAGTATGTAATACACTTCTGTTAAGGTTTATCTAGATTAGCATCATGTAGATAAAAGAATAATCATTTGTAAGAATAGCTTGTTTGCAGTACAGGTAGAGAAAGTCATGTGAATGGAACGCATAAGTTTTGTTTTTTTTAGAAAAAGTTTCCTGTGTGTGTATGTGTGTGAATTGCATAACTTAAAAAACGAAATACATATAAATTTGGTAATTAAGTTCAGCATCTTTCAAGGATGTCACACGAAAATGTTCAAGAAAATCCTTCCACATCAAACTACTCTTTATATGGAACATTTTTAGAAAAGTGATTTTGTCATAAATGGCTTTAATGATTTGACATTTACATGACAAATAAAATGTAAAGTGAACCGTTTTCGAGATATTCCGAATTATTGTTTCCAATGTTATGCCACTTAAACTTTTCTCAAACAGGAAGACATCTTTCCTCTCGTTTCTCATTTTTTACTCCTGACAAGCAAATAAGTTGAAATTTCAATTGTTTCACGTAGCAACCGGCTTTTAAAGGATGAGACTATCGCTTTAGCCTGTGCATTTTATTTTCCTTCTACTTACAAGGTAACTAGTAATAGGGCTAATTCTGCTTATGTTTATCTTGATTAGCATGATGTAGATAACAGATTAATGTTTTGAATAAAAGGTTAGAGGATATCAAGGGAATAGAACATATTAGATTTTCCCCTTCTACTTACAAGGAACCGAGTAGTAAGGACAATTTCTGCAAATGTTTATCTCGATTATCATGAAGTAGATAAAAGAATACGTTTTTTTTTAACAATAATTAGTTACAGATATGTAGAGAAAGTCATGTGAATGGAACATATCAGATTTTTTTTTATATTAGATACACATTCAATTCCAATCTATACTTCCAGACTCTGTGGGGTATATGGAATGATTATGGTTAAAGAAAAATAAACCGTGAAACGAGCCCGAAGTTCTGAATTGAGATGCAAGAAGGGTGACCCAGAAAGGCAGCTTAATCAGTGATTTTAAATAGTGTTTAGTCGTAACATGTAAATACAATATATTTTGTTTTAGACAATTTGTGTTATGCGGCATTTCAAAAGCACGTGTGCTGTTTGATAGTATGGTTCGTTCTCTGTGGAGATTATCTTAAATTAAAAGAAACAATTATGATATCGTTTTAGTCATTGAACTCTATTTCAGCACAAATAATAATTTTGCACATGTTTTCAGACATTTTAATGCATATGGAGCGAGTTAGGCAACTCTTATTGCAGTATATGAAGAACAACATATTATCTACAGTTTTTAGCATTACCAGTTTCGCATAAATCGAAAATTCTCGAGAGTTAATATGCTAGCATTTAATATGCCTTGGCATTCAATCCATGCATTAGTGATACTATCTGCGGGAGACAGGCCCAAAAGTTCATGTTGCGTCATTGATTTTCTTTTATTCCATGTTAAGGAAAGTATTATTATATTCCACCCAAAAAATTGATATCCAGATTACTCCGAAAATCCGAGTTTTGAATTCACTTGAATATGTAATCACTTTTAGGAAAGTGCCCAGTGCGCGTGTGTTTATGTCTATGTAGTATAACTCGAAAATGAAAGTCACAAATACCAAACTCGGAGTGACTTCCTTAAAAATAGTTCTAATGATTTTTAATACCATATATTCAATAAATTTGCATGTAAAACAAAATGCTTGACTTGAATTTGATGCAGACAGCCTGCGAAGTCCTCTTCTTTGAGAATGAATTCGTGTGCTGTTTCATAATTTTGTATAATTGCAAACTATAGTGTTTAGACAAAATAAAATGATTTCGCTGAAACAGGAAATATATGCTTCATGCATTTTTTTTTTAGCATTAATCCTTTCCTAGATATTTAATTGGCTTCTGTTGTCAAATATTTCATACTTTTCTGAAAAGATTTATTGCGTATAAACTCATGCTCAGAAGAATTCACAAGTCGGAATATGAATTTAATTTTTGCCTTTACCTTAACATTTATGAATACAACTGGCCAAATTTAACACAAACGATTTTATGTGTATTTTTATAATCTATACTCAAACATAAAGTAATTATGTTTATTTTTTGGAAAAATATAAAAGTCTTAATTGAGCTGCGATAATAGATGGACATAAGTATTAATACATAATATGTGTATTATACTGTTTTATGTCATTTGACATACTTAACGTGTAACGAGTATGCTCCCTTTCCTTCTTTTAACAGCCTTCGGTCTATTCTGCATTGAGTTTAAAAGCGCTCTTGTTACCGCTTCTTCAGCATTTCCCAATTCTTGAACAACCACTTCCTTCAGGTGGGTTTTACTGGAAAAATGATGCTTTCTGAGCCACCTCGACTCGTCCCACAAATGCTCAATGTGGTTAATGTCTGGGGACTGGGTGGCCTTTTCAGAATGTGGGGAGTATTATCATAATCCAAGCTCGCACATTGCGTGCTGCATGTTTTGGATCATTGTCCTGTCGGAAATAATAGTCAATATTCAAACCCAGTTTGTTGGCATAAGCTTTCAAAATCTTCTTTAAAATATCCAAATAGACATACTGATCAATACTTCCGTCAAATAGCAGTTGCCCCATACCTGAAGCAGCCAAGCACTCCCAGACGATAGGACCACCACCATAATGTTTCCAGTACACTCCATATTAGCAAGTTCCAGCCCTTTATTGTCTTCTACACACCAAAATACGTTCATCCTTGTGAATCTTAAGAACCTTTCCAGAACTCTGTCTTTGATCACGTATAATTAACAAACCGTAGCCTTTTATTTCTATTTTCGTTGCTTGTATAGGGATTGTCTCTTGAATTCGAGCATTGTAGCCGGCGAGAAGGAATCCTCCTGGCCGTCTTCAGATTTACTTATTTCCCACAAAGGTCTTTTATTTGTGCAACAATTTCTGAGGCCTTCTGATTCATCCTTGCTATCTGTCTCTCTTCTCTTTCTGTAAATACACTGGTCTTCCAACCCGATGCATGCGTATTTATCATTTTTTTTTCTTTTTAATCATTTTAACCACTTTATAATGCCCCCTCTTAACAATTTTTGCTTTCAGCATATGCTTTACCCTCATCATGAAAGGTTAGCATCATGTTTCTCTCTTCGGAAGTTTTTTTCCTTCCCTTTTTTATCCATATTGTTGTCGTTTGCGCATTAGTCTGTTGTGGCACACTGAGCTTGCTGCGGTCAACTCGGCGAACCTTTAGTTTGGGATTGAAGCCCACTGTGGTGTTTTGTATACCTCCCTCCCAGTATGCGAATGTTTATGCCTACATTTAAACAATACCTATCAGCATTTTGGTCTCTTGTTTATAATAAATTCTTTGGATCCAACTAAGTTTGTGTATGTGCAGACATTGTGCGCAAATGAAACAAACAGTGGGCATAATAAAGCGACAATTCATTACGTTTATTATAAAGGCAGGATCTATATACAGTGGACTGCGTGTGAATACTTATGCCTCTAAGAGCCTAATACTGCCAGGAAGACACCATATGTACCCCTTCGTGGTGATTTCCAAGAAGGGTCTTGAGCATTTAAGAATCGCAGTAATATAAGTTGTTTCGACACTTACCTGCGTCAACTCAAAGGGAAAATTACCGAAAAACTTCGGTTGGCGGACGGAGTCTAACTCCCAGAACATCAGTTGACCAAGAACATTCAGGTGTCCGCGGTTCGTGTCCAACCGTGGTATTAACTTTTCGAGTCTGATTCAACTTCCCTGCAGATAGCCGTGTTGGAGGAAAAGGGTAGTATAAGTACAAACATTTTATTTTTCAGTAAATTCAGAAAAATTCCACGAATTGCTGTTTCACATTTCATAACCTTATTGCCTCCCGGGTTTAGCCTAACCATTAATGTGGTAAATGAAAACTATCCACAACCAAGATTGGACTTTATTAGGCTTGATTCTGAGTATATAATAATGTAAAAAACTAAATGTTTGGACTTAAACGCCTTTCCCACCCCACATGTCTTTATCAAAGCTCGTATGGCCGTGTTCAAATCTCGATATTAGAATTGTTTCAAAGATTTTCCATTATTTTCTTAAGAAGAATGCTGGGCCAAATGGTACTCAAACTTCGAAAACATTTGAGCATATTCACTGATTTGATTCAGTATCTGTGTAGCTCTAAGATATTGAAAGGAGCGTTACACATTTCTAGAACGCCCATAATTACATTCTCCTATACATTTTTAAAATTTAATGTATGAGAAGGGTCAATAGCTTATGCCAGAAACTCTCTTCCAAAAGAAAAAGAAAAACATGATTATAAAGTATTTTGCAGAACGCTTTCCCATAGTCTTTATTCAAGACGTGGTAATGCACAAACGAGTGCAGTGTTTACAAGGAGATCCTTTCACTGCGCATGCAATGACACCAGTAGAAACGAAAAGCGTGCGAGTTGCACAAGCACACGCATACAGATTAGACAAATATGAAAGTCATGTCATTGTCAGAGACGAACACCGCCGCTCGCCTGGGGAATAAAGGTCACACCATTGTTTTGGGTACCTCTATCGCCTCGAGGCAGTGTTTGCAGACGAACACAGCCGGTCCCCTTTGGCCGCGCTCGCCAAGGCTTCGTAGCGCAGGGGATCGTGGGTTCGAGTCCCGCCTTGGGCATGGGTGTCACATGTTTGTGTATGTGTAAAAAGAAGAAACACAGCAATTTAGTAAGCATACAGTAAACGAAGTAAAACAATTAGATAAATAAAAGTAGAGTATGCAGCGCCGGAGTCCCGACTAGACTCCGGGACTGTATTAAAAAAAAAAAACAACACTGAAGATGATCAAGTAAGCACAAGCTGAGAAATCTGGATAATCATCTTTGACAGTATATTGTCTTAACACAGTAGGTAAAAATAATCTTAAACACTTGCAAAATATTAAATTTATACCCCATTATGCGCTACATAAACAAGAATATTAAATTCTGAATTAAAATGTCGCAATACAATTTATTCTGCCATAAACTATCAAAACTTTTAAAAAATATATGTGTATATATTAATTACGTGTTAAATTCACATGACCTTCTCATCCATTCAACCAAGTATTTTATAAAATGTTACTCTTCTATTACTTATCTACCTATTTCCTTGTCGATGGACGAGTAATATAGGAATACAGTAGTGTAAACCGATACTCAAATGTTTTAAAGATAGAGATATCCTTGAAATTCCGTTCTCTTTGCGTGAGTGCCGAGAAAAAAAATTAATTAACAATGATTTTGTATTTGTTAAAGAATAAAGTATTTGACAATTGAAATTTATAGTAAATAGTTAATGTCATAAATTATTTTATTTTATATACACTGTGTGATTTAACGAGATCTATATCTTTTATGTAATAAGGTTTCTTGTATATCTTATAGTTAACAAGTTATAAACATAATTCAAAATTGTTCGACTTCATGATTCTTTGCAAAAAATGTAATATATAGGTTCATTTTATTTGTATTTCATGTATCGAAAGTTTATAGTATTTTAAACAAAATCATTTCAGCCATTTTTTAGAAAATAAAACATAGAAATGTTTCTCCAAACATCAAGTTTGGTATTTAACCAAACCTTCTTTTTTAATTATGTTGTTAATTACATAATTACATACTGACCTTTTTTCTGCAAATGTTTGTTTTAGGAAAGTCTATTTCCGGCGAAATTTCGGTATGCAGTACTTTCTCTACTTACTAATGGTAAGCAGCAGAGAAAATAAAACATGTAATAATATAAATTATTATTATTATCATTATTACGTTACTTGCACATAGCTTTATCCACACGCCGGCATATTTTTATCTCATCTGGAAACTATTCCTATAAACGCTTATTTTCCTAGCTGCATCTAGTCGAGCCAAACGTTTGCAGGAATGAGTTTACTACATCTTTCGTTTTGGATAAAAAAGGAATACAGAAGAATGACAATTGGTAAAATTTTAAAAAAGCGTGTCAAGATTTATATATTTCCATGTAGGTGAAGGGGTATAAGGGAATACACTAGGCTGAAGCGATTGGTCACTAATGGTGGCTTTGAAATTCATCTTCTTTGCATGACTAGAAGAGGAAAAACGAATAAAAACTTCCAAAATGAGGGCAGTGTAAGTGTAACTTAAACGAATAGATGGAATATCTCGGAAATGGTTAACTAAGAAATGCATTTTACATAAATTGTGTGCCTTCACTAGATTTACAATTTTTGATAGTGGGATTTTTGTCTCTAACATACGGTTTACCAGTTATGAAAATCCGTTAATAATGATGAGGACTTCAGAGGATATTTACAGAAAACTCAAGATACATTTCATTTGTTATATTTGTTATGAACGTATCTTAAAGATTCATCGATATCGTTAGTACTTTTTAAGAAAATCAAAGTGTTCGAAAAATGTTCCACAAAAGAGGGTAGTTTAGGATGGAACATGTTCTTGGTGTTGCATCATTGGAAGATATTGAACTTACATGCCAAATTTGGTATTTCACCGACTTTTAGGTTTTGAGTTATACTGTTCTAAAAATATTTTATGTTGGGTTCAGATGCCTCAGAACACCTATTTATGATGAAATCTCGACATCGAATTTTCGGATGGAATAATTTTCCCTACTTGTAGTATAGAAAATAATAACATACAGTGATATGTAAGTGATGGAGTGTAACTCGATGATGGAGTGGAATGAATCAACTGTTTTATTTTGTTGTTTATTGGCATTATCTGAGATGAAATCAATAGTAATAGAATCTAGTGTAGTAGTTATTTATGTCTTTATATATCATAACTGTACTTGGCTTTCGCGATGTAACGGTCAAACATGCATGAGGAGCCGGGATTCAATATAAGGTATAAATTATAAATTTCTTCCTGATTAATCCATGTTAATCATATTGCCTTTGTGTATTATCAAATATAAAGCTTGCATTGGAAATTAGCTTAGATATGTCAGGAATGCCTGGACACTATCTAAAATCCTATCACACAACTGAAGTTGTCTTCTCTTCATCGTTACTTATCTGCTGCAATGGTGAACTGTAAGATCTTTCTCTGAGGGTATGGATGGAGGGAGAATGAAAAATACCAGTTAAATTGACTGACAATATTTATATTTAATGGAGACTAATAATTTATCAGTTTCAAATGAATTGTCGATTGTTTCAAGCTGAATAATCTACTGCTCCTGACTCTAAGCACGAGAAATTAAAACTGTGTCGAGATCAATCTGCTAACTTCCAACGTTTAAGGAACTTTGGTGTGTGGACAAAAGTAAAAATCTGATGTGTTCCATTCACATGACTTTCTCTACATCTCTGAAAAAAATTATTGTTAAAAAGCTTATGCTTCTATTTACTTCATGGTAATCCAGAAAAAATAGCAGAATTATTCTTATTACTTGCCTCCTTGTAAGTAGAAGTGAAATTTGGGAGTACCATAGGTTAAAGTAATAGTCAAAAGCTGATTGCTATGTGACTGAAGTTCCTTTGTTTGTATGGACGGGTGTTGACAAATTCCTGTATGAGAAAAGTATAGCTTTTCACAGCTGAAACCAAAAACAAGAAATACCTAAAAATGATCAAGTTCACGAAAAAAAATTATATAACATAAATTGTGTGTTTTAACGTGCTTTAAATTTTTTGTGTGGTAAGTTTTTGTCCATCTCTTATAGTTTAGCAGTTGTGCAAAATTTCGTAAAATTCATCTAGATTAAAGTAGTCTTCAGAGGCTATTCCCAGAAAATTCAAGATATACATTTTATTTGTCAGGTAAATATCTTTAATATACGAACTTTTAATCAAAATCGTTAGACCCATTTTTAAGAAAACAAAATTTTCGAAAAAAGTTCCATGTAAAGGGTAGTTTGGAGTGGGGGATTTTTGTTTTCAAAATCTTCGTGTCGCATTCCTGGAAGATACTAAACTAAATACCAACTTTGGTATTTTACCGACTTTTCGTTTTTGAGCTATCGTGTTTACAGACACACGGACACACACACACAAACACGGATCTTTTTCTGAAAATGCTTTTTTTGGATACAGGGGGACCTAAAACGTATATTTCCGGTGAAATCTCGGTATCAAATTTTTGGATGGAGTGCAATACCTTCTCTATACACTATGAACATAGTACGTATAGAGAAAGTAAAAATAACAAACGCAAGTTGTTATGATTCGCCTGAAATGCTACCGGTGGCTCCCCTAACGATCACCGCCAGGTCGGAGATGAACCAAGCTAACAACTTCCGATAACATACTGTGACTTGTGCCACCTAAAATTATTAAGCGCATATATTTCTCAATTCCCCAGTATTTTTCTTTCAAATTATATTAATTTAGTAAGACAATAGCTCCGTTAACTCACGCAGCCGTATCATCCTCATACGTGTAGATACGCTAGCAAAATATACACATGATACATAGGTTCATCAAAACCTTTTATACATACATTGAGTGAGGAACCATAATCGAATCTCGGTTGGTGGCCTTCTTGGTTGTGTGCATATGGATATGGCCTGAATGGCTCCAGTTTGAATTATTATGTTGTTCAAATTTAATGCAATTAATTTTAATCTGATAGTGGCAGTAAATGTACTGGAAAAAGAACATTTATTTTCATACTGTAACAACGATATTTCCTGTGACAATATTTGCTGGAAAAATAAAACTAAGGGGTTACAAAATACCTTACAGTGAACTCTTTGGAATGTTTCCTGCGTGCGTTACTATAAACTTGAGAGTGAGGGCGTTATTGGTGATTATAACTGTTTATTCAAGCGGCTCTTTTATATTGTTTATAATAGTCGTAGATAGTGCCTTGGCCGAATGGTCGGACCGCTCGCCTCCAACCTAGGTGGCCCGGGTTCGATCCCAAGCTCCCACATTTGGGATTTATAGTGGACGAAGCGGCGTCGGGCGGGTTTTCTCCTGGTCATACGGTTTCCCCCGTCATTTCACCAATTGCTTCCTAATCACTTCCCTACCATTCATTTCATATCATCCACTTCTTCATGTTCATTCTGGCTACGGGCCGACCACTCATCCCAGGTTCTCCATTCTGTGGTTTCGTGCCGTTGGCTCCTCGCGGCTTCTGACCTCTAGGCATCCGCTAGTCCTCGGGGTGTCAGTCCTAAATACGGTGAGGGTAAACCGATTATGAAAAAAACAAATAGTGACAAAAGGCATAATTACACTAAGCTCAAAGTTAAGAAAAAAATAAAAATCGATCGTAACATGGGTTTTCGGGTTTCATTTGTGCAGATACTTTATACGGAATTGTTAGTAGTTCAACTAATTGTTTACACCTGTTGTTTGCTATGGCATTTACGCTTTACAATACAAATTACAACTTGATATAAGATTAATTATACTATGCTCACCACTGTCAGCCAGGCGAGTAAACTATTTCAGCGTTGTGGATGAAGTTATGATCTATTTAGAATTTATCAAGGTTGTGCGAATTATAAGCACAGGTTATCTGGTCCAAAATAATATTACAAAGGAAGAAAAAAAGAATGGAAAAACAATTGTATAGATATAGGTGTAGCGACATGTATTTAGAGTAATCACAAGAATAATCAAACCGATTTTGATACTGCCTTCGCCATTGAAAATATTTTTTCCGACATATATGGACAATAAAATAGCCAATTTATAAATTACTAAAGGACAAAAACAATTTCGTTGAGGATGTAGAAAATATTTGCTGTACTCAGCAGAGAATGAATGTAGAAACAAAAGCCGCTGAATGCTGTACTCCGAAGAGAATACGTGTAAAAATAAAAGCCAGTTACATTTTATTCCAACCATTATAGTACATAGATGACCATGCTGTTACACTTCAACAAACACGATACAGCTTAAAAGTGACTGTCCATCCTGTTTATAACGCTAGGTAGGAATCGTAGGTTATATTTAATTCTTGCCATTTATCAAATGATGTAAATCCGTGTAATGGAGCGTGTCCAAGCACCTGAATAATCCTTATTTTAGTTCTGTAGATGTGTGCTTGAACTTTCCGATGCCATAGCCTTATAATAACCCTCATGTAAGAATTTAGTTTCATATCTTTTGTACTTACGCTGTAATCAAGTTCATTTGCAGGTCATGGTAAATAATTTAATAAAGAAAGAAAATTTCAGCATAAGATATCAGTGATCCCATATTTATATTGCAACTGATTAGATTATTTTTCTCTACCTTCTCTGACTATGCAGTCTATTTTCCAAAACTTATCGTTGCCAAAGCCATGTTTAACACCGAATTCCATTATAAAATACGGCCTGTAACTGTAACTATAGCAAGCATCTAACGATAAGCTTAGAAAATAGACCACTCTCTTTTTTTTCAATTTAAAATAATTTAAAAGCATTTCACTGTCCGAAAATATGTAGTTTTTATATTAAGTAATAATGGGATCAAAGAGATAATACAAAGATTTAAAATGTCTTCACCTGCTGCATTCGCAGAACTTAGAAGTCTGTCGGGTGGAGATAAGGGAGTCAGATGCTGCGTTGATATTTAACATTTTTTTGTGTGGATATTAGGAGATATTTTTATTAATCCGAGCTACAGGAAAATACATTTATAAGGACAAACAAAAAGGTTTGCCATAACAATCTTCTAGATTATTGTACTTAGAAAAAAAATAATAAAGAACAGGAGTTAAACTAAATTAATGAGATATTCGAGTTTTAAAATCTATACTACTTATATATCTCGTACAAGAATATTCCTAATGTCAACATATGGAAGCGTAGAAAGAAAAAGATAAGGACGGTGATACTTCTGGGCCGCTGATCGGCGGAGCGAAGTTTATAGTTGTTTTACTTTAAATAAAACATAACCGCCTCTAAGAAGTACATCACTCTAAATAGTTTTGTAATCGTTGCTCTGCCCGTACTGATTTCCGAGAAGGAAACTTTACACGTTTTTGTATTCATGTCTCTGTATTCTGCTCATCACAATAGATATGTTCTATGCTCGTGAATTCTGAACGGAATTTTTACATCATAATTATGTAGGTTATAATTAAGTTATTGTTAAATAATACGGAGCCTATATTTGTATTACTAAAGAAACAGTTATATTATAAAAACATACTGCCATTCTCGGAACAAAGTTGGTTTCGAGGTGAATGTTGATTTAGATGCTATTGTTTATCATGCAGAATCACTTCTGATATTTAAGAAACCTTATCTTGCATACCTCGTAAGCCCAGAACAATTCGTAAGCAATTTAAAAGCAGTCAGTGTATCATCATGGAACAGTTCTGTGTTATAATCTACCAAAATGAGACAGTGAAAGCAATCATAAGAAATGCCAAGAGACAAATGAGCGTGCACTATTTCGCGATACTTCTAAGGAAACACCGAAACGTAACCATTGTGTATTGCACGATAATATTGTCATAAAATAATATTGATGTAGTGGTTGCCATTCTAACCTCTAAAACCTAAGATTGCAGGTTCAAACCTGGCGGAGGATGACTTTTTTTTTTTGGACGCAAAAATCCTTAGCATGGTTTCCTTCGGGAGGAAAGTAAAGCGGGTGGTCCAAAGTAATGTTTATTTTCACGTATAAGAACCCCAAACCTTGAAAGAAGAAAGTTTCTGGTCAAAACTTTCGGTCATTTCGGGTCCGCAAGTCGTGATTCGTCCTACATTGCCACCTAGGTCGACGAGCTGATCCCTCGTCACCATGGCGTATAATGGCGAATTCACGAACTGGAAATGCAAATCCGATCGTGTAAACATCGTAACGATGTCCTTTGATCCATTTAGGAGATACAGGAATACTAACAATAATATTATGTGTAACACATAGCTTAATAAGTTGTTGGTATTATCTTATTCGATTTGTCAAGAAGTTAGCAGTGCAATAGCTAATATAGCAAGAGCTATGTACAAATTGTAGAATCAAACACATGGCGAGTTGAGTCCGGCCCTCGTTGTTGTTCACATCAGGATCATTCTAGTTCTGAGATAGAGTAAAACTCTGCAGTTTCTTTTACAGTTGTGTTAACTCATAGAACGTAACCAGTATAGAGAATAACCTCTCACCTTTGGGGTGCAAAACCTTTTCTGCTTCCCACACCATACTGTAACGTGCACAATCGAGCAAGGCGGTACCGGTGCTTCCAGTCTCAAGTAGAAGTCTTGCTCATATAAGGTGACACTGAAATAATTCTCCTAATCTCCAGAGAAGATAACAATCCATGCCTCTGTTTCACTTAACACCGGAACTCTCCCAGAAACCGCCCTCACTCGCAAACCTCACACCAACAACTAAATGTCGCAGAAATCCTTCAGTCAAGAGATATGCGTTACGCTTGCCTGAATTAACATAAGGCTTTTTGTCGCGTGTTGTTTGCTGCTGATAATTATGTGCTCTGGTAATTAAACGGCCATTCCTCATTGTGGTCTGCCTCGAAGGTCACTCTTCGATTACGAGGGCATGACAGACGCGACAAGTGACGAGCTTACATTGTCAAACTTCACTGAAGTGAACTGTGCATAGGTTGATTGATGTAAAACAAGTGTCAGCATTGTGTAAACACTTTCTAAATATATAATATCGTCAATAACGCTCTGCATATACTGCTAGTTATTATTTTTATAGCTATTTTTCACATTTACTTTAGAATTAGCAAATTGTGCACTAGTTTCAGATAAAATTGAACGTTCTAAAAAAATTAATTCACAATGTTATAAAATATCTCGATGCTGTTTGCCGAACATTTAAAAACATTTTCCGAAGATTTTAAACAAATTTGCTACGTTTTGAGTCAAGGAAGTTTTTGGAGCTTGAAACCCATCTTTTCTTAAGAAGACCTCAAAAATGACAGCAAGGACTTGATTAAGATTAAATAATTTACACACATACTGAAACTGTGACTGAAAACATTACAGTAATATTCGATGATGAACGCACCCTTCTTTACCTGCTTAATTGCCTAAAATTAACCTTATTGGCTAAATGCCATTTTAGACCCCATTTGTGCACACGATTTCGTGCCGCGGGACACGTGCAAAACGATCTGAAAGTACATTGAGTTAAATATAAGCATTTATACAACGCGATCTTTCATTTGTGCGGCAAACGCGCCAGTCACATGAACTCAATATACATGGTGCATTGGGTCTGTATGTGCAGTCGCGTTGTCATATTAGGAGAGAGTTGGGCCAGTGTTTGTGTGTCTGGGAACAGCATAACTCAAAAATGAAAAGACGGTTAAATACCAAACCAGATATATTAAATTTGCATCTTCCAAGGATGCGACACTAAACTTTCAAGAAAATATCCAAATGTAAACTACCCGTTACTTGGAAAATGTTAAAAAATGTGATGTTCTTAAAAATGGTTCTAACGATTTTTATTAAAATACCGTAATCTATATAACTAGAATTTCCTGGGAATAGTCTCTGAACTTTGAAGTTCTCTTCATTCTGAATGGCATTCACATAAATAGTAAACCGTAAGAGAGACAAAAACTTACATCTCATTAAAACACATAATTTGTGTCAAGTATATTTTTGTTGTGGAACTAACCTTTTCCGAGATATTGCTTGATATAGGTTTAAATTTTCACCATTACTTTATACTTTTCTCAAATGAGTAGTTATTCATATTTTTCCATTCTGGTGAAGCAAAGAGTGCGAAATTTCAAAACATCACTGCTTTTAAAATATTTGACTATTGCTTTAGCTTACTGCATTTCCTTATTCTCCTTGAACGAGGAAATAATATGCAATAAAACCATATTTACTCATTTTATCTTGATAAGTATGAAGTACACAGAAGAATAAGCTATGGTAAGAATAATTTACTGAAGCATAGGTAGAGAAAGTTATATGAATGTATCACATAAGATTTTTTAGTTATGCTGTTCACACACACGGACACTTGAACCACTTTCTAATTTTTTTATTTAGGGGTCCTCAAAACATTTCCGGTGCAATTTCAATACTGCCCCTACTTACTACATATAGTAGAGAAAGTAGATAACCGACACATGACTATCTATCCACTATATTTATTTTCATAATTTTTCTATTTATTGTTCACAGAATTACTTATTTTCCGTGAACCTTCTATTATACTTTCCGTATACGATCTGATAAATATTAAAATTAATTCAATGCGCATTTGGTTGTGGATACGCAGAAGCATACAGAAGGCTATCCCTAAAATTTTATATATATATATATATATATATATATATATATATAAAAAAGAAACAGGTAAACTATATGCTTGGCTTGGTATTACAGGCCGGCTGGTCTACCTGTCGACTTGGCGACTAACGCTCAATTCCTCAGAACAATATTATTGGCGCACAACGTTCATTGTGTTACTTCCTTACAGTTCGGATAATTACTATTCCAGAAGATTCCTTTCCGTAGTTTCATGTACTTTCTCGTCTAGAACGTTAGACTTTATATAAAATTTGTTATTATTTTAAGGATGTTAAAATTTAATTCTTGTTTTGTTTTAATTTTTAATTTCTATTTAGTTTTTTATTAAAATGTTAACGTACCTAAATAACGAGCTGACTTTGCTCGGTTGGAGCAGTTAAAAAAGTTCAGTTCGTTAAAAATATATGAAGTTGCGAGTCTGGACAGTTCACAGAAGAGTTGCCGAGTGGATTTGTGAGTTGTGACTCTAAGTTCAATTATAATTGTGATTCGATGGATCAGTTGTGTTCTGTTCTGAGTGTGTGACCTCAGTGATTCAAACGCACGAGTTGTGTTGCGCTGAGTACTTAAGTGACAAATAATGTGTGTTTAGCAGTAACTGGTGTTTTCATTTGTTACAATACTCCTAGCATGATTTCACGAGAAACAAAAGAAAAGAGGCTTAGTACTTAAAAAATCTGATGTGTTCCATTCATGTGACTTTCTCTAAATCTCTGTAAAAATTATTGTTGATAAGCTTATTATTCTATCTATTCCATACTAAAACATTATCAGAAACAGTCTTATCATTTAGTTCCTTGTAAGCAGAAGGGGAAAAAAGGGAATACACTAGGCTAAACCGATAGTCAATTGCTATAGGATTGAAATCCGCCTTTTTGTGTGGCCAGGAGTTGAGTTCCCGCATGAGAAAAGTTTTAAGTATTTTCAAATTGAAATCTATACAAAGGAATATCTCGAAAACGGCCAACTCCACGAAAAAAGATGACAAGTTGTGTGTTTTGTCGAAATCTACGCTTTTGTGTAATAGGTTTTTGTCTATCTCTTATGGTTTACCAGTTATACAAAATTCAATAAAAATCATCCAGAATAAAGAGGTATTCAGAGGCTATTCACAGAAAATTCAAGATATACATTTTATTTGTCATGTAAATATAAGTGATTTTAATCAAAATCGTTAGAGCCATTTTTCAAAAGTTTTTCCATGTAAAGGGTAGTTGAGGGTGGGGGATTTTGCTTGAAAATCTTCGTGTGGCATTCTTGGAAGATACCAAGCTTAAATACCAAGTTTGGTATTTAACCGTCTTTTCGTTTTTGAGCTATGCTGCCACAAACACACACGGACCTTTTCCTAAAAATGTGTTTTTTTTTTTTTTTGGATTCAGGGGTACCCAAAGCATGTGTTTCCGGTGAAATCTCGGTATCAAAATTTTGGGTACATTACAATACCTTCTCTATATACTATACATAGTACGTATAGAGAAAGTAAAAATGTACGACAAAATATTGCAAGCTTCGAGCTAATGAAACCGAATGTCTCGGAAATGACTAATGCCACAAAAACTTTCATTCAATATAATATGCTATGCTTTTGAGCATCTTTTTAGATTCCTAATTTAAAAAACTCAAAAACTTCATTCTGACTGAAGAGGATTTTAAAGGATATTTACAAAAAAACTCAATATATTAATTTTATTTCTTAAGTAATTACCTCACAGTATTATTTATGAGCGTTTACCCTCGGCTTCACTTGTAGTATATTGGTTGACATTGGAGTAGTATTACAAGTGCATGGATGTGGACACATTGGAGCTGTAAAAACACGCTTATGAAGAAGAGCATGGCGTTTTGTTCAGATGATTATGGAGTAGAAAAACGAACGCCACAGAATATATAAGAGTTGCTTCACAGAATTTCTTGCAATAAGTGTAACAAAGGTCGGTTGCAGTTTAATGCAAGAAATATACATAGCCATAATGCTACACTTCAACAAACATAAGATTGAGTTTAAAAATCGACAATCGATCCTGTGTTACATTATTTTATTTTGTTGCTATTTATTATGTAATGAACAGAATCTAAACGTCTGAATATCCTTTACTTTAATTCTATAGCTGTATGCACTGATGTTTATGTACACCAAAAACTTCTAATGACTCTCATGTTTTATTTCCTTCTCATTTATGTGTAATCAAGTTCGTTATCACGCTAAATAATTGTATTAAGAGAGAGAACTGCTGATATTAAAATTCAGTTCATTGATTCTTTATTTGAGGTTGATTTTTCTCGATTATCTCATACTAAATCTCATGTTCTGGAATAGCGCTATAGTTAAGGGTGTTTGCACTATGTGAAAATTATGTAGATTTTACTAAACAGCTCTTGTAACAAAAATAACATACAAAGGTTTAAAATTTAACGTAATATAATAATAATAATAATAATAACAATAATAATATAAATGTAAACAATTACTCGACAGTTTCAACTGAAAATTCTTCCACCTCTAAAGAGTGGGTATTTATGTGCCATGCAGCATTTCTAGAACTTGGAAAACTATCGAGGGAAGGCATTGAGGAGTCACATCTTTTTGTGTAAATGTTAGGGGATTTTTATCCGTTATCTAGAATAGTCGAGACTGTACGAAATTACAGTTATAAGGGATAAAGGGAAGAGATCCATACAAAAATCCTCTACATCAACCTTATCAGCAATTCTGTTAGGTGTTAGTCAGAATCAATATGTACCTACGCTATATCCAAAATAGTGTTTAACGCGCGCATTTACTACTTGTGGCACCGCAGGCGATGACACTGGTGATACATGGAATGAAGATGAAGCACCGGTGAAATGCGATAGCGGGGGAAACCCGGAGAGAACCCGCCCCTGCGCTGCTTTATCCACCGCAAATCTCACATGCAGTCGCTTGGGATCGAACCGGCCCGTCTAGGTGAGAGGCGCGGCCCACGTCGTATTAGGCCACGTTGAGCCTTAAATATCTCCGTTTAATACAATGTGTTAGACTTTCACGATACGTCAAGCTCATCGTAATCCTGATATTAACAAACCAATAATTCTAAATTCTCTTCGTCACTAAATGTTATGTGAATAACTGAATTCTCGTGCAAATTAAGATAAACATAGCAGAAATGGTTTTGTTATACATTATTGCCCTGTACAAGAGGAATAACAAAATAAAATAAGCTGTCAATTTTTTTAAAGCCGGTCGCCAATTGATGGGTTTGAAATGCCGTTTTCTTTGCTTGACTATTAGAAAGAAAAAGGAATAAAGAGTTCCCATTTAAACCGTTTAAGTAATGCAAAATTGAGGCCAATAACAAAGAATGTCTCAGAAATGTTAACCCCACGAAAACTTGCATTTGGTACAAATTGTGTGATTTAACGAGATCTACGTTTTTTGTGCAGTAAGATATTACGGTTTACCAGTTATGCAAAAGTTATGAAATGGGCTTCGGTGGCAATTTCCAGAAAAGTATCATGTACATTTCATTTCGTATCTTAAACTAAAGTATTTTAATCAAAATAGCTATTATGTGAAAATTTAAATTTTCGAAAAATGTTCCATATAAATGGTAGTTGAGATGGGGGAAGATATAGAACTGAGATATTAAGTTTGGCATTTAATCGACTTTGAGTTTTGAGTTAGGCTATTCACAGACACACGCGCGCGCGGCGGACCTTGTTCATTTTTATTTTTTGATGCAGGGATCTCAAAAGAAATATTCTGGATTAAAAAGAATTTTTGGGTGGAATGCGATACTTTCTCTATTTACAGTACGAGTAGAGAAAGTAAGACTGAAAAGCTTATAGAAACAGCATTTCAAACTCTGCATTCTTGATCCTTCGGTCACACCATGTGGAAATACTACCGAGAAATAGAACATTACCATAAAGGTAAAATAGAAAATGTAATCTGGGATAACACAGAGCAAAATAAAAATAGGAATAAGGAAAAATTTAAACACGAAAACGGAAGTGATAAGGCAAAAATCAGCAGTCAGTTAAAAACGGATAAAACTGGTCAACCCATAGAGAGTAAGGAAAGATTATAGAAATGAACGTAGAAAGGTAAAAAAATCTTATGTGTTATATTCACATTACTTTCTCTACCTCCTGCAACAAATTATTGTTACAAAATTTATGCTTCTATTTACTTCAGACTAATTGAGAAAAAATTAGCACAAATAGTCTTATTGCTTGCTTCCTTGTAAGTAGAAGCGAAATAAGCGAGTACATAGTATAAAGTAAAAGTCAAAAGCTGGTTGCTATGTGACTGAAGTTCCTTTGTTTCTGTGGACAGAAGTTGACCAATTCCTGTATGAGAAAAGTATATTTTTCAAAGCTGAATCCAAAAATAAGGAATACCCAAAAAACTATCAACTCCACGAAAAAAAATGTATATAACATAAATTGTGCATTTTAATGCTCTACATTTTTTGTGTGCTAAGTTTTTGTCCATCTCTTACTGTTTACCACCAGCTATGCAAAATTCTGTAAAATTCACCCAGAATAAAGTAGTCTTCGGAAGCTATTCCCAGAAAATTCAAGATATACATTTTATTTGTCAGATAAATATCTTTAATACACGAACGATATTTTAATCAAAATGGTTAGAGCCATTTTTTATAAAATCAAAATTTTGGAAAAAAGTTTCATGTAAAGGGTAATTTGGGGGGGGGGATTTTCTTGAAATTCTTCGTGTCGCGTCCTTGGAAGATACCAAACTTAAATATCAAGTTTGATATTTAACGGTCTTTTCGTTTTTGAGCTATGCTGCCCACAGACACACACACACGCACACAGACAGACAGACAGACAGACAGACACACACACACACGCGGACATGCTCCTAAAAATGCTTTTTTTGGATTCAGGGGGACCCAAAACATGTATTTCCGGTGAAAACTCGGTATCGAATTTTTGGGTGCATTACAATACCTTCTCTATACACTAGATAGTGCGTATAGAGAAAGTAAAAATCTGATGTTTTACACTCACATGAGTTTCTCTAGCTCTTCTACAAACTTCTTACTTAAGATTATTCTTCTTTCTGTACCTTGCTAATCGAGATAATCATTAGCAGAATGTTTTTACTACCTAGTTCCGTATAAGTAGAAAGAAAATAAGGGATCACACTAGGCTGTCGTTATTCGACTGTCATTGCAAATCGCTTCTTTTCTTGGCCAGAGTAGAACAAAAGAAATACGAACACTTCCTGTCTGAGAAAATTATAAGTACTTACAACTGAAACAAAAAACAAAGAATATCTTGGAAACGGTTACCTCCACTACAAAAATGTAAAGGACATAAATTGCGTGTTTTGATCAGATCAACATTTTCTATGGAGTAAGTTTTTGTCTATATCTTACCGTTTAGCAGTTAAGCAACATTTAGCAAATTTCATGCAGAATAAAGAGCTCTTCATAGGCAATTCCCAGAAAATTCAAGATATACATTTTATTTTGTATGTAAATATCTTTAATATATGGGATTTTAATCAAAATCGTTAGAAATTTTTTTAGAAAATCAAAATTTTCGAAAAATTTTCCATGTAAAAAGTAGTTGCTGGTGGGGGGATTTTCTTGAAAATATTCGTGTCGCATCCTTGGAAGATTCCAAACCTAAATACCAAGTTTAGTATATAACGGTCTTTTCGTTTTTGAGCTATGCTGTCTACAGACACACAGACAGACAGACAGACAGACAGACAAACACACACACATACACACGGACCTTTTTCTGAAAATGGTTTTTTAGGAGGCCCTAAAACATGTATTTCCGGTGATATCTCGGTATCAAATTTTTGGGTGGAATACAATACTTCCTCTATACACTATATATAGTACGTATAGAGAAAGAAATACCAAAGAGAACTACTAAGTAAATTAGATACTAAGCAAGGATATAAAAACGTTCAGCAAGGAAAAGGGACTGTCGCGATTTCCTATAAAAATCATTACACCAACAAGTAACTGATAAAAACTACGGTGACAAGCATAAAAAGGAATGAGATTTAATTAACCTTGAAATGAATTACACTTTCAACTTTAAAGAAGTGTACACCTTTGCGAGGCGAATAAATGAATGCTGTTAAAGGAGCAATGGGAAGTTTTCCAAGAAAACATTACGTAGTTCTAAAGAGGTGAAAGACATATCAGTGCAAAAGAATTAAAAGATGCAATAAATGAGGAAGCTTAAAAACTAAACGAGAATAACATGGTGGAAGGGGGAAGGTTATACGTGATGGATTACATTCGCATAGCTTCTTTAGCCTATATCTTTATTCTTATATAGCTTCTACAAACTATTGTTGCAAAAGCTTAATGTGATAATTACTTGATTTGTTTGTAGAAATTCTCTTGACATATTTCTTGAAGTCGGTGAATGCAGCAAACCGTAGCGATAGTGAAATGTTTCAAAGACGGTAGCTATGTTCTAGCCTTGAAATCCCAATTCAGGTGTTACCAACTGGCTTGATTTTGCTCTGCAGGAAGCAAGCTTGCTCTGTGAACTGTAGTTCGGGCTTCTGACAGAAATAGTGAGCCTCTCTTTCTTGCACATTGTATCATTATGTCCGTTTATAACGTCGGAAACAGTAACCAATCCGACACGCAGGCCGTCAACTTCTGCCTACCTGGGAAGAATCTTTTTTGTTTATAGAAAGTGGC
The DNA here is from genome assembly GCA_030762935.1 of Hymenopus coronatus. Classification (NCBI taxonomy): domain Eukaryota; kingdom Metazoa; phylum Arthropoda; class Insecta; order Mantodea; family Hymenopodidae; genus Hymenopus; species Hymenopus coronatus. Next base: position 78,678,531 of record CM060881.1, on the reverse strand, counting down.
GTACATTTATTGTGTTTCAGCTATTTTGTAATGCGTCTACCATTAAGTACGTTGCATTTACTTCAATTACTCAGTGAAAGCAATGAGAAAGGTTCCTCTCTCTCTCTTTTACTCAAAGGGCAGTTGGCGACGTCTCTTCCAATTCTTTCCATGACATCGCGAGAAACAATTGAATGATGGCTACATTAAAAACGTACAATGCATTTAAAAATGCAAACAAATAGCAATGGTGTTTAACGCCCACTATTATGGCACCGCAGGTGATGACATTGGTGATGAATGGAACGAAGATGAAGCAACCGTGGAATGCGACAGCGGGGGAAACCGGAGAACCCGGAGAAAACCTGCCCCTGCGCCGTTGAAAATGACGGATGCCACCAAACCGTTATTTGAAATAAATTGTTTTTTTATAAACAGATACATTTTTGGGTACGTTTTTGTCAAACTCGTATACTTTAAAAGTTATACAAAAGTATATACAATCTTTCTGAATGAAGAGAACTTCACACGCTATTCTCAGAAATGTCGAGATATACGCTTTAATTGTGATATTAATATTTTGCATATAGGGTAATTCAATCAAAACTGAAGACATCTTTGTAAAACGATCGAACATTCATTTTATTAAAACTAAGAAAAATAGAGTATTGTACACACCAATAAATTAATATTATTTGACACTGCGGTGTACTTTAGAGTTAGGGCTATATCATTCTCCTCAAGCTCATTTATATGCAAAGTCCAAAGAATTTAAATTTATTTTTACTTATGAACGAAAACTAAAAATAAAAACATTAATATTCCTTGTTCTGAATGAAGCATAACTTATGCTACATATATTTTTAGTATTATTTGCACAAACACCCTTGCACATTAAATTTAGATTTATTACCTTAGTGCCTCCTAGAAATTAGTTACAACGGCCCTTGAAAGTTTATAGGCAATCTAGATTGCGTGAAATCTATATCAGGTGAGTCAAATAGTGACTCTTCTTAATAAACACTATCACTTTCAACAAACGCATTTTAAGGACTTTTGCAACATTCAGAAAAATGGAGCAGTTACATTACATAGGTAGTTAGGTTTTGGCAGCGGAATTATGGGCCTTGGATTTTCATACTTTTGTGGTAAGGACACGTGACCGCAAGAAAAAAAAGTCGTAATATTTACTTATAATCAAGATTTTTTGTGTTACACAATCCATAAATTTTTAGTATTTATCCAAAACAAGATATGGCAGCACTAATCAGCATTTTTTTCACGCACATATCCTCAATTTTAAGAGTCATATTTGAGAAAGTCAAAATATTCGAAAATACCTATAATTTGAGTGTGAAAATTTTCTCGTCCTTTTGGAAAATACTAAATATAAATAATAAGCTTGGATTTATCCATCGTTTTGTTTTCAAATCACACACACATGTAGTACATCTTATATTTCTTCTCAGAGCACATCAAATGCATTGTATGACTTAATTTAATACATATCAAGTTATAGAAATATATATGACGCTTTCACAAATATGATATGATTCATTAACTTTGAGCAAACCTAATTGTGCGTTCCGAAAATAGTTTTGGAAATGATAAGTCTTTAATTTAAGTTATGCTGATCAAATAGTGCTAGTTGATGAATGGAAATTCATCGTGTTTGTTTTTGAAATTATTGCAACTTATGAGTATGAATGTTATAGCAAGTTATGCGATAAGCGCCTACCATGGAGTCCCATTTAAAACGGGTTCTAAACATTTCAGTAATATGCTAAAAGAGATCAACAACTCAACAAGCACTACAGGAAGAAGCAGGACGACATAAAGAATTAAAAAATCCAAAACAAATCATCATTCGCTCATAAATATTTATGCACTAGATGGCATTTGTTTGCAGACTAGTTCATTCAATCTCACGGTCAATTTTCGCGGTCAATATACAGTCAGCGTTCTTTGAAGGTCCAAAATGAGGTCAAATTACTCTATATGGCTCCAAAAAGTATTCCTCTCTACTTTAAAACTGCAACATTCAAAATAACTAGAGAAACCTCTGATTGTTAATAGTCAGAAAAAATAATCTACATGATAGATTATAAGTTCAGATTTTTACTTTCTCTACACGTACTATGTACAGTGTATAGAGAAGGTATTGCACTGCACCCAAAAATTCGATACCAAGATTTCGATGGAAATGCATTTTTTAGAGTGCCCTCTATCCAAAATAAGCATTTTTAGAAAAAGTTTGTGTGTGAACACGATAACTTAAAAACGAAGAGTCTGTAAAATACCAAACTTAGTATTTAAATTTAGTGTCTTCCAAGGATACAACAAACTACCCTTTACATGAAAAAATTTTCGAAGATTTTGACTTTCTCAAAAATGGCTCTAACGATTTTTATTAAAATACCGCATATTAAAGATATTTGCAAGACAAATAATAGGTATGTACATCTTGAATTATATGGGAATAGTCTGAGAAAACCTCTTTATTATGGATGAATTTTGCTGGATTTTGTATAACTAGTAAACGTAAGATATATATAAAAACTTACTACACAAAAAAATGTAGATCTCGTTAAAACACAGAATTTATTTCATATACTTTTTTTCGTGAAATTATCCATTTCCGAGATATTCCTTATTATTGGATTCAGTTTAAAAATACAATAAAACTTTTCACATATGGAATTTGTCAACTCCTAGAAATGCAAAGAAACGGAGTTCATCCTCATGACAACCAGATTTTAGAAGATTTTAGTATTGTTTTAGCCTAGTGTATCCCATTATTTCCCTTTTACTTACAAGAAAGCATTTCTTCTAATGTTTATATCGATTAGCATAAAGTATATAGAAACATTAGCTTATTAACAATAATTTGTTACTGAGAAGTAGAGAAAATCATGTGAATGGAACACGTCAGATTTTTTACTTTAGTTCGTGATACGTAGATAAGAGAATAGTACTCCACCCAAAAATTCGAAATTGAGATTTCAGCGGAAATACACGTTTTGGGGTTCCCTGTAACCAAAAAATACAGTTTTAGCATGTGTGTGTTACTGTACTTGTGTCTGTGAACGCGATAACTAAACAAGGAAAATTTTGTAAAATACCAGTCAGGGTATGAAAGTTCTTCCGAGCATTTGACAAAAATATTTCCCTCTCTCCCCAAAACTACCCTTTATATAGAAAAAATGTCAAACATTTTGATTTTGTTAAAAATGCCGTATATTAAAGATATTTACATCACAAATAAAATGTGTATCTTCATTTTTTAGGAATAGCTCTGAAGACCTCTTAATTCTGAATGAATTTGGCTGAATTTTATATAACTGGTAAATTGCAAAAGGCAGAAAAAAGTTACTGCAAAAAACATTTAAATCTCCTCAAAACACACATTTCTGTCATATGCTTTTTTTTTTTCGTTGCGTTCGCTATTTGCAAGATATTCCTTGTTAGTGGTTCCAATTTTAAAGTACTTAAAACTTTTCACATACAGGAATTTGTAAAAACCTGGCATACAAAGAAAAGAATTGCAACCACATGGCAACCAGTTTTAATTATTTATCTTAGTAGTCCCTTATTTCCCTTCTATTTACAAGGAAACACAAATAAGACCAATTCTGCTCGAGTAGCATGAATAGATAGAAGAAGAATCTTTTTAACAATAATTTGTTGTACAATTATAGAGAAAGTCATGTGAATGTAACACATTAAGTTGTTTTCAGGATCTTTTATTTTATTAGTGTTATAATTTACTAAAAATTGCACTGATATGTCAACTATTTTGTGTGCGTATTTGGCGGGGGCGGGGAATAAAAAGTTATTTTACGTCCTCTGTTGAACGAATTTACGGAAAATAATGCAATGATACTTTTAGCTGTCCACCATCAAGAAAACCACGTAACTAATATAACCAGCACTCACTTGAAGGTGACTGTCTTATATTTTTTGGTTTAAATGTGTATTTTATATCAGCAGTAACTCACTATCATTGTGTGATTGCTTATTCCCTTTCCCGCCTATACATATGTTGTTTCAATGGTAGATCTGAAGTAGTAACGAATTATCTATATAGGTAGAGGGAGAGCGCGTTCCAGTGGATCTTTGTTGCAAAAATCTAATTAACATGTCTTTCTCTGCCAATTCTTCAATAAATTATTCTTTAAAAGGCTATTCTTTTCTCTTCCTCACCTTTAGTGAGATAAAAATTGCCAGACATTACATTATTATATATTTCCTCATAGATAAAATGTGAATAAGGGAATGTTCTAAGCTTAAGCGATAGTCAAATCTTTAAATAGCCGGTCGCTGTGTGATAGTTGTGAAATGTTGTTATCTCTGCTTGATCACAAGAAAAAAATTGAATAAATTTCATTTGAGAAAAGTGAAAATATTGCCAAAACTAAAATCAATAATAATGAAATGGCTAACTTCACAAAAAATTGCATTTGACTCGATTGTGAGTTTTAACGAGATCTACATTTTTGGCTCGTAAGTTTTCGTCTACAGTAAGTTTTACTGTATACCAGTTACGCAAAAGATCCAGAATGAAGAGGTCTTCAGATACTCTTCCCAGAAAACTCAAGATAAACAGTTTATTTAGGATGAAAATATCTTAAATATGTGAAATTTTCATCAAAATCGTTACAGTCATTTTTGAGAAAATCATATATATAAAAAAAGTTACAAGTATAGGGTAATTTCGGGGTAGGCAGATTTTATTGAAAATCTTGTATCGCATCCATAAAAGATGCTGAATTTCATATTTAAGGGACTTCCGGTTTTTCAGTCATGTTGTTCACAGATCCCCCACACGCATAAATACGGATTTTTTCTAAAAATGGTTTTTAATTCAGTGACCTCAGAACATATATAGACGGCGAAATCTCTAAATTAAATTTTTGGGAGAAATACAGAACATTTATTTCCGGTGAAATCTCTAAATTGAATTTTTGGGAGGAATACAACCTTCACTACCTACTATGTAATTAGTACGAGATAGGATAAGCAAAATGTGAGCGGTCACATTTAGCGGTTGCCGCATTAATGAATGGTTAGCAATGAAGATGTTAATGCACAGATACGATGGAACTAGATAGCGTACTCTAAAGAAAATTCAACTATGGATGTTCATTGCTTGGTTCAATTTCAAAAATGTCTCTAGAGCATTTCTTAAATAATTCATTAGCTTCTCATTAAGACCAAAATCACGCTTTTATATGAAAGAGCACTTAAGTTTCTACTCTTTCTATAGACACTTTATTTCCCTTGTTTTACGTGCATTTAGTGAGTGATAGTGAACATAGATGAATGTTTTAATGCTAGTTTGTGTTAAAATTACTTCTAGATAGAACAATTGAGCAGAGCCCCCGTCCCCTTAAAATGAGCAGGATTTCCAACAGAACACTAAACTCGCATTGCTTTCCTGGATATAATTTCAACGCACACTGGAAGGGATAATAAAAGTAAAAGTGCGGTAATATCAACTGATCAAACAAATAATGGTATTTGGGCTTGATTTATATAAATTGGTTTTATATTGATTATAGTAGTAATAAAATTTACTGCTCCTATAATTCTAGATATTCGGTTACAAAATAATTCAATAAGATTTAATTGGACAAATACATGGCTTACTACCTCCCAAACCAAGTTGTATGATATCACATCTAATAAATTTCCATCGCCTACTATATTATCAAATTTAAAACGACAAGACCAAATGGTAATATCAAGACTTCACATTGGATACATAAAACTCACCCATACCGCCATGTTTCTGAAGGAGTCACCAACTGAAGACAGACCACAGACTGTCAACATACTTTAACTATCAAGCACTTCTTCAGAATGCCCAGCCTTTGAGGGAAAAAGTAGAGAGGACAAAATAGCTTCTCATCTTTCAACAATATTTAATAACCGGAAAATGATTCAGAGTGTCTTAAATTTCTTCATTCAAAGAATACAACACACAGTGACTGTTAACCTCTATACAGTTTCCTTTGCTAAACGTTGTGTACTGTATTTTAATTTAACGATTTTATTATAATTCATTGTAACGATTTCCTTACATTGTAATAATTGTGTATGTGATGTATTCTAATGACTTGTATTGTAATTTCTGTTTTTGTATGTCGCAAAAAAATTGCAGTTAAGTCACAATAAATTAACAAATTAAATAATAATTGCGTCTCTTTTGACTTCTGCGTTCCGCAAGCACGCAAGCAGGTATATGTATCGCGTTTTGAAAAAAAAAATGCCACTTATTATCTACATGCGGGAAAGATCATATGCAGAATGGTTACACTAAATGATGCGTAAGATGTGTGTGTATACATATATATATATATATATATAATCAACCTATTAGAGTATTAACATTCTATGTTTATCTCTACAAGCCACGCGAGGCTCTATTAACTCTATGTGTTAGATTTACCGTCATACGTTAATGTATTACGTGCAGGGAATATGGTGGCCGAAAGCTTTATTATATAAACCATCAACATTTGGAACAGCTGCATACTACAGCTTGCGTTCAGAATACTTGGCCAGCTATCCATTAGTGTATGTAAATCATTGGGGAGTTAACTTCACATGAACCCCTCACATTGGTTTCATTTGGCCCCCTCACAAAAACACGGCACGATTTCCTACATTCATTTGACTTTCTCTACCTATAACAAGCCGTTCTCTATCTTCTGCAACAAACTATTCTTTCTAGCTTATTCTTCTGTGTACTTCATGCTAATCGAGGTATGCTATAGCGGAAAGATTTTATTACATATTTATTTGTAGCTCAAGGAAAATAACGTCATACACTAAGCTAAGCGATTCACTAAGAGCGGGTCGCTATGTGGTGGTGCAATTGAACTTCCATTCTCTTTCCATGACTAGAAGGGGAAAAATAAAATAAGGACTTCCTATTTGAAAATAAATTAAATACATAAATATTTGTTTGTTAACGACTTTGTCAATTTCCAGGATTATATTAGCACAGCCGGTGTGCCGGGATTTCGTCCTAGAGGTGTTCTTTTATATGTCAGGAAATCTACTGGTATGGGGATGTTTTAAAGCAAACCATCGGTATAGGCCAGACTTGAACATTGGACCTTAAGATTAAAAAGCAAGCGCCTTAAACATCTGAGTCACCGACACTGACCTTTCAGCTCCAAAAACGATTAACGATTGGAAAATGTAAATCAATGAAAAGGAGTATCTCGGCACTTGATATAAGATGTGTGCTTTAACGAGTTCTACGCTTTTTTTTTACATTCTCTAGCCCGTATGTATGATGTACTTAGTGCATAGAGCAGGTATAGTATTCTACCAAAAAATTTGATGTCGAGATTGCATCGAAAATGTACATTTTGAGGTCCCCTGAGTCCGAAAAAGGTCCGTGTATGTGTACAGAATAATTCAAAAACGAAGAGACCGTTAAATATCAAACTTGGTAGGTATTTCAAGTTAGTGTCTTTCAAGGATGCGACACGAATATTTTCAGAAAAAAAAAGCTCTACTACAAATTACCCTTTACATGAAAAACCTTTTGAATATGTTGTTTTTCTCAAAAACAAGTCTAAGATTTTGATTAAAATTCTGTATATCAAAGATATTTACATCACAAATAAAATGTATATTTTGAATGTTCTGGGAATAGCCTCTGTAGACCTCTTTATGAATTTTATGAGTTTTTACATAATGGTTAAATCGTAAAAGATAGACAAAACTTACTACACAGAAAAGGTAAATTTCATTAAAGCACATAATTTATGTCATATACGTTTATCATGTGGAGCTGAACATTTTTGAGATATTCCTTATTATTAGTTTCAATTTCAAACTATATAGCTTTTCTCAAACGGTACCTTGCAAAGCAAACCGAATCTCAATTGTTTCACATAACGACCAATTTCCAAAACATTTGACTATCGCTTTAGGTTAATGCATTCCCTTATTTCCATTTTACTTACAAGAAAGCAAATAATAAGACCAATTCTACTAATATTTATCTCGATTAGTAAGATAGATAAAATGATATTTAATAAGAACAGTTTGTATATGGAACAGCTGGAGAAAGTTATGTGAATAAAACACATCCATTTTTTTTTTTATTTTTGGTGGAAATTAGAGTCCTTACTGTTTACCAGTAATGCTAAAGAGGAGTTCAGGAGCTATTCCCAAAACATTCAAGATATACATGAAAAAATCACACTGTTTTCAATCAAAATCGTTACGATCATTCTAAAGGGAATAAAACTTTCGAAAATGATCTACATAAAGAGTAGTTTGGTGCAGAGATGGTCAATTTAATTATCAGATTTGGTATTTAACCAACTTTTATTACTGAGTTATGCTGATCACAGAAAGACGAACACGAAACACGCGCACATACAACACACACACACATGAAACTTTTTATAAAAGTATTTTTAGATTTAGGGGGCCTCAAAATATTTGCTATAATACCAATGAAAGGTCTACATCGAATTTTTGGTTGAAATTCAGAACTTCTGTTTACTGTACGTAGCAGAGGAAGTAAAAACCGAGCCTTAATCCGCAGTTGTAGGCAGTAAACAAAGGAGGCCCAGTTTGAAAGTTTACTGCGTAACCTTGTGTCGATATGTCATGCCCAATGGAACAAATCTGACAGTTGCCACAGTCTTAAGTCGGTCATTGCCATCATCAGAGTTGTTCAATGTACGTGGGAGATTTCACGCATTGGTATCAACATGAAACCTGGCCAAAAACTTGAGGAAATGAACAGGAATTTTAGTGCTTGATTGCTCCTGTAGAGTCGGCTTAAAGGGTGTTTTCAGTCATCCTACGTTACAATGGGATGATTCTAGGTACTCCAGTGTGATGAGGATCTGCACACCTGACTGCAAGTAGTTACTACACTTCTGCCATTCTCAAGGTCTCTAGTTCGATCACCAGATAAGAAACGGGATTTTCCTCTTACAGAATATCACATAAATTATTTCCAAGGTTTCCCAGATATTTCATAAAAAAACTACTATTCTTAAGTTGATTTAGCCAACCGATGTTGAGAACCACGAACGCTTTATTCACTACATACTCTCATCTGTAAAACCTATCTCCAACTATAAGTTAGTTTTAACTTGACTCAAGATCAAATTATGTAAAAACTATATTTTTAAAAAGGCTTGAGTTAAAATAATCTTTGTTTTCCCCCAAATTTCTCCCAGTCTGCCAATCAGACAAGCTGAAGTAAGCTACACATGGTGTTAATATTATAAACTCCAAGTTTAAGAAAATATAATATGGTTGGCTGGTCCTGGATCAGCAGATGGGCGAAGAAGCCATAGATGTATAACAATAATCATAAGGAGTCTGCATCCAGTAAAATCGCCAAGCCAACATTATAGGGAATGCTGATAATGAAATGTTCAAAAATGTCTGTATTTATGGTTGTATTCCACCAAAAAGTGCAATGTATTCACCAGAAATACATTTTTGTGCCCCTGAATCCCAAAACACAATTTTAAAAAATCTGATGTGTTCCATTCACATGACTTTCTCTATATCTCTGTAACAAATTATTGTTAATAAGCTTATCTTTTATTTATTTCATGCTAATTGAGAAAAATTAGCTGAAATAGTCTTATATCTTGCTTTATTGTAAGTAGAAGCGAAGTGGGTTAAAGGGAAAGCCAAAAGCTGGTTGCTATGTGCCTGATGTTCCTTTGTTTGTATGGACAGGAGTTGACAAATTACTGTATGAGAAAATTGTTTTTCAAAGCTGAAACCAAGGAAAAGGAATATCTCAAAAACGATCAACTCCACGAAAAAAAATGTATATAACATAAATTGTGTGTTTTAACATGCTCTACATTTTTTGTGGGTTAAGTTTTTGTCCATCTCTTACGGTTTAGTAGTTATGCAAAATTCATCCAGAATAAAGTAGGCTTTAGACGCTATGCCCAGAAAATTCAAAATATACATTTTATTTGTCAGGTAAATATCTTTAATATATGATATTTTAATCAAAATCGTTAGAGCCATTTTTTAGAAAATCAAAATTTTCGAAAAAAGCTCCATGTAAAGGGTAGTTTCGGGTGGAGGGATTTTTCTCAAAATCTTCGTGTCGCATCCCTGAAAGATACTAAACTTAAATACCCAGTTTGGTATTTTACCGACTTTTCGTTTTTGAGTTATTGTGTTCACAGACACACGGATACACTGACACACGGACACACACACACACACACACACGGACCTTTTTCTGAAAAGACTTTTTTTGGATACAGGTTAACCTAAAACATATATTTCCGGTGAAATCTCGGTATCGAATTTTTTGGTGGAGTGCAATACCTTCTCTATACACTATGTACATAGTGCCTATAGAGAAAGTAAAAAATCATTCGCATGTGCGTGCATCTCTCGCTCTGTATTTGTATCTAGAAACAGTATTATTCTAAAGCGAAATGTTCGATATATACCAAACTAGGTATTTAAGTTCTGTATCTGTACATGCCTAAAGAAAAGTTCATTTACTTTCTCAAAATGGTTTAAAAATTTTGGCTAAAAATCGGAATATTTACCTAACGGATTTACAAAACAAAAAGCGTTCCTGATTTTTTGGGGGAAATTTATCATTTTATATAACCAGTAAACATTAAGAGACAGACAAAATTTTCTACACAAAAGAAAACATTCTAAATAAAAAAAAAGAGTATTTCAAGTATCCTTTTATATCATAAATTTCCTAGATTTTTATCGGTTGCTATTGATTTGAAATGTTCAGTATATCGTTTTAGTTTTTCTAATAAATGCCTAATAGTATGTAGGGAAGGTATTGCATTCTAACTACAGTTCACCGGAGTCCCCATTGAAACGTCTTTTTACAGAAATACCCATATATGTGTGCGTATTCATGAGTGACTATAAACGGCATAACTCGAAAACGAAAAGTCCGTTAAATACCAAAATTGAGGTTTAAGTTAAGCATCTTCCAAGCATGCGACACGAAACTGCTCAGCATATCCCACAACCAAAACTACCTTTTACATGGAACTTTTTTCAAAAAAGTTGATTTTCTTAAGATTGCTTTAACGATTTTGTTCAAAATGCCGTATGTTTAAAATATTTAATGTCAAATGAAATCTGTGCCTTGAATTTTCTGAAACAGCCCCCGAAGTTCTCTCTATTCTGGATGACTTTTGCATAACCGGAAAAGCATATGAAATAGACAAAACCTTTGACAAAGAATGTGGATCTCGTTAAACCGCACAATTTATGTCAGATTAAATTTGTATGGAGTTAACCATTTCCAAGATATTTCTTATTGGTTTTAATTTTCCAATGCTCTCGTCAGACGAGAAGTCATCATTCTTTTCTTTCTTTCTTTCTTTTTTTCTTTTTTTCCATCCTAGTCATGCAAATAGACTTTAATTTCAGGTCATCACAACTACAATTATTAAAAGATTTAACTATCGCATTGTTTAGCCTAATTCTCTTCTACTTATAAGGATGCAAGTAATAACACTATTTCTATTAATGTTTATCTCGACTAGCGTAAAGTAAATAGAAGAATGAAATTTTGAAAGAAATTTGTAGCAGAATAGTTAGCGAAAGTCGTGTGAATGAAATATATCAGCTTTTTAAAGCATTTTCATTTGCAGCTGTTTGTCGCTATATGTGGAAAGTATGGAGTTTGAAGGACAGGATAAAGCTCTGAATGTCAATTTCGATTTCTTCTGTTGCACTTGAACTTGTAACGGAATGAATAAAAAAGTATTTCTGAAATGCCTGAAGCAGGTAGAAAAATAAGCTTTCTGATGTGTTCCATTCAGATAGCTTTCTCTACAATTCTGTGACAAATTATCCTTAAAAGGCGTATTCCTCTAACTACTTGATGCTAATGGAGGTAACATTAGTGGAAATGGTCTTATTACTCGGTTCGTTGTCAAATCTTTTAAAATCTGGTTGCTACGTCGTTCTTGTTGCAAGGAGTTAACGAAGTTTCTATGAGAAAAGTTTGCGTATTTTAAAATGGAATACAAAGGAATACCTAGGAAATGGTTAACTGTACAAAAATTGTAAAACATAAATTGTGTATTTTAAAGAGTTCTACATTTTTGTATAGCAACTGTTTGTCTACCTCTTACGGTTAACAAGTTATGCAAAAATCATTCAGCATGAGGAAAACTTCAGTAACTATTTCTATGAAATTCAAGATATACATTTTGTTTTTCATACAAGTATTTCTAATATACCGTATTTTAAACAAAATCGTTAGAGCCGTTTTTCAGAAAATCAAAATTTTAGCATTTTTTTCTATGTAAAGGTAGTTTGGGATGGGGTGTTTTTCCTGAAAAACTTTGTGTCGCTCCTTGGAAAATTCTGAACTTAAATATCAAGTTTGTATATAACCGACTTTTCGTTGCTGAGTTATGTTCACACACACATACGCGCGCGCGGATTTTTTTATCTGAAAATACTTTTCTTCCTCTTCTTTTTTATTCAGGGCATCCTAAAACGTATATTTCCAACGAAAATTCGGTATCAATTTTTTGAGTGCAATGTAATACCTTCTCTACCTGACCTCCGTGGTGTAATGCTTACTATGCTAACTTCATATGCCCAAGGTCGCGGGTTCAAACCCGGCGGAGGACGATAGATTTTTTCGGGTGTAAAAATCCTTAGCATGGCTTCCTTCGGAAGGAAAGTAAAGCCGTTGGTCCCGTGTCGTAGATTTACGGCACGTAAAAGAACCTCAAGCCTGATAGAGAGGCCTCTGAGCAAAATTAAGCGGTCTTTCACGCCCAATTTAGAATGGGACGCTGAGAACCTCAGCAGTTGAAGAACGTCTATAAATAATACGCCAGTTACATTTATTTTTACCTATGTACCATGTACTAATTAGAGAAAGTAATATGGTTTCATAAGAATATCTTAGAAACTATATAATTTACATTATAGTGTGGACAGAGAAAAAATATGCAATTGTAACGCCATAAGATGTTTTCTCCTCATCGCTTATTAGCTTTAGTACATTTATGATTACTAAAGCACAAACAGAAGTCTTGTATCAAATTATATTATTTAGGCAGCAGTTGACTTGAGCTAAAAGGATATAGTTTATTGTGGATGGTCATATAGGGTTAATATGGATATTTTTGTTTATTTTCAACTCTTAGCATCCGGAGAAAAATTGGTGAAGATGTTCCGCTATCGTCATGTTGAGATCCAATTGACTTCAAATATGCATATTACATTACATAGCTTTTGTGATTAGAAATTGCTCACATGGTTATTAGTCAAGAACTGATGCATCATATAAATAAGGCAGTTACACCAGCGCAACCGGTTTAAGAAACTAATTTAATCTAATTACAATAAAATAGAAGTAAACGAATTATACCAAGGTTAGCCGGTAGGTATTGCTTCAGTTTTAATACCGGTGACAACCTACATTCAAAGAAATTCGATTCTTCAACCGACGCCTCCAGTTTGCTAAAACAAACCGAACCAGAAAAGCTTCTCATTTAGATCAATGACCTCGACCTCTTTATTGTTATCAGATATCTCCATAAGAAAGAAATTAAGAATTATCCACTCAAGGAGTATAACAGTATAATTTGAGAACCAAAACAGATAAATAACAAACTGATATATTACATTCACATGTCTTCCCTTATCTATTTTGCAATCATCTATTTTTATGAAAGCTTAATCTTCCATTTACTTTATATAAATTGAGATAAATATTAGTAAAATTGTTTTATTATATATTTACTTGTAAGTTCCAGAGAAATAAGGAAATACAATAGACTAAAACATAGTCATATATTTTAAGCTGATCACCAATTGACTAAATTAACTCTTTCCATTATCAGGAATAATAAATAAATAAATAAAACGAACGAAGACTTCCCATTTGAGAAAATGTATAAGTATTAGCTTAAATCATAAAAGTAAGGCAGTGATCAATGTTTTCTGTAGTAAGTTATGCCTAGCTCTTACGGTTTACCAGTTATGCCAGTTATCTAGAATGAAGAAGTCCTCAGAGGTTATGACCAAAAACTGCAAGATACATATTTCGTTTGTCATGAAAATATCTTGAACATATGGTATTGTAATAAAATCGTTACAGCCATTTTTGATAAAATCAAAATTTTCGAAAAGTGTTCCATGTAAAGGATAGTTTGGGTGAAAGGAATATCCTGAAAATCTTCGTGTCACGTTCTTGGAGGATACTTAATTTGGTGTTCAACTCAATTTTGTTTTTGAATTATGCTCTCCACACACAGATCTTTTTCTATTTTTTTATTCAGGGGTCTCAAAGCATGTATTTCTGGTGAAATCTCGGTATCCAATTTTTGGGTGCAATACAATGCCTTCTCTACGTACTATATACATTGTAGCTATGTAATCAAGAAAGTAAAAAATATAGGATTGCTTAAAGCATGTGCGATCTAACAGAGCAACAACTTCTGCCGCACTTCCAGTGTGTAGTTGTTCAGCCTCTCTTGAAGCCTAGAAAATGCAACGTAGCCTATGTAGAAAAGTCAGGTCAAGGTGACTGGCATAAGGGGAAGGGGGGAAGATGGCTGAGTTGCTGGAAGGCGGCTTCGCAAAAACGGCCCAGACTAGGCTAGATGGGTCCCCCTCTTATTAGTATGATGCCAAAATCCGCCACTGAACACATTTTCAGACTCGTCGTTGCTGTAAGGCATAGCAACAAGCTACCATACTCTAATCCCTATTCTACACGCTGCTCCAACATTTACAAAAACACATGTTAGATAAAGTAATTATATGTTTTCATAATATTCTTAAACACAAGAAACTTAAGTGGTGTGTAAACTTACCGAGGCAGTGAGATCCGTAAGAGTCTGTAGCCCGTGTTGTCACTCCTTGGAACCGAACGCAACACTTCGTTATCTGACATCACAGTGCGCAGCGATGTCTCGGTTTGATGGGATCCGAGTTCTCTTAATCCTGGAAATAAAACAGCAAATGTACATCACGTGGGCTATGAAATTCTTAATGACACTTATTGTTCAGAGCGTAGTAGTCCACTACCAACTCTCGTTAGTAACCGATACACACAAAAGAGTCTACATACATCTAGATTTTGGGCCGCTCCGTGACCGAGTGGTTAGACCACTCGTCTCTCACCTAGACGGTCCGGGTTCGATCCCAAGCTGCCGCATGTGAGATTTGTGGTGGACAAAGCGGCGTAAGGGCAGGTTTTCTTCGTGTTCTCCCGCCATCCCATTACACCGGTGCTCCATCTTCATTCCATGTATCGTCCGTATCATCGTCTACGGTGCCAAAAGTAACGAAAACGGGCGTTAAGCAGTACCAAAAAAATCTAGACGCTTCACTGAAACATCTCTGATGAAAATAAAAGGATTGCAAATTTATATTCAGGCATTGCTACACACTCATAAGGGACGTGCACACAGAAGGTGGACCCTCAAAGGAACTCAAGCTCCCCCAAATAGACAAAATCGTAATATCAAAGCACTACAGGCTTATTTTTGTTTTCTGCCATTCTCGTATACTTACAGCTTTCGTATACTGTGCTGTAAATGCTAATTAAAAAGTAAATAAGATACTAAATACATTAAGACAAGGTAAATATGGTGTAAACGACTGGGAATTTAATCGGTTATTTTGGAAAAATATTATTTCATACGGTGATTGGCAACAATGATTAAACGGCACATTCCGCTCATGTTACAAGTACAAGTGTTAAATCAGGCTGTTTAGGTTGCGTGTTTGCCAGTGAGCAGCAGAGCTTTCAAGACTCGCTGTAGTTTGTCTGCAGCATAGCTCGGAATTGAAGGAAAGTGTTGTCATGGCTGAATGAAGTTTCGGAATGTAGTGGCAGAAAACGTGCAATAATCTTCGCCCAATTATGTATTGTCTATCACTTTCCCCCTCCATCCGGACTATAGGAAGGTTTGCTGCATTCGTTCGAGTATCTGACTCAGCTGAGCAGAGTTAGAACAAATATATTAGATGGATCTAGAAAACCTCTTGCGGCTGTGAAGTGAAAGGAGAACTTTTGAGTGGACCTCTCCATAGTCAAACAGTTAACATACCTGACAGGTTATGCGTCCCGCCGGGGGAATTTAGTCTCTATGTACTCCTGTTTGCTTTTGGTGCCATAAATACCTAGAAGATTGGTTATTGGTATGTTGACCCTTAAACTCCTTTATCTAGACAATATGCTTTATTCAGTGATCCAGTTAATTTTCTCTCACAGGAAAAATTGGATTGAAGATAGGACTGGCATCGTGAGTTTGTTATTGCTGTTTCAGTCTCCGGCCCCAAATGCACTCTACGTGCGTATGAAGAAACAAAATTCGGTCCATGAATTATGGAGCGGGTGCTGAATTTTTCCTGCAGAAGCTTTGCCTTTTCGTAGTTTCTCAGCTATATAAAGTTCAGTGAGGACGAAGTAGGCTATTATGTACAGAAAATTCCAATTATATGCTTTTCTCGTAACCCCTCAGACATATATTTTACTCAAGATAGCTACGTTTTTGTGTTTGGAAATAAAAAATTAAAAGTAGTCGAAGTTAAATATTAAATTTGGTATTTATGTAATTGGTATTTTCTGAGATAAGGAACTATAGGCAATAAATTGATTCAACTTCAAATGATGAACTGATGCTGTGAAATACAGTGCTCTAAAAGAATGAAGAAACGTTAAGCAGCACATGATGTGTGTTAACCCTTATCACAGAGCTCTTGGAAAGATAGAGTCAGACGGGAAAAAAATGATTTCATAGCCGGGATTTGCACCAAATGCATAAACAGCAAATTACCTTTCCTACATTTATTGACATTTATCATGACTCTTTACAGCCTCATAGAGGATTAAGGACATGTTGTGTGCTACTGCAAACAGAAAAGACGAGATAACTGAAAATGCTGATGTTTTAAGGTTAAAGGTATCCTGCTGGTTGTTGGTGGCTACTAAGTTTTATGTTCATTATTCAGGGGTTGCTATTGTGTTGAATTCAGTGATATTTCTTAACTGTTCTTTAGGTAACGTAATGGGTCGTAGTAAGGTTTATTGTTATTTTTGTATTTCGTTCTTATTTAAGCTGCTAAACTTAAATTTGTCTAGTTTACTGCTATATTGCAGCGGTGCTTTGTTGTCATTATTTTGTCTTGCTTTTTCAATTATCCTGTTAGAATTAGTGCTCGGTAATCTTGAATGAATAAGTACTACAAAACGAACGATGCGCTCTTTTGAATGGTGAACTAAATGTACCTCCATGGCACAATAGTCCGCAAGGAACCTTGGCCTACCGTCCGGGCGCTGCATCCCTCATCTTGGCCGAAGGCGTAATGAATGGGGTGCAGTGTTGGTGGGTGAGGCGTGATCAGCGCCTCGAGTCCCTCCCGGCAGTTGATGCGGTCTTGATCTGGAGCCACTACTTCTCAATCAAACTCCTCAATTGGCCCCCCCTTCGGGGTCCTCACGAGGTTGAGTGCACACCGGATCAGGTCCCCACGTTGGTACATGGCAAGCAGCCGCCCTACCACCATTCTTAGAAGACAACCTAAGTAGGCATTATTTAATACACTGCTAGTTGAAACAGCTAAAGTTCGAATGTCTGCATTCGGTCTTTGGGTTTATGGAACTCTGATTCCACGGTGGTATGTAGGATTTTACTTGAAATTAATAAATAGGTGCCTATGATTATTTTATCCCATTAGAAAAGCAGAATCAGACTGAAAAATTCAATGCCATAGTCGAGAAATGAACCAGAATCTGTGGCTTTCCCATTGTAACCCATTGAGCTACAATGACATATGCCGTTAGATATAAAATTCTTCAACTGATTCATATTTTCCGGTAAATCCAAGGCGTTCTGAAATGTATTTTGATATAACATACCCCAGTGGCGACTTACACTCTCGTAAGTATATTCCGGTTTTCATAATTAACCATTATTAGGTCAAGCAAGTGTTTTTCCATACATGCCACAGATGGATGTCCTGCCGGCATGTTGGTAGATGATAACTTAGTTCGTTAAAGCAACGTCACGAAAAACCGTAATTCAAATTCCGGTTATGACATTGAATTGTTCAGTTTTATTCTGCCTTTCCAACTTTTGCCTACACATGGCAGGAAGAAGAATAATAATTAACCATTACATCATACCGCATTTAGGCTCAACACAGCCCACTCTATCTGACAACCTATACATCGTAGCATTCATAACTCATATGTCGTGATGTTCAGAGGTGGGTGATAGGTTGATAGATGGCAGCACTGTTGAATATACCTTTCAGGCCATCTGCTGGAAACATTGAGAACAAGTACCTCTGTGTAGGAATTTTACGACTGCGCTGTATAATGGGAAGATTTTTTTTTTTATGGTAGTGTTTAACGCCCGCTTTAACTACTTATGGCACCACAGGCGGTGACACTGATGATACGTGAATGATGATGGAGCACCGGTGGAATGCGATGGCGGGAGAAACCAGAGTACCCGGAGAAAACCCGCCCCAGCGCCGCTTTGTCCACCACAAATCTCACATGCTGTCGCTTGGGATCGAACCCCGGCCGTCTCGGTGAGAGGCGAGTGGTCTAACCACTCGGCCACGGCGCGGTCAGGAAGTTTTGTATACCTATACAATTATTCAATACTTATTTACTTTAAAAGGTAACATATTTCTTAGGGTGTCCGGACACTCATGGCACACCTGAATACATTCTCAATTCGTGGCATTAAGTGCAAAATAAACTACGTAATAATTATGGTCATCGACAAAATAACAAATAAATGAGGATGCAATTAACAAGTGAGTTATAAACACAAAGACAAGAATTGCAATTTATAATACGGTATTGAAATCAAGGCTAAAATCCTTAGCCACGTTAATCATTTCACCAGAAGGACTCACATTTTATACTTATTGATCTATAAAGCTACCAATAGCGTCGCGACTACCTCAGTATTACACTGTGCCTGCATTTCAATTCTAATGACAGCAAAAATTAAATGAAACACTTCATATATTACGCCACCCTATCTAGTTGCAGACCATTAGCTATGAATACGTATATACACACACGTAGGTAATAGGCTGCAACTGTATATCTGATCGCGCTGTATTTTATTTTTACCTAGCAATCATCCCAAGTGATTCGGGAATATTCGGGTTCTTCGTTTTGGAAACACTCGGCTGTGGGTAAATTATGACGAAATATTATTTATTATCTTAAAAGCTTTAATGCCAATATTTACAATATTTTTATCTTTTGGACAAGATAGACACAAACAATTCCAAATTAAACCAAAAACTTGTTAAATGTAGAACATCTTAACTAGAATCCCCATTTGAAATTCGCAGGACCGGATTAAGCATTTTAAATATTGATTACAAAGCACTATCGATAAGGGCCCATCGTCACACTGATGTCTAGAAGCTTTAATACCTTTTATAGTGTGTATTGAAACAATTAGTAATATTATCCGACCCTGAGTTGCTGTCTAGGCTTTCCCACCATAGGATCCCTATATGCCGATAAAAACGTAGAGAAAGTTCAAGTCTGCCTTTAGATCTCTCTTTTGCTCAACGATCAAATAGAAATGACGTGTTATTTATGGACGCTCTTTAACTGCTGTGGTTCTCAGCGTCGTATTCTAAATTGGACATGAAAGATCGCTTAATTTTGCTCAGAGGCCTCTCCTATGAGACTTGAGGTTCTTTTATGTACTTGCCTTCCGAAGATAAAAATCCATCGTCCTCCGCCGGGTTTGAACCCGCGACCTTGGGTATATGAAGTTAGCATGGCATTACACCACGGAGGGTGACTACTCAACGATCAGCTGCCTAGTACTATGACAGGTGTTGATTAGCCACACCAGCGCGCAAGATCCTACAAAGTTAACTTATACCCAAGGTGTCACGTATCGGAGAGAAAATTGGCCGCAAATACATTTCATGTTTTCCCAGCGATGGATGTTTCCAAGAAAGAAAAGCCTAAGGAATGAAAACTGTAGGTATATTTTTGTTAATTCTCTAAATTAATATTTTACAAACACCAAAATATTAAACGAAATAAAATTAGTGAATTGGTTCCGCCTCAGTAGTGTAGAGAATGCCTCACATTCAAGAGATTGCGAATTCGAATCTCACTTAGGGATAAGGTTTTTTTATTGATTTTCCCTCGCGACGTTAAGCGTTATGGACCACGGGATCATTTGAACATTTTACCGGTTTCTTCCATCGTTCGATTTGATCAACCAGGTTAAACAGATCGATACCTTTGTATTAAACTTTGGACAGTGCCTGATTCCGGCACCCTGCTTGGATGGAAGCTTCATTTGGATTTTAGATCTACAACAATGATGGGATCCATTATAGGGACTATATATATATTATTCATTCTCGGCGAGATTTAAGAGAAGATGAGCTTGATCACCTTCAAGATTTTCAAGATACAATAATTGGAATGCATCAAATGTCTGCAGTTGCTCAAAAAGCCAATTTAACTTTTAATTTAAATCCATGCAGATGGTATAGCAAGAGAAAAGCCCGTGTGCAAGCAAACGAATACGTATATCTTGTAATTGAAATTAAAAGCGAGCAAACCAACTTAAACACTTCAATAGTTGGTGCCATTAGGGCCTGGGTGGCAGCATAATGCTTTTTTAAAAACTTCCACTGCGCGCTATATGCCCTTCTTGCACGCAAATATGTTCAAGGACGCGGACTTACATTATTTCAGCCTGGTACAGGCAAAATCGCGTACGAGAGCACTAGGTATTCTATGCTCTCGTATCGCGGCGCGCTTCCGCTCGCGAGGTTAGAGCATTAATCTACAAAATAATAATAATAATAATAATAATAATAATAATAATAATAATAATAATAATAATAATAATAACAATAACAACAACAATAATAATAATAATAATAATAATAATAAGAAGAAGAAGAAGAAGAAGAAGAAGAAGAAGAAGAAGAAGAAGGATGATGAGTTGGCATATGGGAGAGAAAGACGAGATAAGGGTATTCTATTTTCGATCTATTATCACTATAACATTTTCAGCTCGATCTAAAACGTATATGGCTCCTTGTAAGCTATAGCGAAGAATGTTGCCCTAAATGACTTCTCACTGGGTTTGAGAAGCATAAGACTTAACTGTACAAAGTATTTCATTTGATGTATTCGTGGTAAAGAATATGAATGAATGTGATATTCCATGGCAAACAATATGGCAACTCATCAATATGATGTAAGTAACTTGTCCCGGCTAGTATACTACATTTTCTCTGTTCAGAATGTTAAACTAAACGTGATGGGAATACGCAACAACATTATAATTAAAAACTATAAACCCCGCCAACTGCAAACGGCTATTATTTCAATGTTAGCAACTGATGGTATCGTGGATTTACGATGCGAATCATTAAAATAACGTCATAAACTGAATAACTTCCTTGGGATAGCGAATCTGGAGATCCGGTTGAATGCACGCCACTGGAGTATAAATCAAACACGCAGTGTTTACATCTACCCAAATAAATACCCGAACACGCCAAATAAGTGGAAGCATTTGTCAAACCCGTTAAAGGTCAATCATTATTGGGCAGGATTATGCAAACAGGTCACGGTGACTGCCACCTGTAATGCACAACGACACCTGAAGAAGACTCACTCAACCATATCGATGGAACATTAACATTTTAAATGCTGTGATAAAACCTCTTAAGCCGTTTGAACAAGGTTAATGCTGATGATAATGGTGGACAGAGGCAACTTCCTTACAAAAAGAGGAAATTTCCCTAGTACGATCCATAGAATAAGCAATTGCTATAACATGCATGGAAAATCATCTAATGTTTTCAAATGTTTATCAGTTTCCTTTTTGAATAATATATCTGGAACGCTCTAAACGTCCAGTAACGTGAATTTGAAAATTATTAGATAAAAAACTGATGCACAACATTCTCACTGCCTTCTCTTTTCATTATATATCTATATGTCATATAATTCGCATAAATGTGATGTTACATTATAAAATGATTTCAAATTAAACAATAGAGCTTAAAAAATTATAAGTAGAGAGAAAAATGCAATGATATAGCCGGAATCTGAACCATGGACCGCCCGGTTTCTGTCCGGTTGTTCTACTCAATTGAGCTACCATGTCAAAATGCCGATGCGACATCAAATTCCCCAAATGACTCGCATTTTTTTCCGGTAAACCACAAGCAAATCCCACATACATTTTGAATAACATACTCAATGGTGATTTAATTCTGTTGTAAGTAAACCTACATTAAGTCAATCAGTGGTTATTAATTGAGGAGCTTATTTTCACACATCTCTTGTTCATCTAACATTAAAAACTTAATTTTTATTTTCTCTGCACGTACTATGTATATAATGCATAAATAAGGCATTGTAAAAAACCCAAAAATTCGATACCGAGATTTCAGCGGAAATAAATGTTTTGGGTGCATCTGAATCCGAAAAAAACATTTTTGGAAAAAGGTCCGTGTGTGTGTGTGTGTCTGTGGACAGCATTGCTCAAAAACTTGGTATTAAGTTTGGTATCTTCCAAGGCTGCGACAAGAAGACTTTCAAGAAAATCCCCCTACCCCAACTACCCTTTACATGGAACTTTTTTCTAAAATTTTGATTTACTCAAAAATGGCTAAAACGATTTTGATTAAAATATCATATATTAAATATATTTACCTGACAACTAATATGTATATCTTGAATTTTCTGGGAATAGCCTCTGAAGACTACTTTATTGTGCATGAATTTTATGGAATTTTCCATAATTGCTAAACCGTAAGAGGTGGACAAAAACTTACGACGCAGAACATGTAGAGCCCATTAAAGCATACAGTTTATGCTATATGCATTTTTTCGCAGAGTTGATCTTTTTTTAGATATTCCTTGTTTTTGGTTTCAGATTTAAAAGCATACTTTTCTCATGCAGGGGTTTGTCAACTCCTGCCCATGCAAAGGAACTTCAGTCACATAGCAACCAGCTTTTGACTATCACTTTAACCTATGGTAGTACTACCTTATTTCGCTTCTGCTTACAAGAAAACAAGTAATAAGACTATTTCTGCTAATTTTTTCTCAATTAACATGAAGTAAATAGAACAACAATTTGTTGCAGAGATGTAGAGAAGGTCGTGTGAATGAAATACATAAGATTTTTATCTCTGGATTCTTCTTAGGTTACTCTATGTGCATATAAATATCACCATTTGGCTTCAGCACGTCCTTTAAATCAGTAATACCTTGCGTTAAAAGTGACTACTGAAATCAAATTGACCCTTTTCCACAACAAAATAGTGTTTTTGTCTTGTTTTTTGTAGTTTTAACAAAATTTCTGCAAATGGACCAGAGACGTCTTAAGAATAAACTCCTTAATTGTTTATTTACACAAGCCGTGTAGGAGGAGGTTGAAAAAACAGAATTAGACTGAAAATTGAAATTAGTGCAAACCACTAATGATGTATGATTTCGTGGCGGTAAATTAATTTAATAGTTAACTGATCAATCGCGTCTTAAAACCATGTGTACACCATGTAAGCCAGCTAGTATCTACGCAACTTATCTACACGGGTGACTTTACTGCGTGGAGAGCGAAATCCACAATGTGCCCCATGTGTCGAATATGTCTGTCGAATGTGCATCCTCGCTTGCAATAAAAGGTTTAAAGACTGGACTGAGTTTAAATTTAAATAACTACTTTCACTGTTCAGATTGGCTATGAATAGTATTGAAGGATTCTGACTGTTTTCCCTTGAACTATGGTAACAATAGGCTTGTTGACAATGGCGATGCAGAATGCTATCTGGAGCATGGCCCAGGGTGCGGTGAAGTAGGACGACATATTGCATCATAATCGTGCATAACACTTCCGTTACTCCTCAATTTCCATCTTGAATATCAAAGAGGCTGTAGGAAAAGTGGTTTTGTGGTAAGGGGAATCTATCATGTTGCTTGACAAATGAAATATTTCCTAAGACACCACGAGGGCATTATACAACACCGCCCAGGAAGACATTTAGTCAATTATGGTAATGACAAACTTAATGGAGGGACACCATGTAAAATTCAACTTTTATAGTTGTTGAAAACAACATGATAATATTTATAATCAAGAGGTAGGAGGAGTAACGCCTTCAGCGTAGAACACGGCAACTCAACATTTACCCGTTTTGCACAACTGATAACTATTTTGCGTTTAAAGAATTGCAGACATCCATGGGTAAATCCAAGAGAAACCCGGTTAGTGGCGGCATTAGAGCGAGCGACCTGCATTCTGCTCCTCTTGTATATTAACGAAAACGGAGAGTTAATCTCGTTCATTGAGAGGAGTTCCCAGGTTTGTATTACAGTTCATGATCTTGTAAACAAGAGCAGTGCAAACAGGTCAAAAAGGTTACATGTTTTCCCCCTCAGTTACAGAATTTTCATTTTTGAGAGAATAAAGTCCTTTTTATACTGAAAATTAATTAAAACGTCTTCATTTCTAGTTTTGTAATTGTGTATGCATTTCTTATTTAACATTAGAGACCAGACCCACTTTGGGATTAAATCAAAATATCAAGGCACCGGAACAACAAAATGCATGAGAGTACGCAGTGTGGTGATAAAATAATAATAATAATAATAAATATAATAATAAATATAATTATTATTATTATTATCATCACTAAACGCATAAACAGAATAAATCAAACTATGAAATCCTCGTAACGAAAAATACAGTGTTTCACTGCATTGTTATTATTATTATTATTATTATTATTATTATTATTATTATTACTAACACAATTCGCATAAGCAGAGGAAACAGAACACGCTTCGAGGTAATGAAAAAACGCAAATATGAGGGTGCATAGCTGTTCATGAATTGTTTTATTATTATAATTATTATTTTATTAGCATTATTATTTATATTATTATTACATAACGTACACATAAGCGAGTAAAACAAACATGAAATGTAAAATATGCGAACACGAAGGCAGGTAACATTTCACTACACTACATACGTGCTCATGTGTTTTCATATTCTTCATTACGAAGTTTTAAGATTTTGAACTACTCTGCTTATGCGAATATTTCTAGTAAGAATAACACAGTGAGCACTATGTGCTTACATATTTGCATTTTTATTTTCTCTACACGTACTATTTACATAGTGTATAGAGAGGGTGTTGCACTCCACCAAAACATTCGATACCGAGATTTCAACAGAAATATATGTTTTAGGGTTCCCTGTATCCAAAAAAGTATTTTCAGAAAAAGGTCCGTGTGTGTCCATGTGTCTGTGAAAACGATAACTCAAAAACGAAAAGTCGGTAAAATACCAAACTTGGCATTTAAGTTTAGTATCTTCCAGGGATGTGACACGAAGATTTTGAGAACTCCCCCACCAAAACTACCCTTTACATGGAACTTTTTTTCGAAAATTTTGATTTTCTAAAAAATGGCTCTAACGATTTTGATTAAAATATCGTATATTAAAGATATTTACCTGACAAATAAACTGTATATCTTGAATTTTCTGGGAATAGCCTCTGAAGACTACTTTATTCTGGGTGAACTATACGGAATTTTGCATAACTGGTAAACCGTAAGAGATGGACAAAAACTTAGCACACAAAAAATATAGAGCACATTAAAACACACAATTTATATTATATACATTTTTTTCGTGGATTTGATAGTTTTTTAGGCATTCCTTGTTTTGGTTTCAGCTTTGAAAAACATACTTTTCTCATACAGGAATTGGCCAACTCCTGTCCACAGGTACAAAGGAACTTGAGTCACATAGCAACCAGCTTTTGACTATTATTTAACCTATGCTACTCGCCTATTTCGCAAGGAAGCAAGTAATAAGACTATTTCGGTTAATTTTTTCTCGATTAGCATTAAGTAAATGAAAGCATTAGCTTTTTAACAATAATTTGTTGAAGAGATGTAGAGAAAGTTATGTGAATGGAACACATCAGATTTTTAAGATATATAATAATGATAAATATTGACTCAAAATATGAACCCCTCGAAATGCAAAATATCCTTGTACGACAGCACGTAGATTTCACTGTAATAATAATAATAATAATAATAATAATAATAATAATAATAATAATAATAATAATAGATGGGTAGAAAGAAAGAACAGAACATAAAAGCATCTAAGTCAGTTTATTAGGAACTGCTCGAAACGGCACTTTCAATGCAAAATTGACCGCGGCGAAGAAATAATTGCAGTATTATTTCCATCATTTCTGGTGAGTGTCAAATAATCACTTTTTCTTGAATGAACATAAATAACGTGCACATCCGCAAGTTCACCGAGGTTGTAAATATTCTCCAATGCTTCCCATAGACATTCCTCAGCATACGAAATAACCACAGTAAGCAAAATCAAGGGGATAATAGTAATGCTAATGCACTAGCCAATGAGATTTGTTATCTGATTATACCCATTACAGCACATCCTCGTATGAAATTAAAAAAAAAATAGTTGACGGAAAACAAACCCGTGTCCTTCGAGCCATCAGCTTTGGTCGTTACGCATTAATTCACACGGGCAGGTAAAGAAATGTCTCTAGAGTAGGCTGGATAATGCAAGAATAGCTCAATGTCACACTGTCAGTGATTTGATCGAGATTTGGGAAATGTTATGACAGCATATTAAGAACGCCAATATCGAATTGCTGGAAATACATATTTCTATACTCATGCAGCACTTTTAAAGACATTCTAGGCCAATTTTTCGCCTGGCTTTGGTTTATTTTCATATTATACCAATATGTTTAACACCATTTTGTTTAGCTGCGGAACCGTGCTTTCCTTATCTCAAATTGCTTATATCAGACATACGTCTACAATCTCTTAAATATTGCAATGTAGTTCATTAACACGCAGTATGTGTGTGAGTTTGTATGTGTATGTGTGGTGTGTGTGTGTGTGTGGAAGGGGGGATTGGGGGGTCTGTATGTAGATAGTCCATATGCCACCAAAGATTTAAGATCCCATACCTCCTTGAATGTTCCACTTGTCCAACTGTTATCAAATAAATGTGGCATTTTGATTTCCTGCATGCTCACACAATAAGATAAATACCTACTAAAATTAGAGCCTAAAATCCATTTTCCCTGATTATGGCCCTGGGTTACTATAACCGTGTTTATTTTGAGTAACTAGCACATGCTAACTACTGAGAAACACAAGAAAGACAAAACAACATAAAAATAAAACTTAACATCAAATCATTATTCTGATGTTAGTAATATTCGACCTATTACGATTATTGTTAAAAAGGACAGATGGTTTTGTGAGGTTTTGTAGGCATCACTTAAAATTGAATAATCATATGAAATTGGGTGACATTTTTAATTCTAATCTAGATAGTAAATGTCGAATTTCGCCAAAAGTTTCAGTGCCAAGTTTTGTGGAAATCGGCACAGATTTATAAGGAATATCCGTCCGTCCGTCTATCCATATATACATATATAATATATAGTTCATTGGATTTTGTATATTGAGATAACAATTTAAGAATTGATCATTTCCGATGTATGTTTACTTTCTCTACTAAGTATTATGTATGTAGGTACATAGTAGATGAATTCCAACCAAAAGTTTGATGCTGAGATTTCACTGGAAATACATATATGTTTGAGATTCCCTGAATAACATTTGTAGAAAAAGGTTCGTGTGTGGATGGGTGTGCACGCGCATAGACAGCATAACTCAAAAACGAAAAGTAGGTTAATAATCAAATTTCCTATTTAAGTTTAATATCTTCGAAGGATGCTACACAAGATTTTCAGGAAAATGTTCCCACTTCAAACTACTCTTTATATGGAGGAATTTTAGCAATTTTCTATATTCTCAAAAATTACTTTAGCGATTTTGATTAAAATATCGTACATGTTAGATGTTTACTAAATAAATAGAATGTATATTTTGAATCTTTTGGGAATGCCTCTTCTGAACGACTTTGCATAACTAGTATGACTTTTGTATAACCTAAAAATAGACAAAACCTAACTACACAAACATGTAGATCTCGACAAAACACACACTTTATCAAATACATTTTTCCCCCGGAGTACCCCTTGTTATTGGTTTCAATTTTAAATACTTAAAACTTTTCTCATACGGAAGTTGTCATTCCTGTTTCTTTTGTTTAACTCCTGGTCATTCAAAGAGAACCGAATTTAAATCACAAAGCTACCAGCTTGTAAAAGATTTCACTATCACTTCAGCTTAGTGTTATCGTTTAACTCTCTCCTACTTATAAGGAACTAAGTAATAGAACCATTTCTGATAGCCTTTATTTTAATTAGCATAAAGTAGAAAAGAAGAATAAGCTTGTGTAGACTACCTAGTCATATGAAGGTACGCGTAAGATTTTTATTGATTTCATTTTTATTACTTTCTCTATATGTATTCTGTACTCCCTTATTTCCCTTCTACTTACAAGGAAGCAAGTAAAAATGCCATTTTTGCTAATTTTTTCTCGATTAGCATGAAGATGATAGAAGGATAAGCTTTTTAACAAAAATATTGCAGAGATGTAGAGAAAGTCATGTGAATGGAACACAACAAACTTTTTATACTTACTCTACACGTCCATATAGATAAAGTATATACTGTATAGAGAAGCTTTTGTATTGCACCCAAACATTTGATAACGAGATTTCACCGGAAATATATGTTTTGAGAACGCCTGATTCCAAAATAAGCATTTTTAGGAACATGTCCGTATGTGACTGTGTGTGTGTGTGTGTGTGTGTGTGTGTGTGTGTGTGTGTGTGTCTGTGGGCAGCATAACTCAAAAAACGAAACGTTGGCTAAATACCAAACTTGGTATTTAGGTTTGTTATCTTCCAAGGATGCGACACGAAGATTTTCAAGAAAATCTCCCCACTCCCAACTACCCTTTATATGGAACATTTTTCGAAAATTTCTCAAAAATGACTCTAACAATTTTGATCAAAATACCTTATGTTTAAGATATTTTTTTGAAAAACGAAATGTATATCTTGAATTTTCTGGGAATAGCCTCTTCATTCTGGATTACTTTTGTATAACTAGCAAACCATAAGACAGACGAAAGCTTACAGCACAAAAAATGTAGATCTGTTAAAACACACCATTTATATAATATGCATTTTGTTTGTAGAGTTAACCGCTTCTGAGACAGTCCTTATTGTTGTCTTCAAATTTATGCTGCTTAAAGTTTTCTCAAACGAGAGGTCATCTTTCGTTTCATCTCTCTTTGGTTTTTTTCTAGCCGTGCAAAGCGAAATCCGAATTTCAATTGGTTCTCAAAGCGATCATCCTTTTAAAAGATTTTACTATCAGTTTAGCCTAGTGTATAAGCTTATTTCCCTTTTTCTTAGAAGAAATTAATATGACCATTTGTGCTAAAATGTTTATCTGAATTACAACGATGTAGTTAAAGAAATAATAGTTTTTGAAGAAAGTTATGGAAAGAATGGAATATAGCAGATTTTTTCTTTTAAATTTACCACCTATGCATAAAGAAACCACATCATGATGTCAGCGCGGATACCTCATTTTACAAAGAAGCGAGAAATTTACAAATAAATTTGGCCAAATCACCCTGGAAGGTTTATATACATTTTACCATACTTAAACAATGGTATCTACAATGTTGAAGGGTTTGGGAGTGGACATAATATTAATTTTCAGATGTATAAATCACTATTAACTTAGGAAGCACTCAGAATTTTGTCGAAACGTGGCTGTTAATGGCTCTGGAAATACTGTGGGTGCATATTACAATTACTGTGTTACGTTGTAACCATTAGCAAAATGAGGTGAAGTGTTTTGAGGATATGAGAGAACAAGTGAATGACTCCGCTAACATAACTAGTCGTCCTTCATACATAGCTACAAGGGGCGATGATCTGTGAACAGCACAACGGCATAAGTCAAAACTTATTCAAGCAGATCGTTATCCTAACGCGGAATTATATTGTTATCCAATTCTTAAGTGATCCTCAACTCGAGGTGAACACGCTCACTATTAACTGGAATAGAGAACTGGAAAGGTCATCGGTAAACACTGACATTTAAAACGACTCTAAATAACAAAGAGGGGTTCATGCTCAGAATAATTATTCTCAAATACTGACGTGTCACATTCTCGATCCAATATCGTTTATTTTTATAAACGTTCTACAAACTATTGCTGCAAAAGCTTAATCTTCTATGTATTCCAAATGAATTACAACAAATCTTTGCTGAATAGTTACATTTAATTATAGGAATAAAACAAATCAATATGAGCGAATTTCTCGGAAATAGCTGGCGCCAAAAAAAAAAAAAAAAAAAAAAAAAATTAATGGTGTATTTTAAAGAGATTTAAATGTGTATACAGTACGTTTTTGTTCCTTTTTGATTCTTTCCAAAGAGAGAGAGAGAGATTTTTCACAGGATGTTAGCAGAAAATTAAAGTATGCCTTTTATTTTCTATGTAAATATACTAAATATAAGATAAAAATAAAGATAGATAGAACCATTTTGAGGAAAAAAATTCGAAATTTGTCCACGTAGTTTGGTTGCGACGACTTTCTTGGAAGCTGCTGAACTTAAATATCTTATTTATTCAATATTTAAGTTATTCATACATATGAATATCTTTCAAACAATCTTTTTTAGGTTCAGGGAGTCTCAAAATATTGATTTCCGGTGAATCCTCGATATTCAATTTTTGAGCGAAATGCAATACTTCCTGACAAGTAATTTACATTTAAACATTTCTCCAGACTGTGCTCTAATATGTAGTAGTCGAGTTTATGTGTATTTACTTGTCCGCGATAGGACCAAAGAGGAGGAATTGTCTCCCACCCCCCCACTCAAACAGAGGTTTTAAATTAATATTTTTGCATTTGAATTCAAGACATTTTAGGAAACAATCCTAAACATCGTACATGTTTAGCAAACTTCCCATATAAACTGCTCATTTTTAATTTCCATCGATTTTAAAACAAATAACTTGAATGCATGATCCTTTGGCATTGTTAACTCTGTTTATTTAACATCTTGACTTGTTCTTTTGTTATTCAAATAAGATCAACATAAACAAGTTCTTTCGTTACATACAGCTGGCACTTTGCATACGAGAGAGGGCGCTTTACATATGTTACGCGTGTGAGGGTATTTTGTACATCTATGAGGATCCCCAAGGTTTTATTTACCTTAAATAGAAGCTTTTGTATAGTTTTAATTTGTAAAGATATCTTAAGGAGTGCCCAAGCAAACCTGGTATTTCAAAGCTGATACCTATGGATTGCAGTCCTAAGTTTACATTAGGTAGAGAGGCCATTATATTCTATCCAAAAATTCGAGACTTATGTTTATGTAAAAGCATAATTCAAATGTCAAATGACAGTAATTTGTCATATTTCCCAATTAAAAGAAGAAATAAGGTTACACGGAAGTTTCCTTCAGCCATAGCTGATGAAAGAAAAAATATTAAATGTTATTTTATTAAAAATGTCTTCAATAATTTTAATTACAATATCATATACCTATTGAACACAAATTGAAACATTTGAAATTCCAGTCTCTTCGCTTCCCAGGAATAACCAAACGAGAAACGAGAAAAAAGATGTCTTCCCGTTTGAGAAAAGTTTAAGTGGCTTAAAATTGAAACCAATAATCCGTAATATCTCGAAACGGTTAACACTACAAAAAATGTATATGGCAAAAATTGTATGTTTTAATGAGATCTACATTTTTTGTGTTTTAAAGAGATCTACATTTTTTGTGAGGTTTGCCAGTCATATAAAAGCCATCCAGAATGAAGACGTCTTCATTCAAGAAATACATTTTGTTTGTCATAAACATTTCTTAAACATAAGTTATTTTAATCAAAATCGTTAGTCATTTTTGAAAAAATCAAAACGTTTGAAAAATGTTCCATATAAAGGGTAGTTTGGGTTAGGGGGATTTTCTTGAAAATCTTCATGTCGCTTCCTTGGAAGATACCAAACTTAAATATCAAGTTTAGTATTTAACGGTTTTCTCGTTTTCGAGCTACACTGTCCACAAACACACACACAAACGAACGCACGCACGCACGCACGCACACACGGACCTCTTTCTAAAAACGCATTTTTTCAGGGGGGGGCCCAAAGATTGTATTTCCATTGAAATCTCGGTATGAATTTTTGGGTGCATTCAATATCTTCTCGACACACTATGTACAGAGTACGTGTAGCGAAAGTAAAACTCTTATGAGATCCATTCACATGACTTTCTGGCATCTCGGTAATACATTACTGTTAAAAATCTTATTCTATTTACTTCTTACTAATCGAGATAAACATTAGCAGAAATGGTCTTCATACTTGCTTTCTGGTAAGTAGAAGGGAAATACAGGAATAAACTTGTCTAAAGCGATAAACAAATATTTTATAAATCTGGTGATATCCGTTTCTTTGCATTGCCGGGAGTTGATAAATTCCCGCAAGTAAAAAGTTTAAGTATTTTTAAACTGAAACCAATAACAAGAAATATCTAAAAAAAAATGGTCAACTCCACGAAAAAAAGGTTTATGAGATAAATTGTGTGTTTTAACTAGATCTACTACTCTAGATCTACTAGTAAGTTTTGTCTATAATGATTTACCAGTTGTGCGAAATTCACTAAAATTCATGTGAGAGATGAAGAGCTCTTCAAGGACTATTCCCAGAAAATTTAATATTTTCATTTTATTTGTGATGTAAATATCGTTAATATATGATATTTTACTCAAAATCGTTAGAGCCATTTTTGAGATAAATCAAAGTTTTCCAAATTTATCTATGTAGGTTCTTGTGGAGGTATGTTTCTCAAAATCTTCTTGCGACATCTTTGAAGATGCCAAATTCAAATTCCTAATTTGGTATTTTACGGACTTTTCGTTTTTGAGGTATCCTGTTCACAGACACGGACTCATACAAAACGGACCTTTTCCTAAAAATGCTTCTTTTTTTATACAGGGATCCCTAAAACGTGTATTTCCGGTGAAACCTCAACAACGAATTTTTGGGTGGAAAGCATTTCCCTCTCTTTACACTGTGTACATAGTACGTGTAGAGAATGTTAAAAAGTATATGACATAAATTGTGTGCTGTGAAAAATCTTCTACTTACCTTTTTACTTTCTCTACCTGTAACATGTACATGAGAAGGTATTGTATTGAACCCAAAATTTCAATACCGAGATTTCACCGGAAATACAAGTTTTAGGACCTCCCTAATCAAAAAAATCTGATTGGTTCCATTCACATTATTTTCTCTACATCTCGGCAACAAATTATTTTTCAGCTTATGCTTCAATTTACTTCATGATAATTGAGAAAACTTAGCAGAAATGTGACTGAAGTTCCGTTGTATGTATGGAATTGAGTTGACAAATTCCTGTATGAGAAAAG
The DNA here is from genome assembly GCA_030762935.1 of Hymenopus coronatus. NCBI lineage: Eukaryota > Metazoa > Arthropoda > Insecta > Mantodea > Hymenopodidae > Hymenopus > Hymenopus coronatus. The sequence continues at coordinate 78,645,082 of CM060881.1, read as the reverse complement.
TATAAGTATTCTAAGGATAAAACCAATAAGCAATATCTAAAAAACGATCAACTTCACGAAAAAAAGTGTATATGACAAATTGTGTGTTTTATCGTGATCTACATTTTTTGTAGTAAGTTTTTGTCTATCTGTTATGGTTTACTAGTTATACAAAGTTCAATAAAAATCATCCAGAACAAAGAGATCTTTATAGGCTATTCCCAGAATAATTAAGATATACATTATATTTGTCATGTAAATATCTTAAATATAAGATATTTTAATCAAAATCGTTAGAGCCGTTTTTGAGAAGATACACATTTTTGAAATTTTTTCCCTATAAAGGGTAGTTTGAGGTGGGGGATTTCTTGAAAATCTTTGTGTCACGTCCTTGGAAGATACCAAACTTAAATACCAAGTTTAGCATTTAACGGTATCTTCGTTTTTGAGATATGCTGTCCACAGACACATACGCTCACACACGGACCTTTTTCCAATTTTTTTTGATTCAGGGGGACCCAAAATATGAATTTCCGCTGAAATCTCCGTATCGAATTTTTGGGAGGAATACAATACCTTCTCAATACACTATGTACATAGTACGTGTAGAGAAAGTAAAAAGGAATTTGCATAAAATCGTCCGCGTGTGTGTGTGTGTGAGTGTGTGTGTGTGAGTCTGTCTGTCTGTCTGTCTGTATTTGGGCAGCATAGCTTAAAAACGAACAGACGGTTAAATACCAAACTTGGTATTTAAGTTTGGTATCTTCCAAGGATGCGACATGAAGATTTTCAAGAAAATTCACCCACCCCTAACTATCCTTTACATGAACAATTTTTCAAAAAATTTGTTTTGCTTAAAAATTGCTTTAACGGTTTTGATTAAAATACCACAAATTAAAGCCATTTCCATCACAAATAAAATGTATATCTTGAATTTTCTTGGAATAGCCTCTGAAGACCTGTTTATTCTGGATGAATTTTGCTGAATTTTACATAGCTAGTAAACCGTAAAAGGATAGACAAAAACTTACTCTGAAAAAATGTAGTCCTCGTTAAAATACACAATTTATGTTATATACATTTTTTCTAAAGTTTACTGTTTTCGAGATATTCCTTGTTATTAGTTTCAGTTGTGAACTACTTATACTTTTCTCAGGCAGCAAGTGTCCGTGTTTCTTTTGTTCTACTCCTGGCCAAGCAAAGAAACGATTTGCAATGACAATCGCATTACGACAGCTCTACTTCTTTAGCATAGCGCTTTCCTTTAGTCCCCTTCTCTTATAAGGAACTAAGTAATAAGGATTTTCTGCTAATGTTTATCTCGATTAGCATTGTGTGGAAAGAGGAATAACCTTTTGTAAAAAAAATTATTTGTAGAGCAGCTAGAGAAAGTCATGTGAGTGTAACACATAAGATTTTTTTTCGTGGAGTTGACCGTTTTTGAGATATACCTTGGATTTGGTTTCAGTTTTAACATACACTTTTCTCATATGGGAATTTGTTAACTCCTGCCCATACAAACAACGGAACTTCAATTACATAGCAACCAGCTTTTAAAAGACTAGCTATCGCTTTAGCCTATGGTACTCTTTTATTTCCCTTCTACTTGCAAGGACGCAAGTAATAAGACCATTTCTGCTAATTTTTTCTCGATTAGCATGAAGTAAATAGAAGAATAAGATTTTTATCAACAATTTGTTGCAGGGATGTAGACAAAGTCATGTAAGTGGAACACATCAGATTATTGTATGGTAACATCTCTTACGGTTTACCAGTTATACAAAATTTATCCAAAATGAAGAGGTCTTGAGAGGCTATTTCCAGAATATTCAAGATATACTTTTTATTTGTGATGTAACTGTCTTTAATAAACGGTGATTTAATCAATACCGTTAGAGCCATTTTTGAGAAAATCGAATTTTTCAATTCTTCCATGTAGTTTGAAGATACGAATATTTCTGTCGCATCCTTGGGTGATATTAAACTTAAATACAAAGTTTGGTGTTTATCAGTATTTTCGTTTTTGAGCTATACTGTCCTCATGGACTTTTTTCTAAGAATTGTTTAGATCAGGGGACTCCAAAACCTATATTTCCGGTGAAATCTCGGTATCGAATTTTTGGGTGCAATATAACACCTTCTGTATACACTACATACACATAACGTGTAGACAAAGAAAAAATAGATATGCAATTTTAGAACTATTGATATAAAAAAATTCAACTTTAATACTAAATATGTTTACAAATAGATATGACATATATTTCTGTATATTAATTCTTATAATTGTATTAAAACATTTTACTTGTACTCTCCAAAACTCTGGATTTTTCAACATTTAATAATTTAATTCTCAAATCTGGAGCGTTATGTCGAAAAACTATATGACGATTTACTTTAGTGTAGCTATTTTTAAAACAAATTAGTAAAACATTGTATACTTTGGGGCAGTTTAAGTATGGAAAAAAATATTGGGAAAAGGTTTGCGAGAAAACAAGGTGTAAAGTTGGGAGTGTCTATTAATACGTATGCGTCTGCCCATTTAAGGTTTCAGTTAATTGGTATTTAAGGTGTGCCAATTGCGCAAACAACGTGTCTCTTAAAGTTTAGAACTCATTTTATTTTATTACGGGAAAAAAATAATTGTTTCATCTTTTACAATTTTTGGGTAAATTTCACAAATACAACCAACACCTTAATGCAGCTACACTGAATGACACCTTAAAGCTATCTGCTTCTAGTTGTATGGTACATGGGGCTGAGACCTCGAACGACTGGCTGAACTCTGTCATCTGACTACGGGGGAGGTCCGGGACTACAGGTCTACAGGGACTGATTGGCATGGTCACACTCCTTCAATGCCAACGGTCATACTATGCTGAAAACACGGGATCTCTTCCAATCACCGAAGTTAAGCAACATTGTGCGTGGTTAGTACTTAAATGGGTGACTGCTTGGGAATACCACGTGCCGTTGACATCGACCATTCCCAATGTGATCTACCTAGTCAGTTTTATCAAATATTGGAATCTTGCATAGACGGAGATTACTTCAGAGTTAAACATGATAATGGATACTCTAGTCTAAAGAACATAAATATGCTGGAGTGCCACAAGGAAGCGTACTAGACCCAATTCTATAGCTTTTATTCACTAGGGATATTCCACAATACAGCCGATTATACAGGAATAATGCCAGTAGGAGATACAATAGGCGAATCTACAAACAAACTCCAGAAAGCTGTAGGTAAAGCCAATAAGTGGACAAAGAAATGCGTATTAAACTAAATTAATTTAAATCTGTACATATTAATTTTAACTATAGAAAAATAAAGAAGTTCTCAATAAAAATTAACAAACAAATAGTTCCGCAAGAGCAAAACAGTAAAATATTTATATATTCCGTTAGACTCAAAGTTAATTTGAAAAAAACAATGTTGAAAATAAAATAAAGGAACTAAATATGAAATATAAGAAACTTTAGTGACTCATTGGGAGATGGTCAGAACTTGATATGCATAACAAGTTACTGATTTACAAGCAGGTGCTTAAACCAGTTTGGACTTACGGGATACAGCTCTGGGGCTGTAATATATTGACCAATGTCAAACACATACAAACATTCCAAAATAAAGTCTTAAAAACAATAGTCAATGCACCATGGTACTTTCGGAATGAACATATGCACAGAGACCTCAACATTGATGTAATCCAAGAGGAAATAAAAAATCTGATGTGTTACACTCATATGACTTTCTTTAGTTTCTCTACAAACTTCTTATAAAATATAATTCTTTTTTCTATACAATACCAACTGAGATAAACATTAGCAGAGTGTTCTTATTACTTAGTTCCTTACAAGTAGAAGGGAACTAAAGGAATGCAATATGCTAAAGTGACAGTCAAATATTTTAAAAGCTGTCGTTATGCGATTGTCATTGCAAATCGCGTTTTTGTTTGGCCAGGAGTAAACAAAGAAAAACAGACACTTCCTGTAACAGAAAAGTGCAAATACCTTACAATTGAAACCAATAACAAGGAATATCTCTGAAATGGTTACCCACAAAACAAAAACGTAAAGGACATAAATTGTGTGTTTTGACGAGGTCTACGGATTTTGTTCACTAAGTTTTTGTCTATTTCTTACGATTTAGCAGTTGAATCAAATTCGGCAAAATTCATCCAAAATAAAGAGGTCTTCAGAAGCTCTTCCCAGAAAATTCAAGATATACATTTCATTTGGGATGTAAATATCTTTAATATAATCAAAATCGTTAGAGCCATTTTTGAGAAAATCAAAATTTTCGAAAATGTTTTCATGTAAAGGGTAGTTTTTAGTGGGATGGATTTTCTTGATTTGTACATGCACACACCCACGGACCTTTTTCTAAAACTGTTTTTTTGGACTCAGGGGGCCCTAAACATATATTTCCGATGAAATCTCGACATAGAATATTTGGGTACATTGCAATACCTTTTCTATACACTCTATACATAGTACGTGCAGAGAAAGCAAAAAGACTGCAAAGAAACATCGGAAAAGTTTCACATAGTGAAAACTCTGAATTGTTGAAAGTGTTAAATAAGTGTTAAGTCCGACGACTGAAAAGAACCAAACCATTAGACTTGAGCTAATGTGATCACAAAATCAGATATCAGATAAGAGTTTATTTTATTCGTCAGCTATGACTTAAGAGTTTAAATTACTCAAACTGTCCCCTTCAAAAATTTGATGAGTTGGCATTTTATTAATTTTTTAAAAAAATCTGATATGTTCCATTTACATGACTTTCTCTACATCTTGTAACAAATTATTGTTAAAATCTTATTCTTCTATTAACTCCATTGCACGACAGCTCACGGGGAACCTTGGTCTACCGCCCGGCCGCTGCGCCCCTCATCTCGGTCCACTACAGACGTCATGGATGGAGTGCAGTATTGGAGGGTGAGACGTGGTCAGCACCTCGAGACCCCCTCCGGCAGGTTAATGCGGTCCTCATGACCTGGAGCCGCTACCTCTCCATCAAGTAACTCCTCAATCGGGACCTTACGAGGCTGAGTGCACCCCGGGTCAGATCCCCCAGCGGGAGAAAAATCCCCACGCCGGTACTGGGGATCGAACCCAAGTCTCCCTCTTAGTAAGCAGCTCCGCTACCACCGCGCTAAGGAGACGACCTATTCTTCTATCTACTTCATCCTAATCGAGAAAAGCATTAGCAGAAATGCTCTTATTGTACTTGCTTCCTTGTAAGTAGAAGGTAAATAATAGAGGGCACTAGATTAGAGCGATAGTCAACTCTTTTAGAAGTTGATTGCCATGTGGTTGAAATCCGTTTCTTTGCACTGCAAGGCGTTCAAATATTCCTGTATGAGAAACGTTTTAAGTTTTTAAAAGTGAAATAAATAACAAGTAATATCTCAAAAATAGTCAACTCAGTGAAAAAACAAAAAAAAAATCACATGACATAAAATGTGTGTTTTAACGAGATCTCCATTTATTGTGTAGTGCGTTTTTATCTATCTCTCGCGGTTTATGCAAAATTCGTGCAGAATGAAGAGCTCCTCAGAGGCTATTCCCAGAAAATTCAAAATGGGCATTTTATTTGTCATGTAAATATATTTTATACACGGCAATTTAATCAAAAACGTTAGGGCCATTTTTTGAAAATTTAAACATTTTCCACAAAAAGGGTAGTTTGGGATGGAGAGCTTTTCCTCAAAATCTTCGTGTCGCATTCTTAGAAGATACTAACTTCAATACCAAATTTGGTATTTTACCGACTTTTCGTTTTTGAGTTATCGTGCTCCAGGTACACGGACACACACGGACTTTTTTTCTAAAATGTTTTTTTTTATATATACAAGGGCCTCTAAAACGTGTATCTCCGGTAAAACCTCGGTATCAACCTTTTGAGTGGAGTGCGATACCTTCTCTACCAACGTACCATGTGCTGTGTAGAGAAACTAGTAAGGCATCTAACATAGATGTCTGCTTCTGCAGCTCCTACTACCAGTAAATAGAAGAGAAAATGCATTACATTAAAAATTCTTATTTATGGATTTCATTAGAACACCTCTTAGGGTATTTTGAATAAAAAGGTTTTGTTAAAACAGATTCGTGTGACATTGATTAAAATGTCATACGCTTAAGGTATTTACATGATAATAAAATACATAATTATTTACTCGAATTTTGTACAATAGAATATGAAGTCTACCTCATTCGGAATGAATTTTATATGTCATAAACCAGAAAAAATAGACAAAACTTACACCACAGAATGTAGAAAACGCTTTAAAATACAATTTACTTGAAATACATTTTTATGACATCAGCTATGTCCGAGATATTCATTATTATGCACTGTCACCAGGTGGCTCCGGCCAGGGTTTGAACCCAAGCGACCACATGTGAAATTTGTGGTGGACAAAGCGGTGCAGGGGCGGGTTTTCTCCGAGTTCTCCGGTTTCCCCCGCCATCGCATTCCACCGGTGCTCCATCTTCATTCCATGTATCACCAGTGTCATTGCCTACGGTGCCATAAGTAGTAAAAGCGGGCGTTAAACACTACAAAAAAAATGTGGCTCAGTCGTTTCCTTTGGGACTGGCTTTCGGAATATTTCGAAGGCCGACCTCTCTGATTCATGGATTTTTTCGGGGGATTTCCTAGGTCACCAGGCGAATCTGTGGAGGTTTCTTCATTCCCCGAAATCCATTTCATTCCAACCTATCTCTTTCTGTTTTAAAAGTGTCGGCGAAGTCTGTAGTGGTGGTGGTGGTGGCGTCCCTCCATGAAGGTGAATGCGCTTTGGAATTACAACTGTCGGAACAGGGTGGTGTTGCAGTCATCTGTGGGACTTGGATACTCCGTTTGATCCAGAGTGCGGACTGCCCCTAGCGCTTCCTGCGTCGAGATGAATATCTGCTTGGACTATGTTAGGGACCCACTGCAGTAGCTCTTTATCCGGGATCAGGTTTCGGCCGCCCGTCGAAAACACTCATGTCATCCTATTCTCCTGTGGTGGATAATAAGCCCTTGGTGACTGCTGAGTGGAACCCCCCCTCCAGAATGTAACAATCAACTGTCATCATTCAGTTGTTTCTAGCGATGTTATGGAAATAGTGCGGAATTTCAAACATAGCATATAGCGACCCGCTTTTTAAATAATAGCATGCAATAGATAGAAAAATAAATGTTTAAGAGTCTGTGGAAGAGAGATAAGCATAAACGACGGTAGCTACAGTACATCAAGTGAATGAAATACATCAGCTATTTTATTTCACATAAGGGTGTCAATATTAGAAGTACTCACTGATTCTCCGGAGACACGCAATTGAAAACTTTAATATTGAATGCCACATTACTTTCATGCAGAGCATTTTATATACCTAGTCAAAACAACTAGTCATTCATTTAATACACCACAGAAGTATGAACAGTTGCATTACACATACTTAAAAAAACTTAAAGATATATTCTTGAAAGTTTGAATGACACTACGAGATTCAGAATGTTCACATATTCCTTGCCTTAAAGTATCTATTGGTCAATTAAACACTGATGTATGACTTGTTGCTGTCTTAGATACAAGTTATGTAGGTTTCTGTGTAGCTTCTGATTTAGGTAACCTTTTTTTTTTTTATTAAAATATTAACGACCCTGGGCTACTTGGTATTCAGAGACTTGGAAGAACAAGTCTTGTGATCGCGGCCTTGTAAGTTGTCCAAGGGCATATTCATTTATCATTCCAGTGATTCATACAATTTATGATGCACTAGTTTGTTATTGAATACATAAATAATATATAAAACACTATCAGTTAAAAACTCAATTTGTCAGATTCACTTTTCATAGGTTACAAAATTAGGGATTCTAAACTTATTCGTTTGGAACAAAATGGAGTGATTTGGTTAACTTGCTGTCTCAAGTATAATTAGAGCTAGAGAAACTGCATAAAAGCATGTGCAGTAACATCCAGACATTGTGTAATAAAGAGTATATTAATTTTGAAAGTAGTTGAGAGGACATTAATGAAACAGTATTATTTAATTTTCCCTAATCCGGTGTCGGTGAGTACTCGTTTTTAAAGAATGGACAGGATGTTAACAAAAGGAAATGATTACAAAAAGTGTATAAGGTTCAACAGAATATGAAGCGAAAATATCGAAAAGGTTCACTAAATAGGAGTGTTACAGTATAAATAATGATAAAGAGTTTTTTGCTTGTTATTAGAAATATAGATGAAACCAAGAAAAATTGTTTTCATAATGTAAGCTGGAACTTTTTCCATATCTTATATTAATTGTATTGTATAATCTCTGTAAATAAAAATTATCAATCGGAATATACTACATAACAGGGCAGTTCAATAAGCACTCGTGTTAGGAATGAAAACGACATTTTCTCAAATACAAAATATTTATTTCTCAACATTTAGGAATATGCACTTCTCCCAACTTTCCTGCCAATTTTAGTGCCTCGAAAAAAATAATTTTTAAGCTTTGCAAAATGCGCCTAAATGGCCTATTTTTTTTTTTTTTATCTGAACTGCGGTCCGTTAGCCATTTCTTCATGTTTGGAATCAAGGAACATAGCAGGGAACCAAGTCGGACGAATATGGGGGTGCAGCATCTAATCATAACGTAATTCACGCAGTTTAGCGACGACAGCTCCGGATAAATATGCTGGTGTGTTGTGATATGTGCTGATGTGTTGTGATGAAACAGCACTTTCTTCTTCGAAAAATAGGGATACTAACTTCTTTACTTCTTGTCAAATCGGGCCAATAACTCACTGTAGTATTGTCCAGTAATCGTTTTACATTTTTCTCAGAAGACAATGAATATGCAACTGTTTGCATCTTAAAAAATCGTTGCCATCAATTTTCCTGCCTCATTTGGCGGAGATAACGGGAAAAACCCCAATATATTGAGCTTCCTTGGTTTCCGGAGTATATGATGAGTGTAGGTCTCTCTGATGTGACAACTCGCCGCAAGAAGACTTAAAAACTCGTCGCTTAAATAGCTCCAAACATTGCTTTGAAGTTGAATGCCAACGGTAAGCAGCGGCAATCATCGGGTCGACAACTTTTTCGTCTCCAACTTATCCTACGCAATATGAATTTGGTTCCCATCGATATATTTATACTCGTCGCACACCTTTGGCTTCTGCCACTTCGCAAAATTTCTCTCGACAAACAGCAAGAAGCATATGATTGACTTTTTCAACCACTTTCAACCACTTCTACCGGGCATTCTGGACACTATTCAACAAAAACGGATGTTCGACCACGTTTAAGGTCTTCATAAACCACATCCAATTTCACTTTTATCTTCTTTTAAGTAGATTCATATTTCTATATGGTATGTTTGTGTTCCGTTTTTATTCATTTCGAATAAAGTGAGATTACAGGCTATTCCCACATAATTCAAATTTGTCAATAAATATCCTAAACATATGAGCTTTGAAAAAAAAAAAGCCGTTAGAGACATCCTTTGAGAAAATAAAAATATCGAAAACTGGTTGTGCGAGTGTTATAGAAGTAAACTGACGCTACTGGGTTAAAATATAGCAGCATTTCTTGCATTAAAGTAATAATAACGTGAAATAAAAGTCAAATATACATTTTAAAGATTTATTAATATTTCAAGATTATTATAATTTCGTGTGATACCGTGGACTAGTATGAAACGTTGTTCTATCCATTTATCATGGTTAATTATCTGAATAGAAATAAATTGTTTTCATTGTGTTTATTACATGATGTACCTTTTATAAACAGGATGCTGAGAGGAAAAGAAATAGAATATAAAACCATTCCTTTTCTTTAAAAATAGTAGATCAAAATCGGACTTTAGCGTGATTAAATCATATGTTCTCCATAATACGTATTTTCAGCTAAAAGAAAAACCTTTCCCTCTTCTATTTTTACGTATTTATTTTTTCCATTTCTGCATTTTTTTTAATCTGTGACCCCTGCCTCCTTTAACTTCCATGATTATATGGGAGCATTTGACTTAATTTATTGATGATGTTTTCCTTTGAACTTAGGTTTTAAAAAGGCATCGCTCATTCATGCTTCTACATTCTGCTACGTGTAGGGAAAGATTCGAGAAATTTAGATAAATTACTCACCCACAAAGGTTGTCTTACCTAATTTTTCTCCGTTGTTCTATCCTCTCTTTCCTTCACTAGTTTTATTTCTTTTTTATCTCCCTTTTCTCTTATTGTGCTTTTTTAACTCTCCCGTATACTATCGCTCCTCTCCTTATATCTCTCACTTTCTTGCCTTCTCTCCTTACTTTTCTTATCTGTCACTGCACAACTTCATTCTCTGTCTATTTTTCTTCTTTTGTTTTCTCTTTCTTCTCTTCCTCTTTTCTCACTTATTTTTTTTATTATCCTCCAATGTTCTCCTTCTTATTTCCTCTGTTGTTTTCTTTTCTTTTTTCTCTCTCCTCATCTCTTTATTCCCTATAATTTCTCTTTTTGCTCTCCTACTCTGCTATTCCCTTTCTCTGGATCTCCCAACTCCCTTCCCCTACTCTGTACGCCATTCACCTTAAGCGTTTTCTCTTGTTCGCTCTGCCAGTGCCATTTCCTCGCGGCGAACGATGGACAGTTTTCTCCTTGTCCCACTTCCTCTCAATCAACAAAAGAGAGTTATACCCTTGTTGAGCGCAAGTAAGAGTGTTGTGAAAATCCTTATTGCTTAACGGGGCGGATCGGTTTACTCGCCTTGATTTGTTGCTAGGGTCCGGCTTCGAGCCTCGAACAATAAGCTTGTTACGTAATCACTGGTAACGGCACTGCCTTGTATCATTGTGAATACTAGCTGAATTTCAAGGTCTCGCATAGCCTAAAGCCATTTACATTGCATACCGTCTTCAAAAGCATTGAGGGCAAGCACTGTTCAACTTCAGCCTTTAGAAGCAACAGGCTTGTTGATGTGCCATGTTTGGGACTGTACTTCTTTTTCGAGGTCTTGTCAATTTAATGTCTAACGAAAAGTTTACTCTAAGTGCCCATTTAGTTCTTCCTTAAGTGTTGCGATCATTATTTTACTGCATTAAATTTGTCTTTATTTTCACATATCTGCTTCTTTTTCTTTCTTTTTTTTTCTCTTGTTTTTCTGCGAGTGTTTTTGTGTCTTATTGTGTTTCTGGTTTATTGTCATTCATTATATAAGGATCAAATATTTCTTTTTTACTTTCTGTATTAGTTACCTAAGGTTAAAAAAGGTATTACCTTCTGGTCCAAAAATTCGATGTCAGGATTTCACTAGAAACGAATTTTCAGATAACTTAATCCAAAAAGAGAATATCTTTAAAAAAAAAATGTACGTGTCAGCCGGTTTGCCTGACTGTTTTACGAACTGTGTATATGTGTGCGTATGTGAGCGTGCATGTGTGTGGATTTTTTTTAAGGATGCCGAGCAAAACTTTTCATTGTATTTTACCACCATAAAGAATTCGTTATATGAATGTTTTAAATTGTTCTTTATTTTCTAAAACACGACTGCAACGATTTTTTTAATAAAACGTGTAGCCTACATTTTAGATGTTGCTATGTTAAATAATGTGTATTTGAATTTTCTGTAAATTTTTCTAGATTTTTCTTCGCTCTCATTTCATTTTGTATAAATAGCAAAAATAACAGATAGGCATTAGACTGGGGAAAAACTGCAGAACTAATTAAAATAATTATGCATGTTGTCAAATATAACGTTTTCCGGCAAACGCAGAATCTAAAAAATTAGCGGTTGTTTATTAGCACATAACAGTAGTTAATGTTTAGTGATCTTTCGTTTGTTTCCCATGAAGTTTTGCAAATATCACGTAAGTAGATAATGCTATAGCTAGATATTAATACCATTATTAAAATAACTGTGCAATATAGAGACGATTGTTAGTTATTAGACCAAATTCCACGTAAAAAGGAAATTATATTTTCATGTAAGCATTTGATGAAGTATAATTATGAACTTTAAAATGTGCATTACCATTACACCATCACTCACCGATTGTAAAAATGCGCGGAACAAGTGAATATGGTTTTGTTTACTGGAACGGTGACAATATCAGGTTATTATTTGCTACGAGTAGTAATTTTGATGAAAATTTAGTTTTTCACTTTCTCTACACGTACGGCATTTTTAGAAAAAGATCCGTGTGTGTCTGTAGACAGCATAACTCAAAAAACTAATAGACATTAAAGAACTTTGTTGAAAATTTTGTTTTTCTTAAAAATGGCTGTAACGATTTTGTTTAAAATTGTTTTGTTTTCTGTGTTTTGTTTAGGGATATTTATATCAAATATAAAACTATCTCTTGAATTTTTGGGAATAGCTTCTAAAGATCTGTTCTTTCTGAATCAATTTTGCAGAACTTGGCATAACTGGTAAGCCGCAAGAGATACACAAAAACTTACTACACAAACAATATAGATTTCATTTAAACAATGTATCCCCTATACATTTTTGTAGTAGAGTTGAGCATTTCTGAGATATTCCATGTTATTGGTTTCAGTTTTAGAATACTTAAAACATTTCTCATACAGGAATTTGTCAATTCCTGGCTACCGAAGAAGCGAATTTGAATCACAATTATAAAAGATTTGACTGTCACTTTATCCTAGTATTTCCCTTGTTTCCCTTCTACTTAAAAGGAAACAAGTAATAAGTCTATTTTTGTTAATGTTTATCTCGATTAGCATAAAGTAGATGAAGAATAGGCTTTTTAAAAATAATTTGTAACAGAGACTTGGAGAAAGCCATGTGAATGGAGCACACCAGATTTGTTTATAATGGAGAGGGTTTTCAACAAAATGCCCTGATAGGTTGGTTCACTACATCCCAGAGAAAATTGTTTCAATATGCGCCAGAATCCCCTTATTATTCCGCAGTTGGCCATAACCCTCCCTACACCTAAAGTTCGTTTAAAAATTGGGCCCTCACTTGGTCCAGATTCCCTATTTGTTCTGACCCTATTTCTGCTCCATATGTCATCGTGGATCTAACTGTCGCTCCGAATACAGTTTCCATTAAGGTTAGCCGGTCCCCATGTCCGCGCTCGCCTAAGCGTCTCGCTTTGGTATTTCGCGGCGATGGGGATCGTGGGTTCGAGTCCCGCCTTGGGCATGGGTGTTATATGTTTGTGTATGTGTGTGTAAAAAGTAAAACAGAAATTCAGTAAACAAACAGTAATCAAAGTAAACAAATTAGGTAGATAAAAGTAGGGTATACAGCGCCGGAGTCCCGATCAGACTCCGGAACTGTATTTTAATACAAAAAAAAAACAAAAAAAAAAAAAGATTATGGATATATTCACAATTCTGCGGCGTATCCGGCGAGCTTCAGCTGCTTTCACCCTTGCCTTGTGTTCCGTGATGTCAATGTGTTTTGTGCATTTTCCGTTCATTGTAAATGTGCGTCCTAAGTATACAAAAGATTTAACATTCTCCAGTATCTGAACTGCATATATCCACGTCCCCTCCTTGCTATAAACAGAACCATTTTTGAAAGTCTTTGCCTTAGTATTATTCACATTAACTGTAAATAGCCATTCATCGCAATAATTCTTAAGTTTGTCCAGTCTTCGTTGCAATCTATTAACTGTTGTAGGGCGTATAAAAGTGCTGGGATCTGCAAATCTGTTATTACTTGTGCTTGGATATTCTCTCCTCTCGTCGTTTCAGCAATATCATCAACAAAGAGATTAAATAGCAAGGGAGATAAAATACAGCCCTGCCTCGCTCCCCTATAGCTTAGGCAGCTCTCCGACACTCTGTTTCTGTCGTACTTTACACAAAATCGACATTCTGATAGATTGCCTGCAACGCTCTAATCATTTTACTTGATAATCCTTTTCTGCGTAGTTTATGTCATAATGTATTTCGGTTGATAGAGTCAAATGCCTTCTTCAGGTTCGCAAATGCACAATGAAGCTTTCCCCTCTTAATTAGCTTTGTTTTGCCCTTAAAGTTCTAATATAAAAGGGGCACCTACGGTGCTGTTTTCTTCTCTGAAACCCATTTGAAATTTTGAAAGTTTGCCAAATTTCGATTCCCAAATCTTTATAATAATCTGAAATAAATCGTCTCCATAGTTGGCAACAGAATAACCCCGTTACAGTTATCCGGATTCCCAATAGCCCCCTTCCCTTTATAAATTCCCCAACAGGTGGGGTAATTCCCCTCAAGAAACAATCTGGAGCATACTGCCAAACTCATTAACATTGGTTGCTGCTTTAAAAACTTTAGGCGACAACCCATCCAACCCTGGAGCTTTGCCTCCCTTTAGGCTCTTCTGCACCTGTGCTATTTCCCGTGCTGAAATGTCCTCGTCCAGTATTGGGATCTCCAGATTTCCTAAAATTTGTACTTTCCTTGTTATAAAAACCACTTCTACTTCTCCTTTCCCAAATATTCATTAAAATGCATTGCTCATTTCCTGACGCCTGACAGTTGCCTCTTAAATGATTTATAACTTGCCATATCTCAGCCTTATTGCCCTTGTTAAAACATACTAATTTTCTGAGTCATTTTGTCTTGCCACGTAGTTCGCTTTTCCCTTATGAGCTGTTTATACTCCCTTCGTTTTTTTGTTTGTTTTGTTTTTTTGTGAAAATTATCCTCCCTCCCCTCCATTCTGAATTTTGCTATAGCCCCCTCTGCTTGTTCTTTTGCAACTCTACATTGCTGGTCACACCAATCATTGAATTGTTTTATCTTACTTTGCATCCCGACTTCCATTGTCCTTGCAGCTGATGCTATTATATCTGTTAGTTCCTCTGCTGTTTCTGCGTTCTTTCCTCATGCGTCCTATTTTCATTCTATTTCATTCTTTCATGCCTCATTTGTGTGCCAGTAGTCGAAGGAATGTAATATTGGTGCACAATCAAAACGACATTTAAAATTATTCAACTTGCAAAGTTGCAGCTTTCCCTTTGTTCCCTTCTACTTATAAGAAACTAAGTAATAAGAACAGTCTGACAATGCTTATCTCGATTGTGTAGAAAGAAGAATAATCTTTTGTAAGAATTTTGTACAACAGCTAGAGAAAGTCATGTGAGTGTAACCCATCAGATTTTTTTTTTATTGGTTTGTTTTGTTGTTATTATTTTACAGTTTGAGAGAACAGTAGCTAAAGATTTCACATAACCTAAAGTAAATGTTAATTAATAGAATGTAATCTATATCGATACAAAAAGTGCTAATATGAAAGAAAAGTAAATGCGAAGAAATTAACACTATGTGTGTCGCTCTACTCGAACCTGCGTCCCTCATACCGTACTTAGCTTCAAATGTGGACGTTGGCACTAAGCCATATCTACAACGGGGATCCCCTGCCTCTGTTTATACAGAAATCTAAAGGACAGTTCAGGTCTAAAGGTTTAGCTTCGTGTTTCACTGCATGTTAGCGAAGAATCAGTCGCTCGCTGGACGGCGTACCGTGAGGTTGTTTGTGTATAGCGAGCGGAACCAGTCTTTTTTTTCTTTTTTTTTTTTTAAACAGTAACGGAGTCTGATCAGGACTCCGGTACTGTATCCCTATTTACATTTCCCCCCGTAGGTTTTACTGATTACTGGTTTACTGGTTTTACTGTTTCTTTTACAAACATATACACATTGCACAAACATATAACATCCATGCCCAAGGCGGGACTCGAACCCACGATCCCCTGCCCACGAAGCACCAAAGCGAGACGCCTTAGCGAGCGTGGCCGTGGGGACCGGCATCTTCACTGCGTTGAGTTGTTTGTTTGTTGTGGCGTCTCTGCCGGTTGTGAAAGCGGGCAGGCGTTCTGCTTAATTGGGCACCTTCATTCTTCTTGCGAGAAGGTGGTAAAGCATTAAAATGGCCGTGTATAAGCGGGTAAATACTATTAAAATTCAGTTTGACAACGCAGCAACTAGACCGTCTGCACTAGAAATACATCAATGGTTGGTAAATTTTCTGGCTTTAAAACCGGATCAAGTGGACACGCTTCAGCTCAATAGTCGTGAACGTGCTATTTATGTCAAGTTAGTTTCCACGTTATTATATGATAAACTTATATCACGTTACACCGAAGAACAAAACTTTACATATGAATCTGGGGAAATCTCCAAAGTGAAAATCACGCCAGGTGACCAGCAAATTGTTAATGTGCGGGTTTTCAACCTCCCACCGGAGGTGCCCAGCGCAGTTTTATCACAAGAATTGTCTAAATACGGTAAGGTATTTGATATACGACGTGAGAAATGGCACTCTCATTATCTGCTTCCGGCTAACAATGGCGTGTGTACCGTGAAAATGGGTATTAAGTGCAATATACCGGCTACCTTGGTTATTGATACTTATGTGATATCTATTGCCTATACCGGACAGCAGCAAGCCTGTCATTTGTGCCGTGAGACGACGCATTTAAAAGCGGATTGTCCCTTTAGAGCTACTCGGTTGTCTCTGCAACCAAGAAATCGTCCGGCAACCTTCAGCGAGGCAGTGGGTGCTCCGGCTACCTTACTGGCGGATGAACAGCAGGGTGTTATGCACACGCCCGGGTCATCAATGGAGACCCAAGTGGAGGTAATGCCTGTACAACGACAGTTGGATGAGGGAGAGGAGTTACCTATAGAGGGGGGACAGCATGGTGATGCCGGAGACGCCGGAGATTGTTGATGATGTCCAGCATGTACAGGACACCGTACAACAGGATACTGATCGCAGGGCGAATGATAGCGACGTACTTGAAGCGTCTGAAGACGCGACCCGCAACTTGTGTGCGCCGTCCAGAGTTTCTGTATCTGCTCGCGACCCTCGCCTCCAGTTCCAACCGCTAGACCGCCATATTGATGCCTGTTTGTTATCGTCTTCGCCAGCTGGTGGCGCGGGTGTGCAACGATTTCTTCACGAGCTTCCTGACGGTCGCGTAGTGAAGGCCAGTGATTCCGGTAAGAGGCCGGCTGATGATGCCAATGACGCCGATGAGGACCTACGGCGTTGCTACAAGCATACTAAGGACGATCCTCACGAAGGTGCGGACAATTAATGGTTGTACTCCCCGGATTGAACTGACACGTGCCCTAATTCCTGTTTGGTATCACGACATTGGTCCTGAGGTTGTGAGTACCTTTCTTTGCCCTGCATGCCAGTTGGACTTCAAATTTGGGCGTCACTTAATGTGAATGGGTTGCGTCAACCAGTTAAGCAACAGCTGCTTCGGAATTTTTTGAGTAGTAATGATGTTGATGTTTGCTTTCTTCAAGAGGTGAATGTTTATAATATGGCCTTTTTATATGGATATGACTATGAGACTAATTTAGGCTCGGGTGGTACTGGGAAGGCTATTGTATACTGCCAGGGATTGCCCCTACACGGCTTTGCCTATCATCCTTCAGGTAGAATCCTCTCCGCGGAGTATGATGGTGTTACCTTCGTGAATATCTATGCCCCGGCGGGAAGCAACAAGAGGAAACAACGCGAGGATTTGTTTCGCCAGGAGCTTTTAACTCATATTCCTCGGAGTTCCCCATTCTTATTGGTTGGGAATTTTAACTGTACGCTAACAGCCAAGGACCAAAGAGGGGCCTTTAATGGTTGTATAGCATTGCAGCAGTTAGTGGACCAGTTTCAATTGGTGGATAGCTGGGAATTCAAGCACGGTAATGATGTGATGTACACCTTCGTACGGGGCCAGTCGGCCTCTCGACTGGACCGGATGTATGTTCTACCGGAGACGACATCCCGGATACATCGCACAGAGATAGTGCCAGCAGCTTTTAGTGATCACAATGCACTGCTACATGCCGTTGTAGGTCGTGCGGAGATACGTCGTAGTGGTCCAAGGTTGTGGAAGCTTAATTGCTCCTTACTTACAGATGCCGAGGTCCTGATAGAATTCCAAGAATGTTGGTCCAAATTGCAGAAGTCTTTTCAGCGCTCTCCCAATAAGGCAGCATGGTGGGTCTATAAGGCGAAGCCAGCGATACGCTCCTTTTTTAAAGCCGCAGCGTGCCGTAGAGCGTTAGCTCGGAGAGAAACTTTGGATTTTTATCTTGCAGTGCTACAAGATTTACACCTGCGCCAACAACATGGGGAGGACGTACACTGTCAGCTCCGGGAAGTCAAGGCTCATATCCAGCACCGTAAAACGCAAGAGCTCCAGGGAACCTTAGCCAGAATACATACAGCAGAAATGGTTTATGGTGAAAAGATGAGTTTCTTCTTCCTGGCGAAGCAAGGTCGCAGAGCGTTTGTTACCAAATTGATAGATGGTGGTCAAGAGGTTACGACCACGACAGGGGTTCTTCGTGTGTTGCATTCTTATTACACCCAGCGCTTTGCCAGGCCGGTGGATATGGTGGATTCAATCCAGTCGTATATGTCCAAATATGTGCCAGTTGTGCAGGGAGGTTTACAACGGTCGCCTACTCCCATGCTGAAGGAGACGGAGTTGCTCACTGCGATTCAGACAGCCAAACCTCATACAGCGCCCGGACCAGATGGGCTGCCGTACGATTTCTATAAACATTGTTGGCGGTTTATTAAGAAAGAACTTCTTCTAGTGTTTCAAGAAATCTGGAGGGATGAAAACCCGCCGCCTACATTTGGAGATGGGGTGGTTCTACAACTCCCAAAGACAGCCACGCCCAGCCGGCCCGCAGATTATCGGTCCATCACCTTACTCAATTGTGACTATAAGCTGTTTGCAAAAATAATCGCCCGTAGGCTGCAAGTATGGCTAGTGCCCTTGCTTAGTGAGCAGCAGGCTGTGGTGCGCGGAGGTGCGGCTATGCACCATACCGTGGCAGCTTTGCGAGACTGTATTCTTCATTGTCGCCAAGAAACCCGCTCTGATGCTCTGGTAAACCTGGACCTTGAGAATGCATTTGATAATGTGGTTCACGAGTGTCTTTGGGCACGTTTGGAGTCATTGCAAGTGCCGAACAAGTTGTATCACCTCCTTCGGGCACTATATGGCACTGCGTTATCAAGGATTCAATGCAATGGGTTTCTGACTGCCGCCATACCGGTCAACAGATCCGTCCGGCAAGGTTGTCCCCTATCAATGTTGTTATTTGCTGTGTACATCGATCCTTTGCTCCGACAGCTGCAATCTACGATAACGGGTCTGGAGGTCTATGGAAAGAAACTAGCCGTTAGGGCATATGCCGATGATCTTAGGGTGATGGTTACCGACGAGCAGGATGTCACGTATCTACGAAGCCGTTTGCAGAAATACGCCCCATGTGCGGGGATGACGTTTAATTTGAGGAAATCTGAAAGTCTTCCCATTGGGCCGCATCCTCCGGATACCACGGTGTTAGGAATACCCACTGTGCAACGCACAAAAATTCTTGGGATATACTTCAGTGGAGATGACGAAGACCTGCGAGACTATAATTGGACGTCATGCATTAATACTTTACGTGGTGTACTATACGGTCAAAAGTCGAGGATGCTGAACTTGATACAACGTGTGTGGTTTTGTAATGCCTTTGCGTTGAGTCGTATATGGTACTTAGCACACGTGCTGCCTCCAACAAAACGGCACAGCCAAAGAATTGAGCAAATAATAGGATACTTCATATGGACAGGAAAATTATATCGCATTTCCCGTACTCAGTTACGTCTTCCAAAATGCCAGGGTGGCTGGGGGTTGTTGGATGTGGCGATGCAATGTAAAGCACTTTCCTTAAAAATGATTCTGCAAGCACTGGATGGACAGGGTGATAGTGTAGAGGTGCTAGTACAACGGCATTATCAGTTGTTTTGGGAACGGAGAGAACTCCATAAGATTCCTAAAATGTTACGTGATCTCCTACGTGACTTGAGCACACTACCTTCAGCAGAAGTGGCTAATGGCCGTTTTCGAGCGGCTAAGGAAGTCTATACCTTTTTTCAACGGAGGGAACCTACTACTCCACATATACAAATTAAGTATCCATAATTGCCCTGGAGGCAAATTTGGCGTGGCTTTGCTATTCCGGAAATCAACACGGAATGAGTCTCGGTGGCATATGAGTTTGTCAATGAAATCCTACCAACTGCAGATAAATTACACAGACATCATCTGGCAATTCTTCCCGCTTGTCCAATGTGCCAAGCTCCAGATTCGCTCGCACATCGACTCTTGGAATGCTCAAGTAAAGGACTGATATGGACATGGCTCTTGAGCCGATGTCGGGGTTGGACTGTAGACACCTGGCAGCCTTCAGCAACGGATATTTTGCACCTGAATTTTCCCATGGACGCGTCCTGCATTGTGGAGAGCTCTTATTTGGACAGTAATGGGTACCTATGCTTGGCTTAGTACCTTGGACACGCCAGCTGACTGTGTTGTTCCAGCTTTACGAAGTTTTTTGTTTGCAGAGAAGTGGCGGATGATTCGAGACAACAGAATCAACGCCTTTAAACCCTGGATATACAAGATATGAGCACCTGATTGATTCTATATCGATCCGGGATGATCTTGGATGCAATATCATGCATTATTCCTCTTTATTCTGGCCTGTTGTGATGTAGAGCTCCTGCTTCTCCTGAAATAAATAAAGTTCCTAATTCCCAAAGGGGGTACCATGCCATTACAAACTAAATAAAAAAGAATAAAAAAAAAAAAAAAAAAAAAAGGCCTGGTTCGCTCTCGAACGCATGTTCCAATGCGAGTATCGATACTATCGATTTAGCCGTTCAGGCGCAAATGTTAACATGCCGGCTTCATTGGAATCCTTTCAAACGGACATAATTTGCTAAAAAAAAAAAAAAAAAAAAAAAAAAGACGGTCGAATAGGGACTAATGCCGCTTATGTCCTTCTCCCTTTTTCCCAACTGCTGGTAGAAAAAAAAACACTACCGTTTTCTAAAAATGCTTTTATTGGCTTCAGGAATCCTCAAAACATATATATTAAAAAAAAAAAAGAAAAATATGCTGCGTTATGTCTGCGCTTTATTCCATTGTGACTGTAGCTTAAGTTTAAAACCTTGCGATTCTTTTTTTTTTTTTTTTTTTTCCTTGCCAAGAATGTGTTATTATAACCTATACATTTATTCACTGTAGTTGAGCATTATATCTCCGTGTTTGAAATTAAACATTAGTAATAATTTAAATGGCTACTAGCAATAAATAAATAAATAACAAGTAATAATACCATTTAGCGTAAAATGAGCAGAAGAATAAATTTTATATGAGTACTGCAATATATAAGAGGTGCACTTTCAAATGGAGGATTTGGAGTCTTTCAAGGAAATTAAAAATAACAATAACTTTTCCGAAATGTTTGGGTTATAAGAAATCTCTTTAAAAAAACGCCCTATTGCATCTTTGGAAGTCATGGAACTTAAATTAAAAAAAAAATGGTTCTTTAGATTGTTCCCTGGTTGCTATTTTATGTTACAATGTAATAAACTGAGTCATCCCTCGCTGTCTACAACTCGATTTTATAGTAAAGTGCAACATGCTCTTGGTAACTGTACTTCCGTGAGGCCAAAGCGACAGAAAGTTTACACCGATGAATAATTTCTTTCCATGACCGTACAATGAAATTCGACTTAGCTAACTTAGTTATAACTTTTCAATACGAGTTTTAACGCGATAACATTTTAAGGTAAAGAAAACAAGCAAAAGTAGAAATATTGATCATGAGTTACAACGCGGAATAAAATTTAAAGAACTGTCATTTCAAGTAAAAGCCGTAGCTATATTTAGGTTACGCGTTGTCTACAGTTATTTTTGCCCCATTTCTTTCTAGTTTCTCTCCTTTATATCATGTTTCGAAAATGAAAGAAGACTATAAATTACGAAAAATGCTTTACGAATACAAATTTGAACCTATACCTTATTTTTTCTCTGTATTTTGTTTTATTTAGCTTTCTTTAAACACATATTTATATTAGACGATGAATTGAAGTATGAAATGAATACATAATTTCGTGATCTAAACTGTTAGAACTACCTCCCTTATGCAACATTCAGTCACAATGCAGATGTCCTCATATGTTATTTATTATACGGAAAGTTCAAGTTGTACATTTTATTCCTAGCATTATTATATCAAACATATTAAAGTTTATTCAACATTGCTAGAGCAACTTCTGGGAAAATGACAAATAATGAAACATTTTCCTAGTAAAGGGCAGTTTAGGGCGAGAGGATGTTATTTAAACATCTACGTATACTGTTCTTGGAAATTAACTTGACCTATTTTTCGTCGTTGGAGCTACACTGTTCATAGAAAGAAACACGC
Source organism: Hymenopus coronatus (assembly GCA_030762935.1). Lineage (NCBI taxonomy): Eukaryota > Metazoa > Arthropoda > Insecta > Mantodea > Hymenopodidae > Hymenopus > Hymenopus coronatus. The sequence goes on along the minus strand of CM060881.1, from coordinate 78,622,878 downwards.
GGGCGCGCGCACACACACACATACAAGCTTTGTGTGTTTTCTTTTTTTTTTTTTTTTTTTTTTTTTAGTTTAAAGAATCTAACAGTGTGTTTACAGTGGAATTCCGTCATCGAATTTTGGGAAGGAAAGCAAACTTACTTTTCCTACTATAAATAAGTGCCAACAAATTAGAGGCTCATGTTACTTTATATACTATATATACATGCATATATACGTTTATACTACTATAAATAAGTGGTTCATGTTACAAGAGTGAAATTCCTACACTCTCCAACTATTGATTAGTACATTTGTTATTGCAGACCATCAATATAATCATGTCTGGTAGTTGGTTTCTATCATTTAAATATTTATTCTTAGTTACCTTTATTCGCGAGCATTTACTTAGGAAATATTCCCTAAACGTAAAAACGTGACTCCGCGACGTAAGCAGCCATCTCATTTTTTGTTTAATACAGTTCCGGAGGCTTGTCAGGTCTCCGGCGCTGTATTCCTTTTTTCCCCGGTTTCCTACATTTCCTTAGTTGATCTATTAATTTATCGTTTTTTTTTTTTCTTTTTACATATACATACACAGACATATACACATTTACTAACACACAAACACCCATGCCCAAGGCGGAACTCGAACCCACGATCCCCTGCGCCGCGGAGACACTTTAGCGAGCGCGGCCACGGGGATCGGCAGTCTTCATACTAGGCGCTCGCAGGGGCTAGCACGGTCGACCGCGATCCTGCTTTTTGGACAGCTGACATTAATAAATGCTATTTTCTCATATATATTTTTATTATTCATTATTATCGAAAAATATTATACATTACGCATCGACCACGTCTCGAATTTTCAGACATCTTCCTCATTCTGAACAGAGACACTGCCTCATTTCTATCGCAATTTGCTTACTATGGTAGAGCAGGAAACAAAATCAGATGAAACAAGTGATGTAGTACCCGTAACTTAAGGGTACTATACTAGTTTGTTTCCCAGGTCGCGAATTCAAAACCGTCAATGGGTTTTTTTTCGGACATAAAAATACTCAACTTAGCTTCCTTCGAAAGAGAATTAAAGCCAGTAATCCCGTGACGTAGACTTATGGACGTAAAAGAACTTCAAGACTGATAGAGATCTCTGAGTAAAAGAATGGTACAATAAGAACCAGAATTGTTCAAGAGCGTCCATAAATTCAGACTAAAAGCTTTTGGAGAATTTGGCGTTTTAAGGGCTCGATAAAGTAGCATAATACGGTAGATAATATCAAACATCTATTTCACTTCACATTGTCCTTCTCTACCCATTCCCATCACTGTATAAATTGGGAATGTTGTGACAAACTTGAGTAAAGCAGGGTGGTTGGAACTTCTAGTGTGGCTCGGCCACACAAATTTTAATTATTGCTGCAATTCAGCTGCACTAATGAAATTTTCTTAACATGCCATTATGGAAGGACTACCAATACCTTAGCACCATCTGAGGATCTGAGCAATCTGTTTTCGTTGTAAATACCTTTGGTTTCTGCAGATAACGTAGTATCAGGAAGAGTTTCACCACAAAAATAGTATTATCTTGGTCCAATACCGCCGGTGTAGACCGCGTCTTAAGGTTAAAACTTGACAAGTTTCGCTCTTATGATGACGCTTCCTCAGGTCTGACTGCGTCTTGTCCTGTTGTTATTCCTTTGTTTAATACGCGATCTACACTGGACGTTTTGGACCACGATAATTTAAACACTGGCCGAGCAATTTTACGAAAGTATAAAATAGTGTTAGCGCGAAAAGATTACCTGTTGTTACTAAACGTATTTTTCTATGCACATTTTTTCACCAGTCGAATACGCACCCGTTTATAGAATTGTTCGTAAACATAAGTTCAGATGAATTATACTAATCCTGCGGACGACCGAACGAAATGGTTCCATGAAGTGCGCATTCGGAAGGACACATTCGATTATTATTATCATTAGGTCGGACACAGTTCTTTCACAGTTAATCCTGGTTGCGAATGCTAGGATGGATTATATAATGACACGAATTTTCCTGTCATTTTATTTCCTTGTCATGTTTCAGGGTAGAAGGAGCAGATAAGTGGATGACGAGCGAGGAGTGTGGCAGTGGAGTTTGTTTTGATGGCATGTTTGCCCTGACGTTCAGTATGTATAACATGTTTAAGCAGACGTGGTAGGCCTATGTGGGAGGTCCTGCTGGCATCAGGGTGTAATATCTAGGGACGATGGTTGCTGCAATTCGAATACACTAATGACATTTCTTGACATTTTATTATAGAAGGAATTCTAATACCTTAGCACCGTTCGTGCGAGCATACTTCCGCTGATCTGGATACCCAGATCTGGAATATGCCTTCATGTGCGCTAAGTGCCGCAATTCTTTTCTGCTTTCTTATAAAAAAACCTTGTATGTATATTTCATCAGTTAATAAACTTCAACCAGTATCGAATTTTCGTTTCCTACTAAGATATGAGAATAAGCACTACGAAACAAACTTTCTCAAGATCGGATTTGGCGAATTTATAATGTTAAGTGCCTTCTCGTGTTTATAAAATAAATGCGTTGCTTGAACCCACGGTCTATTCCCTGTTAAATTTGACCAAGGTTTCTTCCTTAATTATCTCCCTAACCTGGAGGATATATGAAGTTCCTAAGAACAACTCATGGTCACTTCTTCTTACTTTTAAGGTGCGCCGATAATATTTTTGCCATTCGCTTTGTGGTTGGTAAAATACCAAACTTGGTATTTAAGTTTAGTATCTTCCAGGGATGCGACACGAATATTTTGAGGATCAATCCTCCCACCCCGAACTACCCTTTACATGGAACTTTTTTGGAAAATGTTGATTTTCTAAAAAATGCTTTTAACGATTGTGATTAAAATATTGTATATTAAAGATATTTACCTGACAAATAAAATGTATATTTTGAATTTTCTGGGAATAGCCTATGAAGACTACTTTATTCTGAGTGAATTTTATGGAATTTTGCATAACTGCTAAACCGTAAGAAATGGACAAAAACTTACCACACAAAAAATGTTGAGCACATTGAAACACAGAATTTAAGTTGGCATACATTTTTTTCGTGGAGTTGATAATTTTTGAGATATTCCTTGTTTTTGGTTTCAGCTTAAAAAAGTAACTTTTCTCACACAGGAATGTTTCAACTCCTATCCATACAAATAAAGGAACTTCAGTCACATAGCAACCAGCTTTTGAATATCACTTTGACTTAGGGGTACTCCCTTATTTCGCTTCTACATACAAGAGAGCAAGTAATAAGACTATTTCTGCTAATTTTTTGTCGATTAGCATGAAATAAATGGAAGCATAAGCTTTTTAACAATAATTTGTTGCAGAGATGTAGAGAAAGTCATGTGAATGGAACACAACATATGTTTTCAACCTGCTTTGCTTTAACACCGACTTCTCAGCATGTGATACCCACACGTTTAACGCTATGTAATTGCTTTATGTCTATCCGGGGACCATGCATCGCCGATCTGAGATTACTTATATCAGTCACGTGGATAATTCGCAAATTATTGCGATGTAGTTCATTAACACCCTGTGTGTGTGTGTGTGTGTGTGTGTGTGTGTGTGTGTGTGTGTGTGTGTGCCGTGGACCGAGTGGTTAGACCGCTCGCCTCCCATCTACGCTGCTCAGGTGCGATCCCAAGCGCCCGCATGTTGGATTTGTGGTGGACAAAGCGGCGTCAGGGCGAGTTTTCTTCGGGTCCTGCGGTTTCCCCCGCCACTCATTCACTAGGCATCCGCTTGTAAGTCCTACAAATAAGAGGAGGGTAAGCCGACTACGAAACAAAATATATTATGACAATCATTCATCATTATAAGATGCTTTCTGTTTACATTTAAATGCTTATTAATTAAGAAGGAATGTTCCGGATGGAGCAAATAGCATCATTTAAACCATAATGAACTATCTTTCAAATGCTTGTAAAAACGTTATGAAACGCGGAGACATTTACAACAGTGCGGTCTCCCTTGTATGTGAACAGAATAGTACACTTGACGGATAAGGTCAGTGCTGCAGACTGGGAATACGCTGTGTTTTCCGATGGTGGCCCTCAACTTCCAAGACACTGCTTTCGTAAAGTTTTGTTAAAATGTTTAATGCGGTCCCTACTCTAGTATATGAAAGTGAGACATGCGTCATTACAAAGAAAACGAAAAGTCGATTATAAAGTGCAGGGATGACATTTTTGAAGAAAACAAAAGAATGCACAAAATGAGTCCATATTCGAAATGAAGATTTTAAGAGAACTTAATATAGATTCAATAAATTATAAAATTGAAAAATGTCGGATTAAAGATTGTCTAAGGTTGCATTTCAGCACTAACCAAAAGGAAGGAGAGATGCAGGACGACCCAGAAAAAGGTAGAGGGAACAACTTTCAGACGGAACGGATATTATGTCCATGCAGTGAAGTAAAGAAAAAGAATAAAAACAGAAATGTAAAGCATAATAAAATACTTCTGTGTGGAGAAAAATGTGAAGGTGCAGTTGAAGCTGTGACTCCCATCTTTGAAACCTTGACGTTATCTGTATCCTAAATAATGACTTTTTAAGCGCAATAGTTATAATTAAATTATGTACTGCATAAATGCAGTGTTGATCAGGAACAGCGGTTTTGTTTGAAATTTCTTTATGACGACCGCGAAAGGTTAAGTGCTATCGTGTCATATTTTGAACATAATAACAGGTGTTTCCACTTTGTTGTCTGAGTCACGCAACTATTAAGTAATCAACTAATCGCCAAGAGAGATGAAGAACTCGCCGGTAAATGCAGTGTACAGCGTTTCCATTTCTTCGAGTGTTTGCCTTTATCTTTCTTGATCGCTTGAAGCATGTACTTCCTCGATTTCAGTCCAGACTTATGGCTGTGCTTTTATCCTTCAATTTTCACAACAGTGGATTTGCGCAAAAAATGAGAACTTACAAATTCTGGATGATTGAGTTCTGTCTCAGACACTTCAGAAAATGATTATCGCCAAGCAGTGGCGGTTGCTATATAAGAGCACAAGGGCACGTGAACATCCCAACTTTTGACACCTTTTGGATTTCTTGGATTTCTTTGAATACTGTTAAACGTAACGTATATGCGATAGTTTAAAGTTTACGGAATTTAAATCTACAGCACTACTCCTCTAAACTCGATGAACAGTATCACATCTTGACTTGTGCACGTTTTAAGGGTCTTTTGTGCATGGGCGACTGATATGACATAATTGCCTTATGAGCTACATACATATGAACTGTGGACATTTGAAGCCGTGCTCGATGAGGAAATTTTTTCCTATCATGCTGTTTTCGCATATTCAATTAATGCCATACTGCGGCAGAAATCATGATCGCTAGATGACAGTATCTTAGTGTTTCTCGGTGCAGTGTACTCAAACGATAATTCTGCCATCTAGCGATCTTGGCAAAGATACGTAACGTACAAGTGCGAAGAACAGCATATCTCAGACTATCCATATTTTTAAGTACACATACATTTACAGTGTAAATTTTACACATTACTTTATTTATCGTCAATTTTTTTTTTTTTTGCTTGTATTTTTTTTTCTGTTGTTAGGATCGCATATCAACTTGTTCATAATCATAACTAATATGCAACAGATGATATTGCACATTTGCATGCTATTCGACTCTCAAAATTTTAGGAACACACAGATAGTATACTCACGAGCTGCTATTCTGACCAAGGTCGAATTACACCAGGAGAAACACAAGCGCTTATGATTTTCTTTATTTTACTTTCCTTCTTTTACATTCTCTGATACCTACCGATGCTAGTTTTGAACATAAATACAAGTTTGGAGAACCCCAAATCCAAGAAAAGAATTTCCGTATGTCCGCGCGCGCGTGGAGAGCATGATTAGATAATAGCCTTATACGTGCATTCACATGACTTTTCTACTCATTCTCCTCAAATTATTTTTACAAACGCTTATTCTTGTACCTGCTTCTTGTTAAACAAAAAACAAAACCTCCATTATACATGTACACAATTCCTTGTAGACCGTCTATGTGCATGATAGCTTCCAAATGCAGAGGTTCATGTACGATTGCAACTGAAGAAAGGAAATTTCTTTTCGCCATAATTACTGCCCGCCTTCCCTAGAGTCTGAAAAGAGATACATGTAATTGTTATTTTAATGCATATAAAATAAAATTCAACTAAGCAAACCCAAAGCTGTAGCCAGAATTTTAAAAACCCGGTCACTATTCAGTAACGTAGTCAGAAAATATTAAGGAGGACGTGACGTATAAGATATATATACACAATTTGTATAAAATCAAATGGTAAATATAAATAATTAATCCTGAGTTGAAATATTAAAAGTAGGTATAGATGGGATTAAAATAGCAATGTGTTTAAAATTGCATTTTGCTACTAGTGCGTCTAACATTTTTACTTTCCTTACACATGTTATGTATATAGTAAGTAGAGAAGGTAATGGTTACATTTCAGCCAAAATTTGATTCGATATTTCACCGGAAAATATATGTTTTGAAGCCCACTGAATGAAAAAAGAGCTTTTAGAAACAGGTCCGTGTGTGCGCGTGTCTGTGTGTGTGCGCATGGACAGCATAGCTTAAAAAACGAAAAGACCATCAAATACAAAATTTGGTACTTAAGTTTAGTATCTCATAAGGTCGAAACACGAAGATTATCAAGAAAATTCCGCACCCCAAACTACTCTTTGCATGCAAAATTGTTTGAAAAGTTAGTTTTTCTCAAAAATAGTTCTGACGTTTTTGATTAAAATACTGTATATTAAATATATTTGCATGCCAAATAAAAGTATATATCAAATTTTCTAAGAGTAGCCTCTGAAGACCTCTTCATTCTGGATGAATTTTGCATAACTGGTAAACTGAAAGAAATAGGCAAAAAAAAAAAAAAAAAAAAAAAAAATACACACACACAAAATATATCACGTTAAACCACACAATTTAGCTGCTCAAACTTTTCTCAAACGGGAGGTAATATTACGTTTCATCTCTTTTCTTTGACTCCTGGTCTTACTAAGCAAACCGAATTCAATTTGTTTCACATAAAGACCTGCTTTTTCAAATATTTGACTACTGCTTTAGCTTAGTGTATACCTTATACTTAGCAGGAAGTAAAACAACAATTTCTGCTAATGTTCATCCCGATTGCCACGGTGTTAATAAAGGAGTAATCTTTTATAACAATAGTTTGTAGAGAAAGGCATGTGAATGGAACACATACGGTTTCTTTTATTTTTAGCAATGGGGGTTTCAGATTCTCTGTCACTATGTGATGATCCCGACGGAGTCACGGCGAAACGTCGGGTGATATTTCATCGACTAATAGAAATGTAACTCTTAGTGTTAAATTGTGGCTACACGAAGCGATCAGAGAGGAGAGTAGCAATTGGAATTTGAATTGAGCTATGAATAATCACGCACCCGAATGCTTACGTCACCGGTAGTTACTACAGTCGGATTTTTCATACCTGCCTAGCTGTATGGCTCAGTTGATCGTGTATTCTAATACTGTGTCGCTACAGATAACACCAAAAATTACGTGAGCTTTTTTTTTAACAGTAACGGAGTCTGGCCTGTATCCCCTATTTACATCCCCCCCCGTATGATTACTGGTTTTACTGTTCCTTTACACAAACATAATATTACACCCATGCCCAAGGCGGGACTCGAACCCACGATCCCCTGCCCATGAAGCACCAAAGCGAGACGCCTTAGCGAGCGTGGCCATGGGTACCGGCTGAGTTTCGGTGGTCGAGATTGCACACTTATTCAAACTGCTTTTCAAGGGACTGGTTAAAGCTCACGTAAAATAACGACGTTGTCATCTGCAGCAATAAAGTATTAAAACACTTTAGCTGAACACCTGGCATCTAGGTTGGTGTGCAAAACACAGTTTTTGTATAATTATCTTTATTTAAAGAACCCAATAGTCGGTACATAAATTGCTTTCATGTTATATTGACGAATTTTGTAGAGTTTGCTGGTTCAGGTCATTGATTCGGTTATTATAAATGTTTTTTTATCATAATACTACATAGTATCAAAATGTTAAAGCTTGCAATCATTTTTCTACCTGCTGCATAGGAAAAACATTTGTACTTAGATTGCCTCAAAGTTTTGTGAACTCGCAACCAACGCTGGGATGTGGAATTTCACAGGAAAATGGGAAGAAAGCACGTGTTTAGATACTTTTTATTAATTCTACTTTAGGGTAGCACAGCAATTTAATATAGTTGCATAGCACGAATAACTTTCTCAATTTCCTTCAAAGAAACTTCTGCATACATTATATTCGAAAATATCATTAGCAACGTTTTACACTATCAATATCTATATTCTGACGTGGAGCACTATCACTCGATACAGAAATGTACAGGTTATTTTAAGTTCTACACCAATTGTCTTCACAATTGCAGAAATACTTGGAACTTCAACTGTTCATTGTATATCCTAGAAGTGAATACTTATCCCACTCTGTCCACATGGTACGATGTGTGAGAAAATTAATTCATTCCAACATAACATTTTGTAACACTAACCATAAAATATTAAAAGGGTTTAACGCATTCTACTTAATCACTACGAATTTCAAAATTATTAATTCAACCATACATTCAAGTAGAAATATCGAAATATAATTACCGTCCCTGCTCTGTTCCTCTCCAAAATTCATCGGACAAAAGCGAAAACATTTTTGATACCAAAATCCAAAGCGGTTCTTGTTATCAGCCGTTGAAGTTCACTCACTTCTAATCTAACATTTTCCTCATTGTTCAAATGTTACGTGTGTCATAACTTGAAACAGTCAGACTGAAATGTATCCTTTCCCGCCTAACTACACTAGTGACCTACAGTGCCTAGGTGGGGAGTTAATGCCTGTTTCCTAATCTAGCCTTCATCCCTGTGCCACGGCCATATAGGCCCGGAAATTACATTCTATTGGATTAACGCCAGCTGTAAAAGCCTCAGCACGTATTCGGAGAGTTAAGAGTTTTTAAAACCGGATCTACATGCTCTTTTTTTGACTAGGAGTACGAGGAAAACTGCACAACTACTTAGTGCTTGAAGTATCTGAAAATTCAAACTAATAACAAAGAATATCTCAGAAATGTTTAGCAAACGTGACATATTTTGCTTGCTTTTAATATCTACATTTTTGTATGGTAAATGTTTTCTATTTCTTAATCGTTACCAATTATAGAGAGAGCTCTTCAAGCTATTCGCAGTAAATTTAAAATAAGCATTCTATTATAAAACCGTTTTAAACTATGGTACTTTAATCAAAAGAGATAGACCCATTATTTAAAATTAAAAAATAGGAAACTTCGTCCTTAGAGCCGCATACTAGAAGACGCTGAACTTAATTATCTAATTTGGGCTTAGATAAATTTTCGTTTTTTGAGATGTGCTGTTCACAGACAGACAATAAAAACAACACACACCTACACACACACACACACACACACACACACACACACATCCAGATCCATATACATATACTCTGACCGTATATATTTCTCTACATGATAGATAGAGAAGATATTGCACATCTCCCAAAAATTCGAAATCAAGATACCCCCGTAAATACACCTATCCAAAATTAACATTTTAAAAAAAGGTCCGTGTGTCCATCTGTCTGTAAACACGATAACTCTAAAACGAAAAGTCGATAAAATACCAAATCTGGAATATCATTTTAGTATCTTCCATGGATGCGACACGAAGATTTTGAGGAAAATTGCCTCACACCAAACTATCCTTTACATGGAAAAAAATTCAAAAATGTTGATTTTCTTAAAAATGGCCATGATTGAAATGCCGTATATTAAAGCTTACATGACAAATAAAATGTATATCTTGAATACTCAGGGATAGCTACAAAAGACCTCTTCATTCTGGACGAATTTTGCTGAATTTTGCACAACTAGTAAATCGCAACAGATGGCAATAACTTACTACACAAAAATTGTAAATGTCGTTAAATCTCACGTATATCATTCGTGGAATTGAACATCTGCGAGATATTTTTTCTTATTGGTTTCAGTTTTAACATACTTAAACTTTACTCATTCAGGAATTTGTCAATTTCTGGTCATGTAAAGAAATGGATTTCAATTACACAGTAACTATTTTTTTAATAGATTTGACTATCGCTTTAGTGAATATCCTAATTTCCCTTTTACTTACATGTGTAAATGTGTATCTCGATTATCTGAAGTATATAGAAGAATTAACTTTTCAAAAATAATTTGTTACAGGGATGTAGAGAAAGTCATATAAATGGAACACACCAGGTTTTTAAATACGCTCTTTTCATTTCTTTTCGTTCAGAAAACCTGAAAACCCGCACTTGCGGTGATATTACGGTATCGAATTTTTTAGTGGAATGCAATACTTTGATTACTTGCTGTACAGGTAAGTTGTAGATAGGGATAAAACGAGCTTTTAGACCTTAGAATTGGCATGAGCAGGCTAAGAAATTCTCAAACACTTTAAGTTACCTACACATAAAGGCACTAACACCGACTAGTAGTCACTGACCTCAGAAAAACGCGCTCTCGTGATTTATTTGCACATACCAACAGATGGATGAGGTGGTCTGTTTACTAAGACTTCTCAGCGTAAAGTCCAGTAACAGTTCAATCTAATTTCCTTTAGTTCTGGTTTTAATGCCTGGAAATTCCTTAGCCTCGTTATTAGCTTTCAGGCTACGGAATTCTCACAGCCGGTACATCGATCGCCAACAGTGAAGCTATGGACTCCGTGAAAGAAACATGGATCGTTGTTAAGAAAGGAAAATTAAGTTCTATTTATAGGAAATTTAATTAAAATGACAAATACTTACATTTTAATATATTCTCCTCTTACCATAGAAAATCGCTCTCACTAATTCTTGGAAGAAACAACAATTACATTCTGGTTTTTAAGGATAGCTCCACGCCAAAAAATAGTAAAATACATATTTTTAAAATTTGATGACTAAATTCTCTGTGTTCTTCAACACGCTGATATATGCTACCTTTATGTAGCTCAAAAATCATTTAAAAGTTAGGCATGACCTATGTATACTCGATATTTATCTAGTTTGGGGGTTCTGATGCACTGAAATTGGATGTACTCGTAAGTTTTGGGTAAGTTTCAATGAGGGAATCAAGGCCAAAATTCAGCTATTAGAACAATCATAGACATCTGTTCAAAATAACATGAGATGCTTCCTACTATGTATCGGCAGTCTACGAAATGAAAAAATGAACATGAACAAGGTCCAAAAGGAAGTTAAGAGCTGCAGGATAACCCAGATGACCCTGATTATGGAGTAAGAATTCACTTTTAATGGAACGTGAAAAAAATGCAACATCATGTTACAGACTTTGGTATTTCTTTTTTTTTGTATTTAATTTTAGTTTTTGGAGGTTTAGGAACTTTTATCTATAAAATCTAGTGTGTTCCATTCTCATGACTTTCTCTACAGATCCTGGCACATATTATTCTTACGAAAACTTACTCTTCTCTCTACTTCATGCTAATCGAGATATATATTAGCAATAACGGTTTTATTGCTCAGTTTCTTGTAATTACAGGAGAAATACTGGCTAAAGCGAAAGTCAAATCTTATAAAAGCTGGGCGCTATGTAAAATTATATTCCCTTTGCATGACCAGGATGAAAAAGCGAATCCCATTTGAAAAAAAGTCAAAGTATGGAAAAATGTAAAACCAATAACAAGGAATATCTTGGAAAGGCTTAACTCCAAACAAAAGCATATGTATATAGGGCATAATCGTGTGTTCCTCTCCGTTTGTGTGTAGTAGGATTTTATCGATCTCATACGGTTTATCGATTATGCAAATGTCCTCCAGAATGAAGAGTGCTTCAGAGGTTATTTATAGAAAATTCAAGATATATATTTTATTTTCCATATAAACATCTTTAATATGTAGCGTTTTAATGAAAACCATTACATCAATTTTTATAAAAGCGAAAATCTTCCTGAAATTTTTTTCTGATAATCTTCGTATCACGTTCTTGGAAGATACTACACATAAATAGCAAGTTTGGTTTCTAACCGACTTCTCGTTTTTAGTTATACTATTCACAGACACACAGGTCTTTTTCCTAAAAAAATGTATTTTTAATTAAAGTATCCTCAAAACATGTATTTCCGGTGAAAACTTGGCATAGCATTGTTAGGTGAAATACAATTAGCTTCCTGCCTACTATGTACAATGTAATACGTGAATATTGTAAGAACTACAAATAAAGCACAACTGTTTACTTTCTCTAGCACCTATGTACATGTACTTAAAATGCATATCCTGAATTTCTTGGGATTTGCCTCTGAAGTACTTTTCATTTTGATTGACAAAAACTTACTACACAAAACATGTAGATCTCATTAAAATACTAAGTTTGTCCATATACAAGTTATTATTATTACTATTATTATTTAGTTATTGAGCTAACCATTTCAGAAACATGCCATGTTATTGGTTTCAATTTTGTTTAGTTCATTTGTTTGGTATATTTGACCTTCTGGCAACCTCCCCAATAGAGGAAGCCGAAAGCTACGCCTTTCAAAATAAAATAATACTTTTCTCAAAAGGGAGGTTCCACCCGTTTTATACTCTTTTTTTTTATTCCTGGAAAAACAACCGAATTTCTATGCGGAAAAAAATATTTGACTACCTCTTTAATCTAGAGCAGTGTTTCCCAACCTTTTGAAGTTCACGGCACCCTTGGGAATAACATTAAACACCAGGGGCACCCTTCCTTGAATTAAAAGAAAATTAAGCTTAATATGTTAATAATAATAATAATAACGTACACCATAACATAATACAGTAAACATCACTACAATCACTGAGTAAAAATACATCAATAAATTTTGTTCGATTAATGATTAATGTGAAACTTGTGATTGATGCTTAGAGTACAGATATGTGATGTCGGGTCTTAAGTTGACAGTGAAACACGCAAATCATCCTCAAGGTTATTCAGTCTATTTCTTGCTTTGCATTTTATTGTCACCATAGCAGAGAAGGCTTGCTCGCATAGATAGGATGTTGAAAAGGGCAAAAGTGCGTTAATTGCTTTCTTCATTAGGTTAGGGTACTCCTCTCTCCGTTGAAGCCAAAAACTAGCCACCGACGCCTCACTCTTGGTGAACTTACCTTTGAGTGTGGAATCAGCGCAAAGATCAATAAATTCATCTCGTTCGCAAGCAGTGAAATCTATTTCCTCTGCACTATCTACGAAATCAAATGGTGGGACAACCCAGTCGAGATTCGTAGTGGAAATAGTTGGAAAGTACGCATCTATTGCATCTTGCAATCTTGATAAGTGATCACAAATGCGGTCTTTCAGCTTACCCAGATCTTTATCTCCTGCCACATTAAGAAGAGATGGAAAATTCGACAAATCTCCTTTTTGAACTGCAGACTTCCAAGAACTAAGTTTTCTTTTAAAACCTTTCATTTTATTGGTTGAGGAGATTATTGTTTCATGTCGACCCTGCATCGAAACATTCAGTTCATTCAGCTTATGAAAAATATCTGCCAGATACAACAGCTCAAAACACCAAGAATCACTTAGTAAGAGCTCATGAATTGTGTCTTGATTTTCATCCTTAAAAAAAGTTTTTAGCTGTTCTTTAAGTTCGAGAAACCGGTTCAATACACGACCCCGCGACAACCACCTTATTTCTGTGTGAAGTAACAAAGAGGTATGAGCTGCATCCGTTGCGCGACATAACTGTTCAAAAATTCTGCACTTTAAAGGTCGAGACTTCATATAGTTCACCATTTTCACAACTTGGTTAAACACTTCAGCAAAATCTTCATTACACGCTTTCACGACTAATGCCTCTCTATGCAGAAAACAGTGAGTTATAATAATTGATGGATTTTCATTGAGAGCTCTGGCAGTAAAACCTTTAATTTTCCCAGACATAGATGGTGCACCATCTGTACATATACCACAACAGTCTTTCCATGAAAGATCATGGTCATTGAGATAGGAATTAATAGAAACGAAAATATCATGGCCTGTGGTTGTAGTCTCCAGCGGTCTACAGAACAGAAACGGTTCACCAATATCTTTTTCGTCAATATATCTGATAAAACCAAGGAGTTGCGGTTTGTCACCAATATCGAGACTCTCATCTACTTCCAAAGCAAATGTTCTATAAGTTTTTAATTTCTCCGTGACTTGTTCGTTGATATTACATGACATTTCAGATATCCTGCGGCTGATTGTGTTGTTGGACAGAGGAACTTTCGAAATTTGACTAGCTGCTCCTTCGCCAAGTATTGTTGAAACTATAACTTGACATGCAGGGCCAATGATTTCCTCTCCAAGAGTATGAGGTTTCTTTTTTTTAACCATCAGTTCTACTACTCTAAATGAGGCTTCAAGAGCAGTATCACCTATGGTCATTCTCTTTACCATTCGCACAGCTGTTTTCTTCTCCCCTTCTAATATATGTGAAAAATACATTACACTTTTCTGTGACACACTAGGATGCTTTGTTGTAAGATGCCGCTTCAGTTTGCTAGGTACCATGGCCTCGTTGCTAAGTGTTTCGCCACAAACTAAACACACAGGGATAGGGTTTTCCTCGTTGTTATTCCACTTACATCCATACGCTAAGTAACTGTCCTGGTATGTTCTTTTCTTTCGTTTGTCTTCTTTATGTGGTGAATTCGACGGTCCGGGAGAAACTGTAAGATTTGGCTTCTTAAAGCAAGCAGTAGGAGCCGACTGTTCACTTTCACTGTCCTGGAATTTACGTTTAACAATGAACTTATCCATAGCTAAACACTGTGAATCAAGCGACGAAGACAACTGAAAGCGCCAAGCGGCGTACACTTTTATATATTCATCTGTCGAAGTCTCGGGAATGTTCGTGAGGAAGCGAGTAGTCTCGGGAATGTTCGGCAGGATATAGCTGTAATGCCATCTGTGGGATACTAGTATAACTGAATTATTGAAATGAATCGACCACTATCACCATCTGCCGTGCATGAGAGTAATTGATTTGACTTATTTTATTTCAAGATCTTACAAGACTTTAGGCTTCAGTAGAAGGTATTTTTTTTTTGTTTATCTCAATATCTCGCGGCACCCCTTAGCCAATCACATGGCACCCTAGGGTGCCGGGGCACACCGGTTGGGAACCGTTGATCTAGAGTATTCTTTAGGAACTAAGTAATAAGACCATTGTTTGCAGAATAGATAGAAAAAAATCATATGAATGGAATCCATCAGATTTTTTTATTGTGTTCATTATGTGCAGCAGTAAAGCCACTAACAAAAGCACACGGATGGTGTTCCACTCGCATTAGGACTCCTGTTTACTAAATGTGTGTAAACTTTTTTAGATTGATTAAAAAAGGGTTTACTGTATATAAATGATTGTAATACACTTTCGTCTAATGATTTCACTTTTGTTTGTTATTTTATCAATGACGCATCACATGCTTTATGTAAAATAATCAATAATCAAAAATATATATTTTCAGAGATATGAACCTTAGTTTCTTGAAACTAACATTATTTAGGTTTTTGCTGCTCTCTTTAAGATTCATTTATCCTTTTCTAAGGAGGGAGGAGAATTATCTTATTAATTGATATAAAAATATATACAGGGTGTTAATGAACTACACCGAATATGTAAATTACTTAAATAAGTAATTTGAGATAGGAGACTTATGGCTTGTTTATTGAAATATCGAAGTAACGGCTATAAGTTTCTGAAGAGCCAGTACGCCACTGGCTAATTTATCAGCCATTCGAGAGCATAACAAAGCGACACATTACAGCGTACCTCTCTAGCGTAGTGGTTTGAAATATCGAAGTAGCAGCTATAAGTTTCTGAAGAGCCAGTACGCCACTGGCTAATTTATCAGCCATTCGAGAGCATAACAAAGCGACACATTACAGCGTACCTCTCTAGCGTAGTGGTTATGATACTGGCTTTCAAGTGAAAGATAGTTTCCGAATTCGGGTCTCGTTCACGTATCGCGGCACTTCGTCTTGAATGAAAAAAAAAATAATAATAATAATAATAATAATAATAATAATAATAAAAACATTTACTCCATAACAGTAACCGAACTTATGACCTTTGGAATAACAGCTTCTCGCGTTACACATTAAGCCACCAGAGGTGTTGAAAAAACGCCTCCAGAGTAGGTTACCTCAACAACGTATTAAATGAATGCTCAGTGTTGCACTGTCGAGCGACTAGTTCGAGATTTTACAGATTTTTGCGACATTAAATCATGAGAACGCTAATAACGAGCTGCTAAAAATCAATGTTTCTATACTTGGGCAGCAGTTTTAAAGACATTCTAAGCCTTTTTTACTTTCTCAACATGTGCTATGTATATAGTGTATAGAGAAGGTATTGCACTCCACCCAAAAATTCAATACCGAGATTTCACCGGAAATATATGTTTTAGGATCCCCTGTATAAAAAAACATGTTCACAAACGTGCGTGTGTGTGTGTGTGTGTGGGTGTGTGTGTGTGTCCGTGTGCCTGTGAACACGATAAGTAACTCAAAAACGAAAGGTCGGTAAAATATCAAACTTGGTATTTAAGTTTAGTATCTTCCAGGGATGCGACACGAAGATTTTGAGAAAATCCCCCCACCCCAAACTACCCTATACATGGAACTTTTTTTGAAGAATTTGATTTTCTAAAAAATGGCTCTAACGATTTTGATTAAAATATATATTAAATATATTTTTACCTGACAAATAAAATGCATATTTTGAATTTTCTGGGAATAGCCTCTGAAGACTACTTTATTCTTGGGTGAATTTCACGGAATTTTGCTTAACTGTTAAACCGTAAGAAATGGACAAAAACTTACCACACAAAAAATGTAGAGCACATTAAAACACACAATTTATGTTGTATACATTTTTTTCGTGGCGTTGATCGTTTTGAGATATTCCTTGTTTTTGGTTTCAGCTTTGAAAAACTTAACTTTTCTCACACAGGACTTTGTGAACCCCTGTCCATACAAACAAAGGAACTTCAGTCACATAGCAACCAGCTTTTGACCATCACTTTAAGCTATGGTACTCCTTATTTCGCTTCTACTTGCAAGGAAGCAAGTAATAAGACTATTTCTGCTAATTTTTTCTCGATTAGCATGAAGTAAATACAAGGTCATGTGAATGGAACACATCAGATTTTTTCAACCTGCTTTGCTTTATCACCGACTTATCAGCACCTGATACCCACACGTTTAACGCTATGTAGTTGCGTTATGTTTATTCGGGTACCATGCATTGCCGATCTCAATTTACTTATATCAGTCACGTGCACAATCTCGCAAATTATTTCAGCGTAGTTCATTAACATTCTGTATATGTGCGTGTATATATACACCCATCAAACAAACACGTGCTAGTAGGATATTTTTTCTTAGATGGTTGCAGTTCAGTACTGTGGAATCATCTGGCCCTCAATTGTAGTAAAACCATCAGGACCTTTACTACAGCCACCAGCTACAGCAAAATTTTCGCATTCTCTCTCCATGACCCTTAGTGGAGAGAGAATGTGAGATCTCTGAGATATGTTAATGGCTATTTGTATACTTACAGAGGGTATTTGAAAGTGTACATTAAACACAATGTCTAATATTTTAAATGTGAGTAACAAATCTCAACAAAACAAACAAAGAGCAGATTTTCCGAATGTCCACAACAAGAGTAACAATGCAGGATTATTCAGCCAGAAGGTAAAAGGAGTGTGAAAAAGAACCCAAGGATCACTGGAAAGACTTTGGCCTCTCTTGATTGTTGATGCCACTGGAGACTGCAATGTAACAAGAATAACAGCAACAAGGCACTGACCAATTAAGTTTAATAAGCTGCTTACAACATAAAGCAATCATTCAAAATGACGCAGCGCATGTCATTCTCTTCCAAAATAACACAGTCTACTAGATTGCCAGTTCTTCATCAAGAAACTTATTCCTATTACTGGTGGATTTTCATATACAAAGAATGTGGTATTCTAGCGACCTCAGGAGTTTATGATCGATTCCGCTAAAAGGGGTAACTCAAGAGCTATTGTTTAATGTAAAATGGAGAAGAGATAGTGGGGCGCAAGAAAGACGGTTGAAGCTTATAAAAATTATACCGTAAAATCTAGGAGCCTGGACTATTCACTTCACAGCCGCACATATCTATATGAGTTAATGCAGATTTTGTTGCCAGTTAATACACTGATTTCTTTCCGGATGAATGTGCATGGAAGGTAGTGTTACCTGAGAAAAATTGCGGCTGAAATTACATGTCAACAAGGCAGTGCTGAATACACGAAGTATACTCTGGGATACTAAATCTGCTCGATGTATAACATAGCAAAGCCATCCTGAGATGCTATGAGCTACTGTGCTCTCTTACACTCCAGAGAGTAGAACACCTCGCAACCGCATTATCACCAGAGGATTAATGTAAGGTTAAGACTGAGGCAACAAACTCCCAAGCACGCCGTATCTGTACTGTGCGCACGGTGCTGAAGGTCACTCACTGGTTTATGGCGAGGAGATATACACCTAGTCAATCACTGCTTCGAGCAGTAGCGTCCTGTAATCTGTATTTGCGTTACCATTAAAATATTAAGCAGAGTCGAAAAGGTACAAGTTACAGACTGTGTCAACGGTATAATATTCCTCTTGGGCTTGGCAGCCTGGCTACTGCTGTCGTCAGCGTTCTAGTAATACCGATTCCCAAACAAGTATCATATCCAGAATCATTAGAGAATCTGCTGACCACTGAACTTGGACATATACTTCAAAGTGCAAAGTGCAGACACACCCTCTCACGGACAAGAGTTATGGGATCCATCTCAGGTAATTTTCGAATACATTGCAGACCACGTGTGAAATAGGTGAATTCTCATTTCAAAGTAGACAGTTTTGACTCGTCTGTCATCTGTATTAATTTGAAATAAGAGGGCTGGAAGATAAGCATTGGTACGCCAAAAATGGAAGTCTACAGTGATTTGTATTAATACCAATGGAGACTATTACCGTCGCTATCTTAGAACTCCTTTCATCGAGAACCATTGATCTCCATCTGGTAGTCCCTGGCCTCCAACAGAGAAGTGAGCAATTACCCAGCATGTGCACCGTCTGGCTTATTTGCAAGCCATTTGGAATGTCTTTTAGATTGGCAGTTTTACAGAGTCTATTAAAAACGAGTTAGAAAGTAAGCATAATATTCTTCAACTGTGAAACACTACTAATCCGTAAATATATCTAAGTATAGCTTAATGAATATACCCTTCGTTTATTTTATTTATGTAGCTGTATTTGTCCTATCCTAACACCTGAGCATGAAACTGATTCTTATAAACCTTATATTTGTAAGCATGTGTTTTTAATCATAGAATTATTTAGAGCGCTGGCGGATATTGCACTTAGCGTTGTCCGGTCCCACAATATTCCGCAGTTTGGTCTTCATAAACACGGATTTAATCACTTTTTTATTAAGTATTTACACTGTCATTTGTATATAAAGGTAGCGTCTTTTATTAGGGCTTAGTGGTCTTAAGGATAAAAGCAACTGAGGCAATACATTCACATGATTTTCTCTATTCATTATAGACAGTCACTTATATATACATATTGACATTTGATGTTTATATGACTTTCTCTACTTTCTATTCTATCAATTACTGTCACAAAAATTATTCTTCTATCCACTTTTATTAATGTAGACAAATATTTACAAAATGTGTTCCCTTACATATTCCATTAGAGGTACAAGGCGGGTATAAGAGTCCGAAGAAATAGTCAGTCAAATAAGACAGGCAGTTGCATGACCACAAAACATATAACAGCTACAAGTATAAAGTGTTTTATTATTCTAACCAACAATAACGAATATCTCGAAAATGTTTAATGCAACAAAACATTTAACATCACAAACTTTGTATTTTAACGTTTTGTGTTTATTCTTATATATCTATATTTTATGAATTACCAGTTATACAGAATCATACAACATTCATTCAAATTAAATAATTCCATAAACTATTCTTCTTCATTCTTCATTTACGATACAGATTCCCGTCATTTCTCCGGGCTCAATTCAGCCTGGGGCTTTTTGTGCTATCATAAGCTATTTACAAACATTGGAGATATATACATAATATATATACAAGAATATGCTATTTTGATGTGGGGGGAAATTTTCTTCAAAATCTTCGTGTCGCATTCTTGAACTTAAATACCAAGTTTTTATTTATCCCATCTTTTCCCTTTTTAATGGTTGTTGACACACACACAATCTCTCTCTCTCTCTCTCTCTCTCTCTCTCTCTCTCTCTCTCCCTCTCTCTCTCTCCTTCACACAAGGAACACACAGACACATGGACTTTTCCCATTTTTTTTTAATTCAGGGGAACTCAAAGCACGCGTGCTCGGCATCTATACCTAACATTCGGTGGAATACAATACTTCTCTAAATAGTAGAGTAACTAAGAATCTAGCCTTCTATTTATGTTATTCAGGACATGTTTTTGCCAAGATATGAATTTAATTAAGGAATAAATTCTTATTTACCTTTTATCCATGTTTTGCTATCCATGGCATTTTCTTTTTTTGTTGTTGTTGTTGTGAAGATATGATTTTATCTAAGCTATAAAAGTTTAATGGTGTATTAACACGGGAAAAAACATTTTGCACAAACTGCATATGTTAACGAGCTACATTTTTCCCTACAGTTTCTGTCATGCTCTTATGGTTTCAAAATGATGTGCAATCCAATCAGATCGAATAGGACTCACAAGCAATTTGCAGGAAATTCAAAAATACGTTTGATGATGATGATGAAGAAGATTGGACTTTAAGCACTCAACTTCTGGGCCATCCCGCCCTTATAAAACCAAATGTGGCAATAGCCAGAGATAAGAGTCAATATAAAAATAAATCAGAAATAAAATTATAACCAAACAGAGATATAAAATCCATGGTGAATAAAATTATATATTGCTGAAATCGGAGATAGATGAATCTATAAAACAATGTCGAACAATGGAGTAAAAAACCGGGTTAAAATAGCTGAAACTTGATGAAATTAAAAAAATAAATACATTTAAAACACCGCTCCTACCGTTCTCTTATTATTACCGGCGAGATAAATAAAAGAAACTAAATCCTGATTATAAGACTCACTTTGGATAAACGTTGTCCTGATTAAGGACAATGTGTAATATTCTCAGCACAGATGGTCGTGCTGAACAATAAACGATGGATCCGTAATCGAACTTGAAAGGGATAAATGCACGATAAAGAACAACACTGTCCGATCCACTCTCAAGATTTGCCACTTAGTACGAGTAAGATGTTCAGAGAACGATCACATCACGCTTTCAGCTGTGCTATATGTAGTGACCAGCAAAGTTTGCCATCGAATATCAATCCACGTAATCTCATCTCATTTGCGAATAATAATAATAATAATAATAATAATAATAATAATAATAATAATAATAATAATAATAATATATCTGGACCAAATCGGAGCGAAAGTGGTGATCGCCTCTTACGGTGCCAGAATTTTGCGCAGCTATTTTTAGAACTCCAATCTGAAAGTTTATCTAAACAGTGTTGTAGATGACGTTCCAAAAACGCGTACGCTGAGAAGTACAAAATACGGCAAAGTCGCCTACGAATAAGCAGGACGATAAACCTGGCACAGTTTGATATAGAATTAATGGCTATAGCAAACAGTGAAACGCTTATTACTGATCCCTATGGCACTCCATTCTCTTGAACAAAAAATATTTGAAAAAACCAAGCCGATTCTTACTCGGAAAACGCGTTCCCTCATAAACTGCTGCATGAACAACGGTACAGTATATTCAGTTATGTAGGGAACGTAATATCCCTGCTCGCTAGCACGTATCAAAAGACTTCTCGAGGTCAAAAATATCACAACTGTTTGGCAATTCATGATCTGCGTCGATAGCAATACAAGGTGGTCAGCTGCTGATCCATATTGTCAAAACACCGCACTACATATTGCTGTCTAGGTGATGAATTTCCAAGAATTATAAAAACTGTGCATTGATCGTGTATTCTTGCAAATGCAACTGAAGAGGTACGAGGGATGATCAGAGACTGGGGTTACAAAGCCTGCAGTGTATATTTTATTTTGTGCAACCAATACGGCCATCTGATAGTACATACATTAGGTTATTTTTCCACGTAGTCTCTATATTGGTTGAGGTACTTGTAGCTTCGTAGGGTGAGTGTGAATTTTCCCTCCTGATAAAAACCCTCACATTGCGCGTTCAGCCACGTTGTCGTGAAGTGCTATATCTCCTCATCTGAAGCGAATCGCCGGCGTCCTAGGTGTTCCTTCAAGTGAGCAAATAAGTGAAAAGTTGTTTGGAACGAGATCTGGGCGTAGGGAGAGTGGTCGATGATATCCTAGTGAAACTTCTTCAACAGTGTGGTGGTCTTCTGGACTGCATGAGGTCACGCGTTGTCGAGAAGGAAGATGACACCCCTTGGCCGGAGTGAACAGCCCTGGCAGTTTCCTTCTGGTTGTTTCGCGCAATCGTGTCATGGTCTCGCATTATCGGTTCTCTCTTCCCAAAAACACCAAGAGTATTAACACCCGCGCTGGCACAAAATACTGTGCCATCACCTTCCCGTCACTTTAAACTTCTTTGTTTTTGGAGAAGAGAGGTGTTTCCACCATATTAACAATCGCTTATTGTTGGGGGTGTAGTGATAGATCCATTTCGTCACCCGTGACAGTGCCGTGGAGAACCGTTGCAAAAGTTGCAGACTCGCTTCCATGCGCTTCTCCTTATGTTGGTTGGGTAGATTTCGGGGAACAAACTTTCCAGTACAATGTAGATTGCTTCCAAAAGACATTTTCAGTACAATGTAGACTGCTTCCAAAAGACATTTCCAGTTCTACCGCCATATTTCGTAACGTGATCCTCCTGTTAACCTAAATCAGCTCCTCCACGCGATCTGTGTTAAGAACTGTGGAAATCGTGCTGGGTCGGCCACTGCGATCCTCGTCGGTAACGTTTTTTATTACCGGCCACAATTCTGCGGCATACTGGCGAGTTGGTGAATGTCAGCTGCGGCTACATGATTCGCCCACAGAAATCGAATAACTAAGCGCATTTCTTCGCGAGTTATTTGCGTTTACCTTGCAGTGGGCTGAATATCTGCACAGTGGCCAACCGCTTGTATCAGAATTGCTGCACTCTTACTAAGTTCGTTGTGAAAGACGAAATACCAAGAAAATTATCTTTGTAACCTTAGTTTCTGATCATCCCTCGTAAATAGGACTGTAGTTGGACGGAAAATGACGGTCCTTTTCGGGTATCAAAATGAGTATGTTGGTGGCCTCCTGCCACTTTTCTAGTCGCCCTCCGTGGTGTAATGGTTACCATGCTAGCTTCATAAACTGAAGGTTGCGGGTTCAAACCTGGTGGAGGATGATGACCTTTTTCAGGCGTAAACATCATTAGCAAGGCTTCCTTCGGAAGGGAAGTATTGCCGTTGGACCGTGTCGTAGATTAAATTAAACGGTCTTTCACGCCCAGTATAGAATGGGACGCTGAGAACCACGGTAAATAAAGAGCGTCCATAAATAACACTCCATTTCCATTCCTGTCACTTTTCTGGAAAAGTGGCGTCAACTCAAACACGATTGCAAACCTCGAGCAGGAAAGTCATACCTTCAGGAGAGAGAGAGAGGTTGCAACATTTGGCCGTGGATTCCATCTGAACCTAGTGCACAAACGTTTTTTTAGAAAAAGGCCCGAGTGTGCATGTGTGTGCGTCTGTGAAAAGTCGGTAAAATACCAATCTTGGTATTTAAGTTTAGTGTCTTCCAAGAAGGTAAATCCCCCACATCAAACTACTCTTTACATGGAAAGAATTTCGAACTTCTTGATTTTCTCAAAAATGGCTTTAACAATTTTGATTAAAGTGTCGTATATTAAAGATATTGACATACCAAATAGAATGTCTATCTTGAATTTTCTAAGAATAGTCTCTGAAGAACTCTTCACTCTGTTGACTTTTGCTTAGTTGGTAAACCGTAAACAATAGACAAACACGTGCTACACAAAAATGTAGAGCTCTTGAAACATACAGTTTACGTCATATACATTTTTTTGTGGAGTTGACATTTCCGAGATATTCCTCATTATTGGTTTCAGTTTTAAAAAGTTTAAGTTTTTCTCACACAGGAATTTGTCATACATAGCAATCAGTTTTTAAAAGATTTGACTATTAGTCTAGTAGTGTATGCCCTTAATTCCCTTATATTTCTGCTAAAGTTCATCTCAAATAGCATAAAATAGGTAGAAGAATAAGCTTTTTAACGACAATATGCTACAGAGATGTAGAGAAAGCCAATGAATGGAACCCATCAGATTTTTTTCTTAACTGAAATTAGGTGACCTATCTTGACATGCTAGAGCAGCTATTTGAAACTACAGTTGTTTAAAAATCCGAACGAGCATCTATGTGCATTTTCTCAAATGTTGCAAAACTCGAGCTTAATTAGAAACTGCAGCACGGCCAATCCAACGGCAGAGTAAATGTTAGTTCAAATGGAGCCTTACTTCATTGTGATGGGGTTCTCATTTAACTGAGGGATTAGGGATTGTCCCAGCATGTAAACAGATGATTCCATTTATAATATGTTCAGTTAAGATAAAAAATCTCTGACCTATTCCATGCCAAAGCGATGTGATAGAAATAAGAGTAGTTTGTTATTCTATGACAAATTTCAGAAAGAAAGGTAAATGGAGGGAAACATTTCTCTCGCCGCTGGGTTGGCAGCCCTATTGTTTTTCTGATCTAGAACGAGTTTTGCTAATTAAAAAAATGTCAATAGAGAATCGTTCACGTTGTTAATCATCAATACAATTAATGTGAACTTGATATATCGAGTATGATTAAGACAATCGCTTGGACATACACTGGTGACAAGCGGTTCCCATTTTGAATGTATGTGAATCTTTTCTAAAACATGTGACATTTTGAGATTTTTATAACCATGTTGCCCCATACGATTTTCAATCATAAGCAGTGTCTTCGTATTAAATATGTAAACCAATTACACTCATTTTGATTTATCCTGTGTGCACGAGTTATGAGGCAGAACATTTTAATGTGGTTGAAACTCAAACTATAATTAGTACAGAATAATTATATTAAACTATACCTTACGACAGAAATGAAACACACCACAGTAAGCTTTAGTGTCTCATTAATAAAGATTCATGAGCGTCCAAATTTTATAGAATGGAAGTACCTTCGTATATTTTAATATATTATAAAAGTCTCGTAGGCAGAGAGGCAGGTAGGCAGATAGGTGTAGGCAGGTAACCAGGACGATAGAAAGGCAGATAGGTAAACAGGCATGTAGGTATGTAGGCAAGCAGACAGGTAGGTAGGCATGCAGGTCGACAGACAGGCAGGTAGGGAGGCAGGTATACATGTATGCCTATGTATGAAAATATGTAGGTTTTTATGGTTGCACCGATTTCGACCAAACTAGATAATAACAGATAACCTTTGACGCAAAAATTACTTCTTGCTAAGAATTCTAAATTCCGTCCCATTTCGCAAGATTAATTATTTCATTTCAAGTAATGCCTACAAAAGCTCGCAAGACCGTCTATATCTTTCTCAGTGATTGTAATAGCTGGAACATTGCCAATATAGGAAAACTAATTGCCTACTTAAGTTTTCACAAATAAAGCAGCAGCGATTATACATATTATTCGTTAATCTGAATAACTGAAATTGATAATGGAGTAATACGTAAAAACAGTCAAAAATTACAACAGTTATTATGCTTAAATAAAAACAAAGGAGATATAATCACATGGCTGAAAGATTTAACTGTAATAATAGCATTATATTAAACTATAATATCAGCAAAAACATCAAATCAGAAAAAAACACTTTTTTTTATCATGATCACCTTATTTATTTGCATATGATTATTTATTGTACATTGACATAAAATAACACAAAAGGATTCAGTATACTCAAATTGGTTACAAATTCTGTGGCGCTCAAGCATAAACTAACATAGAATAATAGACAGGTTGTATTAACACCATCTTCATATTCTCTGAGCATATTCCAGTGTTCGAACATATACTCACAATGTTTAGTTTCTCGATTATTGTAACCAGCAGGTTTATTTCTCTACGAAAAGTATAGATGTTTTATAAGCAGAAAAAATCTGATGTATTACACTCACATGACTTTCTCTAGCTGCTCTACAAACAAACTTCTTACAAAAGATTGTTATCCTTACTACACAATGCTAAACGAGATAAACATTAGCACGTGACAACGCATAGGTCATAGCAACATTCATTAGAAACCATCATTGTGATATTTGTGGTTGTTCAACCGTGCTTTTGAATATTTATTTAGTTACTTTTCTTTCTTTGTAGTTTCCTGAGTTTAAATGAACTATTTATTAGAATGCGTTATTTAATAAGTTTAAATAATCCCGAAGAAACGCAGGGCTATTGGACAAGCAACCTAAGGCTAAATGTGGAAAGGATACATCATCAAAACACGGGCAAGGCTATTTTCAGCTAGTTTTAGATAAAGTAATTGGTAATTATACTTTCTTAATAAACTGTTATAATCATTTAACTTAAACTACATTATAATGCGAAGTATCCTTTCTGCAGAATATGGTCCAGATGGTCCTTTAAAATTAGCTTAATCAAAATTTATCTCATTTGAGATATGACTGACAACGAAGATAACGATTTGATTGGGATGTTTTCACGAAAGCATTACTTTTCCGTCCTTGCAGGATCCTGGGCTCAAATACTAAGTTTGGTATCCGTCTAACGTACTTTTATAAGTCTTCATTTTATAAATGTGTCCTTTTTATGGGACCACAAAATCTGAATTTTTGCGAAATTCCGTTATCGAATCTTCACTCGAATGCAGCGTGTTTTCTACTTCAGGCAACGCAGGGAAAATAAAAATTGTGACACGTTCCGGCTAAAGTATGATATTAGCCAAACAAGCACGAATCCCTTGCTACTTTTTCTTACCCGAACCTCGACGAGTCACGAGCATGAAGTGTTGAGTAACGAGCAACATTGCGAAACACACTTGCAGGGGGTGCTCCAAGATCTGACAGAGCGATGCACCAGAGGAGTATGTTGCAACTACAGGCAACGTAATTACGATAAGCGTGTCTGATCAACAGAACAAACACAACATTGATTTATGTCTATTGCCAACCACACAAACTCCGGGCAAAAAATTGACAATACACGATTATGGTACAGCAGAAGTTAATGAAACGTAATGCTACAAGAAGGCCACTCTGGACTAATCACTCTAGTTTAGCTCTTATTAACAAGTTACATCCTAAGTATATACTACTTACACAAAAAATCTGATGTGTTCCATTCACATGACTTTCTCTACATCTCTTCAACAAATTATTGCTAAACAGTTTATCTTCTATTTACTTCATGTTAATCGAGAAAAATTAGCAGAAACAGTCTTACTACTTGCTTCCTTGTAAGTAGAAGCGAAATAAGGGAGTACAATAGGTTAAAGTGACAGTCAAAAGCTGGTTGCTATGTCACTGAAGTTCCTTTGTTTGTATGGAGAGGAGTTGACAAATTCCTGTATGAGAAAATTATGGTTTAAAGCTGAAACGATCAACCTCACGAAAAAATGTTATATGACATAAATTGTGTGTTTTATCGTGATCTGCATTTTTTTGTGTTGTAAGTTTTTATCTATCTCTTACGGTTTACCAGTTATGTAAAATGCAATAGAAATCATCCAGAATAAAGAGGTATTTATAGGCTATCCCCAGAAAATTCAAGATATGCATTTTCTTTGGCATGTAGATATCTTAAGTATAAGAAATTTTAGTCAACATTTTATCTCGGAATTGCATTTTTGGGAGCAATACAATACCTTCTCTATATACTATGTACATAGTACGTGTAGAGAAAGTAAAAATAGAGTCCTACGCCATGACATAGTGGCTTGGAGTCTAACATTCTGGCGCCCAGCCATGGAATTAATGGGTTCGAGCCCAACTATGGGTGTGCGGATTCTTTGGTCGGCGTACATTATTGTAACAACGTGATGATTTTGAGGAGCTACGATAGAAAATTTATCTTTACACAATGGACGCTGAGTACGCTATCATCTCCCCGTATAGGCTGGTCAGGTTGGTCGGTCCATCCGTCAGGGCTGTCGTGCCACAAATTATAACATGATTATAATAATACAACACAATAGCGCGGGGTGGTTTAGTGTTTTCGTTCGTGCCTCTCATACTGACGATCCATGGCTCGGAGACCACGATATAAACGTTGGTTCTCTCCACCTTTATCAGCATCTCATCGGAAGTAATGGGCACTTTCTACTTGCTGCCTCAAGTAAAAGATGGGTCTAGTCAACGGTTGAAAACAACAGATAACAAAACTGGAAATTTTGTGCGTGTGCTCACGCGTATGTATGTGTTATCCTTGCACGCAAAAATGACTGAACGAATATCATAAAACTTGCTTATAAGGTTTCCGTTAAAAAATATGATATATGCAATCCTAAGGTAATGTATCTGTGAAATATATTGGAAAATATGGAATACGTAAAATATATTGAGAGAGGTAGTACAATCATGTTAAAACAAATTAATAAAGAATCGCATTATAGGGAACATTTTTATCAGGCTGTTCCAACTTGGTGCACGCCGCCGAGCAGCGGAGCAAATTAGTCTCACAGGAGCGTGCCTGCAAAATACAATACACATCCGTATTTGGGACAAGCTGTCGTCACGATGCGAGAATACTGGAAAGACCGTGACGGGAAATACAGCAGAGCCTTTTGAGACAGCAAAGGACAAAGGTACAAAATAAGATGGCTCGTGCCTAGAGCATTTACATGTTCACTGTCTCAAAATACTATCACCAAAGAATATGAGGAAATGGGAGCTTAGGAGATATGCAACAGACAAGTTCAAGATGCAGAATACAATATGTTTAATTGTTTCATTATGTTTACATTCGAAACAAGTGCTGATATGTATATAGAGACAAGTTCAAGATGCAGAATACAATATGTTTAATTGTTTCATTATGTTTACTTTCGAAACAAATGCTGATATATGTATATAGGGACAAGTTCAAGATGCAGAATACAATATGTTTAATTGTTTCATTATGTTTACTTTCGAAACAAATGCTGATATGTATATAGAGACAAGTTCAAGATACAGAATACAATATGTTTAATTGCTTCATTATGTTTACTTTCGAAACAAATGCTGATATGTATATAGAGACAAGTTCAAGATACAGAATACAATATGTTTAATTGTTTCATTATGTTTACTTTCGAAACAAATGCTGATATATGTATATAGGGACAAGTTCAAGATGCAGAATACAATATGTTTAATTGTTTCATTATGTTTACTTTCCAAACAAATGCTGATATATGTATATAGGGACAAGTTCAAGATGCAGAATACAATATGTTTAATTGTTTCATTATGTTTACTTTCCAAACAAGTGCTGATATGTATATAGAGACAAGTTCAAGATGGAGAATACAATATGTTTAATTGTTTCATTATGTTTACTTTCGAAACAAATGCTGATATATGTATATAGGGACAAGTTCAAGATGCAGAATACAATATGTTTAATTGTTTCATTATGTTTACTTTCCAAACAAGTGCTGATATGTATATAGAGACAAGTTCAAGATGGAGAATACAATATGTTTAATTGTTTCATTATGTTTACTTTCGAAACAAGTGCTGATATGTATATAGAGACAAGTTCAAGATGCAGAATACAATATGTTTAATTGTTTCATTATGTTTACTTTCGAAACAATTGCTGATATGTATATAGAGACAAGTTCAAGATGGAGAATACAATATGTTTAATTGTTTCATTATGTTTACTTTCGAAACAATTGCTGATATGTATATAGAGACAAGTTCAAGATGGAGAATACAATATGTTTAATTGTTTCATTATGTTTACTTTCGAAACAAATGCTGATATATGTATATAGAGACAAGTTCAAGATGGAGAATACAATATGTTTAATTGTTTCATTATGTTTACTTTCGAAACAAATGCTGATATATGTATATAGGGAATCAAGCATTTGCTAATGTGATGCGTGGCGGACTCTTCATTGTTGGTTATCCGAGCATTGATCTATATTTGCTGTTTATACTGTTCGTGACCGAGAGAAGTTGCGCCCAACCAGAGGCGTATGCTACTACCAACCTCTGTGTTAGCTTTTTTGTTTTTACTTTCTTTGCTTAGTACAGGTCACGCAACAGTTCTTAACGAATGACATTTTTAAACGAGGTATTAGACGCGAGTCACTTACTCACCTTTATTGTGTATTCTCGAAACGAATCTTAAGGAAGCAGAGCTGTTTGTTATTGTAACAAACTATTTGCTGACCTGTTTATTAAGGGTAGGCTTGCTCTCTGAATGTTCGCTAAAGGTCATTCGTCCATAATGAACGAGCATCCTGTACATGGTGCGAAATAGAGAAGATATTACATTCCACTGAGATTTCATTGGAAGAACAAGTAATGTCTTAAGAGTCCTCTGTATCCAAAAAAAAAAAAAAAAAAGGAAAGGATCCGCGCGCGCGCGCGCGTGTGTGTGTGTGTGTGTGTGTGTGTGTGTGTGTGTGTGTACACGATAACTGGAAAACAAAAAGTCGGTTGAATACAAAGTTATATTTAAGTTCAGAATCTTCCAAGGATGTGACACATACCTTTTCAAGAAAATTCTCTCATCTCAGACCCTTTACAACAACAACAACACAAAAAAATGATTAAAATATTTGATTTAAATGAATAAAATAAACTATACACTGGGCACAAAACCTAAGGACAATATTGGATAAATTAACATAGTATATGAATTACTTGATGGAAATGATTGAAAGTGCGGGAGCATGTTTGCCCGAGGTCTCTCACATGTACACAGAAAGCTGGACGTCATATGGCCTGAGTGTAACGAACCAACAACGCCAAATGGGCCTAGTCCTGCAGCAAGGGGCAATGGAAGATACAAAACGCGAGCTGTTACGGTACACTGTAGTGGTGTTCTTCTTTACAACATGCCCCGTAGACAACTTGTGGAAGAATCATCGGGAAACTGGAAGAACGAGAGTGACGAGTGTTTCCTGGGAGCTTGGTACTGCTCATATAATTGTTTCACGAGCATTGGGAATCTTCCAAATCACAGACACTGTTGTCCCCAGGGTGATCGACCATGGCCAACTACAGCAGCAGATGACCACTACATTGTGCAACAAGCAAGACGGAATTCACGTCAAATAGCGGATGCAATTTCAACCATATTTAACAGGACTGCTAACTATGGTGACTGTATAGAGGTGGCCTCTTATACCCGATAGTAGTACGTTATGTTCCATTGTCACGCACAATGGGAAGCACCGTTGGTGATGGTCCCAAGAACATCAGAATTGGACCAACGAGGAATAAGGTCGCGTGCTCTTCTCAGACGAAAATAGAGTTTCCGAATAGTGATTATCAATGTACCGCATCTGGCGAGAGGTGGAAGCACGTGATACATCCAGAAAAATCCTTGAATATGATCTTTTTGGTGGTACGGGGGCTATAGCGTAGGGAGGCATAATGTTGCATGGGCGTACCAAATCTTTGAACACGGTACGCTCACAGGTCAATGTCGTTGTAATACTGTGCTCCTTCCTCATGTGCATGGATGCAGTCGGTAATGACCTCATATTTATGAATAACATCTGCGATCGCATTGAATGCGCAGGTGGAGGATCTCTGCCCGTTTCCCCGATTTAAACTCCATTGAACACATGTTGGATGCTTTGAGGAGACGTATTTCAGCACGTTCACATGCACCAACCGACAGCTGTCAATAACCTGATGGAGGAATGGAACGCCCTACCACAAGAACTCCTAACCAACCTTGTGGCCGGCATGGCAGCACGATGCGAAGCATTAATTGCTCTCCATGGTGATCATACGCTCTTTTATTTAAGCACCATGTCTCTATTGTTGTAAACCTAGAGGATCAACACCACGTAGTGACTTAAGTATAACCTATTGTTACTTTGCAGTGCCATAGCATGTTGCTCTTGTCCTTAGGTTTTGCACACCAGGTATATCTGGAATTTTTTGGGAATAGCCTCTGAGGTGCACTTCATTATGAATGACTTTTGCACAATTGATAAATCCTAAGAGATAGGCAAAAAATGTAATACATAAAAACTACAGATATATTTAAAACACACAATTTGCGTCATATAAGTTTTTAAAAGAATATTCCTATCCTTCCCAGAGTCTGGAAATATGAATGTGAGTGTGTGTGTGTGGTCTAATGTAGAGAATTAGAAACCAAACGACATTACACAGTACACCTGTTCCAAAGGCGATTGCCGCCGATAGGACCATACGGTTAAAGGCGGGGATAAATTGAAAAAAAAAATGGAGTTAACCATTTCAGAAATATTCCTTATTAGTTTCAATTTTGAAGTACTTAAACTTTTCTCATACGAGAATTTTCAACTTTTGATTATGCAAATAGAACCAACTTGAAATCACATAACAACCAGCTTTTATAAGATTTGACAGTCGCTTTAACTTAGTTTATGCCACCATTTCTCTTCTGCTTATAAGGAACTAAGTAACAAGGCAATTTTTGCCAATGTATATATTAATTAGCATGAAGCAGATAGAAGAATAAGCTTTTCTAAGTATGATTTGTTTCAGAGAGGTGGAGAAAGTAATGTGAATGGAACACATGCGATTTGTGTTCATATTTTTGTGCAGGATTTAATGAAAGTTGTCTATAACAATGCAAATGTTTTCAATGAAATTTAATACTTATTTATACTTAATAGTAATATAATTTAACAAACGTAATTACTCGATAAACAGATCTTTAAATTAAAAAAATCTGATGTGCTCCATTCACATGAACTTTGGTGTAACAAATTATTGTTTAAAATCATATGCTTCTACCTACTTTATAAGCATCGACAAAAACATTTGCAGAAATTGTCTTAATTACTTGTTTCCTTGTAAGTAGAAGGGAAATAAGAAAATGCACTAGGCTAAAACGATAATCAAATCTTTTAAAAGCTGGTTGCCATGTGTTTGAAATCCGTTTCTATGCAGAGCCAGAAGTTTACAAATTTTCGTGTGAGAAAAGTAAGTATTTTAAATCTGAAAACAATAACAAGGAACATCTCAGAAATGCCCAATTCCACGAAAAAAACAAACGTATATGACATAAATGTGTGTTTTAACGTGATCTATATTTTTTGTGTAGAAGGTTATCTCTTACGGTTTACCAATTACACAAACTTCATCCAGATAAAGAGGTTTTTAGAGGCTATTCACAGAAAATTCAAGATACACAGTTTATTCACCTTATACATAGCTTTAATATGCACTATTTAATCAAAATCGTTAGAGCCACACGGACCTTTTTCAAAAAATATGTTTTTTTTTACACAAGGGACCCTAAAACGCCTATTTCCGGTGAAATTTCGATATCGAATTTTTGGGTGGAATGCAAGACGTTCTCTATACAGTATGTTCAAAATACGTGTAGAGAAAGTCAAAATGAAAACTACTTCCATCTATTTTACAAATGGATAACTTTGTGTCCTTAGAGAAATTATGAATCTCTGTTTTCAGTAATAAAAATCACCGGACTGACTGTACTAACACGTATTTGAGACTGCTTTAGTGTCCTCGAGACTCGACGGCTATGCTTTGCATGAGGTATTTGCTGTAATGACTTGCCCCTTCACGTCTCGGCCCCCAAAAACGATCATTATGTCACGTCGGTCAGTCATGCTAACCCGCCTTCGAAAATAGGCTGGATTAAATTGAGAATAGACTCGAGTTTTATTGTAAGGAGCCCATATCATGCTGTAACAATAGGCTAAGATGCACATAGGCAACAGATTAGCAGTCAAACATACACATGTTCTGTGCTACGTTATATGCAGCCTCGGAAAGGTTTCTTGGTGTAATACAAGTCGTATTAGATCCATGGTGCTATAATATCTGTCTTTTACTTAAGTAAAATTCCGTAAGCCTGTTATTTCCAACTATATTGACAACGGGAAGCCATTAGGGGCTATTGAGAAAGGAGTTCTGAATAATCGCTTTTCTTTTTTCCACACCAATAAACTACTGGAACCTCTCTTTGAAAAACTGGAGAAACTGAATGCTTTTCTTTGCAAAATTGTCTCAGAAGGCAAGTTTAAGACGAATAAAAAACGTTAAATCTCCCTTTCGAATTTCCGCTCAAGCCAACTGTGCTTTCCTGTGAATGCTCGTGCACATCTAAGATTATTAGATCGTTTGGAGTGATTTATTCAGTTGATTTAGGTGCATTGTTCTATCTAAAAGAAACCCCAAATCTGGCATCCATTTTGGACCAGAAAGGCATTGCTTTACCTGTACAAAGGGCGATTTATTCTCGAATAGCACAAATCCCGTGAAGAACTTTTCTCCGACTTACAGCGTACAATGCTGTGGAGGACATATCACCTAGGCCACTTTGAGATGTTTTAAAAACCCTCTGAACCACGGTACACTTAGTAACGTGCCCTGATTAACATCGTGAGGCCGGACAAAATTTGCACATGTACCTAAAACGTTCATAACAGATTCTAGTTCCACTAGAGACGAAGCCCTGTTGTCGACAAGCATTTGCTGCGCACCATCTGAAGCCCCACGGAAAGGAGCGTTTCACATAGCAAATGCATGTTGTCCATTACATGCCATCCGGAAACAGCCTCAAATATATCTTCACCAGTAGCAGTGTAGTCTAGTAGTGTCACATCTAAGAGTTCCCCTAACTTGTAGATCCATCTCAACAACTGACACAAATGTAACTAGCTGACCACAGTCTACTACATCCACAATTTCAACTAGTGCGAGCGAAAAAGCCACAACATTTTTAATTTTGCATTTGAGCAGTTTTCCTATGGTGCAATGCAACGAAACAACGTTTTGAAAGATGGACCGTTTCAAATTTCCTCAACTCTCCTGGAGTTAAACATTCCGCATCAGCGAGCATACACGATTTCACGATAGTCCCCACCAAGAACGGTTTCGCTTTCATTCCTTTTAGTTAATTGCTAGTCCAAATGCACAAAGTGGGGGGGCTATATATTAATTGAAAAGTTTAAAAGTAATATTCTATTTTGAAAATAGCGATGTTAAATTTTTCTGAATTCTTGAAAAAATTTCTCAGGTGCATCATGCAATGGGGAGAAAAATAACATAATCGGAATATCTCGTTTATTATGAAATAAACATAGTGTTTCTTATTGCTATATTATTTGTAAAACAGCGAAAGGTTCCAGGTTTTTTTTTTATTTATTTATTTTTTTTTATTTTGCGAGTAGATTAACTAATAACCACCAGAAAAAGTTTAGTTAATAGTTTAAAAATATTGATACTACATATACTAAAACGAAAAAAGTATCTGATGTGCCACATTCATATGACTTTCTCTGCATCTCTGTAACAAATTATTATTAAAAAGTTTATTCTTCTACTTCATTATAATCTAGATAAATATTAGCAGAAATTTCCTTATTGATTGTTCCTTATAAGTACGTAGAAGGGAAAATCTAATGTGTTCCACTCACATGATATCCTCTAGGTGTTCAGCAAACAAACTTTCGTTCAAAACATTAATCTGTTATCTACATGGTGCTAATCAAGATAAACAAAAGCAGAATTAGTCTTATTATTAGCTCCTTGCAAGTAGAAGGGAAATAAGAAAATACACAGGCTATAGCGGTAGTCTCGTCCTTTAAAAGCCGGTCGCAATGTGAAACAATTGAAATTCCATCTCTTTACTTGCCAGGAGTAAACAAACGACAAACGAGAAGAAAGATGTCTTCCCGTTTGAGAAAAGTTTAAATGCTAAAATATCTCGAAAACGATTAACTCTACAAAAAAAAAAAAAAAAAGTATTGTAAGTTTTTATATATCTCCTACGGTTTACCAGTTATACAAAAGTAATCCAGAATGAGGAGGTCTTCAGAGGCTATGCCCAGGAAATCCAAGATATACATTTCGTTTGTCATAAAAATAGCTTAAACATACGGTATTTTAATCAAAATCGTTAGAGCCATTTTTGAGAAAATCAGCATTTTCGAAAAATGTTCTATGTAAAGAGTAGCCCAAATTTATATACCAAGTTTGGTATTTAACGGTCTTTTCATTTTGAGCTATGCTGCCCACATACACACACGGACATTTTTCTAAAAATATGTTTTACTTTCTCTACACGTACTATGTGCATAGTGTGCAGAGAAGGTATTGTAATGCACCCAAAAATTCCATACTGAGATTTCCTCGGAAATACATGTTTTAGGACCCCCCTGAATCCAAAAGCAAACAAAACATTTTTAGAAAAATGTCCGTGTGTGTGCCTATGTGTGAATCTCTAAATGAAAATTCCGTTAAATACCAAACTTCGCATTTAAATTCAGTATCTTCCAAGGATACGAGCCGAAGCTTTCCAAGAAAATCCCCTCACCCCCAAGTACCCTTTAAATGGAAACAGTTTTGAAATGTTTGATTTTCTCAAAAATGGCTTTAATGGTTTTGATTAAAGTAGCGTATATTAGAGATATTTATGTGGCAAATAAAACGTATGTATTGAATTTTCAGGAATAGCCTATGAAGACCTCTGTTCTGGATGAATTTTGCGGAGTTTTGCACAACTATTAACCGTAAGAAATAGATAAAAACTTACTACACAAAAGATTTAGATGTGGTTAGAATACACAGTTTATGTTATATACACTTTGTTTGTGGATTTGACCGTTTTAGATATTTCTTGTTATTGGTTTAAGTTTTAAATTACTTTTACTTTTCTCACACGGGAACTTGTCAACTCCTGGCCACGCAAATAATCGAGTTCTATCCCATAGCAATCTCATTTTAAAACAACTGACAGTTGGTTTGGCCTAGTGTATTCGCTTATTTCCATTCTACTTATAAGGAACTAAGCAATAAGACCTTTTCTGCTAATGTTTATCTTCATTAGCATAAAATAGAAGAATACAGTTATTAACAGTAATTTGTTACAGAGATATAGAAAAAGTAATAAAATGGAACACATCAGATTTTTTATTCAGGGGATCTTAAAACATGTATTTCCGGTGAAATATTGGTGCTGAATTTTTGAGTGGAATACAATACCTTCTCTATACACTATGTACATAGTACGTGTAGAGAAAATAATAATAATAATAATAATAATAATAAAAAAAAATAAATCGATTTAGTGTAACAATGAATAAAATTATCTGTATTTAAATATAATAATCCCGATAGCATTGTAAGTATAAAGATGTATTTTCTTTTGCCTTAAACAAATTAGCTCTATCTTTGAACTTGGAACAACTGCTGATCGACTATGACATCCAGATTTGCTGTTAATCGCCAGGTTTGTTACTTTTTTACTTTTATTAATATACACACATACTCTCTCTCTCTCTCTCTCTCTCTCTCTTTCTCTCTGACACACACACACACATGCACTCGTACTTCCACCCCCTAGGGGTATAGGGTAATCTTTGGTAAATAAGTCCCACCCGTAAACCATGAACCCGGAATCTGACGTCTAGCATGCCACTGAGAAATTCATCCACAAGTTTTCACTGTTAAACCCTTACATTGTGGTTTAATTTTTTATTTATAAAAACTAAAATTAGTGTACGAAAGGATTCTAGATTACTTTTTACCTTGAGGTTTTTGACATGCAAAATTATTTTTGTATACATAGAACTGAAGAATTTCAATATTTAGGTAGGAAAGTAACATCTGATGGAAGAAATAAAAAAGAAATTATTAACACAATATGTCAAGCAGAACTTAACTTACTTACATCCAATTACATTAGCTTAAAAATTAGGAAGAATTTGTTGAAAATATATGTATGTGGCATAATGTTGTATGAAATTTCGCCAATACTAAAATAAAATAGATGAAGAATAGCAGCACTTGAAATATGTACTACAGGAAAGTTAGTTGGACTGATAAAGTTACCAATAAAGTTTAAGAGAGAGCAAAAGCAAAATGAGAAATTTGGAACCGAATCTGAAAAATCTTATGTGTTCCATTCACATGACTTTCTCTACATCTCTGCAACAAATTATTGTTAAAAGGCTTATGCTTCTATTTACTTCATGCTAATCGAAATTAGAAATATCTTATTACTTGCTTCCTTGTAAGTAGAAACAAAATAAGGGAGTATCATAGGTTAACCAGATAGTCAAATGCTGGTTGATATGTGACTGAAGTTCCTTTGTTTGTATGGACAGGAGTAGTCAGATTTCTGTACGAGAAAAGTATAAGTTTTTCAAGGCTGAAACAAAAAAACAAGGAATATCTCAAAAACAACAAACTCCACGATAAAAATATATAACATAAATTGTGTGTTTTACATTTTTTATGGTAAGTTTTTGTCTATCTCTTACGGTTTAGCAGTTATGCAAAATTCCACAAAATTCATCCAGAATAAAGTAGTCTTCGGAGGCTATTCCCAGAAAATTCAAGATATACATATTATTTGTCAGGTAAATATCTTTAATATATGATATTTTAATCAAAATCGTTAGGGCCATTTTTGAGAAAATCAAAATTTTCGAAAAAAGTTCCATGTAAAAGGTAGCTGGGGGTGGGGGTATTTTCTTGAAAATCTTCGCGTCGCATCCTTGGAAGATATCAAACTTAAATACCAAGTTTGGTGTTCAACGGTCTCTTCGTTTTTGAGCTATGCTGTCCACAGACACACACACGGACACACATGGACCGTTTTCCAAAAATTTGATGCGTTCCATTCACATGACTTTCTCTACTTCTGTGTAACAAATTATTGTTAATAAGCTTATTCCTCTATTTATTTCAAGCTAATCGAGAAAAGATTAGCAGAAATAGTCTTATTACTTGTTTCCTTGTAAGTAGAAGCGAAATATGGGAGTATCATACGTTAAAGTGAAGTCAAAAGCTGGTTACTAGGTGACTGAAGTTTCTTTGTTTGTATGGACACGAATTGGCAAATTTCTGTATGAGAAAAGAATAAGTTTTTCAAAGCTGAAACCAAAAACAAGGAATATCTAAAAAACGATCAACTCCTCGAAAAAAATCATATAACATAAATTGTGTGTTTTAATGTGCTCTACATTTTATGTGTGGTAAGTTTTTATCCATTTCTTACGGTTTAGCAGTTATGCAAAATTCCTCCAGAATAAAGTAGTCTTCAGAGGCTATTCCCAGAAAATTCAAGATATACATATTATTTGTAAGGTAAATATCTTTAATATACGATATTTTAATCAAAATCATTAGAGCCATTTTTGAGAAAATCAAACTTTTCGAAAAAAAGTTCCATGTAAAGGATAGTTGGGGAGGGGGATTTTCTTGCAAATCTTCGTGTCGCATTCTTGGAAGATACCAAACTTAAATACCAAGTCTTTTCATTTTTGAGCTATGCTGTCCACAGACACACACACGGACCTGTTTCTAAAAATGCTTTTTTTGGATTCAGGGGGACCCAAAACGTGTATTTCCGGTGAAATCTCGGTATCGAATTTTTGGGTGGAATAAAATACCCTCTCTATACACTTTACATATAGTGCGTGTAGAGTAAGTAATAATAAATAGAAACATAAAATAAAAATCGCGAAAGAAAGATAAATGAGGAATTAACGGGATATTTATAAAAAATTCAAGATATGAATTTTATTTGCCATGCGAATATCTTAAACAAATTGTATTTTGATCAAAACTATTAGATATTTTCTTGAGAAAAAGAAACAGAAACGAACATTTCTTTATGTAAAGGCTGTGACTGGCGTGATTTTCTTGAAAATCTGGGTCTCGTTCTATTACATAAGAAGTTGGTATTTATTCAAGATATAGTTTTGGAGTTATGCTGTTTATGAACACAGACTTTATTTGTTTAATTTTTCTTTTGGATTCAGGAGTATCAAAACATACATTTCCGGTGAAGTCGATTTCGAATTTCTGATGGAATGCAACTTTTCTTCTAACTACTTATAATAGATGATAGAGAAATTAAAAATATTATATTTTATTCAGGAAACCTTAGTATTTCTATACGTATTTTGAGTGAAATGTCTATGTGGAATTTTTTGGCGTGATGTAATACTTTCTCCGAAGGTAAGTAGAAGAGAAAGTACAGCGAGGATTCGAAGTGTTTTGGAGCACACAGCATTCCAAATCCCTAGCATGTGTTCAAAAATATTGAGGGTAATGTATGTTGCGTAGTATCTGAATACTTTTCCAGAGGCCAAATATCGTACAGGTTATTTACCGTTAGGCAACAATCACTATGGATGACGTTTCTTACCTTACACGTCCTGAGGCTGAAGATCGCACGACTTGAGGCGTAACCGTAACAGTCCTGCACAGAAAATCACTGCTAGCACACGCTTGAATGTCTCGTTGAACATTTCTCAAGTAACTGCGTTGCTTCACCTCTAACACACAAATTCTCAAGTCCAGGGTCGTTACCTATTCAGGGAAAGGAGGGGCAGCTGATGTAAGCGTAATTAGAGAGGATTTTTGAGATTAACTTAGAGGAGTAGGAGGAGGATCTATTGTACAACCATGACCCCGTTTTTCGGTATCTAAAGCATAGGTTAGGTCGGGTATCACTGTCGGTGGGTAACACCTCACTTTAACACAGACACTGAAGGTTGAAATGGATATAAACAAAGAGGCGCGCAAAGATCTCATTTAGCCTACTACACTGTACAAAGTACAATGCTGGATACAGATTTCATTCTCTCTCTCTCTCTCTCTCTCTCTCTCTCTCTCTCTCTCTGGATGTTTTAATATGCATTAGGCTATCTTAAAATCTCCAAAACACTGATAAACGACCATTGTTGATAATGATGTTAATTATTATCACTATTATAATTATCATCTCTCCTAGTTGACAACATTAGGCTGGTTTGTGAGTTCTTAAATATAACCCTTTAAATGTTTCTTTTTAGGCCTGTTCAAGTTGTTTCCGTGAAAACTTGTGAAGCTCTCATTCGGGAGATCCCGGGTTCGATTCCCTTCGGCCTCCCTCTCTTGTAGTTTTTCTTAGTCGGTAGGCGAACAGGCTATTACGATTTCCTTTCACTCATTTCCCTCTCGTGTTTCAGATATACTTCTAGGTTTCGTGGTGTGTGGTGGTGTCGTGAATATTTACTTCAAGGAAACAGTATTGTTCTTCGACTCTAGAGGGCTGCCTAGTTAGACGCCCTTCCTGGATAGCTCTAGCAGTGACTTGGGTCTTCGATCCTGTATGGGACTTCCTCGCGTCTCTGTGGCCAGTAGCCTCCCTAACTCCTCTAGTTCCTTTTGGAGCGGTAGCCACAAAGTCGTGCGTGAGGTGTCCGTCTCCGTTGTATACCTATAACTTATAGGTCTGTTCAAATCTCTTTTTCTCAAGTTCAAAATTTACCATAAAGTGTGAATTTTCTCGCGTAACATGCTTTAAATTATTTTGCATTTCTACTTTGTTTTCTACGTATGTGTGGAGGAAGTGAAAGAATTGCATTATTTAAATAATTCCTTATCGAGATTTCGCTCCAAATA
Source organism: Hymenopus coronatus (assembly GCA_030762935.1). NCBI lineage: Eukaryota > Metazoa > Arthropoda > Insecta > Mantodea > Hymenopodidae > Hymenopus > Hymenopus coronatus. Next base: position 78,581,110 of record CM060881.1, on the reverse strand, counting down.
AATATGTTGAGAAACTGAGCATTTATAAGAAAAAGTTCGTGGGCGAATGCATGCTGGTTAGGGTAACCATAAAAAGTGAAATTAGAACACATGCTAAGCCCAGCATCTTTCAAGATGCAAGGCAATGCCTCATTCTCAGCAAGCTTTCACATTAAAGAAACGCCCATACATTTCTAAAAAATCGGATGTGTACCATTCACATCATTTCTCTACCTGTTCTGCAAACAAACTACTCCTTCGGCAGATTATTCTTTTATCTACATGATGCTAGTCGAGATAAACAGCAAAATGGTCTTGTTACTTGCTTTCTTGTAAATCGAAAGGAAATACGGAAATGCACTAGGTTAAAGCAATAGTCAAATCCTTTAATCTGTATGTTACAATTGAAATTCGGTTATCTTTGTATTGCCTTGAGTAAAATAAAATAGAACCTTGAAAAAATTTAGGTATTTTGAAATTCAAACCAATAACAAGGAATATATCGCTAATGGTTTAAATCCACAAAAACTGTATGTGACATAACTGTGTGTTTTAACGAGATCTACATTTCCTGTGCAATAAGTTTTTGTCTACCTCTGCTGTTTATAACAGAGTCAACCATAATGAAGAGGTCTTCATAGGCTATTCCCAGAAATTTCAACACACACACACACGCGCGCGCGCGGTAAGTAAGTAAACGGTAGTTTGAGATGGGGGATTTTCTTAAAAACCTTCGTGTCGCATCCTTGGAAAATGTTGAACTTAAACATCAAGTTTCGTACTTAATAGACTTTTCGTTTTTGAGTGCTTACACACACACATGTTTACTTTCTCTTGCCCGTGGTTACAATGTACATGTATAGAGAAGGTATTGTATTCCACCCAAAAATTCGATATCGAGATTTCACCGGAAATAAATGTTTAGAGACCCTTTAATAAATAAATAAATAAATAAATAAATAAAAAAAATATCAGAAACATGTCCGTGTATGTTTGTGTCTGTGTTTGAAGGTAGAATAGCTCAAAAACGAAAAGTCGGTTAAATAACAAATTTGGTATTTAAGTTCAGCATCTTCCAAGGATGCAACATGAATATTTTCAAGAAAATTCCCCACCCTCAACTACCCTTTACTGGAATATTTTTCTAAAATTTTGATTTTCTCATATATCATAAAATAATTATTAAACCGTCATATTTTTAAGTTCATGATAAAAGAAATGCATATCTTGAATTTTCTGGGAATAGCCTCTGAAGAGCTCTTCATTCCGGATAACTTTTTTATAAATTTTGTATAACTAAAAAATCGTAAGAGATAAACAAAAACTACTACAAAAAATATACAACTTATTAAAACATAAAATTTAGGTCCCATGCATTTTCTAGAGTTAACCCTTTTCTAGATATTCCAAATTATTGGTTTCAGTTTTAAGATACCTACTTAAACTTTCATCAAATGGGAGACATCTCCTTTGTTTATTCCTAACAAGCAAAGGGAACCGAATATCAATTGCTTCACTTAGCGACCGGGTTTCAAAAGATCTCACTATGGCTTTAGCCCTTATTTCCCTTATACTTACAAAAAAAAAAAAAAAAAAAAAAAAAAAAAAGTAATAAGACCAATTGTGGCAATGTTTATTTTAATTAGCATGATGTGAATAAAAGAAGAATTTTTTGTAAGAAAAGTTTGCTTGTGGAACACAGAAGTGATGTGAATGGAACACATTAGATTTTTTATTCAGGGGGCATTAATACGTATATTTCCACTAAAATTTCGACATCGAATTTTTGGGTGGAACATAGTATTTGTCTACCTACTGTGTACATAGTGCGTATAGAGAAAGTAAAAATGTTTGATTTAGAGGTCCCCACGGCATCGGGCCAGGTTCGTAGGCCAGCATCGGGCTTCCACTTATAAATGGGTGTCCGGTTTGCTGTGGCTCGAGCTTGATAAAAACACAAATATGTTCAGTTACGGTATTTTTTGATCTGAATTATAATTTGGAAACACGTTAAGTAAAATGATACCTATTCCCAGAATAGTAGACAGCATAGTTTATCAAAATCTTTGGGAAAAGCCCAAACGGTATATAGGACTACGACAACGGGGGGGGGGGGCACCTAGGACACTGAAATCTACACATCCATCCTGGCTAACATCCTTCAGGAGGAAGGGATGAAGTGAGGGAATCACAGAAGACCGCCAACGGGCAAACCAAAAGCCGCGCGGAAGTCCCTAACATTTTCCAGATCGAAGATCCCTGCCACTGTTGAAATTGTCCAAAAATGACGATCAACGACCCGTCAATAGACATCCTTCTCGTGTCCAATAAAGAATGTTTAGTTTCTCTAGCATGTATGTACATAAATGTACAAAATAGGTAGAGGAGGTATTTGTATTCCACAAAAAATTCGATGTCGATATTCACTGGAAATATGTTTTGAGGTCCCCGAGTCCGAAAACAGTCTTTTTAGAAAAAGGTCTGTATGTGTTTGTGGTCAGTATAGCTCAAAAACGAAAAAGTTATTAAATACCAAACTTGGTATGTTATGTTCAATATCTTCCAAAGATGCGACACGAAGATTTAAAAAAAATGGAAGAATTTTTTATAATTTTATTTCTTCTTAAAATGGCTCTAAGGATTTTGATTAAAATACTGTACATTAAAAATATTTGCATCTCAAATAACATTTATATTTTGAATTTTTTGAGAATAGCCTCTGAAGTCCTCTTTATTCTGCATGAGCTTGCAGAATTTTGTATAACGGTTAAACCGAAAGAGATAGACAAAACCTTACTACACTAAAATGTAGATCTCGTTAAATAACACAATTTATGTCATACATTTTTCTTGTAGAGTAGGGAGTTTTTGAGATATTCCTTGTTATTGGTTCCAATTTTAAGCTAACTTTTCTCAAATAGGACCATGCAAATTAACTGAACCTCAATTGTTTCACATAGCGACCAGCTTTTAAAATATTTGACTATCGCTTTAGTCCCTTATTTCTCTTCTACTAGCAGGGAAGCAAATAAGCTATTCTGCTAATTGTTATACTTAAATATCAAATTTTGTTGTATTTTTGTTTATGGTAAGCTCCCGCCCCTCAAACACGCGACCGCGTGCCTTTTTTGGGGCGGGGTTTCAGGGGAATTAAAAAAAAAAAACATTTTCAGGATATATCGAATTTTTTGGTGGAATAGTACAATTCATCTATTATAGGTAATGATGAAAGCGGGAAAAAACTTTTTGTTTGTTAACCACCCTGTTAATTGCCAGGAACATGTCTGCGCCGAGGCCGGTGTGCCTAAATTTCGTCCCACAGGAGTTCTTTTACATGCTAGTAAATATATTGATATGGGGTTGTCGTTTTTAAATACACTTAAAAACCACCGATCTGGGCCGAGTTTGAACCGTGGCCTTGGGATCAGAAAGCGGAAAAGAAGAATAGCATAAGATGGTTTATAGGATCTCAACATGCCAGTTCAGCCTGGAAAAGTTATTGCCAAAACACTTTACTCCCCGCATTTGCACAACCATTTTTCAAACAACTATACGACATTTCGTTCTGTACATTTTTAGCCGTTTGTTATGGTTTTCTATTTATAAAAAAACAACAACTACAAGATTCAGAATGACGTGCACTTCGCAGAGTATTACCTAACGAATAATCAAAATGTCCATTTATTAGCCAAGTAAATATCACATCAAACTTTAATCAAAATCATTGGAGCTATTTTGACAAAATGAAATATAATAAAAAAAAAACATCCATGTAAAGGGTAGTTTAGGGTTAAAGCCTAAAAAGCCAAAAACCGTGTCTGACTCAAATATAAAATCTTGAGTTCTACTCTTCACAGACACAGACGAGCATACACGGATTTGCACACCTTTCCTTTTTGTTGTTGTTGTTGTTTTTTTTTTTTTTGCATGGTTCAGTGAATCTCAAAATCTGCCTTTCCATGAAAAGTCGATATAGAATTAGTTTAAGAGTAATGCAATACTTCCTCTACCTACTATAGGTAAGCAGCAAAAAAGTATGTTTTCCAGCAGCATAGATGTGCTACAGCTGAAAGAGGTTGATAAAACCGCAAAATCAGCAGAGTGAGACTAACGTTTTGCCACGTAACAATACACTTAACTTGAAGGAGGACAACTAAAATTATCGGAAATGTTTCCTATTCTTCACTTCCAGTGAAGTGTCCTTCGCGGAGAGATTGGGTTATAAACGTTTTGCGTTCTAAGCGTCTATGCTAGTTTTTTTTTTGTCACGTGTCTCACAAATGCCGCCCTCTTACACAGGGTTTGTGAACTTATGATGCTCGCTACTTTCTGCAGGGACTCAACGCTGGAATTTAACCAAGAATATTTGAAAAACAAATGTATTAGAAAATCGAAAATTTCGAAAAACGTTTTATACAAAGGGTAGTTTGGATTGTGAAATGTTTCTGAAAGTCTTCGGTCGCATCCTTGGAAGGTACTAAGCTTATATAACCAACTTTTAAGATCATCCCACCCAACTATTGACACGAAAGATAAAAAATCTGATGTGTACCATTCAGATGACTTTCTCCATATCCCTGCAACAAATTATTCTTAAAATTCTATTTACTTTATGCTAATCAGAAAAAACTTAGCAGAAATAGTCTAATTACTCGCTTCATTGTAAGTAGAAGCGAAATAAAGGACAACCGTAGGTTAAAGTGATAGTCAGAAGCTGGTTGCTATGTCAATGAAGTTCCTTTGTTTATATGGATAGGAGTTGACAAGTTCCTGTATGAGAAAAGTATACGTTTTTCATAGCAGAAACCAAAAACAAGGAATGTCTCAAAAACGACAAACTCCACGAAAAAAATGTATATAACATAAATTGTGTGTTTTAATGTGCTCTACATTTTTTGTGAAGTAAGTTTTTGTCCATCTCTTACGGTTTAGCAGTTATTCAAAATTTAGTAAAATTCATCCAGAATAAACTACTCTTCAGAGGCTATTCCCAGAAAATTCAAGATATAATTTCATTTGTCACGTAAATATCTTTAATATCCGAAATTTTAATCAAAATCGTTAGAGGAATTTTTGAGAAAATAAAAAATTTCGAAAAAAGTTCCATGTAAAGGGTAGTTGGGGGTGGGGGGATTTTTCTCAAAATCTTCGTGTCGCATCCCTGGAAGATACTAAACTTAAGTACCAAGTTTGGTATTTTACCGAATTTTCGTTTTTACACACACACACACACGGACCTTTTTGTGAAAATGCTTTTTTTGGATATTGGGGACCCTAAAACATATATTTCCGGTGAAATCTCGGTATCGAATTTTTGGTGGAGTGCAATACTTCCTCTATACACTATGTACATAGTGCGTATGGAGAAACTAAAAATGACTGAATAGATTTTTACTAAAATACAACCTACTTAGATGGCAAATAATATGTAAGTCTTAATTTTCTGGAAATAACCTGACATGGGAAATACAGTGTGAGTGTGTATATATAAGAAAGTAAGTACAGAAAATAAAGTATATAAGAAAGAACGAGTGAAAGAAGAGGTACTAGGCACAACGATTACTATTTCGTTTACAGAAGCACACATGAAAAGCAATGTCTAGGCTTAGACTCTGTGTGTGTGTGTGCGCTCGCGTGCTAATATGCAGCTTTATACACTGGTTTTAAACCGGTATCTTAAAATATTTAGTTTTGTGTTTTGAGAATTCCTCCTCTTTTATTACTACTGAGTTGTTCTTACCTGCAAGAAAATGTTAAAACTTGGACAGATTTCAATTCGCACAACCAGATCAGTACTTGCTGCTTGGAACCAAATACAACATTCAGCAATAAAGTATATATAACTGCATAGTATAACTGGAATAAACAACATACCATTTTCCTTTAGCTGCCATCTCCACCTTCAGTTGCTTCTTAACCTCTTTTGAGGTTAACATCCTATCCTTTCCTTTCAGAGTGTGATTCTAATTTCTTTTAGCACAGACTCTCATAATGTTTGAACTGCGGTGCATCATACCTTTAAAATGCAAAACTCACAACTTTGAAACCGGCATTCAAAAAACACGACTCAATTAAAAATTGAAAGCACAGCACGTCAAGATGTGCTGGCGCGAAAGGAGATCGCGTGGTATGCCGCTTACCTAACGAGAAGAATCGAAACTGCCACAGTCGAAAATACTACAAACAGATGAAAATCATATTTACTTTCAGAATAAAACAGAAATTAGCATTTACTTTAAAATTAAAAATTAGTTAAACCCTAAAATCAACTATTTATAATAATCCTAAGATGGACTCAATAATCACATGCCATTAAAGCAAATCGAGATTCCATAGGCATTCTTCGAAGTCACCAAAAAAATATCAATCAATATATCTATATCATAAACTGGGGCAATTTTGGCCCACTTTTTCAGTTTTTCAGAATTGAAGTTTCTCTTATCCTGTATTTTTTTTTTTTTTTGTAATAAGAATATCTAAAATATATGAAGTACGAGAGAGAGCTTTCTGAGTACATTTTGATCTATAATGGGTGATCACCATTGCTTACTATATTTTCTGTTAATAATTTTTAAATGAGCCAATGTCGCCCCATTGTGGGACAACTTTAGCCTAATCACGGTTTCTCTTCTTTGGAAACTACATTTTGACCACTGGAGCAATGTTGTGCAAAAGTGAAACTAACATATTTATCAAATCAAAATATCACACAAATATAGGAAGAGTAATTTTATACAACATTTTATTTATAAAATGATAAAGTTTTGTTGCGGAAATAGATGTAAAATCTTGCATATGCTTAGACTATAGTGAAAGATAGAAATAATACTATATTGCAGTACTCAGTGAAATTTCAATAACTAGAACAGTAATTAAACAATCGCCTAATTAAAAAATTTAAACTTATAAACTTAAAATGAAATGAAAGTGTTCAGTTTAGTGACAGAATAGTTCTGTTTTTTGAGTAGCATGGCTCACCTATTCTCATTTCACATCAGCATAATCATAAATAAATGTGTCCTTTTCCCCCCCCCGCCCTTCCAATAATTTTTCAGTATTCCTCTCCACACTGTCTTCAAAGGATGAAAACATCTGATATATTACATTCATATGACTTTCTCTACATCTCCGTAAAAATATTAATAAGTTTATTCTTCTATCTACGTCATGCTAACCGAGATAAATATTTGTAAAAACGGTCTTATTACTTAGTTTCTTAAAAGTAGAAGGGAAATAAGGGAATACACTAGGCTAAACCGACAGTCAAATGTTTTACAATGTTGTTGCTATGGGAATGAAATCCGTTTCTTTGCGTGGCCGGGAGTTGACAAGTTCCGTATGAGAAAAGTTAACTGAAACCAAAAACAAGGAATATCTCCAAACGGGTAACTCCACGAAAAAGATGAATATAATATAAATTGCGTGTTTTAAGCAGATCTATATGTTTTGTGTAGTAAGTTTTTGTCTATCTCTTACGGTTTACCGCTAAGCAAACTTCAGACAAAATCATCCAAAATAAAGAGGTCTTCAGAGGCTATTCTCAGAAAATTCAAGATATATATTTTATTTGTCATGTAAATATCTTTAATATACGGTAATTTAGAGGCATTTTTGAAAAAAAATTACATTTTCGAATTTTTTCCATGTAAAGTTTAGTACGTAGTGGGGGAATTTTCCTCAAAAGCTTCGTGTCGCATCCTTGGAAGATACTAAACTTAAATACGAAGTTTGGTATTTTACCGACTTTTCGTTTTTGAGTTATCGTGTTCACAGACACATGGACGCACACACACACACACACAGACCTTTTTCCAAACACTTTTTTTTTTTTTTTTTTTGATACAGTGGACCCTAAGACGTATATTTTCGGTGAAATCTCGGTATCGAATTTTTGGGTGGAGTGCAGTACCTTCTCTATACACTATGTATATAGTACGTATAGAGAAAGTAAAAAGTATCCTCAATCCTCTGCATGTATTCAGTGTGTTTCATGACACCGAAGAAAATGTATTAATTATTAATTAGTTATGACGGTCTAATTGCTGAATATGTTTCCAAAGGAGTTCTTCAGCCAAAATTTCGAAAATATAAAATACTGGCATCATTAGATTCCCTTCAGTGAGCTTGTGGATATCCGCAACCACAATACAATTCTTAAGCAACTATAATGTAAGATGAAAGAGTTGCGTGTTTCCAAATGATCTCTTGTTTGTTTAGAATGGCGGATCATGGACATCATTAGTGCTGGGAATCATAATCTGTGCGACAAGACAAGCAAGGTGCACAATTTATTGATATTTCAAAAAATGTTCAGTGTCCAATAAACGAATTAATGCTGATCTGTTACGCTAAAATCGTCTTGAGGCACGTTTATGAGAGCAGCTAAAACTGTATAGGAATGTTGTTAAAAGAGTTTTAGAAAAAATAGAGGAGATTAATAAATTCCGATGTTCAGAAATTCGTAGCCCATATGAAGAATTAAAAGGAAAGGAGGAAGATCCTAGGAGAATTGGTTAAACAAATTTAATGGGTACAACATCTGTTTATGAAAAGCATAAATTTACCTTATTTTAAACGTAGACTTTGCCGAAAATTCGATACCGAGATTTCACCGAAAATATACGTCTTAGGGTCCACTGTATAAAAAAAAAGTTTTTGGAAAAATGTCTGTGTGTGAGTGAGTGTGTGTGTGTGTCCGTGTGTCTGTGAACACAATAACCCAAAAACGAAAAGTCGGTAAAATACCAAACTTCGTATTTACTTCCAGGGATGCGACACGATGCTTTTGAGGAAAACTCCTCCACTACGTACTAAACTTTACATGGAAAAAATTCGAAAATTTTGTTTTTCTCAAAAATGGCTCTAATTTTGATTAAATTACCGTATATTTAAGATATTTACATGACAAATAAAATATATATCTTGAACTTTCTGGGAATAGCATCTGAAGACCTCTTTGTTCTGGATGAATTTTGCATAATTGGTGAACCGTAATAGATGACAAAATTTACTGCATAATTAATGTAGATCTCATTAAAACACACTCTTTATGTCATATATGTTGTTTGTTTTTTTTTTTTCTTTCTTGAAATTGACTATATCTGAGATATTTTCAGTTATATGTTTCAGATATAAAATACTTACTTTTCTCACCCCTTTCTCTTGACTATGCATAGAAACGGATTTCAACCCCATGGCAACCATCTTTTAGAAGATTTGGCTAACTTTAGCCTAGTGTATTCCCTTATTTACCTTCTACTTTCAAAGAAGCAATTAATTAAGACAATTTTTATTAATGTCATTCTCTGTTATCATATAGTATACAGAAGAATATACTTTTTAACAATAATCTATTACAGCGATGTAGAGATAGTCATGAAAATGGAACACATCAGATTTTTCCAGGGAGAGGTTAATATATTACTTTCTCTACACGTACTATGTACATAGTGTATAGAGAAAGTATTGCACTCCACCGAAAAATTCGATACTGAGATTTCACTGGAAATATATGTTTTAGGGTCTCCTGTGTATGTATGTATGTATGTATGTATGTATGTGTATATATATAAATAAATAAAAGTATTTGTAGAAAAAGTTCCGAGTGTGTGTGTGTCCGTGAACACGACAACTCAAAAACGCAAGGTCGGTCAAATACCAAACTTGATATTTACGTTTAGTATCTTCCAGGGATGCGACACGAAGTTTTTGAGAAAAATCCCCCCATCCCAAACTACCCTTTACATGGAAAAAACCTTCGAACATTTTGATTTTTTCAAAAATGACTCTAATGATTTTGATTAAAATATCTTATATTAAAGGTATTTACCTGACAAATAAAATGTATATCTTGAATCTTCTGCGAATAGCCTCCGAAGACTACTTTATTCTGAATGAATTTCACGGAATTTTGTATAACTAGCAAACCGTAAGAGATAGACAAAATCTTACTTAACGGAAAATGTAATCTCGTTAAAACACACAATTTATGTTATATACATTTTTTTTTTTCATGGAGTGGACCGTTTTTGAGGTATTACTTTTTATTGGTTTCAGCTTTAAAAAACTTAAACTTTTGTCATACGGGAATTTGTCAACTCCTGTCCATAGTAACAAAGGAACTTCAGTGAACTAGCAACCAGCTTTTGACTAATACTTTGGCCTATGCTACTCCCTTATTTTACTTCTACTTACAAGGAAGCAAGTAATAAGACTATTTCTGCTCTTTTTTTTTTCTCGATTAGCATAAAGTAAATAAAAACATTAGCTTTTTAATAATAATTTGTTACAGAGATGTAGAAAAAGTCATATGAATGGAGTACAGCAGATTTTTATTTTCTCTGTACGTTCTATGTACATAGTGTATAGAGAGGGTATTGCACTCCAACCAAAAATTCGATACCGAGATTTCACAGGAAATATATGTTTTAGGGTCCCCTTTATCTAAAAAAAAAAAGCATTTTCGGAAAAAGGTCCGCGCGTGTGTGTGTGTCCGTGTGTCTGTGAACACGATAACTCAAAAACGAAAAGTCAGTAAAATACTAAACTTGGTATTAAGTTTAGTATCTTCCAGGGATGCGACACGAAGATTTTGAGAAAAATCCTCCATCCCCAACTACCCTTTACATTGAACCTTTGTCGAAAATTTGATTTTCTCAAAAATGGCTCTAACGATTTTGATTAAAATGTCGTATGTTAAACCTATTTACCTGACAAATAAAATGTATATCTTGAATTTTCTGGGAATAGCCTCTGAACAATACTTTATTCTGGATGAATTTTACGGAAGTTTGAATAACTGCTAAACCGTAAGAGATGGAAAAAAACTTACTACATGAGAAATGTAGAGCACGTTAAAACACACAATTTATGTTATATATATATATATCTTTTTTTTCTCGTGGAGTTCATCGTTTGTGAGATATTCCCTGTTTTTGGTTTCTGCTTTGAAAAACTTACTTTTCTCATATAGGAAATTGTCAACTGCTGTCCACACGAACAAAGGAGCTTCAGTGTCATAGCAACCAGCTTTTGACTATCACTTTAACCTTATTTCGCTTCTTACAAGGAAGCAAGTAATAAGACTATTTTTGCTAATTTTTTCTCATTAGCATGAAGTAAATAGAAGCATAAGCTTTTTAAGAATAATTTGTTGTAGAGATGTAAAGAAAATCATGTGAATGGTACATATCAGATTTTTTTTTATAATTAAGAGGGGGCTATAGTATTGCAACGACTTGCTTTTATTATATGCTGATCATAGGTAGGGATAAGCTTGCTTACCGCTGGGAGTGACGGCTGTTCATTAAAAATCACTTTGGCTATCAAGGTAACACAATCAGTACAAACGGGACTGCCAAATCCAAAATGAGAAGTGAAAGTTGCAATGCCTTTCAGCCATGTTTTGGCAGATTTTTACAGTATCCCGGACCCGGATTTGATATTGTAAAAGTCGGTTAGCGCCAAGCCCCTGGTTGTTGTTTTATAGCATAACGTGTGTGCCACTTCACAGAACCCTCGGGCATTGCCATCGATGATGTCACCTCCATTCTTTCGTTTACGTAATAATTGGTAGACAATCGTGTGTCAGTCCTGAGCAAGTGCTGATAATAAAGGTATAAATCAGTGGTTAAATAGACTCCGTTACCATTAATGCTTATTTGGAAAGTAGTTCACCGTAGAATTAAGCACAGGCGGTATCGTTGCACCCGGATCGCATTTCTTTAAATAGCCTTCACCCCTGACATAAGCACGGTCAATTATATCACAGAAACAGGCGTAACTCACCTCTCAAGAAATAAAGTGCAGTTACTAATTCTTTTTGGGCGCGCTGATACTCACCTTGAAGTCAAATACACACACATCATCTTTAATCTTGAATCAAATAAATAAAAATATCTTATGCGTTCCATTCACTTGGCTTTCTCTACATCGTTGTAACATATTACCTATTGTTAAAAAGCATATTCTTTTGTCTACTTTTATAATCGAGATAAACATTAGCAGAAATTGTCTTAAGTACTTGCTTCTTTGTAAGTAGAAGGGGATAAGAGAATACACTAGGCTAAAGTGATAGTCAAATCTTTAAAAGCTAGTTGTCGTGTGGTGGAAATCATTTTATATGCAGTGCCAAGAGTTATCTTTCGTGTGAGAAAAGTTTAATTTTTTTAAATCTATAACAAATAACAAAGAATATCACATAAATGGTTAATCCCAAGAAGAAGAAGAAGAAAAAAACGTATATGACATAAATTGTGTGTTTTAAAGTGATGTACATTTTTTGGGTAGTGAGGTTTTGTCTATCTCTTACGGTTTACCTATTACGCAGACTTCAATAAAATTCATTCAGAATAGAGATCTTTAGGAAATTCAAGATATACATTTTATTTGCAATATAAATATCTTCAATATACGGCACTTTAATCAAAATCGTTAGAGGCGTTTTGAGAAAGTCAAAATTTTGTCCATGTAAAAGGTAGTTTGGGGTGAGGGATTTTTCTCAAAATCTTCGTGTAGCAGCCCTGGAAGATACTAAACTCAAATACCAAGTTTGGTATTTTACCGACTTTACGTTGAGTTATCGTGTTCACAGACACACGGACCTTTTTCTATAAATCTTGTGTTCCAATCAAATGACTTTCTCTACATCGCTGTAACAAATTATTGTTACAAAGCATATTCCTCTATCCACTTTATAATAATCGATATCAACATTAGCATAAATTGTTTTATTGATTGCTTCCTTGTAACTAGAAGGGAAATAAAGGAACATTCCAGGCTAAACAATAGTCAAATCTTTTAAAAGCTGGTTGTAATGTGATTGAAATCCGTTTCTATCCAGGGCCAACTTTCCGCGTGGGAAAAGTTTTAAGTATTTTGAATCAGGAACAAATAACAAGGAGTATCTCAGAAATCATCAATTCCACGAAGGTCTTCAGAGGTTATTTCCAGAAAATTCAAGATATACATTTTATTTGTCATATAAATATCTTGAATAAACGATACTTTAATGAAAATCGTTAGAGCCATTTTTGAAAAAAGGGTAGTTTGGAGTGGGGGTATTTTCTCAAAATCTTCGTGTCGCATCCCTGGAAGATACTAAACTTCTCTATACACTATGTACATAGTGCATGTAGAGAAAGTAGAAATTAAAAATCTACAAAATACACCATTAAAACAGTATGAAGAGATGGAGCTGTTCTAAACTGAAACTACATACAAAAAGGGGCAAATTTGATGTATTCCATTCAGGTAACCTTCTATACCTATCGGCAATAAATTATTTGTTCTAAGGCTTATTCTTCTATTTGCTGCATGTTAATCGAGATAAACAAAAATTATTTTATTACTTATTTACTTGTAAGTAAACGTAAATAAAGGGATACACTAGGCTAAAGCGATAGTCGAATCTTTTAAAAGCTGTTGCCATTGGATGTCATGGAAATTCATCTCTCTTTGCATGACCAGGATTACAACAAGAGATATAAACGAATGGTGACTTTCCGCGAGAATAAAGTATAAGTATTTTAAAATTGAAGCTAATAACTAGGAACATTTGAAAATGGTTAACTTCAAAAGTAGAGGACATAAATCGTGTGTTTTAACGAATCTACAATTTTTTGTACAGTACCTCTGATTTTGTGTTCTTATGATTATCGTTAGGTCGTCTCCTTAGCGCGGTGGTAGCGCAGCTGCTTACCAAGCGGGAGACCTGGGTTCGATCCCCAGTACCGGTGTGGGGATTTTTCCCCCGCTGGGAGACCTGGCCCGGGGTGCACTCAGCCTCGTAAGGTCCCTGGGGGGCCAATTGAGGAGCTACTTGATGGAGAAGTAGCGGCTCCAGGTCATGAGGACCGCATTAACCGCTGACCACGTCTCACCCTCCAATACTGCATCCCATCCATGATGTCTGCAGCGGCCGGGCGGTAGGCCAAGGTTCCCCGTGAGCTGTCTTGTCATGGAGTTATGTTATGACTATCGTTAAGGATATAGAAATTTTGAATGGTTCCTATATCAAGAGTTGATTGTAACAACTATAAAATTGTAACTAATCTTGAGCATATGATCTTAAAAATAAGAATATGTTCTGTTACAGAGTTGTGTACATTGATCTGAGTGAGAAACAATATGCTTACTCAAACTGATTTTTTTTTTGTAGTGTTTAACGCCCGCTTTAACTACTTATTCTGGGAATGAGAAAAACTTCAATATGTTTTCATATTGCAAAATAATGTGAACCAAGTATTTTTGTATTACTTGAGGACTAGAACACCAGTTACATTGAACTTTTAAATCCAAGCAAACTTACTTTAGTAGTGTATCCATGCAACTATCAGGCACTTTGTGAAAATAAAAACGGTTTTTATATATGAATGAAAAACCAAATTATTTGAGTCATAAAATCTTATCCACGTAACCCACCTTGAGATTCAAACTCTTGAAGAGAGACAGACATTTTGCCCCCACACTACAGAGGCAGGCGTACCCTTTTATTTCTGTAAATATCTATGGCATAACTCATATTCTAGATTTATAGTCATAGTAGAAGTACCAAACAAAACAAAAATTAAATGTAATGTCTCTCATAGTATACAAATTACAGACAAAAAAAATCTGATGTGCTCCATCCACATGACTTTCTCTAAATCTCTGTAACAAATTATTGTTAAAAAGCTTATTCTATTATCTATTTAATGATAATCAAGATAAACATTAGCAGTAATTGTCCTTATTACTTCGTTCCTTGTAAACAGAAGTGATTATTTTGTTATCTACATCTTGTTAATGAAGATCAGAATTAGTCTTATTACTAGCTTCCACGTAAGTAGAAGGGAAATACAAAAATCATGGGTGACTAAATGAAAAAATTGAAATTCCAATCTCTTTGCTTGCCAGGAATGAACAAATGAGAAAGAGAAGAAAAATGTCTTCCCATTTAAGAGAAAAGTTTAAGTGGCTTAAAATAGAAACTAATAATCCGGAATATCCCAAAAATGTTATCTACACAAAAAATGTATAACATAAATTGTGTTTTAATGAGCTCTACATGTTTTGTATATCCTGAAAATGGTTATCTCAAAAAAGACATAAATTGTATGTTTTAATAACATCTAGATGTATTTTTATGTATCTTTTATGGTTTGTAAGTTATATAAAGGTCATCCAGAATGAATAGGTCTTCCAGAAGCTATTCCCAGAAAATTCAAGATATATATATATATATCATTGTTCATAAAAATATCTTCAACATAAGGTATTTTAATCAAAATCGTTACAGCTATTTTTGAAAAAAAATCAAAATTATCGAAGAATACTCCATATAAAGAGTTGTTTGGGGTGGGGGAAATTTCTTGCAAATCTTCATATCACATCATTGGAAGATACTGAACTTAGATACCTAGTTTGATATTTAACAGATTTTCATTTTTGAGCTATGCTGTCCACAGAGAGAGACAGACACATACATGCGGACCTTGTTCCAACAATTTTTTTTTTTAATTCAGGGGGACGCAAAAATTTGATACTGAGATTTCACCGGAAATACATGTATTGGGTCTCCCTGAATCCAAAAAAAAAAAGCATTTTTAGATAAATGTGTGTAGTGCTGTGTGTGTGGAGGGGAGGGGGGTTCAGCATAGCTAAAAAACGAAAAGAACCGTTAAATACCAAACTTTGTATTTATGTTTGGTATCTTCCAAGTATGTGATATAAAACATTTTCAAGAAAACTCCACTACCAGAAACTACCCTTTACGTGGAACATTTTTGATTTTCTCAAAAATGGCTCTAATGATTTTGATTAAAATACCTTATGTTTAAGATACTTTTATGTGAAATGAAATGTATATGTTGAATTTTGTTTATTCCTGGAAAGCAATCATTAAATAGATTGGAATTTCAATTATTCACATAGCGACCAGCATTTATGGGACAAGACTATAACTTTGGACTGTGTGTTTTCTTATTTCCCTTCTACTTATAAGGAAGCTAGTAATAAGACTAATTATGCTTATGTTTATCATTAGCATGATGTTTTTATGATTAGCATGATATAGGTAACATGATATAGATATGTTTTGAATAAAAGGTTTGTTTATCGCACAGCTAGAGGACATAATGTGAATGGAACACATTAGACTTTTTCCCTTCTAAAAGGAACCAATTAAGGACAATTTCTGCTAATGTTTATCTCGATTTTCATGAAACAGAAGAATACATTTTTTAACAATTACTTGTTACAGAGATGTAGAGAAAGTCATGTGAATGGAATATATAAGATTTTTTATTTTTGTCTGTTCTGCAATCCATTATTACCTAAAGTGTAATTTTCCTTTCTTTTTTAAGTTTATTGAGTCAACCATTTACAGATATTTTTTCAACAGACCAACAGTTAAATGTTTTAAAACTGGTAGCAATAACAGGCATTGAAATTCCATACTCTATCCATGGCACCACTAAAAATAACAGAATAGCCACAGCGTTTTAAAAATGATAAACTTAATAACAATTCAGAACAATAATAAGGCATATCTCAGAAATATTGCTGCCATAAAATAAGTTATTTGAAATAAATTTTATATTTTAAAATAATGTACAATTTTGTGCAGTAAATTTTTTCCCTTTTCTGGTTTACCCATTGTGCAAAATTCCTCCCAAATGAACAGAATTCACATGCTATTCCCAAAATATTCAAGAAATTCATTTTGTTTATGTAAACTTCTTAAATACAAGGCATTTAAATAACAATTTTAGATCAATTTTTGAGAAAAGAAAGGTAACTTGAAATGGGGATTTTGTAGAAAATCTTTGTTACACATCTTTGGAAGTCACTGAAATCAAATATCAAGTTTTGTAGTTATACTACTTTTCATTTATGAGTTATATGCACATCTTTTTCTAAAAATGATTCTTTGGATTCAGAGTGCGTCAAAATATATATTTCTGATAAAATTTGATATACAAATTTTGGGGGAATGTTTTACTTTCTCTACTTAATTGGTACATGGTAGTGAAAGTATAAAACTGCTCTAAATTTACATAGACTAAATTTCTAGTCCACTTGATGATGCAATCTTAACAAACTTAATGCTAAAATTTGTAGTAAACCAAAGTGATTATTAAACAAATTGGGTACTATGTGATTTTAAAATAATAAAGTTTATAACATTCAAAGCAGCCATTTTAAATTTCTTGACATTGGCATCCTTATGTTAGTACATATGTTAGCACTTTCAGTTTAAAACTTGGTTGAAGAACGTCTCCCACGCATACTATACCAATAGTGAGTAGCCATTTGCTTTCTAATAGTTACGACATTTCACAGAGCCTAAAATATTATGGCAATTATTCATTTATGAAGAAAATTTTAAACAAATTTTATATTACAACTTAATATTGATGTGTTTGAATATAATAATTGCATGTTTAATCCCCATTTTAATAATACCTATCCTGAAATTAAGCTATATTTAAAATCACAAGAAAAAAGAAGACATATTCCTGTCTATATTAATTTTTAAAACTTTGTTTAAAACATAAACCAACTCCTATTTTCATTAGAAAAATTGTTAAATTTAACAATAATAGTGTTCATCGAAAAGCAGTAGAAGAAAAAGTAATTGAAGTCAAAAGAAATTTGTATTTTAAAAATTTAAATAATACTGAACATGATATAATTAGTATCTTAAACTAAAAAATGTTGTAGGTAATTCAATTTGGTTTATTTGTAATCTAAATTGTTTGAAAAACTGAATTTCATTATGAGAAATAAAACAAATAAGTAACTATGTAGTAAATTATGCTCAAAACAATAAATTGAAATTAAATGGAGCAAGCCTGAATATAATGTAATTAACCTATCAAATTGTTATTTCAATGAGCAGGAAATTAATTTTTTGTATAAAGGTTTAAAAACCTGTGTAGATTTTTCAAAATACAGATGATTATGTGGCAGATATTGAAATTGCCAGTCTGGATTTAAATGAAAATAATAAATTACCGAATTTAGATAAAAACCATCAAGTAAATGACAATAACTATTTATTAAATCATTGAAAGAAAAAGATGTAATTTATACTAAAGCTGATAAAGGTAAATTTATACATAAAACTGAATTAATCAATACAATAGAACTGTTACTTCAAGGCGAAGATTACAAAAGAATTGAAAATAACCCATTAAAACCATGCTCTCAACGTTTACCACTACTCTCAATGAAATGGAAATTATTCCAAATGAAGAAAAGCAAATTATAAATGTAATCCAATTTTACCTAAAATTTATGCTGTTTCCAAAAATTCATAACCTGGATATAAAATGAGACCTATTATAAAGTGCATAAATTCACCTACTTACAATCTAGCTAAATGGTTATATAAAGAATTCAATAATTTTGAAAAATTTGAGAATTTAAGTATTAAACATTCTTTTGACCTAGTAGAAAAGTTTAACAGTACTGTATTGTCTCCTAATGATAAACTTGTTGCTATCAATGTAACAACTTTATTTCCAAGCATTCCTAGAGCAAAACTTTTGACATTTTTAAAAAAATCTTACGTGTTGCATTTACATCTCTGTAACAAATTATTGTTGAAAAGCTTATTCTTTTATTCTACTTCATGCTAATCAAGAAAAAATTAGCAGAAATAGTCTTATTATTTGCTTCCTTGTAAGGGAGTAGGTTAAAGTGATATTCAAAAGCTGGTTGCTATGTGACTGAAGTTCCTTTGTTTATATAGTTTATATAGACAGGAGTTGACAAATTCCTGAATGAGAAAAGTAAAAAATGTTTATGCCTGAAAAAAAAAAGTATACAACATAAATTGTGTATTTTAATGTGCTCTACATTTTTCGTGTGGTAAGTTTTGTCCATCTCTTACAGTTTATACAAAATACCGAAAATTTATCCAGAATAAAGTCTTCAGAGGCTACTCACAGAAAATTTAAGATATACATTTTATTTGTCATTTAATATACAATATTTTAATCAAAATAGTTAAGAGACATTTTTAAGAAAATCAAAATTTTCGAAAAAAGTTTCAAGGGTAATTGGGGATGGGGGGATTTTCTTGAAAATCTTTGTATCGCATCCTTAGAAATTACCAAACTTAAAATACCAAGATTGGTATTCAACGGTCTTTTCGTTTTTGAGCTATGCTGTCCACAAACAGACAGACAGAGAGACAGACAGACACACACACACACAGAGGACCTTTTTCTAAAAATGCTATTTTTGGATTCAGGGAGACCTAAAACATGTATTTCCAGTGAAATCTCGGTATCAAATTTTTGGGGGAATGCAATACCTTCTCTATACACTATGTACATAGCAGTGTAGAGAAAGTAAAAATGGTCGTTCTATAGAATTGAGTGAAGATTTAAAAAATGATTTTATTAACCTTATTAATCTTGGTTTGGATCAACTTTTTTTTGTTTTAATGGCATATTCTACCAACAAACTTTTGATTTCGCAATGGGTAGTCCACTTTTACTTTTTCTTGCTGATCTTATCATGAGTTATTATAGAAAATAAAAGACAATTATATTTTTAAAAATAAATCTGATGTGTTCTATTCACATGACTTTCTCTACGTCTCTATAAAAAAAGGCTTATTCTTCTATCTACTTCATTCTAATTGAGATAATGAGTAGCAGAACTGGTCTAATTACTTAATTCCTTATAATTAGAAAAGAAATATGGAAATATACTAGGCTAAACCAATGGTCAAGTGTTTTAAACTGTGGTTGCTATGGGATAGAAATCTGCTTCTATGCATGGCCAGGGGTTGACAATTTTTCGATTGAGAAACATTGTGTTTTAAGACTGAAACCAATAACTAGAAATATCTTAGAAATGGTCCTCCACCAAAAATATATAGGTGACATAAATTGTGTTTTAACTAGATCTACATTTTTTGTGTAGCAAGTTTTTGTCTAACTCTAAGGTTTAGCAGTTATACATAAGTCATCCAGAATGAACAGGTCTTCAGAGGATATTCCCAGAAAATTCATGATATACATTTTATTTGTCATGTAAATATCTCTAATATATGGTATTTTAATCAAAATTGTTAGCTATTTTTGAGAAAATCAAAATTTTTAATCAGTTTGGGGTGGGGGGAGTTTCTTGAAAATTTTCATGTCGCATCCTTGGAAAATACAAAACTTAAATACCGAAGTTGGTGTTTAATGGTCTTTTCATTTTTGAGCCATGCTGCCCACAGACAGACAGACAGACAGACAGACAGACAGACACACACACACACATTTCTAAAAATGGTTTTTGGATTCAGGGGGTCTCAAAACATATTTTTGGTGAAATATTGGTACTAAATTTTTGGATGGAATACAATACTACTTCTATACACCATGTACATAGTATGTGTAGAGAAAGCAAAATTTTACTTATCACCCTTGGGCAAATAAAAAATTCATAAACATTTTTAAAGTACATGGTAAAATATTGGTTCCTCAAAATATTGCAACAAAAAAAGGTTTTTAAGTCTTTCAAAAAAAGTTAAATTTAAAAAATAACAAGTCAGGCATTATCAATTAAATTGTTTAAATTGAGACCTTGTTTATTAAATATAAACAAATTGATAAATCAGCTGCGGCACATCATTTTTGGAAGTTTAACCACGAAATATATCTAGAAATTAAATTATTAAAAATTTAAATGGTCTTACATATTTAATGGTTTAAGAGAAAATATTTATTTTAAAGAATAACAATCACACAATGCATTTTGATATACCAACAATTGACTGTCATCAAATTTGTTTTGATTCCAGTAGTTAGCAATACTTTGATACACTCCTTCGCCTAATAGAGGTAACTGTAATGATGTAAATAAATATAAACAAGTAGTTAAGCTGATGATGCAATAAAATTGTGACTGCAAAACTACATCACTGAATTTAAAAGATAACTGAAGTTGTATAACAAATTATTGTTAAATTAGTAACGAAATTTTACACTAATGGCAATTTTAGTAATTTTGGAGTAGTATCTTAATTTTTATATACTTTAGGAAGTATTTGTTGTCCTCCTTTCTAACTCTTCACCTTTTCTTCCAAAGTATTAAGATATTTTGTTTGCAAGTATACAATTTGTCATTTGACAATGTTATACTTGGAAACATCCTTATGGCTTTCTATCATTGTGGCCCTATTTAAAAATCTTATGTCCATTCACATGACTTTACCTAGCTGTGCCACAACAAACTTTCCTTACAAAAGATTCTTTTATCTACATCATGCTAATCGAGATAAACATTAGCAGAAATGGTCTTATTACTTGCTTCTTTTTAAGTAGAAGGGAAATAAAGGAATACACTACGCTAAAGCGATAGTCGAGTCTTTTAGAAACTTTGTGAAACAATTGGAATTTGTTTCTCTTCACATTTCCAGGAGTAAAACAAAAGAAATGAAAGTTGCTTTTTTGCTTGACATAGAAGCTTACAATAGAAACCAATAACAAGGAATATCTTGGAAATGGTTAACTCCTTAAAAAAAAAAATAAAAAAGCATAAACATAAATTGTGTGTTTTAATATGAATTTACATTTTTTGTGTAGTTAAGTTTTTTTCTATCTGTTACAGTTTATGAGTTCTACAAAAATCATCCACAATGAATCAATGGCTATTCTCAAAGAATTCAAGATAAACATTTTGTTTGTCATCAAAATATCTTTTGGCATTTTAATGAAAATTGTTAGAAAGCCATTTTTGAGAAAATCTATATTTTTGAAAAATGGTCTGTGTAAAGGGTAGTTGCAGGTGGGGGGTTCTTGAAAGTCTTTGTGTCGCATTCTTGGAAGAAACTGAACTTTTAAACTTATAATCACACCCTCCCATGCACAGTCATTTTTCCAAAAAATGTTTTTTTTTGGATTTAGGGAGCCTCAAAACATGTATTTCTGGTGAAATCTCAGTATCAAATTTTTGGGTTGGATACAATACCTTCTCTTCTACTATTTACGTTGTACATACATGCTAGAGAAAGTAAAAATGGAGGACTCAATATTGTCTCAGAGAAGAAAGTCATTAAATGATTTCCTCAAATATAAGAAAAGGATCCTAAATGTATTAGCATTGATCATAAAATACATTTTTTTTCCACAAGAAATTTTATTGATATTGGCTACAGAATTTTGTACACATATAATGAATATAAAATATTTATCTGTACAAGAAAGTCAAAGCAGTTACTTTTCTTAAAAAAAGAAGTAAATGCCGACCTTTATTTTTGTAACACAGCATAAAATAAGTGAAATAGGGACCAAACTCTCTTTTCAAGCTTGCTATAAAAAGTATTAAGCACTCATCTTGCACAGATGCAGGCCTACTGCAGGGCTCTGGCATTCCATTAACATTTCTTGCATACCTCAACCATTATATGACATATGCTTTACACTGTCTGAAGAGCAAACCTTGATATGATTAGATCATAATTTGAATCTCCCTTTGTAGTATTTTCAACTTTTCATGAACTGCATTAACAATTCCAATATTTGTATACACATTTACAGGTAGCTAATATTAGTTCTATTTATACAAGAGATTGTGTGAGACTACTTAATATTTATCATAATATGCAATAAATCTGTTTTTTTGGTTTTTATTTTAGCTTTATTGTAGTAATACTGCAGTTCAACCTGCATGAAGATATCCAAAAATGCAAATTAAAATACATGATCACTTTTATCCTTCATTTTTTCCATTCCATATTTGCTAGGGTTATACAGTTTACAAAAGTAAATTGAGTAGTTCCTAAAGACACAGATGTCAATCTGTTGCTGCACTGATAATAACACAAGTTGCACTAGTAAGATAACATCTGGTATTCAGAATACAAACAACTGCTTTTCTTAATGCAATTTCTAGCTACATTAGTAAAAAGTACAAATATATTATGCTATGCAACAAGCTTCACAAGTATTTCTAAAATTACATTCTGCAATTACTTAACATAATTAACAGCTACATAAGAAAGCAAACACTAAGTAACTGAATCCATATGCAATAATTAAAACATTAGAGCCATCTATATACATAACATGTTTCACTGGATGGTATTTTTAAGCTGAAGCAATTTTTGTTTTTTCTTGTTTTGCAGGACTACATAGATATTCTGGGTATGTCAAAAAATCTTTGTAGTACTTCAAGTTTTGGTATAGCATTTTTAGCACTGTAATACTATGTTATGTGCAAATCTCTATGGCTTTTGCTCACATTTATATTTTTACCTGCAAAAGTGGAAAAATACAAGTACAATGTTCCTATCTGCTTGAGTCCAATTGCTTTCTATTATTCATTTACAAAGAAATAAGGTCGTAATGTTAAATTACTTTTGTTAAAATTTAAGTTTTCTTTTTAATTCCTGATGTTCAACATAGTAGAGAATTTGGCAGTAATATTAATTGCACTGCTATTGCAGGAATACAACATTTTTCTCTTATGACAAAGAAACACAAGACAAACTTAAAAACAAATACAGAAAAACATCTACTGAAAGCCGTCCCACATAGATGCCACATAATCTTATATAACTCTTTTTCAAAGAAACCTGTGCAGAAAAACAATAGTCATTTTTTTCCCCCTATACAAATTAAACTCCATATAAGATAGAGAACACTGCTCTTTTAAGAACTGTACTTGTTTACAATGCATACATAAAACAGAAAGATCTGATTATCAACTAGCAAGAAGATAATTAAATTTTATATAAAACTTTTGTCTTTCCCTAAAAACTCTCAAATGAGAAGGGAAATAAAAAAAAAAGAGGGAAAAGAAAAATCTCTTCATTAAGTCTTGCTGAACTATTTTGCACCATATGTTGTAGTCTAGAAGGAATAAAGATGTAATGAAAAACAAATATAAAACACTATACTTTACAAACTATCATTTGGTTCATTAACCAAGTCCATTACTGAAGGTAATATATCCTCTTTATCTTTTTCTGTTTGTAATGGTTCTTCAGACATTATGATTAAATTATTGACCTCATCTTCTGGTACACTTTCCAGAGATGTGTTAGCATCCCCCAACTCATCACTTTCCTCTGTAGTTGACAGTATTATACCACCATCTGAACTTGTATCAGCTTCATCCCCATCAGAAGTTTTTTGTTTCTTCTCCATTCCTTCAGAGGACGATGAAGCTTTTCGTTTTAGGCGAATACCAGGAGCTTCACAACATTCTTTACTTGATGACGCTGAGCGAGTCTTTCTTGGATGATGTTCAGGCATGGCTTGAAGTTTCTCTAGGGCAGTTTTCAATGGTAGAAGTCCTACAGCATAGGGTATATCTTTAACAGGAGAGGCAACTTTGGAACCATCCCCCAATTCAGTTTTAGTTTCAATTCTACTTTGATCTGCACTCAATTCCAGTTCCTCACCAGTCATTACTTCTTCATCTAACACATTTGTTTTTACTGTTTTAGCTAAAATGTTTTCAATATCGTGTGCTTCTGATTTGTCCTTAAGTTCATATTCAACAAATTCTAACCTACTATCTTGTTGTTCCATAGTGCTTGTATCACATGGCTCTGACCTTGATGTGTTTGTTTCAGGTATTTCTACTAATGCTTTATCTTCTAATTCAGTCTCTTCTTTCCTTTCTGCTTGTAAACTCTCCAAATTTGGAACTGAACTGTCAGAGTGTATTGGGTTAGTTGAAGAAAGAGAATAATCTGCACTTATGTGTACTGTAGAGTCAATGTTTTCAATGCTTTCTTGTTTAGCGTCATTTTCTAGTAGTTCAGGTTCTGTAGATGATGGTTCCAACCAAGTTGAATCTTTATCTTCAGTGTTATCAGTCCTTTCAGGAATAACTGACTCAGTAACCGGAATGGTTACTGCTGGTTCATTACCTGGAATGGTTTCTGCTGGTTCATTATCCAGAATGGTTTCTGCATCATTATCAGTTAAAATTGGCAATGACTTACCAGCAATGGTGTCGCTGTATCCATCACTGATGTTTACATCATTATCCTGGGAGATTGCATTTGAACTTGTATCAATTTCAGAGGATGTTGTAGGCTCGATTTCTTCTGGGATATTTCCTGTAGCTTTATCATTATCTATACCTTTCGACAATTCAATGTGTTTTTGCAATACAATTGTTTCAGTGTCACAATTTCCAATGTCTACAGATGTCTGATCTAAAACCAAGCCAGTATTACCTTCTATACTCATGGAACTATCTGCCTCTAATATTTCACTTTCTGGTGCAGTGCTGTCAACAGTACCAATCTCAGCGTCTTTAGAAGACTGTATATCTGCACTAACCTCTTCTACTTCTGCTACAGCTTCTTCGTTTTCAGCAGCCTTTTGAGAATTTGGATGATAATCTGTACTGAGGACCAATTCTAGTTCAGAAGTACCTCTTTCTTCAATTTTCAGCTCCTTTGAGTCATTTGTGCTGCTTTTCTCTTCACTCTCATTTGGAGATTGTTTATCTGTCTGTGATTCCTGTGAAGATTCAACACAAGCCTCCATTTCTGATTGTACTTTCTCATTACCTGAACTATCTGGACTGCTTAAAGCAAGAGTAAATGATTCATTAATGGAACTTTTACCAGATTCATCCTCTGGACTAAGAACCAGACGCAAATCTTCTGTTTCTTCGTCAGTAGAAGCCTCATTAGTACCATGGTTTTTTGTGTCCTGCTGTGATGTGACTGGTTTAACCTTGGCATCCTGCTGTTCACTGGCATTTGTGCATACCTCCATTTCTGTGTCACTGCTCTCACCCATCATTGCCTGAAGAGCTTGCTCGACAGACATACCTGCATTAGCATTTGTATCCACTTTAGTCTCCTTTTCTGGCACTCTCATTTCTAACTGATCACTTGAACTCTCATGATCGAAGTCATTAGTACTAGTTTCTTTAGAGAAATCACAACTGTCCTCTTTATAACGTAATGATGCATCTGCATCTTTACTCACGTTGGACTCCATAACACCAAAACCCTCCATGGCTTCTTCCCCATAGCTATCTCCTGTTATTATTTCATCTGAGTGTGTTGGTGCTTCAGTAGGATGTGCAGTGTTTTCAGCAGCAGACACATCAACAACAGAATGCTGATCTTCAACTTCTTCTAGCTGTTTAGCATGCTCAGAGTCCTCCGAAATTTGCATTGCTTCAGCTTTAACTTCAGACATGTCTCGTTCTTCAGGTTCAAGAGTTGGAAGAATGGCTTCTTCCATTGTCTGGTTTATAAGCATTTCATCACCATTAACACTTTGAGGTAAATCAGCCTTCAGTTCATTGCTTTCAGGATCTAAAGCTTTTGAATTGGCAACCTCCATAGAATGTATCTCTGGCTGCACAGGATTTATATCTGGTTCCACAGGCTGTATCTCTGGCTCCACAGGTTGCATCTCTGGCACCACAGACTGTATCTCTGGCTCCACACGCTCGACAGAAGAATCTGTTTCTCCTGTATTTGTTGCTGAGACTTCCATTTCAGTGTTTTCCTGTTGTTCTGCTGGAGTCTCTGCCACAGCTTCTTGACCTTCAGGAACTTCCTGAACCTCCTGTACTATGAACTGCACATTTTCACCCCCTACAAGACTTCCATCAGCAACTTGTATCATTCCACCATTCATTATATTCATCAATATTTCCTCATTTACAGAAACATATGAGCCATCTCCACTTTCTAACAAAATGGGGACATCTGAGGGAAGACCTGCCTCTTTCAGAGCTTCCATATACTGTGTCATTAAAGGAGTGTTGTTACCATCAGCAACTTGGTAAATAACATTAGCATTGCTGTTCCCTTCACCAGAAGGGACAGTACTGTCAGCAACCTGATATATTATATTCTGCCCATTAGCATCCTGTCCTGCCATTACTGTATTATCTGCAACCTGATACACAATGTTTCCAGAGCCATCTTGACTCAGAAGGTTACCTCCTTCAAGTTGGTACACAATATTTGTTTCATTATTTGAGTCAATTCCTGGCACTGAACTTCCAGCTACTTGATATATAACATTCTGTGCTGCAGACTGTGATGTACTAACAGTGCTTACCTGGGTTACTTCTGCTTTTACTGGTGCTGCTTTACTTGTAACAGCTGTTTCTTTTACTAATCGCTGTGAAGGAGAAGTAACAGTGCTGTTGAGTGGAGCAGTTTGCAGTTTGGACACTCCTAGAGCTGCTGTAGCATGTTTCTGAGGTTGTAGACTCTCAGTACTTACTGCCAATTCATCACCTGTAGACATTTCCTGTTGTAACATCTCCAGTGCTTTCCTACTTGCTTCAGCTTCTTTCTGTAAAGCCATTTCTGCATCCGTCAGCACTTTTTCTTTAAACATTATATTCATTTGTCTCTTCAGAGGTCTTCCTCTCTTCCGCATAGTATCATCCATATAAAATACCTGCTGTGATGTAACCTCATCTTTGACACTTTCTATACCTGTTTCAGCACCTGAAGTTGGTTCTATGATCTTTTCAGAGACAGTGTTTGGCAAAACCACAGTAGCAGATTTTACCCCACCATTTGGAGTTATAACAGGCACTCTGTCGATCATTTCTGATTTTGAGATAGTATCTTTATTTTTTATGACAGTTGATTCAATGGGACATGTTCTTGAAGGTTCAACTGTGACTGCACCTGGCGTTGAGACATTGTGATGAAACCTCACATTCTTGCTAACAGTGTGGAAAGTCTGCTTGGGAAACTCACTGCCAGAAAGTGATAGCAAAAGCTGTGCTGTATCGGTCTGTTGCTGCTGCTGCTGCTGCTGTTGTTGCTGTTGTTGTTGTTGTTGTTGTTGGCTTTCTGTGCGTATTTGTACAGACTTTGGAGCTGTTTGGAAAACTGTTTTGATGGCCTGTGCAGGTTGAGCTTCTGCAACCCCTTGTAACTGGGAAGCAGCACCAGTGGCAGTACCAACATGGGTTGCTGTAGTAAGTGCTTTTAGGCCACTCGAGACCAAGGTTTGCTGAACTCCTACACGTTTGGATCGTCCCACAAAACCTTTCCTTGTTGTCTCACCTGCACCAAAGAAGGGAATTAGCAAAACAAAAGTATATTGTTTCATTAACCTATGCTTGAAATATTAGAAGAAATCTAACTAAGTACAACATTTGTTATTGCATTACAATTGGCAATGATGCACCTAAAATATCACCCAATTAATCCTAAGGCATCTCTTCCTCTATCTCTTGAATCTTTGTTATTGCTTCCATCTCCAAGACAAAAGGTATGATCATATTTATGCAAAACAAAGACTCATCTATAGTGAAAGTTATTACACTCAAAACAACATTTGTTTAGTTATTGGTTTCCTTCTGTATAGTTATGCATATTAAATATTAAGGATTTTGATTGATAAATTGCCTAGAGAATTTTCACATACACTATTTATGAAAAATTAGGATAAAATACTGCAGAAACAGTATAATTTTCTATCATAACACTAGGTAGATGGGACTAATTTTTTTCTTTAGTGAAGTGTATAAAAAATAACCTTCTAGATGACTGTTGCCAGTTGTTCATTTTAGTACTATGGCCTTCAATTTTCAAATATCTGAAAATTAAAAGTTATTTGATATATTATAGCTGCCTTCTCTTCTTTGAGGTTATGAGTAAAAAAATCATTCACCAATTGCTACTGAAAGAGGAAAAGAGATATTCACAATGACACATAGCCAAATATAAAGATGCATAGAGTCAACTTGATTAAAATTTTAGTAATTATTTTAGAACTTTTATTTCACAAATAGGTATGGAACAGTTTTATATGTAAATGCTGGGATAGACAAACAAAATGGCATCCTACAGAGGATTATGATATCACAATATTCTGTTTTCTGAACAAACTTTTGGGATTCAAACAAGACATTTTCAGAACTTGCAGATAATTCTTTTCTTGAATACTTTGAATGAAATTTCTGAAATAAAACTCAAATAAGCTTAAGAGTTGTGTGCCATTTGTCTTTTGGGAAGAATCAGAAGTCTATTCAGGCAACTCACCCAAATGGAGACGAGCTTAAAACTTCTTGAACATGAGATAGATGTGTTACTGCATATCATAGGAATTGGTATAGGAAAATTGTTCAAGCTTGAAACTTAGTAAAGTGCAATGACTAGCAGTATTAACCCTTCCTGGGCAGAATTATTTTCAGAATTTTCTATTTTTGCGAGCTATTGTTTTCCTGCAACTGACAGAGCACAGAGAAATGCTTGTGTGAATCTAGTGACATCTAGCAAACATTTATATAAACCAAATGCTAGCCACAATAGCTTAAATGAATGTACAATAACTATCCAAACTAATTTGATGTGATGAATAAATGTGCATTTCACCTGAGAATTTAATTGTGCTGACTTATTATGAGAAACACATTTGTTTGTGGTGTAGAGTAACATTATTAATTGCCACCCAAGAAAACATGACTATATATATTCCAAACCTTTGTGTAGTCAGAAGATTTTGCTAAGCATCTGGTGCACTCAACGGGAACAATCGTTATGAGTGAGGTTATTAGTCAACAAAATTCTTGTGAAAAGCAATCTTGATTGTGTAAATAAAATAGCATCCTTCACCATTACAAAAGACCCTGCCCATCATGTATCATCAACATGTTTTCAATTGCCAATTAGAAGGTATGAAAATCACTATTAAGATTATTCATTTTGTTAAAAGAAGAGTAATTCATAAAGAATATTTGGAAGACCTGAATTTAAAAAAACTTAAGAAATGTGACTCTTGACTACAGTACCTGGCCATATTATTAGATGCACCTAAGCTATTTCACAGTTCACTGAATTCTGAGGACTAGTGTAACAACTCACTGTGAGCCTTACTGGACAATGTTAGGGGACTAATTTTGTCTACAATGAATGGGTGTTATGCTGTTTCTGTGTTGTAAGAGTTGAAATTGTTGCTTTAAAGGCATTAGTTGCAGTACTGCTAACAAAAGGAGAAGGTGTATTATAAGCTTGTACAATTAATACTTAAATTTGTCACTTTATTTGTGGTTTGATAGGTGAACTTTATGATTTTGTGTTTTCTATTTAGAACATAATGGCAAATCATGTGATCAGACACCTCAAATAGTTTCAGAGGTAAAAACCTGAATAATACTAATTAAAACTGATTTGTTTTCAAATCAAGAAATTTCTCTATCATCTCTGAGGTGACTTAAAAAGAAAACTGAATTTGGTATGGACCTAACCCCACAATGGAAGAATAAATGTGGGCAAAAACAGATTCTCACACCAAGAGGAGTGCATTGCTTGAAAAACATCTGTGAAAGAAACAGGTTTGCTAGTGCAAAAGAAATTAAATTCAAGTTTGAAGATAGTGAAATTGCTTCATCTGAAAGAACTTTTAGTTGTAAACTTTCAAAAATGAAATTAACAGGTGACAGACCTACCAAGAAACCAAAATTAACTCCTGTTATGGTTGCTAAATGACTCAGCATGCAAAGAAGCTCCAGAATAATGACCTAAGCTTCTGGAAATCGGTAATATGAAAATCTTCATTGTACAACTTTACATTTGAAATGGATTATCTGGAACTAAAGGTCACATTTGAAACAATTCACATTGGCTTCTTTTGTGTCAGGTTTGTTTTAGTGATGAAAGCAGTTTTGAAATTCTTGCAAACAAAGCTCAGTTTATGCAAAGGCATCCTGGTGAAAATTTTCATCCAGATTGTGTTGTGCAGACTATAAAATACCTTACCAAAGTCATGGTATGGTCAGTCATCAGTGGCAAAGGCAATGGATGTCTCTATGTTGTTCAAGGTACAATGCGGAGAATCTGTACAAAGAAGTGTTGAGCAGTAAGCTGCTGCTTCAAATAAGAGACTGGTTACTAAATGAAGAATCATTCATATTTATACAAGATGGGGCACAATGTCACACTGCAAATCAGTGATAGCTTTTCTGAGAGAGCAAAACACACACCTTTGTTGCCATGACTGGGAATTCACCCGTTATGAACTGATTGAAAATGTCTGGAAACTAGTGAAGAAAAAAGTGGTAAAGGAAGTGATTACTATGAAAACTAGGGTTATTGAAAACATCATAGAGGTCTGGAATCATTATCAACATATACAAGAGGCAGGTCAGGCATGTATAAATAGCATGCCAAGACAAATTAAAGCATTGATAGCTGCCAAAGGTGGCTCAACTAAGTACTAAAAGTTTCATAACATTGTAACACTTCAGAAATATATCAAATTATCACCATAAGCATGCATATTATTGAATTGGGAAGACAATAAGAAATCTTGAAACACGCAATAAAGAACACAGAAGGCACATTAAGTCAAAACAGCTGGAAAAATCTGCAGTGGTACATCACTTTTGGGAAGCACACCACGAAATCAACCCTAACATCAAACTCTTGAAAGAACTTTCAAATCTGTTTCAATTATCAGCATGGGAGAAAATTTACATCCATATATACCGCCACACATTGATGAACATGGAGTTCCCCCCTAAGGATTGCTTAACCAATCTCATGGCCTGCCCAACAGATGTCACCACAACCAAGACACCTACAACTTGGAATCCAAACCCAAGCAGTAGTGGTTCATCAGCTGAGGATGCCGGCAACGGTCTGCGAAACAATTGTCCTGCACAATAAAGGTAAGTGAAGTGTGTGTTAATACTTACCACATTAATTAATTCAATTTGATTATGCCTTCACTGTAAGCAGCTTCAAAATTATACAACTTATGCATATTATACTTCAAATTCTTCATCAGTGTTTAAGAAAATGTAATGTTTCAATGTAGGCTAGTAGAAATAAAAAAAAAATTAGTTGCATTTTTGCTTCTTAATCTTGTATTATAATGAAAAATCAAGGTGTGCTAATAATATGGCCAGGTATTGTATACTACAATTTTGAAAAGTGAAATCTGCAAATCTGATAATTTTGAGATTATGGGCACACTGTGACTTTTGTGTCATGAGTTTTCATGAATTTCCTTCCACAAGTTCATATCCCCAATGAATTTATGCCAATAAGCTATTGCTGCAGATTTATACAATATATTAGATTCAAATGAGGTGTTTATTAGATTCAAATGAGGTGTTTCTTGATTGTCTTGCAGCTGATATTTACTGTAAACCTTCATGCTAAATCAAGCCAAAATGTTCTGCTACATTATGGTATTTTCATTACTGTAAAACATCAGTCATGTAGTTTTGCACTTATGCTAATGAGGAGTCTGGTGCCAGCAAACAGTGTACATGTTAATGTAACCCTTAGAAAAAGTACAAAAATAAAAGTAGAACTGCAAGTTTACCATGGAAGAATTAGGAGCTAAAAATATCATAACAAAAAAGTACATTAATGGTAAGAACACAAATTTGACTAATATTTATTGGTGGCTATCTTCTTAATTGGCTGTAGCAATAACTCCAGAACCAACAGAACCAAACTGAGTTGCACACATGTTGAGAAGATAACAAATGTGATATCTGAACTAAAAGCAATGGCGAAACATTTAGGAACGATTAAATAAAATTGAAAGGCATTTGTTCACAGTGAACCTTATTTAATTAAAGATATATGAGTCACATCACCCTTATGCTTCATACAATAAATTTTACCTAATAAACTTTTGGTTAAATTTATTGTATATTAATAACTAAATAATTAGGAACAAAATGGACCAAAATGGACCAATTAAAATGAGCATTAAAAATGTTACAGAGGAAATGGACAAAGAATTAGGATAACCCAGGAGGAGAATAATAGATATAATAAAGAGAAATTGCCAAGTGGGGCAATGTAGGCTACACATGGTAATATTTAGAGTACGGAATGATACAAACAAAAATGTAGTGAAATGATTAACTTACATGGTTAAAAATTATAGATGCATATAGATTTGGCTAAAAGGAAAAGAGATCTTGGCCAGTATTAGTAAACATGACCTCAATGGAGAAGAAATAGCAATTGATAAGTAAAATTAAAAAATATTGAAAAGCATAAAAAGTTTACAGCAAGGAAGAACAACAGTTTAGCAAAGAATAACTCATAAAGCTTGAAATAAACCAGAGCAGAAGGTAAAAATGCATATTTGAAGGAACTTCAATTGTTTGTTGAAGGAGAGAAATGGAGTTACATATAAGGAGAAATACCTGCCCAGGAAACACAGCAGTTTCACAAACGTGAAGAAAGCAAGAAAACCGAGGAGTCAATTTACTGACAGACAGAAGGGAACATCAGCTGGACAGAATCAAACCATGACAAAGGTCAAGGGTAGGAAAACAGAGGCAGCAGTGATACAGTGGAAGGAGCAGTAGGAAAAGAACTGCCAGTGATGTCAACACAAAGACCGGGCTAGAGGAAGAAGAAAGAAGAGGAGAGTCAGTGAAAGGAAAGAAGAAATTCTATTCGGAGACTGTAGAAGGTCTGTGGGGAAAAATCAGGACTAAATGTAAGGGAGGATATTATACAAGTGAATAGTTTAAAGGAAGAACAAGATTTGGCAAAGAGAAAAGGTTTAAAAATTGTGCACATGTCTATAACTTGCCCTCCTGAATTGTCTCACATGTGTGAGCTATTTACTTTCCATAATTTATAGCTAATTTTTGCACATGCTGGTCGCATTCCTTTTTTAGTTCCACTACCACTGTTTTAGGTGCCATGAATTTAGTACATGAGAAGTGGATGCATTGCATCAAAGCCTTGCAATGTGAACTGCCTGTAATGTACACTAGCAATTTTTTCCAAGATATCAACAAATATATAAGGGGAGCAGTGAAAACAGCACTGTTTAATTTCAATAGAG
The DNA here is from genome assembly GCA_030762935.1 of Hymenopus coronatus. Lineage (NCBI taxonomy): Eukaryota > Metazoa > Arthropoda > Insecta > Mantodea > Hymenopodidae > Hymenopus > Hymenopus coronatus. The sequence continues at coordinate 78,547,361 of CM060881.1, read as the reverse complement.
TTCGGTGAGGACAGTTCAAGGAGAGAGAGCGAGAGAGAGAGAGAGAGAGAGAGAGAGAGAGAGAGAGAGAGAGAGAGAGAGAGAGAGAGAGAGACCAAAGCAACAGGAGCAACAAGATAAATAAAATTGTGCTACAGAATTGAAGTAAGATTTTGCAGTAGTAGAGAGATTTAATTACAAAAAGATCTGAAACGGTGCTATACAATCAAGGATAGAAAGAAAACAAGGGTAGCCGAGTCCAAAACAAAACAAAACTAGATAGTGAAATTTAAATTTGTAGAAAGACAACATTTTAAATAGGTTTGGGAGTTAAAAGTACTATACTGGAATGTGGAAGGATTAAAAAGTTAGGAAGAAGTGGCAAAACAGTGAAAGTGCATAAGTGCAATGGATAATGTAAGAAGTGGCACACATTTGAGTTGAAGTGTATAAGAAAAAATCTGATGTAATCCATTCACATGACTTTCTCTACATCTTTGCAACAAATTTTGTTAAAAAGTTTATGCTTCTATTTACTTCATGCTAAGTGAGAAAAAAATGAGCAGAAATACTCTTATTACTTGCTTCCCTGTAAGTAGAAGCGAAATAAGGGAGTAACATAGGTTAAAGAGATAGAAAAAGATGGTTGCTATGTGACTGAAGTTCTTTTGTTTGTATGGACAGGAGTTGACAAGTTCCTGTATGAAAAAAGTATGTTTTTTAAGACTGAAACAAAAAACAAGGAATATCTAAAAAACGATCAACTCCACGAAAAAAATGTATATAACATAAATTGTGTGCTTTAATGTGCTCCACATTTTTTGTGTGGTAAGTTTTTGTCTATCTCTTACAGTTTACCAGTTACACAAAATTCCGTAAAATTCATCCAGAATAAAGTAGTCTTCAGAGGCTATTCCCAGAAAATTCAAGATATACATATTATGTCAAGTATATATCTTTAATATATGATTTTTTAATTAAAATTGTTAGAGCCATTTTTTAGAAAATTTTTCCATTTGATGGGTAGTTGGGGGTGGGGGGATTTTCTTGAAAAGTTTTGTGTCGCATCCTTGGAAGATACTGAACTTAAATACCAAGTTTGGTATTTACGGTCTTTTCGTTTTTGAGCTATGCTGGCCACAGACAGATACACATATACATAGACAGACAGACAGACACACTTATGGACATTTTTCTAAAAATGCTTTTTTTTAGATTCAGGTAGTCTCAAAACATGTATTTCCAGTGAAATCTCGATATCATATTTTTGGGTACAATGCAATATCTTCTCTATACACTATGTACATAGTACGTACGTATAGAGAAGGTAAAAATACAAATAAGATATACATATAAGCAGTGCTTTGGGAGGGAGAGGCATATTTGTTAAAAATAGATACAGCAATTAACCCTGGCATACAACAGAAAAAGTGGATGTCAAGTTTTATGGATTGTTATTAAACAGATAAAGGACAAAAAAGTAAGTAATATACAATCCTCCAGTGTAATCACACTTGTTAATAGTAAATTATTTGATAATCTAGGAGAAGATTAAAAGAATAAACTGTCAGATTTGTAGAAAGTAAAATTTTAGGGGGATGGGGAAGAGATGTACTAATAAGGAAAAGTAAAGATACAACATGCAATAAGGAAGGGAACAAATTATAGAATATTGTGAAACAAATAAATTAATTATATATAACAGAATTAAAGGAGAAGTTAGAGAAGGGGAATTTACATTTGCAAATGCAAATGATCAAAATGTAATAACTACAATGGTATGCATAGACAACTTCATGAATTCTACGATTCCAATTTAATTTGGCTGCTATCCTTGAAGTCATCTGTAATAACCAACACCGATAGTGCTTCAAATTTTTAAAAACATGATATGTAGTTGGATAGAATCAGATTGAAAAATTCTATGCCATAGCCAGGATTTAAACCGCAGATTTTTTGGTCTGCTTCAGGTTGCTCTAACCACTAAGCTGCCATGGCAACATGCTGACATAACATTAAATTGAGTTACTTTTATCTTTGGTATTTATTAGTAATGATTGGTGTTTCCAGTTATTTTACTCTGCATTTCAACAACAGCATCAATTTTTAATCTTTTTTGGGCAGTTGACCATACAATGCAGTATAAGTTGAATCCCTATTTAAAACAGTAATTAGCTCTTGTACATTTGAAGAATCTGAAGAAAATTATATTTTTCACAGAATTCAGTATACAGATGCAATCACTCATCTTTATATTTATGCACTATTTTGAATGAGGGTTATATGAATGTTCTTGGGAAGAATTTCAAAGCAGTTTTGTTTTCAAAACCAACCTAGCTGTTAGTTACAGTGAAGACATTTGTATATAGAAAAGATTGCAAACATAGAACTTTTGTGCTATTATTAACACTTTGTAAGGAAGAGTAAAAATATATCAGAAATTCATACTGATGTGACAAACACTAGGGAACTTTATATCAACCATTTTCATCTGGATCATGAAATTTAAATGCAGCCCTGAAAGCTGAAGAAGGTGCATGCAGTGTAAGACTGAAATGACCAAGAAACCATTAATAAAGTACACATCATGTTTCTGCAGGATTGCCAAATGAACATGTCCAACATTTATTTGGCAAGGAGTCGATTAATTACACTAAAGTACACTTACTTGGGATTTTTGCTGGAACATGTTTCAAAGGACTAGTTTCCTTCATTTTCAACCGGACATTGACTAATTCCTTGTGGTGAAGCTGGCGTTGCTGTGAGTGCTGTCTCCTCTGGTGGTGGTCCAATGAACTAGCTAAACACATCCTTTTGTGAGACGTCAAAATTTAAAACCCTATTTCTGTTTTTCACAATTAAGATGTGTTCCCAAGTGGCCATCTCTTGTTTTCCTCCTATGTGTTTTAGAAGTTTTGGTTCTGAATTTATATTGTGGTGTTTTGTCCAAAAGTGATTGGCAACTGCATTATACTGATACTTCATTTACATGAATGCATGTTTGTTGCATCTGTTTGTATATCCTCTTCATGTACTAGGAGAGGTAATTTGTGACACATACACCTTTGACTGCTCATTAGATAATGTGGAGGACACATTGGTTGGTGTCCATGTGGAGCAAGTCAAATGAACTAAATGAAAAACTCTTTCCACTACACTTCCAACATTTTGACTAGTTATGAAGTGGAAGCAATAACAGAAATGAAAGTAACTCCTTCTATTAGTTTTAACTATTTCCAAACATATGCTTTAGTTTGCGAGATCTATCTTGTGATTAAAGTTAAGACTGTGGTTTTGTTCTGCAGTTATGTTATTTGTTATCATAGTAACCTGAAAATGGTAACCAAAACAGAAACAAGAACGGGAATGCACTTCTTCTTCTGGTCAATTTTGTGCATTCAGACTTCATGATTTTAACAGAACATATTATATTTTTTAATCTGGCTCCAATTTAGCCAACATAATGAGGGTTAGCCAATATCATAATTCAAAAAAATTGCAATTAAAATGAACTTTAGCAGCTGTCTCATGACTGCCTAGAATAATCTCTACAGCAAATATATGCTGTGCCTGGAAACGAGAATGAGACTTCGCCAAATCTTACTTCCCGTTCCTGGAGCAAGGGAAGGCTTCCCATAAATGTGAATACTCCAATTGAAATATATATATTTCAGCTTTGTTGTCCTTAATCTGGTTACCAATAAAATACCCTTAAATCTTTTACCCAATACTTTGTTATTAAAAATATATAGTACAGTTGTCAGTTATTGTGAACCAGCCTTTAGTCATAATCCTCTGTGTCAAGGTGTGCCACTTAATAAGCAGGCACTGGAGCTGCCTGAGTTCTATGAGCAAGAAAGAAACATATAACAACATAGAGGATATCTCTATTCTTGCTGATAGTGTCATGTGCCTAAATATGCTGTATGAGCTTCTTTGTTTTCTATTAAGCACGAAATAATTTATTATTTCACTTTTCTTTTTGTGGAAGTTTGTAAACAGTGTTGTTATATTCCTTTATTTGACTATGAGTCGATTAATTACACTGAACAACTTACTAGGGATTTTTGCCGGAACATGTCCCTTCATTTTCCACCGGACATTGACTAATTGCTTCTGATGAAGCTGGCGTTATAAGTGCTATTTCTTCTGGTGGTGGTTCAATGAACTTCCTTCTATGGAACATCAAAATTGAAAACACTATTTCTATTTTTTATAATGAAGATGTGTTCCCATGTGGCCAGCTCTTGTATTCCTGCTATGTGTTTTAGAAGTTTTGGTTCTGAATTTATATTGTGGTGTTTTGTCCAAAAGTGGGTGGCAACTACTGATTTTTCCAATTGTTTTTGATTTATATTTCTGAAGTGTTCTTTGGATCTTGTTTCTAGATTTCTTTTTGTTTTCCCAATATAAATCTGATTACAATTCTTATGTTTCCATTTTGTATATGCTCAATTTTTTCTTTGCCGGGATAATGTCCGTAAAATTTGAGCCTAATTCATTTTTTATGCTGTGACAGTTTACTGGTGCTAGCTGAATGTTGTATTTATTGAAAATGTTTAGAAACTTGTCAAATGCCCATAGGTGGTATGTGAATTTCTTGTGGCTCATTTCTTGTTCTATTGCTGAGAGGGTGGTTTTTTCTTTTAGGAATTTCTTCTTTTTGGCTAGTTTTATTTTTTTATCTTTGAGGGATCTTGTGAAACCATTTTTATTTGCAATTTCAACTATTTTGTAGTATTCTGCCTTATATTCCCTTCTAGAAGTGGCATGTTAACCAGTCTATGTGCCAAGCTATTGAAAATTGTCTGTTTATGTGCACTTGGGTTATAACTATTAGTTTTTATATAATTGTCTGTCTAAGTAGATTTCCTGTAAATACCAAAGTTTATTATATTTTCATATTTGCTATTTTCAGATCTAAAAATGGTAGCTGGTTATCTTTTCTATTTCTATTGTGAATTTTATACTTTTTTCTTGGATATTCAAAAGTTTTAGGATCATGAATGTGCCTTTTTGGCACTATAGCAAAGATGTCATCAACATACCGCTGCCAGGTTTTGAACATCCAAGGGAAACCTTTGTGATTCTAATTTCCAATGCGCTCATGAAAACATCTGCCAATATGGGTGAGAGAGGATTGCCCATTGGTAATCCTGATGTTTGGCCATAAAATCTTTCCTGGAACTGAAAAAAGTTTTGTTTGGTGCATAATTTGGTAAGTTTTATATATTCTGAATTTTTTTGTGGTGCCATTCCAATTGATTTAAGCCATATTTTATTAGTGGAGCCAGTTTTTCTAATGGTATGCTTGGAAATAGTGATTTGACATCAAACGAGACTAATGTCTCCCCTTCTTTTAATTCCAGTTCTACAGCATAAAAAATGAATTAGGCTCAAATCTCAAGGACATTATCCCAGCAAATAAAAATTGAGCATATACAAAACGGAATGCAAGGGTTGTAATCAGATTTATGTTGGAAAAACAAAAAGAAATCTAGAAACAAGATCCAAAAAACACTTCAGAAACAATTGGAAAAATCAGCAGTTGCCACCCACTTTTGGACAAAACACCACAATGTAAATTCAGAACCAAAACTTCTAAACACACAACAGGAAAACAAGAGCTGGCCACAAGGGAACACATCTTCATGGTAAAAAATAGAAATAGGGTTTTTAATTTCGATGTTCCATAAAAGTATGTGTTTAGCAAGTTCATTGAACCACTACCAGAGGAGACAGCACTTATAACAAGCACCACAAGGAATTAGTCGATGTCCAGCTGAAATTGAAGGAAACTAGTCCTTCAAAACATGTTCCAGCAAAAATCCCAAGTAAGTGTTGTTTAGTGTAATGAATCGACTCGTAGTCAAATACATTATTTATTATTCATTTGCACTCACATCTATGTTTTGTTTATGCTTTTGAAGTAAAGTGAAAAACTAATCAACCATAATATGCAACACCACAATGGCATAGTAAAGCTGTATAAGAACTTACTGCAGCCATCACTGGTCCTATTGGCATAATCAAATTATTACACATGGAGAATTATTCATCCACAGTAACACTGATTTTAAATGATCAAGTAGTAAACGAGCTAATTCATTTGCAGAAGGATGTTCTTGTGGAAGTATTTCTATACTACAGGAGCATAAAACATATTCTGAAACAAAATGTCACTGATTCAATCTCTACCCTACTCACCATTTAGTGTTGAATTTGCTGGAGCTGTTCTAGTAGGAGCTGTGGGTGTCAGTCCAAGAGCTTCTCTTGTCATTGCTGACAATCCTTTCACCTGAAAATACATTCATAAATTTAATGAACTCTATGAGTTCTGCATTATCATCAAACAAATAGCAGAGCACGTGAATTACATGTATCAAACACATGCTGTAGCTGGTTTTCATTTTTCTCTGCACCTATATAGTTATGATTCTCTTTCATACAAAATACAAAGGCTGTCAAAGTAGGCACACTACACTGTAGCTTGAAAGTAATTACAATGCAACATATACTAAATCATCTAATAATTCAAATGCTCGACCTGATAATGCTTCATTATCTCTATTCCAAATGACATAAGTCTAAGGCCCCATTCACAATGAACACATAACATTAACAAAAAGCAGCCTAAGTGCAGTTGCAAGGTAAGATGAAGCACAATGCATATGGGTATTCATGAGGATTTGGCACAGATTTCTATCCGTAAATTCCACATAGAAATCCTTTGAATACACCACAAATTTTAAATTGAATAAGCCAACCAGTAATTATCAATTCAAAAATTCCTTCAATCTTCACAAATAAATGGAATCCAGTACATAGTTCAAAATATTGGATTACAATTGTGTTTTTCATAAGCTGGCAATGCATGCAGGAAAAAAAAAAGGGGGGGCAGGAATCTCTTCCTTTATGAATGGAAAGCAAATTTTATATTCTATTATAAGCTTCTGGTTAAGAAAGTGGCACAGAGTTTGGGGTTTGCAACCTTTTGAATTATATAAATCACTAAGAATTTTTGTGAAATTTTATTTTATACTAAAATCTGTCTCAGGTTAGGACATCCTGTTGCAAACATATGGGAGGGAAGAAAGATAGAGGAGTGTTACTGATTGGTGGAGGAAAGTTCATAAGAAGTACAGCATACTTTTTGTAATCATTAGTCAGCCTGTATTAGTTACAGGGAGAGATAACTTTATAAAAGTTACGCTAATTTCTCCACATTGTATACATACACTTCAGACGTGTTCTGGCCAAATGAATTCTGAAAGGCTTTATTTGTTTTATTAATATTTGTTGCCTCATTTTTACATATCTGAAAGGAATGTTTACAATAGTCAGCCTAACACCATCTCTGACTTCTTTGCCACACTAAGAAGTGCAAGGAGAGTTGTGATTATTTTCATTGGTCAGCTTATGTCTTGCTTTGACCCAGAGTATAGATTAAAAACCTTGACCCCAAAATATTCTCAAGTTACTACTAAGGAATCCAACTTTATCAATTTGACACAGCTGATCACACCTGCTGCAATTATCAGTTAGCTATTAATAATCTTTTACTTTGTTGCTATACAAGAAGTCATTGCATTCTTTACTTTTTTTGACTCAGGAACTATTTTAAAGCTAGGATACATTCATGCTTAACGAGCAAATATCTGGTTTTATTTATGTATTTCTATAATTTATTTGATAATAGCAAACATTTAGAATAGAACATGTTTTATAAAATTCAACAATTAATTATGACAATCTCCTTTCATTGGCATCAAAGATGAGGGGAGTGGTTTGGTAGAGACATCTGGTGCTGGATTTCTGAATTTCCTAAGGTTTCTGTATTGTGGCAAATCAAATTCATATATGGTTCTTCTTTATTAAGCAGATTTTCTCCTAAATGTCTAATTCTGTAAGCTAGTAAGCTACATTTAATAGTTTTATATTTGATGCAATTTCATGTCCTGATGACTAAAAGTGATAAGCAACTACTTATTTATGTTTGTATTTTAAGTAACTCATATCTTATTTCAAGTCCTGATGAGCAAGTCTGGAAACTGGCTACTACTGCTGCATAAAGGTCATCCCCACAAAATAGATTGCATGGAAAGCAGAATAAAGAATTTTGGACTTCACCTTTACAGGTCCATTTGTTTTCATGTGAATGTCCATATTAAATTTTCTAATGCAGTACATTTATCTGCACATCAGATATAACTCTCCACATGCATTTCATTTTCACCTTATCTTCAAATAGTAATGCAGAAAATTAGGCTGTTTATAAAGAACCGAATTTATTCCTGTTATTTAAAGAAAACACCACACCACACCATGCACATGGACACATATGCTATCAAAGTATTTACTGTTTCTACAACACTTCTCTTTTAACCATCTGCAGACGGTGCAGGCAGAATTATTGGAAAACATTGATTAATTTAATGCTAAGTATGCACAATGGAAAATGAATGAAACTTCTGATTTAGCAAAACAGGTTAGGTTTTATAGTACAAATGATTTGATTAGTATTCTATTGAACACTTCTCAGAGTAGCATACTCTGCCTTATAAATGTAAGATAATGTTGGTACAAATGATTGTGATAAGTCATTGTCTCTCCATTTCCTGCTAGTGCACTGGCATCACCAAGATTTGAGCAAGGGGCTACAAACTATAAAAAATATGGTGCATAAAATTTCAAATGTTCTTCTTGTACTCTACAATGGTGTGATGATGATATTATTATGACTATTATTTATTAATGTTGTTGTTGCTTCTTTTGCTATTACTTATCTTGAATTTTTTAGTATATGTTTTGATTACCATGGACAGCACTGAATTATTCAATTAGGTCCCCAATGTCTTTAAATGTCCTCAGTAGCAAGGAGTGCATACTGGCTCATTCTGCTGTGTTTTAATGCAACAAACACAAAAATGCACATTCATAGCCCACATTGGGTGCTATTGTTAAAGACAAATTATACAAGTCCATGGACTTCATAAAATGACAATTTGTACTCCTGAAGAAGGTTAATAAATTTTAAAACGTAACACCATGTTCATCCTCTTAACATTAAATTGTTTTGGTAGTAGTTTCATTTCAGCTTCCACACTATGTTCATCATGATACATTAAGGGTCATAGGAAATTGTTTCAATACAAGGCATTTTTAGATCAGGGTTGCAAACTCATCATGCTGCTACTGCCCAAGCTATATTCAGAAAATCTGTAATCCAATTCATTAAAAATGTTATAGGAAGGATGGCATGCACATATTCTGATTCAAATTTCTCTTTATTGCAGTGATGTACACAAACAAATGTTTCCAAGTGTTAGTGGTCTATGCCTGCTGTCTTGAATTCCATTTTCTTTCTGTAAGAAGCATCTATCCAGATTCTTCTAAAATCCTCCCTAGTGCTTCTTAGGTTCTTGAGACGAATGACAATGCTTTCAATCAGCGTAGACACTACCAAGGTCTCAATCTTTACTCTGCAAAATGTATACACAACTTTTATTTCTTTCAATAAATTACAAAATATGCACAAATTCAATGTTTGTTAACGCCTCCTGTAATAGATCTCTTCTTCCTTTAGTTTGTGCTAGTTTGTGAAGGGTGGCTGTAATGGTTGGGAAACTGATACTTGTAAAATTCACCTCATCACTCTCAGAGCTTTCATTTGATAACAAATTTGCTCATTTCTTACTGAAAATGAAGAATGCGTAATTGATCCTGACAAAAATATACAGCTTCTGCAGCAAAGAGAGCTTCTTTGGCACTTTAAAATTTTTTGCAAACATCAACCATAACTAGATTTGGTCTATGATTTGCACAATATGTGTAAATAACTTTCAGAACATCTTTTCTAAATACAGGTTATACACCAACAACTGATCCCTTAGATGCACAGGCACATAGTAAGTTTGTGCAATACAGTTCATGTTTATACCACACATATTCAGAGTTTCTTTTATGTAAAACAGATATGAAGTGCCATCTAACAAGTAAGCTGGTCTACATTCTACAAAGCATTCATGTACTTCACCATTTAAAAACTACCATAACTGTTAGGTTTTACTTATATCTTTACTTTCATCTACACCATTAACAAAATAAATGCTGCACTCTATTTGTTCTTCACAAGTTCAGGAGTAGCACTGGCAAGGATATTAAAAATTTCATTTTGAATTGATCGATGAGTATACTAGCATCTCTTGGTCCCTCTTTTGGTTTGTTTTCTACAATGGGATTGATTTTAGATATCAGCTGTAGTGACTCCAAGAAATTTCCACATTTTCACTATCTTGGGTTTCATTGTTGCATGTGACACCTTGTACAGCAATAAACCTAGGATTTCAATTATTCGTCTCACATACATACAATTTTCCTGTACCTTGATTGCATGCATATGCTTCATATATCATGGTTCCAACAGATGTTGTAGATCTCTTATTTTCATGAAACAGTATTCCTCCCAAGCAGCTGAGTTCAATATTGTCATGTTTCCCGATGCTGGTGTTGGTGGGAAGTGCTTTTTCCAGTTACATGCTTCCTTTATCATCACTGATGAGCAATGACCACTCTCAGCAGTAAAGAAGTGGCACAAAAAATAAAACACAATATCTTGAGAAACTCCAACTAAAGAAAGGTTTTAAACCATTCTTTGGAAACTTCTTTAGTCTTTCCTTTGCGAATGTTCTTTTTGGGTATCCACTTCATGCTGGCTGTTGAGAGTTATTGGATAATTCAGCGATATGGAGGGGGAACCCTGATCACTCTGATTAAACAATGGTACACCACACTCTATCGCCTCACTTTCAGGTTTTATCAAAACACCATTTTCACATATTTTTCTTTGTTTCTGTGTACTTTTTGAAAAAAAGTCTGAAATGGCAATATTTTGTTTTTGCCCAGTAGATATGACTGAATCGTTTGTCTTTCACACCCAACCAGTAAGATTATATAATAGGTTTACTACATTAACAAATGCATTCTACATTCTAATTGCAGTAGTAACACATAATAAAACACACCACTGCAAAGAAGCCAACTGTACTGCTGCAACTGATTCTATTTTGTTATTGTTGTGATACTTTCATAATACTTACAGTTCAAATGTGATAAATCACATGGAAATTTATATTAATTGAATCATCTTGAAACTTCCTATTAAATCTAATTATTTTAATTTCAATATTTTAATAACTGATCTTAAATGTATTCAAAAATTAAAAAAACAGCAAATAACTAGTTCAGCATCTGCTAACATTCATTCTCGAGCAAATTGCACCAATATACATGTTATCATGTTCAACTTTAACAACATAATGATGATGTAATGTTAAGATAACAATTTGCATTTAACTGTGAATTGTGCAAAAAGTTTTGTTAATAATTCTTAGTGTTGTTCTTCCTATTGACTTGTGCATAATAATTTTAAACAAATTTCTCATATAATAGTTTAAAATGCTTTTTGGGATGCATGAATTTTTACGGGGTGCTTCTGAACCCCTTCACAATCCCTATTGACATCCCTGCACTAGTGTCGGTAACATAATGGTGGAAACTTGCAATTCCTTCAGCTTCTTGGTTTTATATTGTCAGGTAAGCCATTTCGTTGTGTTTTGATGTATGATGAGCATAAGTTCACTTTTTATGATTATAAACAGCACATATTTTTTTCATTAATTAAGGTAGTGTTACAGGATGGAGGCACACTCAAAGCCACCCCTAATTGTTAGGAGTGAAAAAATGTAATGATTATTCGGCATATGAAAGTAAAACAGTTTTATTAAAAAATATTGACAGATTTATTATTATTGTTATTATTATTTTACACAAAAACATGGTCAGTCCATTCACAGCTTTTATCATAGGGGAAAGTTAAGAGACATCAAACCACGCTCTGTCGAAGAATTCAAATGAAACATTTGTCAAGAAATTTGATTAATTTCTTAAATCACAACCATCAGTAGAGTTATAACCTGATGAACATTACAAAAAGGAAATAAACAATTTACATATCATCCTTGGGCACTACAAAATTTTGAAGATAAAAATTTCCAAAAGAGCTGCTTTCCTGGTTGTCTGCTTGTTCAGCAATCGCCATGCTCTGGAAACAGGCTCGGATGCTGCTTAACAATAGGGGGCCTGATTTTTCTTGCATATTACAATACTAAGCAGGGTCAAGTTGACCCTGGCAATAAATACATATTTGGATATTACAATCATTGTATACAAAGTATCATCAGAACATATTTTATTTCTGCATGCATTTCATCTTCTTGTAAGCAATGCTTATTATCATAATCTTTCATGTTACAAGATTTCACTTCTTTTCAATATTACTTCCTAATTACAGCTGAGTTGAACAAGGAATAGATGTCAGATGAAAAGGTACTAGTGCTATAATTTCTAAACACCCGAATTGTCATAATTATAGGACAATTATATTACCAAATAATATATTTATTTATAATTGATATCAAAATGAACACATTTAATTTGGCATGTAAATACAATAGGACATCAGGAAACAATTCATTTTTATAAGTGTAGTAAGCACATAAAATAAAAGTTATAAGGTAAAATTGTGTTAAATTACATATTTTAAGAGACAAATTGACCCTTCTTCGTGTTTTTGAATTAACAGCTTCTAAACTTTTCAAGATACTTGATACTTTTTTTTTAATTTGTTTTATTTTGTTTAAACATGTGGTTGTCTGTCAATTTCAATAAATGATTCTGTATAATCATGGGGCTGCCACACAGAAATAACCAACATTTCAGTTTAAATATATAAATAGCTAGCTACCGGCATGGGTGGTGTGCCTAATGAAAAAACTGAGACAAAATCTTCCATTTACAATATAACCATGCAATGAAATAAAATTACGATTAAATAACTCCACAATATTTATTGAAATGCCTTGTAATGTACAATTTTCCTTCCGAAGAGAAAACAAATAACACTGATGGTTTGCCAACTCTCGAGCATGCAATATACAACTTCCCATGCAAAAAACATGGCACCCTTAAGATATATTTTACACATTTCTAACGATTGCCCTTGGGATTTATTGTCATTGCGAATATAAGGCGCACAGGAAACTGCAACATGCAAAAATTCAAAAGGAAATTCAGTTAGCATTGGTGGTATTCTTGGAATAAGCAATCCTCGACTTTGAACTTTCCTGTGATTATAGTAGCTTATTTCAAGATATATTTTACACATTTCTAACGATTGATATTGGAATTTATTGTCATTGTGAATTCAAGGCACACGGGAAACTGAACATGCAAAAATTTAAAAGGAAAGTCAGTTGGCATTAGTGGTATTCTTGGAATAAGCATATCCTCACCTTTGAACTTTCCTATGATTATAATAGCTTAAATAAAATAATTTTTTTAACAGCAAGTCTTGTTCCATTGCATAATTTTGGCTGATTGAGATTGTGCAGCATAATTATTACCGAGTCAACCTTGAGCTGTAAATTGTGTGGCGGAATCCTGGGAAATCCAAGGAGTTTAGGAATTCAGTTAGATAATGAATGACTTCATTTGGATTTGTAATGGAATCAATTTGTCCATTATGCATTTGTCCATAAATTTTACTGTGAATTATTATATTCAAATCATCTACATTCTTATTAGTTGCTGTTAAAATGGCTTGTTTGCTCAACCAAGCATAGTTTTTGTAATTGACATCAATATTTGGGAACACTTATGATATTAATTCTTCCTTTGACGTTGTGAAGTGACAAAAATTTGATGGTAACAAAATGAGGCCAATAGAAGTATCATCAGGAATTTTCCATTGCCAATGTCTAATAATGCCTTTGCATCTGCAACGCACAATGATCTGCGCTATGTAGCATATATTGTTGGTATTGCAAAAAGGACAGTCAGCGCACCCATACATTAGTATGGAAAGGATGACATTTGCAGTTAACAGCATGGGTAAGCAAGGATGCCATTGGCATAATAACAATAATGGCAGCAGTGTGGCAGGTAAACACTGAAATAGGTATTGAATTATATTATGGAGAAAGTTGCAAAGTAACATTCATGCTTCTTCTGACTTTCGTTCTTTCCTTTACTTCTAATGTTTTCCACCTCTTTCTTTATTTTCTTCTATGTTAAAACAGCCATTTTTAAGGCTAACAATGACATAACTAAAGAGCAAGTGGATCTGGTTGGGCAAGTGATTAAGTTTTTATTTGATGATAGCTTTGTGTATTAAATTTATCCATTTAACCCAAATATTACTTGATCAAATGTATTAAGAGCACTGCAATTGCAGTGTGATGGTGATGGGGTATCTTCATGTTCTGATGAAATCACCTTTAGCTAGCTCATGTACTACATAACCTGAAATAACCAAAATCTGCAATAGGAAGTTAACCCAAAATGGTTTACTATCTGGGTCCCATCATTTCTCCATTTTCATATTCCAAGAAGGATGCTGGTTATAACTTGTTTATTTTAAAGAATTTCAACAAAAAAATACTTATTTATTTATTTAAACGATGTTACCAAGGAAACGATAGTACATAAGAAATATATTTGATTTTCACTGTTATCTTGTGGCATTGACTCCAAACTGCATTCCCTTAATATTGAATGGGGAAGAAAAGTTGAGCAGTACTACGATCATATAAATAAGTACTTACTCTAGGTGTTCGTCGCCAGGAAAGCTCTTTGTTTCTTTATTTTAAACAATAGAAGTAAAGAAAGGACAGTTAATACATAAAAATGTATTTGAATTTCACTGCTGTGTTGTGTCATTGTCTTGATAAACTGGTGCGTTACCTAACATTGAATGGAGAGGAAAAATACTACTGGGTCATCTAGTGGCAAATAAATAAGTACTTACTCTAGGTGTTGTCTCCAGGAAAGCTTCTTTGCTTCTTTATTTTAAATGATAGGAGTAAGGAAAGGACAGTTAATACATAAAAATGTATTTAAATTTCACTGCTGCGTTGCATGATTGTCTCAATAAATTGGTGCATTACCTTAACATTGAATGGTGAGGGAAAATAGAGCAGTACTACGGCCATTTAGCAACAAATAACCATGGTAAACTGCCAGCTATTAATCAAAATGTGTTCCCTTGGGACTGTTATTATTCATATTATGAGACTTTAAAAACTTCCCATATCTTTTTTAAAGATTTTCTTTTCCACAAACCTTATTGTGACAATAATGAACACAACAAAAAAAGAATTGTTCAATTTGGTGCAGTCGTTTGGAAGTGATGCACAAACATGCATTCCATTGATTGATTTTTTTATATATATTAGGAATATTTGTATATAGTGAAGCACCATTACTGGAATCATTTAATAATGAGTGAAAATACAAACAATTTAAAATTCTCCACTTACATGTCGACAAATTAGATGAAGAATAGGGAGGACGCTCCCTGAAACTAGTCTTAAAAAAAGATCAACATGTAAGTGGAGAATTTTAAAGTGTTGACATTTCAGTGTTTTAGACAAATTCTGCAAAGTTTTGATTATATGCTGCTCTCACATAGTAAAATTGATGTACTTCTGTCTTTGCAATAGAAGCAAGTGACTGTAAGAAAATTAAAATGATAGTTCAAAAGTGTTTAGTCCAAAGGCAGGTCCAATTTTTTTAATGTCCCTTATGAGTAGCAACGACTTGTCCAATAATGATGGTTTGGCAGCATCGAGTAACATCACACACACTCAGTCTTGAAATCAGGAAGGTAAGTATCAGCACACCAATTTGCTTCACAAGGAATTAAAAGTTGATCATCACATACTAAATACAAATGGTTGAAGAAAATAAAAAATGAGAAACTAGATGAGCTACTTACATAATTTAATATGGATAGAGATGGAAGTCATCTCTAGGTATAAGTTGCCTTATAGTTGAATAACTGCAAGGTTGGAACTACTCATGCCACTTGGTCACACAGCAACTCGGGAGGAGTAAGATAGTATTTACTTTGTATGGTCAAGTGATTGTAAAATACAAGTGATCAGTTTGTGAATAAAATTAAATGTTGTTATACAGGCCAATATGATTGAAGGAGACATTTCTTGCTGGTTATATTATGCTTTAAAGTTGGCAATTTACATATATGACAATGCATTATCTGAACACAAATGAATATTTTATAGATGATTAAAATGGCTACTACAAATCAACAGCGAGCACAATGTGTTCTTTGGAATGCTAAATTTGAGAGCCTTAAGAAAGTTCAAAGAGAATTTGGATGTGAATATTGTGTGCATAATATATCTAAATACTTTTTGATAATGTTGAGGTATCGAGCATTTGAAGAAACAGGTCTGTGTTAAAAACACATGCAGGAGGTTGCAGGTGAAACCCAGAACAAGATGAAGCTATGTCTGAAGCTATGATAAGGAGTCCTATAAGAAGTTGAGACGACTATCAGCAGAAATGAATATACCATATATGTCATATCAGTGTAGTGTTCGAAAGTACCTGAAACTGTATCCATTTCCTTACATCTACAAGCCTTCCGTGATGAGGATCATGAAGCTCGTTTCAATTTTACACCCACGGTGCGCCAACGGATTGAAAGTGATGACTGCTTCTACAAATGGTTATTTAAAGACGAGGCTGCTTTTAATGTCAGCGGAAGAGTAAACATGTCTAACTGCATTGTTTGGGCAAGACAAAATCCACATGTCTCATACAAGATTAAAAGATAAAGTCCAAAAATTTATGTATGGTGTGGAGTGAGCCACAATAAAGTGTATGGACCATTCTTCTTTGCCGAAAAGACAATATACTATGAATCTTATTTGGATATGTTGCAGTTGTTTGTTGCCACATCTTGAGGAAGACAATATGGACATTTTATTTCAGCAAGATAATGCACCCCCTTACTAGGCATGGGATGATCAATCAATTTTCTAAATGCCACTTTCAATGGTATGTGGTGTGGTCATGATGGACCCATTGCTTGGCCCCAAACTCCCCAGATCTAATCTTGCTGATTTCTTCATGTGACACTGCCTATGCACATAAACCCAGGAACATTGATGATTTGAAAATAAATATTATTCAAGTTTTCAGAAAATCACCCCACTTAAGCTACATCGGACATTGACTGAATTGCATCACCATTACGAGTTATGCAGAGTGCGTAATGGGGGTCATATTGTGAGCTGAGGAATCTCCAATCTTTCAATGTTGTATACACAAAGTTTTAACAAATAAAGTTCATTAGTAAACTTTTTATGATGTTTTTATTTTATCCATACCCAAATGGATCACACTATAGTATTATAGGACTTATTGTATTAAGTGGAAATAAATTCAATTCAATTATTAAATTCTGGAAAAACTAATGGCTTCAATGAAACATCAATTATCAAAACGATAAAATGTTACAATAAGCAGAAATGGTTAGTTCAACTCACAACACTATCAAATACATACAGATTGGAAACAACCAATTTACCTATCCTTGGGTACTACAAAATTCTGAACAAAATCTTCAAAAACTACATCAAGTTGGCACTCCAAAATAGGTAAGAGTTTGAAAAACCTTTTAAATAAACCTTTCAAACCATTTTGTAAATTAAATGCAAAGATTAAGAAAAGTTCTATAGAGGAATAACAACAGGAATGAAAATCACGCTTTCAGAAGGAATATAAATATAAGCAAATAGAAAAATCGACAGCGTGCTCATTTTTGGAACAAAAACTACATATCAGAGAAGATAAAACAATTTGTGACAAGATTAGAGCTCATGTGTGAAAATATATATATTTTTAAAAATAAATTTAGTATTTTGAATTTTGAGTTACTGCCAGAAGGCAACATTAACAAGCTGTGTCAACTAGCCACCAGAGGTCAGCATGCTGAGGGAAGGAGAGACAGGAGCAGGAAAACAATTGTCAACAAGGCAGAGGTGTAAATGTATTGCTTCTAAAAATGTTCATGGAATTATAACACCAAAAAAGAAGAGGAGTTTTATGATTTAAGAGGACTCAATAATGGTTATCTAAATAGTTTTACATTCTATACCCGATTTCTTCTTGTATCTTCTGTAGTATTTTACATACTCTTTATCTCTAAGATAACATATATTCCCTAAGCAATCTATCCTATTTTCTATTTATTTCCTATTATTTATTTCAATTATCGTCTTTCCTAAATTCTTCTTTGGCCCATAACTTTCCTCCAACCTTTGTCTCTTTCCTTCCCTACATGGTACTAAATTATTTTAAAAATTCTTATCTACTTCCAAAGAATTTTATAAATAAAAGTTCTATTCCTTAATTATTCCAACTTTCATTCTACACTTTCTTCCTTTTTACTTTGTATATTCTGCTTTTAAGGTATTGTTAAACAACTGCCTTTGTAATGTTTTATCCACTTAATTGCATTGCTCCTGTTTTTGCTCATCTAAACCTTTATTGTCACTAACATCCACGTGGTCTTCATTTCATATTTCATTCTTTTTTGCAGTAGTATTTTATGACCCTTATCTTTGAAAGATGCAAATATATTTCTTTGTTAAAAGTATTTAACAAATCAGAGGCAAGGTAATGCTTACCTGAAAAAATTTTGCTGCTTGTAGGAGTGCAGAAAGATTGTCTTCTGTTACACTGGTCTCGCCACAGTACATAAACTCAATCAATGATTTTAAAACAGAAAACTGCATATCTTTCAGCACAATTAGAGGATACATTCCTAGTTGACGTTGCAAAATTGTCTGAAACATAAAATAAGCCATTTACATCTCACTTTTCAATGTCTGACTTGGACAGTTTAGAGGTAACAACTGAACATTATCAACACTCTTTGTTTGATATATAGTCTTCTTGTGAATGCTTACTTTTCACACTTCAAATGGCAACGTAAGGTTTATAAGCATATCTTAAAAATAAATTTCTCATTTTCTGTGAATGCAACATATGGTACCATTCTGTGGGAACTCTGATATGCGACCTGAACTCCCACCAAAGGGAGTGATTCTCCTGGATGACAATGCCGCCCTCACTCAGCAAGATTAATGCAGGAGCTGTTATATGCATTTCGTCAGGAGAGGTTGGAGCATCCCCTGTACAGTCCTGACTTAACCCTCAGTGATTTCCATCTGTTTGGGCCCCTAAAAAGTCATATGGACAACCATCACTTCAAAACCGATGGTGGTGTAATCTGAGAGGTTACCATTGGCTACAACAGCAAACAAAAGACTTCTTTGCTGCCTGCGTTCAAGGACTCGTAAAGAGATGGGATAAGTTTCTCTACAGGATAATTATGTCAAAAAGTAAAACAAATTTCATATAAAATAAGAACTGAAGCTTTCCTGGCGACGTGTTAATTCCAAATTTTCTCGGGCTTCTAGCCAGGTAAAAACTTGGCTATTCAATTAAATTTCATATAGTTATTTTGATTACACCGTTCTGCATGAATTTCTTTTTTCAAAATAAATGGCATTTCTGAATCACAATTTTACACTCATTGCAAAAGAGAAAACCATTTTCACATACCACATCAGAATTTTTTTACAATTCAAAATTTTATCTGATGATTATTTGTTATACTGCACGTACTGTAGTAATATTATAGTATGCTTATCGTTTGTTAGAAAGGCTCAACAGTTTATAATTTCAATTTTATTATTTAAAATGTGAAATAATATAACTATTGTTTATATTTTATATTATGTTTATATTTATTAAAATCTAATAACTATACCTGCCCTAGGTGCATACAAAAATGTCTCTTCCCCTTAAAGATATTTGTTGTTATTCTTGGAGATGTTTATTTATCTGCATTCATCTTATCTATAAACAGGAAGTTGAAATGTTTAGTGTCTCAGGGTATATAAATTTTTTACTTTATGAGAGAACCCAAATGATGTTTAATATTCAAGGAATATTCCTAATTACTATTTAGTGTTACCCTGCATCATACAAAATAAAATTCTACTCTTTTTTCGCATATAAAATCATCTTAATCACTCATTCATATTTTCCTGACATTTATATGAATATAAATGGCATAAATATAAAATACATCAAAAACCACCTATGGCTAGTCTGTGGAGATTCAAGATTATTGGCCTATTACTTGGTCAGCAGGATAGTTTCACCAAATACCCTTGTTTCTTATGTGAATGAGATAAAAGAGCTTGGTTGGAACACTAGCATAGGGAACAGTGGTTATGTAGGACTAATTTTAATACCGGGTGAAAAAAAATACAAAAAGTGAACCTATAAAATTAGATTTAATGAAACAACCTGTGAAAACTCAAATAAAGACAGTGAGTGCTTTAAATACCTTTGTGCTACATTTCCTTCATTATCCTATAAAAATGAAAACTGGTATATTCATTGGCCCACAAATTCGAAAACTGGTGATGGACATCTGTTCGGAATACTATGAGTCAAGAAGTGAAAGATGCCTGAATGCTTTCAGAAATGTTATTTTTAATTTCCTTGGAAATAAAAATGACCCAAATTAATTTAACATAGTGAAAGTGATGCTATAAAATTTCAAACAGACTGGTTACAACATCAGTGTAAAATACATTTTCTTCATTCCAATCTAAAGTATTTCTTTTATAATTTAGGAGATTTTAAATCAATGTGCTTATAACTATTAATTATTATTATTATTATTATTATTAAGTAATCAATAATTAGTGACAAATAAATTCTAGCCAAGTTTTCACACAAAATTCTTATTGAAAGTAATTTTATTACGTTTCACAAAACTGTAATTTCATTTCCAGTTATTGATGAATATTTTGAAAACCTGACATGATGGGAGAAAATGGAGATCATTTTTTAATTCAGTACAAAAGAATTTGTTTAGAATCACCTATCAGATTTAAAAAAAAAAAAATAGGAAATGCAGAACAGTGTTGTTATTGTCTCTATCCAATTTTGTGACTTATTTATTGATTCATTCTCATAAATTGTTTTTTGTAGAATTAATCATTTCTGCAATATTCCTTGTTATTGGCTTTAATCTTAAGATACTTAAACTTTTCTGTAATGGGAAGTCCTCACTCATTTCATCTCTCTTGCTTTACTCCTGGCCATGCAAAAATTAACTACATTTCAATTGTGTCACATAGCAACCAGTTGCTAAAGGGTTTGACTATCTCTTTAGCCTATTATATTCCCTTATTTTTCTCCTATTTACAAGGAAGCAAGTAATAAGGCAATTTCTGCTAACGTTTATCTTGATTGGCATCATATACGTAAAAGAATAATCTTTTGTAAGAATAGTTTATTTGCAGAACAAGTAGAGAAAATCCTGTGAGTGCAACACCAAGTTTTTTTACAAAAGTCTCTATACTGTAGATAACTCAAAATTGATATGCTGGATGAATACCAAAATTCCTGTATATGTACAGCATCTTCCATGGATACAACATTAAAATTTTTAAGAGAAGTCCTCATCGTAAATTACCCTTTACATGAAAAATGTTTGTGATAACATGGCCAGTAAAATTTATACATTTTTTTTTATTTTTTAGAAATAGCTTGTGAAATCTTTAAAAATTGGTTTAGATTCAATGAATGAATTTTGTAATGAATTTTACCTAATTTGTATAATTAATAAACCACAAGAGCTGGATAAAAGCTTGCTGCTTGAAAAATATAAGGCTTACTAAAACACATAATTTAAATAAGAGATAAAATGTGTTTTTTTTCGGGGGGCATTAACCATTTCCAACACATTTGGTATTGGTTTGAATTTCAAATTCCTTACTTTTGTGAAGCTTAAGTAGCCATTCAATTGTTTCTTGTGATCCTTCAAACAGAACAATATCAAAGCCAGCACATGTTATCACTTTTTATAATTATCTTTAACCTACAAGAAATGCATAATGAAACCTTTGCAAATGTTTATCTCAATTAGTATGAAATAGTATAAGCTTTTGTAAGATAGTTTGTAGAATGCTAGTAGAGAAAGCCATTTAATTACACTTTTACTTTCTCAACACATACTATGTACATAGTGTATAGAGAAGGTATTGTATTACACTCAAAAATTTGTTACTGAGATTTCACCAGAGATACATGTTTTCAGGGTCCCTGAGCCCCAAAAACCATTTTTAGAGGTGTGTGTGTGGGGGGGAGGGAGGGCAGCTTAGCTCAAAAATGAAAAGTCTGTTAAATACCAAACATGATATTTAAGTTCAGTATCTCCCAAGGCTGCAACACAAAGATTTTCAAGAGAATCCCTTTACATGGAAAAAATTTCGAAAAGGTTGACTTTCTCAAAAATGGCTCTAATGATTTTGATTAAAATCTCTGATATTTAAAATATTTATGTGACAAATACAATGCATATTTTATCTTTATTGTGGATGATTTTTTTTTAAATTTTTTTTATAAATGGTAAACAGTAAAAGATAGGCAAAAACTTGCTGCACAAAACACGTAGAGCTCCTTTAAATACACAATTTATATCATACACATTTTTTCAAGATATTACTTATTTGGTTTCAACTTTAAAATACTTTTCTCAATCAGGTACTTGTCAACTCATGGCCATGCAAAGAAACGGACTTCAATCCCATAGCAATCATATTTTAAAACATGTGACTGTTGGTTTAGCCTAGTGTATTCCTTTATTTCCCACCTACTTATAAAGGAACTAAGTGTGTTTCTGCTAGTGTTTATCTCGATTAGCATGAAGTGGACAGAAGAATAAGCTTCAATAGTTTTCACAGATATATAGCGAAAGTCATGTGAATGAAAGACAATAGACTTTTTAATACGTATACTTTTCTTTAAAGTCATAGAAAAACAAGGCACAGAAATGCCCTTACTTGAGAATCATCCTACAATATGGTATAAAACACCCGTTATACATATGCTGACAATGCATATTGTTGGAGTGCACATATTGCCATCTCAACTTCAAGTTAGACAAACCTGCTTTGGCTAACAACTCATTGTTGTCCATTCTCAAAACTTTTGTGTGACCTTTGTACTAAACAAAATATTGATACTACCATACAAATAGAATAAATTAGTGTCATCACTCCTCTCTCTTGACATTGTAGTTGATGGGACCTCCAAAGTGATGCCGCTACAAGTGTCTAATGCCAACATGTGTCAGCAATGCTACATGCTCACGCTTTGTTGGCAGGATTATTTTGCTGTTACAGTTTTTATTTTGACTACTGGCTATGCATCTTGTATTATTCAGGGTGCGGTACAAATTAAACTGTATGGTTGTGTGTTATTTAGCCTGTAGAACTAAACTGTACACGAGTATTATTTAGTATATGATACAAACTAAACTGTGCATATGTGTATTATTTAGCATGTTGTGCAGACTAAACTGTACATCTGCATATTATTTAACCTGTATTACAATCAAACTGTAAATTTGCGTAGTGCATAATACAAACCAAATGTAGTACTCATGCCGTAGTAATTAAGGCCAAGAGAATGTTGTATTGTTTCATTCCCAGTTTCAGTTTGGGGTATGGCAGAAAAGATGAAGGTAAGACTTTTTTTTACGCCACCTAAGGAAAAAGACTTGTTTGCAAAATGGGCTAGAGCAATACCACAAAAACAAGCAGAATTTGTGATGTGCATTTTTCAGATCTCATTGTGAAATCCAACTATTTCATTGTAGCGGGAGAAAATGTTGAAATCCAAGTGAGATGGAAATTAAATCCAGGAGCAGTACCTGACATTTTCCCAAATATCGCTCAAATAAGCTGAAAATCCAGAAACCATCAGGATGCAGCAACATTAAGTTACTACAGGGAAGAAACAACTGTGAGGATAACTGCAGCTTGTAAAGGTCAGAGTCAGGGTCAGTTTTGTTCTACTCAAATTCACAAAAGTAATTTAAATGATGCCAAAAGCAGAATATTGTCTCACAAAAGACAACTAAAGAATACAAATAGAAATTTAATTTGACCTAAATACAGTCTATCCTTAGCTAAAGCTAAAATTAATTTGTTAGAAAAGCAGATTAACAACACTGAGCAAATTAACAACATATTTCTTAGTAAGAAGAAGAAAATGATTATAGATACCTTGCTGAAAAGTTGTAAAGTAAAATTTCCCAATGGTATGAGGTACAGCAATGTCTATTTTAGAGAGTTTATTACTTAAAATAAAGTCCCCAAAAGGTTATAGGCATTATCTGCATCAAATTTGTTACCTCTTCCTTCTGAAAATCATTTAAGAAAACTCTGCAAAGGACTTGAGAGCTGCTATGGAGTAAATCCACACATTATAGATGTATTTCTCAGCTCTAAAACAATGAAATGGATGAGAATAAAAGATTTGGCATTGTAATATTTGATGAAGTTAAGCTTAAGGAAGAAATTAGCTTTAATAGCGCCTAATTATGGTATTTGAGCATGCTTCATTTAGCAAATAACTAACGTAAAAAGGTAATTTTAACATGCTTTTTATCAGTTTTGTACACTGTATATCAGTTTCATACATTGTAACTGTTTTCCTTTCATAGTTACCTACTGTTTTAGTACTTATTGTTTTATTGTTTTTCTGCTTATTATATTTGTGAAGAATGTGTGTAACAAATTATGTGCCTTTCACAAATACTCAAACAATTAAAACATTATCATAATGGGAAGTAATGTGTTGGAGTACCTACCTAGTTATAATGCAGCGTTTTAGGATAGTATCTGCACTGGCGCTGTGCAGTGGAGTGCGCTTGAACTCCTTGAGTCTGATCACACTAGTTTATTCTATTCATCATGATACATTAACTTTGTTATCGGAACCGATTTCCATTACAAAATCCCAGGTAAAAATGTACAAACATTAAATGATGATTCCATGTAGATAGACAAAGGAAGAAATATAAAATTTTAATCCAAGGATATTATTTCAGCAGAAACAAATGGTGTTTGTACTTTTCACCATTTTTTCCATTCAAAGATTAGGTATAAGAAATGTCCCAGTACTGACATGGGTGGTCAAGGTGATAGCTTTGTGGTTCAAATCCTCCTCCACTTTGATTGACGTTTTCTTTCCAGTTTTCCTCAGCCCTCACAAGTGACTGCAAGGGTAACTTAGGGTTGAAATACTTCTTTCTCAAATTTCCTTTCAGAAGTCGAATTTCTGATGTTCCAGATCAAATACAATTTGTTTCAATACATACTACAAACACTATGAAAGATAAATATGCATATTTATCCATGAGGGATAAATGTGTTTTATATTACTAGTTAAACCACCTTTCACTTGATCCCTTAAGATCTCTACAACCATTCAGCCTGTAGTTTAGTAGTTTTCATCATTTTATAATATATTATTTGTATTAATTGGAGTTTACTTTAAATCTGAAAAATTATCAATATTTCTTAAATGATTTCTATACGTAATCCTTGATATGTCTTTAAAATGTATTTTAAGAAAACTAAATCTTAAAGATCTCTCTTTATCAACATTCAAGTATCTGAAAGAAATACAACCCATCTTGTCATTCCTCTAAGTGGATGGGTTGGGACCATGCCTGCTCAATACATAAGCTTACTGAGAGCAATTGTTAGAAGAGCAACAGGAAAATGTTGACATCAATCTAACCTTCCTCAGTGCAGTAGTGGGTCAGGTTCTATGACGTACATTTAAGCATAGTTCACCAACAACATCGCTAGGGAGGAAACATATTTTATTGCAGCACAAAATATGGTGTAAAGTATTTAATTTGATATACAAAATATGTCAAACCATAAAAAAAACTGATGTTTTATTCACATGACTTTCTCTACACCTCGGTAACAAATTATTGTTAAGAAGCTTATCCTTCTATCTACTTCATAATAAATATAATCATTAGCAGAAATTGTCCTTATTGCTTGGCCCCTTGTAAATAGAAGCGGAAAAAATCTAATATGCTCCATTCACTTGATGTACTCTAGCTGCTTGGAAACCAAACCTCTTATTCAAAACATTCTGTTATCTACATCATAAGTAGAGCTAGTCTTATTACTAGCATCCTTGTAAATAGAAGGGAAATAAGAAAATGCACAAGTTAAAGCAATAGTCTCGTCCTTTAAAATCAGTCGCTATGTGAAACAATTGAAATTCCAATCTCTTTGCTTGCCACGAGTAAACAAATGAGAAACAAGATGTCTTTCCGTTTGAGAAAAGTTTAAGTGCCTTAAAATTGAATTCAATAATCCGGAATATCTCGAAAATGATTAACTCTATAAAAAAAAAATAACAAATTGTGGGATTAATGAGATCTTGTGTAAAAAAGAAAATGCACACATGCGCGCACACACCTCTTTCTAAAAATGCTTTTTTGAGACTCAGGAACCCTGAAAACATGTATTTCTGGTGAAATACATCAAATTTTTGGGTGGAATACAATATCTTCTCTATACATAATACGTGTAAATAAAGTAATACATGTAAATTTATAAAAATCCTTGAAGACCTGGAAGTGCTGTTTTTTTTTTTTGCGATGCACGATGAAATTATTACTTGTATCATAAACAGTACCAATGCACACCACATCTTAGGCTATAATGAAATTTATAGTCCGATTTTTTCTTTCATAAAATGAACTATAAACAAAAAATATCACAATAAAGAAAAGCTTAGAACCCACAGCCATAGAATGGAATAAGATAAGTAATTTACACAGTGAATCTGAAAGTTCCATACTGAAAGTTCTTGCCTATTGTTAGAAGTCGCTTGAAATGCAATCATAATATAAATCCACATTATGTATCTTGATGATACCCAAAAAGTGAACCCTGATCATAATGGTAAGTTTTGATATAGAGGTAAAAAGCACTATTAACAGTAAAGATTTCACAGTTAACTGTATGATGTGACCATATTTACACTTCATCGCTTCTTTGGATCTTAGCCATACTAATTTAAGAAGTGTTTCAGCATGACTACCACATCATCATTGGCTAGCTGGTTAGTCATCTGACTCTCCTCTTCACCAATGTGTTGATATAGGTAAGATTGTGATCTTGCTGCCCTCTGGTGATAGTGGTGGGCATCTGCTTCTTTCAGGTGCGACCTCTGGAACTGCCATCTTGGAATTGCCAGATCGAGTTAAGCCTTCAGCTGACTTTTTGATTGGATGAATTGTAGGATGACAGAGGAGGGTATTAAAAATCTATGACTTTGATGTTATTGTTAATGTGAATTTACACCAAATATCTAACTGGTGATAGAGTAATAACTTTTGGTAATTTAGTCTCTTGTCCTATTTCATCATTAGCAGCCCAAAAGTAGCAACTGCTGACTTTTCTACTTGCTTCAATCTTATATTTTTTTTATGCTTTTCTAGACGAGGTCTTAGATTTCTTTTGGTTTTTCCTATGCAGATAATTACTGCATTTCATTGGGTAATTCCAGATTTATTTAATGCATCTATAGTTTTTATCAAAGCTTTGTTACTAAACTTTTACTAAACTTTTCAAAAGTAAAACTATTTTGAGATGCTACTATTATAACTACTGATTAATTCTTTTTATTGTTATTATCAATTTTTTTAACTTTGGGAAAAATATTGGATATGTAAACTTCTTTTATGTTGCATTGCTT
Organism: Hymenopus coronatus; assembly: GCA_030762935.1. NCBI lineage: Eukaryota > Metazoa > Arthropoda > Insecta > Mantodea > Hymenopodidae > Hymenopus > Hymenopus coronatus. The sequence goes on along the minus strand of CM060881.1, from coordinate 78,519,848 downwards.
TTAGTAGTTGAATCTAATAATGCAGTAGCTGTTTTAACTCTTTCTATTTTAATGTTTTTTGAGTATAGTGTAAACTGATTGACTGTCAAATCCATTGCTAGTGACCACATTAATAATATGATTTAATTCCTTTTTGTTAAAGGTATATTAATCAGAGCTACATGCTGCAACTAAGTTCTTGGGCTAGCTCCCCCCCCCCCAAACTGAGCAACTTATTTATACATTTTTGTTCTGAGGTTTCATGAAAGTTATTCTTAAAAATGCAAATAATTAGAATGAAATTTAATACAGCTAATAATAATAATATTATGTTTTAACGAGATCTGCACATTTTTGTGTAGCAACTTTTTGTGTCTTTCTTATGATTTAAATATAAGTTATGCAAAGGTCATCAAGAACAAAGAGGGTTTCAGAGACCTCGGAAAATTCAAATTATACATCTTATTTGTGATGAAAATATCTTAAGCATATGATATTTTAATCACAATCATCATAGCCACTTTCAAGAATATTAAAATTTTTAAAAAATTTACCATGTAAAAGGTAGTTTGGGGTAAGGGATTTTCTTTAAAATCTTCATTTCCATTGTTGAAAGTTTTTGAACTTAAATACCAACTTTGGAATTTATGGAACTTTCACATGTTTAATTATGCTGTTTCCTGACACAGACATTTTTCTGATTTTTTTTATTCAGGAGACCTCAAAACATTATTTTCAATGAAATTTCAGCATCAAAATTTTGGGTGGAACTATCTCTACCTATGATGTAACATTAGAGAGAAAGTAATAACCATCTCTGTATATTTTTGAAACGTGTAATTTACGCTTTTGTGTCCATTAGGCATATTAAGAATTTCTAACTTCAGTAATAAAAATCACTAGCCTGGGTATAGTGACTATCATCAGTTTGCTTTGGTTATCCTCAGAGTCTCATCGGCAAGGCTTTGCATGGCGGCTAGGAAGACCTGAGAGGTTTGTGGTAGTGGCTTCCCCCTTCTCATCTTGTCCTGATAATATGTCCATTATACCACATCATAAGTCATACTACTCCTGCTTGGGAACATGGGCTACAATAAATTGCAGACAGAATAAAGTTTATCGCAAGGAGCCCATTTTATGCCATAACAATAGGCTAGAATAAAACATTCAAGACATTAGGAATAAATCCTATTATTTATAAATTTAATAGCAGCTAGCCCACAGAATATCTATGTTAAACTTTCGAAAACTACATGTTGATGCGTTTTTGGGTTACATTATTCTTCTTTATATAGTTATCCAAATGGATAAAATAATAACCCCAAGAAAGGAAAGCTTTAGAAAAAAAAATATACTAAGGAAAATCACCAAAAACAAGCCCTTTTATAGTTAAAAGGATTATCATAAGTCTTTTTCCACCTTGTGTTTTTGTTATCTTAATTTTTTTCAATAAGTGCACCTACACATTTTTTTGTATCAATCATAATTTAAGGTGAAGCCAGAGATGAGAGTTTGTCACCCTTCATGGTGTAGTACCATGTACCCAAGGTCGAGGTTCAAACTCAGAAGAGGATAATGAATTTTTTCGAGCATGAAATCCTTAGCATGGCTTCCTTCAGAAGGGAAGTAAAGCCATTGGTCCCATGTCATAGATTTACGGCACCTAAAAGAGCTTCAAACTTGAAAAAGAGACCTCTAAGCAAAATTAAGCAGTATTTCATGCCTAATGAATAGGATGCTGAGAATCACAGCAGTTACAGAGTGTCCATAAATAAAACTACATTTTTGTTGAAAGTTTACACATTTTAACAGAGACCAAATGACTGTCCTAAAACTGTGATACATCCCAGTTAACATTATACATCCTTTCCATTTCTGTTTATTAAATACTTAAATAAAATAATCTTAATTGCTTTTATTTACTTTCAATGAATGGTTAGATAAGCATGTTAACTATTTTTACTTTCTCTTTTATGTATGGCAAGCAGGCAAATTTGTATTCCAACCAAAAATTTGGTTTCAAGATTTCTTCAAAAATATGTTTTGAGGTCCTCTGAATCCAAAGGAAGCATTTTTATAAATAGGCCTGTGTTTATATGTGTCTGTAGAGATAACTCAAGAACAAAAAATTGGTTAAATATCAAACTTTATATTCAAGTTCTATATCTTTCAAGGGTGCTACACAAAGAATTTTCAAGAAATCCTACCCCATTCCAACTACCCTTTATATGGAATAATTTCTGCATCAATACATAACTGTGGATGAAAATATGGGTACACTACTACTCCAGAGACAAAAGTACAGTCAAAACAGTGGGTATTTAAAAGCTCCGAAGAAGGCAAAGGTGGTGAAATTTGCAGACAAGGTGATGGCCTCAGTATTTTGGGATGTACATTGATTACTTGCAGAAAGGAAGATCAATAAATGGAGAGCATCATTCATCATTATTGCAATAGTTAAAAAAAAAAAATAAATCATCTGGCAAAGAGAATGATTCTCTTCCATGCAAGGGCACACACCTGCGGTTTTGATGACAAAAATTGTAGAATTAAATTCAAATTACTATAGCATCCACCATATTCGGCCCCCAGTGGCTGGCTTTATTTCTTCTAACTTGAAAAAGTGGCTTGGTGGAGAACGATTTACATCTAACAGATTCCTATTTTGAGGACCTCCCAAAATCCTACTTTTTGGAAAGCATAAAACAGTTCTTTTTTCTGATAGTGTTTTATGCCTATTTTTAATACAAATGGCACCACAGGCGATGACACTGATGATACATGTAATGAAAATGGAGCACTGGTGGAATGCGATGGTAGGGGAACCTACAGAACCTGGAGAAAAACTACCCACGCTCCACTTTGTCCACCACAAATCTGATATGCAGTCGCTTGGGATCAAACCCAGGCCATCTAGGTGAGAGGCAAGTGGTCTTACCACTCACTTAAGAGTTGGAAAAACACTGAGAAAAGTGTGTCAAGCTAAAAGGAGATTATCTTGAAAAATAAAAAAAAAACTATCAAAAATAATTTGTTTTTCTTTCTTTATCTAATGACTTACTGAATGCACCTTGTAGGCTCTAATGATACAAGGCTAAGAAGATAAATTTGCAGATTATAAAAGATTAAGTGGATGTAGCTATAATGTGTCAGTTGAAAAAAATTATAGAATCTGAATCTGTTGAACTTACTTCAGCTAAAGTCAGCAAATCATCCATTTTGCTAACATTCATTCTATTTCTCTCTCTGTCTTGCTTTGGATCAATCCATGGTCCTGGGTTCTTCACTATCTGATTATATATTGTTGACTCCTTGACAGGCAGCTAACCCAGGTACCCACAATGTCCTCCATATGGAGAGGGTAACCATCCTTCAAAGGGAAGATGTTCAACAGGGGACCTTTTGAGAATATTCAGCACAAATGGCTGTTTTCTAAATAATAAACCAAAATAATGTCTCTCTCTACCTCTAAAGGTGATAAGGTCAAAAAATGTTGGTGGGTGGTAATATGGAGTATTTTCAATACTGATAAGAAACAGGCAGAAAACTGACGTGTTCAAGTTAAAAGAATTGAATACCAGCAAAGCTGTAACAATGTGCATTGGTTCCTTTTAAGTAATAATTTTTGGAAAATAATTTAATCAAAATCCTCAAAGCCCTGGGAAATGCCTGGTATAAATATAAAGGCTGATTCACAATACCCCAGTAATGAGAGTGCATATCGATAGTGGAATGTTGATTTTTCAGATTCTATATTAAATGCAGATCCATTTCTAGTGAATGGGTCAACAACCTCTGAACTGGCTGCGCTGTGTTTTTCCACTTCGCATGTGGAAACATGATTCTGCACTGGTGCTATAAACAAGATCACACATCTGACGCAGTTCACTCTGTTCTGGAAGTGCAGTATTAAGTTGACAATGATATGGTGTAGTTCAGTTATTACAAGTGGTTTATTATTTTGCACTATACCCAGTCACAAAATGTATTATGGTTCAGCATGTTTTCTACTGCACACCATGTATTTATATTTGTATGGGTTAACTCAAGTCAACTCACCAAGTGAAAGTACAATTTGCAGAAATATTTCCAGGTATAAAAGTTCCAGGCCATGCAATAATCCATGAATTTTACAATAAATTTCAAACCACATGAAGTATGGAGGCTAAGAAATCTAAAAGACTGCATAGGGTTTTTACCGAAGAAACATTAGTCATCGTCAGGTAGACATTTCTTACGGCTCTGTGAGAAGAAATACTGAATTACTGAAGTTCCATAATCTTATTAATGACAAACTTACAGATCGGCATGTAATAGTCAATATTTAGGAATTCTTTGAACAATACTACTAGCAGTAGTTCTAGTTTTTATTGCTTTACCTTCTATTCTAATTATTTAATTGACAAAAGTTCTAGGCCCACATTAACACTAAAAACTATTGGATGACAGGTAGATAGTCAGACTGAAAACTTCAATTCCATAGCCGGATTTGAACCATGAATCTCCAGGTCTCTAGCCAGTTGCTCTGCCACTGAATTACCATGGCAACATGCCGGCTTAGCATTGCACTTCTCAACTGACTTGCATGTGCATGTTGCAATGGTAGCTCAGTGGCAGAGCAACCGGCTAGAGACTGGAAGATCCATGGTTCAAATCCTGGCTATGGCATTGAATTTTTCAGTCTGATTTTACTGATGCAACTCCTGTCCTAGACACGGCTTGTGTGAAAATAACAATTAAATCAGCACTATTGGATAATATTGAAGTTACGAATATCTAGAGTTTTCAGATGTTAATTTGATTCCTATATAATTCCACAAAATGAACTACATCCTTACAATATGTGTTTACTTGAAGTAGATAACTGGACAACTTTAACAATAAAAGTATCAACACAAATAATAATTACATCAGAGGATGTAATTCATTTATGAGCAATTCCTAGTATTGGAGTATTTTTACAATGTTTACAAATTTGTGGTGCCAATTACAGATTCATAGCTATGGCACATGTTTTGAGAGTGGACTCTCAATGGTGTATGCAATGGCAAAATAGACCCACATTTAATCTATTTCATGGACAAGGCTCAGTTCCACCTTCATGGATGTGTGTATACACAAAATAATCATTATTGGAGCTCTGAGAAACCTAATATTGCTCATGAAGTATCCCTTCATGATAAAAACATTAGTGTTTGGTGCTCCATTAGCAGAAAACGTTACAGGGCCAATTTTTTCAAGTCAACAATTGATGCCCATACATGCATGAATATAATTTTACCCTCACCTCTTTTTTTAAAAGAATTACCAGATAAGGAGCATGACTCTGCTGTTGCAGAGGTTACTCTTTCAATGAGAACAATTGTTAATATGCTTCAGGATAGAATTATTAGTAGAGATTTGTGGCCCCCTCTTACCCCGACCCAAACCTCTGCTATTTCTATCTCATAAATTGTACAAGACAAATCCACACACCCTGGAAGAATTAAAATAAAATATCCATCAGCATTTCTCAAGATGAACTACGGTGAGTGATGAACAGTTTGCTAAAGAGGTGCCAAAAATGTATGGATGATGGCGACTAGTTTTTAGCATGTTCTTTCATAAAGTTGGTAAGTAAAGCCTTTAAAAGTAATTTATGATATATGGTTTCATTTGCCCTTTCTATAATAGTGGCAGGGTGAGTGTCCAAGTGCGGACAGACTAAACACTGCACAGCCAGTTTGTATCTTTATGACAGCCAGTTTGTATCTTTATGACTCACTCATTATTTCAGATTCACTTAACCATACCAAGCTCCATTCCTTTATTTATAATTGTTTGTTATTCTTTATCCTGATATATGGTGGACTTTGAGACAGTGATGTGTTTTAACAATTAAAATTTAGTTGAGTCGATTTTGTAACACTACATCACTTACTTTTTAATTTCGGAAAACATGTTTCAGAAGCCATGTGCTTCCATTGTCAATTCCTTTGGTCGACCAAAGGAATTGACAATGGAAGCACATGGCTTCTGAAACATGTTTTCCGAAATTAAAAAGTAAGTGATGTAGTGTTACAAAATCGACTCAACTAAATTTTAATTGTTATTCTTTGTTAATTTTTACCAGGTTTTACAGGGTTTTTTTTTTTTATTGATTTTTTGTTTTGTTTAAATCAATAACAATTTTGAGTTGCATAAAAACTACAGGTGGTGCATTTATTAGAACCAATGCTCTATTAATTTGAGGGAGCAAGAATCTGTAGTCAGGCGTACTTTTGCTAAAAACATATTCACTTTCATTTTCCCAGCTTGCAACTGGAGAGCAGCTCTATTATGTGTCCTGGTTGTATAATTTCTATAGTGAAGTCTAAGACTCACAATATGAATCTAAGAAATGAGAATTAAAACTTAACCAAGTCTTCTTTCTGGTTCCAAGGACAACCTCCCGTTAATTATGAACACTTACATTAAACAATACATGCATTTTAACTTTACCATTCTTAATTTTTTTGTATCAGTCTTAATAACAAAAATAAATAAAACTACCTTTTACTATATTTTTACAAGATACATTCCCAGAAATATTTTATGTACTTGATCATTTAGTTTCCTAAAATTAAAAAGTTAAACTATCTTGACACTGATGTGAGCAGTTCCTTCGCTATAGAAATATCTCAACAATATTGATACATAAAACAGTTTTCTTGAAAACTCAAGGAAATTGGAAGAGATATTTAGAGACAAACTTTACAGTCCAACAGGCAGATACTGTTTTCAATTCCTCAATGTAGGTAGGAATTTTCATTTATTAGGATTATATGGCAATGAAATTAAATGCTGTAATGTAAAAAGGATTGCATCAATTGATAACTTCTAGTTAAGACTTCTTTGAAGTCAAAGCTACTGATATTTCAGTAAAATTTAAGGATAAAATTCAAAAAGATAATTTTGTTTCCTTTATTAAGCTCACTTACCATTGATATTTATTACATTGATTTTCCCTAAATTTTATATGCTTTAACATCTGATTCTGCACATAAAATTAAGTGCTTGATGTATAAAGCAGAAAAGCAAAATGCTGCAATACTCTGTGTTAAATATTAAAAACAGAAGCATTATTAACAGTAAAATATTCGTTATCTTTGAATTATGCTGAGTGAATCACACTTATTTACATCACCTTCACTTAATATAGTTGAAAAATGTTTCAATGTTCCAGCTACAGATGCATAACAAATTCAAAAAACTATTCCAAGATTATAATATAGAGCTGGCACCTTAAAACAACTACAACCTCAGGAACCTATTTAACCATCCATTAAAAGACACCATACCAAACAAAATCAAAATCTGGTATTTACCAAATAAACTGTGAAGATTGCCCCAAAATTTACATTGGACAGACTAAGAGAAAGCTTAAAACAAGATTGAAAGAATGACAAACAGATAAATCTGCAGTATCACATAATTTCTGCACATCGCAACACATCAAACCGGAATCAAACTTTTTTAAAACAAGTAAAAACCACAATAGAACTAGCAATTTGTAAAACGATATACATTAGGAAGAATGCACACATAGTAATGAAGTTTTAAATACCACTGGCAGACGACATGTTAAGATTACCCCAAGGAAACCAGATGACAGCACAAATGAAATTATGATAAGAACCTCCCTTCTGAAGCAAGTCAAACACCCGCTGATGAAGATGAACATCTTTGAAATGCATCCAGAGAAAAAAAACTAAGTGAAACTATAGTGTCCATATTTGACTCAAATTAGTTATGTAATAATTGACTAGCTATTGGATTATGGACAGCAATAAGTAGTAAAATGGGATCTTACTTAGAAGAAGTGATAAGTGACGTGTAGTGAAAAAGAGTATTTAAAAAGAAACTGATAAGAGGTAAAAAAAGTGGCTTGAATAAATTTCATGAGTTAATGCAAAATAATCTGAATGTGCTGAAAATAACTCCAGAATAATATACCCATTTATCAGTTACTAGCATTCTAAGAAATGTCAGTGTAAAAACTAGCCTTAAGAGGAAAAATCCTAAACAGTATTGAGAAAGGTTGATTTTAAAGCATACAACTCGCTAAAAAGAAAATGCTTAAGAAATGTTCGCAATTTACCTACTTTGAGAGGCAATTTCCATAATTTCTTGAGAAAAATGAAAGCCTCATTTATGAAAAGAAACATGAAAATTGTAATTGACATACATTAGCTATTCAGACTGAGTAGTATCGAAGGCTCTTTTAAACTGAAGTAGGCAATATACATCAGCTGTAGAGAACAGCTATACATTAATGTGCAGTAGGACCACCTTGCTGATAATGTTGTTGACATATGATAAACATATGAAGGTGATGGTTTAGGATCATGTTACTGGAAATATGTTGCATTCAATTTCTGAGTTCAACCAGCGAGTAATTGAAGTATTTGCTTGAGCAAAGGATTGAACAATGGACTTCATCTGCAAATAGAAAGGTTAGTGTTCTTTATCATTGCATTCCCACTGAAAGTTTTTACTATCCGTTAATTTTAGCTTCATCTTCTGCCTTTCAAGTATTAAGCCTTTTTTGACCCCAATTCCATCTTTTAACTGGCCTTTCTATTTCTCTCTTTCCTATAGGTGTATATCGTAAGGCCATCTTTGGAATCCTTATTTCTTCTGTTCTTTCCAGATGATCTTTCCATTTTGTTTGTTCCAGTTTATCCTTTACAGCAAAAATATTCAATTATTGTCTAATTACTTCATAAGGAATCCCATCCAGTTTAGTACAACCTTTAACTGATCGTAAAAAATTCATTTCTGCAGCCTGTACAATCCTTTATCTCATCATCCAGGATTTGCTGCCATGCAGTAAAACAGGTATAGCCATCACCTTATAAAATTTCATTTTTGTACCTCATGTATTTTTTAATTTTCTGCTTATAGCACCACATATACTCTGATATTTCTGTAATTTAATGCCTATTAATTAGTAAATCTTTAAATTAAGCCCCTCTAGTTAATTTAGCCATGAATTTGCCTAATTCTTCATATTAACATTTCACTTATACATTTCCATTACATTTTACTGTATTCCAAAGAAGTTAACTATAATGTCAATGCATACAAATCCATATCATTGCTGGGAAAGACCCAGACATAGAGACAATTCATTCAACACCTGCCTTACCTGGACAGACATCACTATGTTATTCCACTTAACCCATTATAAAACAATCCAAAATCAGTTCCAGTTTAGTTTATGTAACACGTGTTTGAGCACAGTTTTTGATGTCATATTCATCTTTTGCATCCAGTTCTCTCTCTGTCACATACATATAAACAAAACCTAACGTCAGGCTAAACCTCAAAACATGACCCTGCAGGTTCACTGTAGTTTGGCACAGCCCAATGGCCTATGTTCACCTCCTACTTATTTTAAACCAAATAAGTCAGTCATAATACTATAAACACAAATGAAATAATGCTAAATTAAGACTTCATGGAAACCTAAGATAACCTCAACTATATCATCACTAATTTTAGTATTCTAGTTCTCTCAGTCAGTCATACTGAATGGAGAACATGCACAAACAATAGAGGGCCTTAGATCACATTTAAAAAAGTGTCTGCAATGCCAGTATTGAAGTACACAGCATTTAACCAAACTCCTGGGGCTATGTCCAGTTCCCCAGCAACCTTCAGCATTTAACAATTAATATGGGGTGCCGTAACTCTTTACTTGCCAGAACCACCAATACTTGTAAATAAGCTAGAAATACAATAGAAAATGCTTGTAGCATCTAGAAATGGTAACTACTGGTTTAATTTGTACTCTAAAAGTACTAGCACTTTATTGTGATGTGGGTAGAATACAGCAGAACAGCAATAATATGATCGCTTGCATATGCATTAACTTGTCTACATTATATGAAATTAATGCTCTATGGAAAACAGAAAGTTTTATAGCTCAACTTTGCAATACTGATGCAAGATGTATTTTTTTTTTTTCAAAATGCAGCCTGACATTTTGAAGCCTATTTAGAGATACTTTTAATGCAATTTGATGCTGGAGAATATTTTCATTAGATAACTTACAGTTCATTAATATATAGCCATATTGAAGAATGCAGTGCAGCCAAATTCTTGTATTTGCTTCACTTAAAACAATGCAGTCAAAAATATTTTTTTTATTTGTATATTTTAGGAGATTCCCTGAGCCCTAGGCTCATTCTGGGAACAATAAAGGCAGGTATGTTAAAATACAAATAGCACAAATTAATGTAAAGAGTTTAATTAATTACACATTGTAATTAACATTTAAGCTGTTAGATGTCAATATAACTGAACAAAACATGGAGATAAATTATAAACACCAACAAGTAAGAACAGAAACTAATTATTCATGCTTATAAAGATATAAAATATAAGAATTAAGAATGTACAAATTAATCATTGTACATTACAACTTAGGTTTCAGCTTAAACTTTTTTTCTATAACAATTACAGATAAATATTACATTTAGGTCAGTAGAGACTGGTATTTTATATACTTTATAATATTTTATTGTTATCCAAAGACAGTTTTTCATCTGCTTTTTAAGTTTTCTTATTTTATCAATTCTTTTCAGTAATCTGAAGTAAATCACAGGCTTGTATTGCTTTGTATGCAATGTTGGAGGTAGCATATTTTGTAAATTTCACTCTTCAAATGTGGCATTGGAGACTTTTGTCCTCTCACATGGTGAGTATTTGACATTTAGATTGAAAGTTATTACATATATTTAATAAGCCCATCTGGTTTATCATTGCTATAGTTAAAATTAGTGTTAGCTAAATAGAGTTTTAATTTTTGATTGAGTATGAAATGATATTTTTTACTAAGACTTCCTTTTTTCAAAGTTATTACAATTACAATTTATTTTTGCTAAAAGAAGCAGTGCAGCAGTCCATATAAAATGAAATGTGATTGATTAATGACGCAGAAATATTCAAAGTTCTTGTCGAGAATTTCTTGTTGCCAAGTTTGGTTATAGCATAACAGCTGCAAATATTCTATATAGTCTATGTTCCTTGCTATACATCTTCAACTGAAATGCAATTACTATTTTTATTTCTAAAATATTCTCTAAATCTACATAAACTTTGTCTATTTAAATTATTTTTCATCCCTAAATTACACTGGTTAGCTTTGAATACCAAACACTAATTTATTGTCAGTGTTAAAGTTCCTCTCAACGTCAATTTGGGTGGCTTAGTTGGTTAGGTGCTTGCCTAATTCAAGGTTGCAGGTTAAAACCAGACTAGTGTTTTTTAAGTGTGCTTAAAAATTATAGCCCCATTTTCAGTAGATTTACTGACATGTAAAAAGACTCCTGCAGGACTAAATGCAAGCACACCAGTGGCACTTATATGATCCTGCAACTGACAACATAATTAGCAAACAATATATATATATATAGTTAACTTAAACCACTCCTTGCCTAAACCAATCTACGACAAGGTATACCTGCCTTATGCCCTGCATAAGTTCTTAGGAAAAGTTATTGCTGTCATTATGACACAAATACAACAGAACATCTGAAGGTTCACGTCACAACCCACATGTTATTGCAATTAAAATACAGCATCTGTTTGGATCCATATTGTTCAAGACCCATTATAAAGGAAATTCAGAATGGGTTTTAGAACTCTATTTTCTGTGCATGTAAGACATTCACTATTCACAGGCTCCAGGAGCCTAAGTGAAAGCCTTGTGTGAGGCTACTCAGGTCCCATCATCATTACATCTCATTCGTTTCCACATCTATCATCACAAGGATTTACCATTGTCCTATCTTACATTAATCAATTTGAAGAATGTGGCCTTGTTAATGAAGACCATGCACACTTTATTACAGCATAAAAAGTCAGTCAGATACTAATACCTGCAAGCTCACATATTCATCTATCAAACACACCAGTAATGTCATGTCATGTAACTGCTAATATGCAATAGAGTTTATCCAAGTAAATAGCCCTTTCCTGATGAAATTAAATTCATTTGCACACAAGCAAGCAGAGTCAGGACTTTTCAAAACTGACAATTGTAATTAGTTACCTACAAAAATTCTTGCGCACATGTCTGGAATTTTATCAGATGTTGCGTATCTAATTATAAATATTGTGCGTAGACTGCAATACAATATTCAGTAGGACCAGCCAGCATCTGCCAATGCATAAATTCTTCTGGCTTACAAAAATGTCTTGCATTATTTGTTTGAAAGTTTTACAGTTTCGCATTTACTGTATAGGAAATCTTAAAAGATTTTTGCATAGCTTTTTTACTTTTTCTTTGCATATTTTGAGAGGCATGGCTGCAGACTGCTTAGACTTCTCAATTTTTACTTTCTTGACACCATACATATGAGGATGGTTCGATAACCTGGTAAATTTCCACAAAAAAATGGAACATTTTCATTGCAGCTTCGTAATTGGTAAACTTGATTATTTCAAAGGGTCATATAAAAATTTCAACAATTTACAATGTACAGTTCATTGTTGACAGTCGTCTGAATTGGTAATGTGTCAACTTCAACTGAAAAGGGAGAAAACCAAGTTTTGTGCTGTTGTAAAACATTTTCATTTAAAGAGTTGGACTGCCACACAAATCAAAACAGAATTGGATGAAGTTCACATGGACTCTACACCATCATTGAAGATAATTTATTTGTCTATTAATAGATTTAAATGCAGTTGGACAAGCACCAAGACAAAGCGCACTCCAGACATCTAACTAACGTCACCACACAGGAAACCACTAACAAAATCCATCATATGGTATTGCCACACCACCAGACAAAAACTTCAGATTTTTGAGACTGTAGACATCTCAACTGAGCAAATGCATAATATTCTGCATGGAGGCTTGGCTATGAAAAATATATGTGCGAGGTGGATGCTATGATTGCTTTGTTTAGCAAAAACGTACCTAGAACAACATTTCCACACAATGTTTGGCAATGTCTAATTACAATCTGTAGGACTTTTTGTGCCAATGTGACTTGATGAAACCTTCATCCATGATTACACACCTGAGACAAAACAATGTACAAAGGCTGGTGAAAGTGCACCATATAAGGCAAATACCAGGTAAGGTGATGGCCACTGTGTTTTGGGATTCCAAAAGAATAATCTTCATAGATTATTTGGAAAAAAGCAGAACCATAACTTCACCGTATCAGGTCTTTTTCAGATTGTTTGAGACTTGCATTGGCTGAAAAAAGACCTAGTCGAGCATTCAAAAAATGCTCTTTCTCCAGGATGAAGGATCACTGGATCAAGTATATATCCCTCAAAGGAGACTAGAATATGTGGAAAAGTATGAAGAGTTGCTTATTCACCAAACTACCCTCATAGTAGGTAGAGAAGGTACTTCATTACAACAAAAAATGTTATACTGAGACTTCATCATATATACAGGTTTCGAAGATCCCTGAATAATAAAAATAAATAAATAAAAAACAACAAAAAAACATACAAGCTTTCAGGAAAAGGACCATATGTTTGTATGTGAACAGCACAACCCCAAAACTAAATACCAAACTTGATATTAAGTTCGGCATCTTCCAAGTTTACGAGAAAGATTTTTGAGATAATCACCCCATCCTTAACTACTCTTTACTTGGAACTTTTTTGAAAATTTCTAAATGTTTCTAGAGATTTTGATTAAGGTAAGATACTTTAAGGTATTTTCATTACAAAATATTTCTGGATTTTGTGGGAATAGCCTCTGAAGTTCTATTTATTCTGGCTAACATTTGCAAAAACTGTAATAAGTAGACAAAATCTTACTACACAAAAAATGTAACCTTTTTAAAGCACAAAATTTATATCAGTTACACTTTTTTTTTCAAATGGTAAATCATTCATTTGTCTTTTATTACTCCTGGCCATGCAAAGAACCAAATTTCAAAGTCATCATAGAGCAACCGCCTCAAAATATTTAAATATTGCTTTAGTGTAGTTTATTCCCTTATTTCCATTTTAAGTACTGTATTAATACAAGACAATTTTTTTTCCCTTCCAAAATATTAATGTTTAAAACTGGGGGGTAATCTTGAATATGCAAATACCATATGGGGAAAAAGTAAGTTTCAAACTTCTCAGGTACGGCAGTGGCAAAATCTGGGGGAAAAGATATAGATTGCCATCAAGATCGCAACATATGTGGCATATTTTTAGTTTCATTTTGCGCCAAAAATGTCAAGCAGCCTATGAGCATTCTCATTGGAAAAAAAATTACTCTCCTAGACTAAAATAGAATTATAGGACTTCCTTTCACATTGGTGGTTGCAGGTAATGTGTTGTAGTCAAAGCTCAAGCAGAAAGCGAGAGGTTAGCTGCACATTTTCCCTCCTCATGTCGCACACATACCACAATGTGATTTATGTGCTAGGTAAATCGTTTTATATATATTATATTAATTATGTTGTCTTAACTGAAAATAGCATCCATAAATTTGCTGCTACAACTAAGAAAGCCATCACCACTCCCATCACGATTTATCGTTGCATATCGGTCTTCCCTCTACTGCTCGCAATGTGAATTTCTGCGCAAATTCAAATTAGGTAAAAACATTTCCAATGTGTTATATTAAGTAAGTTGTCTAAAAACAATATATCCACCATCGTTGTTACAGTTACGCTACAGCCATCATCGCACCCACACCGTACATTTCCATACTCCCCTCTTGGCTATCACTCAAAATGTGAATTTCCGCACAAAAATAAATAAATAAGGGACTTAAACAGTGTAAGTGTCCATTAGTTTGCTCAAAATATATGGCAAAACTTTAAATTTAATTTAGAAATTCTTCTTTTTATATACCTATGTCTTTTAAACATGTCTTATGTAAATGATATGCTGAATTCTAAAATTAAGTTCTGAAAAATGGGGGTCGTCTTGCATTCAAGGTCACCTTGTATTCAGATAAATATGGTAATAAGACCATTTCTGTTAATGCTTATCTTAATTAGCATGAAGCAGAAGAGCTTTAGTAAGAATAATTTGATGTAGAATAGATAAAGTTATGTGAACAGAACACACAAGAATTTACCCTATTTAACCTATTCCAAGCTTTTAATACACTGGCAGCATCTACATTTCCTTGCTTCTGACCAGGAAACAGTTGCTTCGCCAGCAATCACTGCTATATCTCCCCATCCAAATTTTCATAAATTTTGCTATTTAAGAAAGTGTCTTTACATGGAGGGCATGATGGGTTATTATACCAAGTCCAGACAACCACATCATGGCTCATCGTTGCTCTGCAGTGGATAATAAGGTTAGTTTTACTTCTTAATTGTGTCACATTAGATGATGGAGCTGTCTTATATCCTTACATGTTCAAGCAATCATGAACCTGCAATGGGTATAATAACATGAACGATAGATTACATATTTCAAATGAAGTATACTGCAACTGCACTGAAGGAACTATCTGTTCCTGATTTATCCGTGCAGGTCATGCAGTGCACAGTTGCTCTCTCTCTGCTTTACCTACTTAGAGCAACCATTTGGTGACGTCTATCCTATGAAATCTTCACCCCCACTGGTCTGCAAATGGAAAATTAATTTAAGCAATAAATAAAATAGTATAATTAGACATTCAAACGGTGTGATAAAACAATTTTTGCACCTCTGTGCCTAACAGCAAAGTGTACCGTCAGTCATTCTTCAATTTATAAACAAAATAAGGTGCATATTTTTCTACTTTGACAATAAGTTGTCCAAGGATTAAGTGTAAATTCCTTTAGACTCTGTAACTCTGCAAAACAGCTATATTAATCTACTAAGCAGAGTGCCAACATCAGAATACTGTATCCACTGGGTGCCAGCTGCTACCAATGTTATGTTTAACAACATCGCTAGATATGAATCTACGTCATGGTATCTATAGTGGTAAATGAAAGTGATAGGTGAGGATTGTGGCAAAGCACAGAAAATAATTTAAAATTACATATGCACCATATCACATGCATTTCTCAAAACTCGCTATCATTTTCTTTTATGTGGCTTTTGGATATTATTCCTACAAAAGATTATATTATTACTATATCTTGGTTCCACCAATTAAACTACCATTAAAGTTATTTAGGTATTAATTTTTTCACTTTTACTCACCGTAAGATTAAATATATATTGTTTATTTTTGGACTTTAAGTTTCAACAAAGTACACGATTTACATTAAAATATACCAAAAATATTTATTTACTTAAGCTTTTTACAGCAATTTCTATTCTTTCACTAGCTATCAGACAGGTGGCGGCTAAATCGTTCATAGTTGACTTTCATGTTGCAAAATTCAGAACTACCAATATTTGAAAACTGCTTATCACTAGCCATTAAAAGGTGAAACCATCATTGGCTGTTTGTTATTAGATTACTAGAGTAGCTTTATAATTGATTTTAAGGTATGAGCTGCCAATGATTTGCAACATTGATACAAAAAATATGATATGCCATCCTGCCGATTCTAAAAGCGATTCTGTGTTTTTAGAGCTCTGAGCCCATTATTGTTGTATAAATATGTGATTTTTGTGTAATTTGTTTTTAGTAGTTATCAGTGGTTTCACCAAAGCATACGAGCGAAGCGAGCAAGCGCTGTAATAGGTTTAGGTTAGTGTGTAAAGAAACCGATTTTCCTGTACTTTGGTTTCAGCAAAGCATGCGAGCGAAGCAAGCATGTGCTGTGTTAGGTTTAGGTTAGTGTGTGTGTAAATATACCAATTTTCATGTACTTTGGTTTAATAATTGTCGCTGGTGTCACCAAAGCATGCGAGCATGCGCTGTCTTAGGTTTAGGTCAGTTAACTACATAGTTTTCATCTACTTTGGTTTTAATAATTTCAATTGTTTCCACCAAAGCATGCGAGCGAAGCAAGCATTGGGTGTTTTAGGTTTAGGTTAGTGTGTATCAATAAACTGACTTTCCTGTACTTTCGATTTTAATAATTTGTACCAGTTTCATAATCTGTATTATGTTCCAGCTAAAGCTTTAGCACTCCATTGTTAATGTGTGAGTGTTGGTGACTTTTGCTTCACTTGTTTTTTCTTTCTTGTTTGGTGACTTTATCTATGTTAGTAGCATAAACATTTCATTGTTTCTAGATGATAAATACTTACTTCCCGCCTAGCAACAGCTGTTAAATCTTCCCACAACATGAAAATTTGCATGAATTTTGGTATTTAAGAAAGTGTATTTACAGGGTGGGAGCAGCGAGATATTCCAATTCTAGATGAAAACATATTAGCTCCTTGATGCTCTTAAGTGGATTATAAGGTTAGTTTCAATTCCTAAAGATATATTTATATGATGGTACTCTCGTATAGCTTTATTTTCAATCTACTTCATGTTAGTTAAAGTAAACCTTCTCAGAAAAAAATGTTATTACACTTTTCGTTGTAGGTAGTAAGGCTCATCTTAAAATGATAAATGGCAATGCTGATCTATGACTATATTATTGTTATTATAATCATTATTACCATTATCATTAATGATTTAAAATACACTTCAAAATAAATGGTTAATTTGGACTGATAGTTTTAATAAAAGTCACACATTCATTCTCTTATGCATACTTTCACACCGGTGAGAAAGTGGAATAATTGTGGATAAAGAAAACTCCCCGCTACAATAGGGAATCGAACCAAGGACCTCCGTGAGAAATATAGTAAATTAAAGAGAAACAAATCGAAATTTCCATATTTCCTGCCGCTCGGAGGTATTCTTTGTGCAGTTTTCGCATACTTGATTTTAAATTACTTTGTTTTTTTCTACAATCCGCACATTTCACTTTCATTGACCACATAGACACCATGACGTAGGTTCATATTTAGCGATGTTGCTAAACAAAGATAACGTTGGTAGCGGCTGGCACCCAGCGGAAACAGTATTCTGATGTTGGCACTCCACTTAGCAGACGGCAGAATTAATTGAGTCGTTGTACAGAATTACCTATCTTCTAAAATTGTTTTCATCGTTTAATAAAATGACTTCTTGTCCCTTAATACTCACTTCAAAATAGGGGCTACATGCAGCAAGCACGGCGCGATGGACACGCAGCGTATGTGTGTTACACATTAAAGTAACATCAACCAACGTCTGATGCTCCAGAAGTTGGCCCAACCTTGTAGCTAAATGCGATGGATGTTCTTCCCACTGCACCATAAATCTTGTGCCCCCCATCTTCCTTTAGTTTAGTTTCTGCAAACAAAAGTGAAACATTTTAATAAGTCACATTTAAACAAGCTGAAGCCATTATGTCTTCTGCTTGATGCGACAAAATTAATATTGTTTGAAAGCCTTGAAGATAGCGTTTCTATTCACCGATAGCTTACGTATTATATTTAAATGAGATAAGTATGAATGCCAAAAACTTCAAACAAAATACACGATGGATAACACGTTTAATAAAGCAAATAACTTTCCATTCCCACCAAAACGTCTTCATTCCAATTCCGTGTGATGTTTGCACCTTACATTTTCTATCTTAACTTCAAGGGAGAACTTTTTCTTTTGCACTTAATACAGGAAATATGCTATGGAAAGTGACGAACCTTCTTAATTATGAATTTAATGCACCGAAACTTAATAAATGTTTTAACCAAGTATTCACAAACAAAACAACTTCATTCGCCATTAGCAAGCTACAAAGAGAATATTGACATGAACGCCCTCTATATGCGCAGTACGGATAAAAACAAATGCCGCTCTAATCACACGAAAATATGCAAAGCTGCAGACCTACTTCGGAACAGGGACTGCAATGTATTTTAAGATTTTCTTTGCTTAACAGGTTATGTGAATAACATTTTGCATTCTTGTTTTATTGGCAATGCCGAAACCTGAGTTTCATACATTTATTTGATTTATTAGCGTATTTCATATTAGTAAAGAAGAAAAATCAGAGCTACTGTGCAATATCGACTTGCTGAGAAATGCTACCGAAAGTGAATTTAGTGTGACTTGACACATGACCATGACAGAATTAATGATCTGGTACTCTAAGAAATTTCTAGGTAACAAACCTTGTAATTTGCAAGATATAGTATTTAATTTTGTTATAAGCTTTTATATCTACCCTTTTGAGGTTAGAAAATTGAGTTTAAGTAAATGAATATAAAACCATTAAAGAATACTACATATAGTCGTTACAGCACTTATTTTGGCATTTACCATAATAAGAATTTAAATACCCATTTTAATGCCAAGCAAAATTTTTGGAATTTGCCATGCATGTACGCTTTGCAGAAGTTAAACAAATGTGATATTTGTAGTTACCGTTCTTCCTTTGATTAACTTTTTTTTCTTAGCTTAGCGAAATGTCCTCTAGCACACGAACCTGCATCGTTAAAGTGAACATTTGAGTATTCAACATTTAAATACTTTAAGTTTAGCCACTTAATAAATAGTTAAGATACAAGGCCTTTCAATTTATTTAAATCTTATTTTTTTTTATAAAAATTAGGCATTATACTGCATCATATAATACAAAAGAGAGTACCTATAATATAGTACCTTTATACTTAAATACACATGATACCACTGCTTTATTTGTTTTGTTCCTTCAGTTACTTTGATCCCACCATCGAGCAAGGTTCAGAGACATTTAATATATCATTTAGAAAACCAACTTTACCAATTCATGTCACATAACTATTTAACCACCACCACAAATGTTCAAGAATTCCAAATTCATGTTTTTTTTAATACTAAAATATTCAATTCTGATTACCATAACTTGTGAACAACATGCAAGATCCAAAACTAACGTTTGTGGGGAATGCAGCACATTAAAACCATATGCAATACAATGACACATCACATTTCCTTTATGGCAGAGCACATTTGTCCATAAACTCTTGTATCAAGTAATAGGCCTTGCTGCATAGATGGTTTTTAAGAGCAGACTTGTATTTTTCTAATATACTGGTGGCTGCTTCTGGTATTGGCCATATTGTCTTGTAGCTCATGTTTTTGCCGACTTTTTTGTGCAATTTATGTTGAGTTTCTTCTCTGGGCACTTTTTCTATTTTCCCCAAAGATAGTAATTTTAGTAATTGAATATTCTAACACATTCATAATATACTCCTTTTTAGTAACAAGTTTAGCTAGCACTCAGTTTTTGTAAATCCATTCCTTATCTAGTATTTGTATTACGTACATTTACATTTTTTTGTAAAGTTATCTTGATTTTTATATGAAAACACAAAAGCATGAGAATATATTCACAAGGAAGTGTCAAAATGTTTAGCCTTTGATACAAACTCTTATTTGGAACTATATACATGACTCTGATGGCCCTCTTTTTTAATATAAATAATATAAAATTGCCCCAGAACACAGGTTCCCAACTGGTGTGTCCTGGCACCCTAGAGTGCCACATGATTGGCAAAGAGTTGCTGCGAGATATTGAGATAAACCAAAAAAATCTGATGTCTTTAATTTACATGACTTTCTCTACAACTCTTCAATAAATTATTGTTAAAAATTGTTTGTACGTCTATTTATTTCCTGTTAATGGAGAAAAAATTAGTAGAAATAATCTTATTACTTGCTTCCTTGTAAGTAGAAGCAAAATAAGGAAGTACATAGGTTAAAGTGATGGTCAAAAGCTGGTTGCTAAGTGACTGAAGTTCCTTTGTTTGTATGGACACGAGTTCACAAAGTCCTGTATGAGGAAAGTATGTTTTCTATAGCTGAAACCAAAAACAAGCAATATCTCAAAAACAATCAACTCTACGAAAAAAATGTATATAATATAAATTGTGTGTTTTAAAGTGCTCTAAATTTGTTGTGTGGTAAGTTTTTATCCATCTCTTACAGTTTAGCAGTTATGCAAAATTCCGTAAAATTAACCCAGAATAAAGTAGTCTTCAGAGGCTATTCCCAGAAAATTCAAAATATACACTTAATTTGCCAGGGAAATATCTTTAATATACAATATTTTAATCAAAATCGTTAGAGCGTTTTTTAGAAAATCAAAATTTTCGAAAAAAGTTCCATGAAAAGGGTAGTTTGGAGTGGAGGGATTTTTCTCAAAATCTTCGTGTCGCATCCCTGGAAGATACTAATCTTAAATATCAAGTTTGGTATTTTACTGACTTTTCGTTTTTGAGTTATCGTGTTCACAGACACACGGACACACACACACACAGACCTTTTTACTTTCTCTATATGTGCTATGTATATAGTGTATAGAGGAGGTATTGCACTCCACCAAAAAATTTGATACCGAGATTTCACCAGAAATATATGTTTTATGGTCTCCTGTATCCAAAAAAAGTATTTTCACAAAAAGGTCTGTGAGTGTGTGTGTCCATGTGTCTGTGAACATTTTCATTGGTAAGGAGAGGTAGTTGATATAAATCAAGGGCAACAGGCCAAGAATTGATCCTTGTAGAACTCCATGTTTAATTGCCCATGTGGAACATCAACCCTTTGTGCTCTAGACGTTCTCAGGCTTCAAGCCAGGTGAGGTAATGTGGAGATATCAACGTTTCGGGAGCATACATCTTTCCCTTCTTCAAGATGCAGAATGATTGGATCGGTATTAGGGCTGTTTATATATATACATCTCGTCATGATGGCAGGCACGGACTGCATAGAAAACGCAGTTTATATATGTATATATAAACAGCCCCAATACCGATCCAATCATTCAGCATCCTGAAGAAGGGAGAGATGTACGCTCCCAAAACGTTGATGTCTCCACATCACCTCACCTGGCTTGAAGCCCGAGAACATCTAGAGCATATTTGTCACCAGGAAAGCTTCAACTCTTATATCAACTCAAGTTGTCTGTTTCCAAGTATCAAATCAATTAAGTTTATTATTTATTCCATAAAAACTTGGTTTTTCTATTAGAATTTCCTGATTAACATAGACATACATCTTGGCAAGATCACAAAATATACCTCTAAGAAGCATTTTCTTATTTGGTGGTGAGAGAATTTCATTAGTAAGAATGTATACTGCATTTTCCATTGATACAGCTTTACTAAATTCAGACTGTTCTAATATGTTCAAAGAAATTATATAATCTGTTAAGTTACTTTTTTCAAAAATCTTTGAGAAATTAAGGTAGAAGTGATATAGATCTGTAATTTTATGGATTATGTTTATAACATTTTTTAAATTGTAGTTTGACACTGGCATATTTAAATCTTTCTGGAAAATTTCCTGTTTCTAAGGATTGATTACACAAGTGGCATAACAGATTACATATTACCATGGCGCAGGCTTTCAGTACCTTACTAGATATTGCATCATACCCTGCTGAGCTATTTGATTTTAATGTTTGGTTGATTTTTAGTATCTCTGCTGGTGTAGCACATTCAGGATTAAATTCCGAAAATTCAATTTGGCAGTTATCTTTCAAATATTATAAAGCATCTTCTTTAACCCCTTGATCGATGTTAAGTTCTGTTGTAACATTTAAGTAAATTATTTAATATGTTGGCTATTACTATGGGATTCTTAATTTCCATGTTACCTGTTTTCAGAGTGTTACTGTATTGAGTACGAAGATTTTCCCTATTTCCCTCTTTATGATATCCCAAATAGTTTTTACTTTATTATCTGATTTATCCATAGCCTTTTTGTGGTGCATAGCTTTAGATTGTCTACCTTTTGGAGGGTTTTGCAGTAGTTTTTGTAGTGGCAAATAAGGTCAGCATCACTTTTGTGTCTAATCATAGAATATAGTTTTCTCTTTTGTATGTATGATGTCTTAAGACCTACTGTGATTCACTCCAGTGGTCATTTGTGTATTTGGCAATATTTGCGGAGGAAGCATGATTAAAAATTAACAGTGACAGTTTACAAAGAGTTATTAAATGCATCATTTGCATCAATAGCAGAGTATACATCATTCCACAATTTTTGTTGAAGTGACTGGAAGAAGCTAGCCAAATTTTCTTTATGTTTCTGAAGCTCATACATGAATTTTCTTCTGATATAGCTCCTATGTTGTTTATATGAATGAACTGAACATCATGATTGGCTATCCCATTAGTTGCAGTATACTTTTATTCACAAATATGCTATCGATTGCTGTTTGTATATATATATATATATATATATATATATATATATATATATATCTCACATTAAATGTACCCAGGAAATCAATAGGCTAATTTTTCCATGAGCAAGGTACTAGGAAATTTACATGTATAGTACTAGATATTATTTCTTTCTATGGTCTATATAGTAAATGTAGCAATTTGTCAAGCTGCGAGACAAATTTTTTAAAGTTACCAACTGGGTAACTAGAAACAGTTATATTTAGTCTTTTGAATTTCAAGTTGCATAGCGCATTCTTCTATATCCTGTTCAAAACAAAACTTGAAAACATCCACAGATTTAGTTGCCATACCCATTTTTATAGCAGATCTCATACGATATTTTCTGTTTGATTTTCAGTTAACTTGGAAGCTTTCAGAACATCAATTGATGAAGATCTGAAGCTTACCAAGAACTTACGATGGATGTAGATGCCAATGGTTACATATTGGCAGAGATAGATGATCTTTCTGCTGTACATCTTCCTTTGAAGTCTACACAGAGAATTAAGGTTTGTGATCTTTCACAAGTTATTCAGTGGAACCTAATCTGGATATAGAGGTGTAAAAATAATTAAAACTCAAAGCAAAATGCTGGTTATTTACTGGCTGAGGATGTTGCCTAGATAATGATGTTTTTGTAAGGAAATGTTTATAAAATTTTCCACCAATCAAAATTATGTACTGTATATTTGAAAAAATAGAATAGTAAATCAACTATTTACCTATTTTGTACCATTGGACTGGTTGGGATACTTTTGTCTTTAATGAAATGAAAATGTGAACTACCGAAAATGAATCTTAGATGACAGTTTTCAGTCATTCTTTCCTTCAGTCTTATCTGTGAAAATATCAAGACCACATCTGGAAAATGAATACTAATATTTGTTCTATGACGTGTACTTTCTTGTCCTGTGTAGATTTTTGAGTCCTGTGTTATAAAAATGGTTCACCAAGGAATTGTAATGGTGTTATTGGAGGAAAAGAAATATTCATAATGAAAAAGAGTTGATAGGCATTCATAGCAGTTGATTTGATTTTGAACATTTTGTAAATTTTTTTCATATTCAGAAGTTATAATCACATTTACTATAAAAAATGTTCTTGAGACTAATAATTTTCACACTATTGAGGCAATTTCAACACTTAACTAGCTATTTTTACTGCAGGACATGTTTCACATGTTTGCATCCTCAGCTGATTGATTGTTAGTGTCCCATATGGAATCTGGAAGTCCCACTGCCAGTTACCTTATGAATTTGTATAAAAGGTTATATTCATTGTGAATTTAAAATGCATTGAGGTTGTTTCATTTTTTGTTTCATTTATATAGCCCCCTTTAACATCTAAGGTCATATCGGGGGCTTTGCATTTGAAACAACTTGTTGTCTGTAGGTTCTTTTACGTTGGTTTAAATAATTTTCTTTTTCTCAAACACACACACATTCACTCTCACATACATACTTCCAGACTCTGTGGGGGATAGGAAATAAATCTGGCTAAAGAAAAATTCCCTGCCCCAGCCGGGAATCGAACCCGGGACCTCCGGGTGAGAAGTCAGCTCGCTTACCATGGAGGCAGTCTTTATGAATTTGTTTTAGCCTCTAGTAACAGATCAGATTCTTTGAGCTTATCAGGCGAACCCAAAGGTGACATAAAACACTGATTTGATTTGTATCAAGATGGAAATGAATTATATTTTCCCTTAACACCAATACATACAATAGAGTTATTGTATTATTCTACTTTGTTTATAGTTTTAGTAAATAGGCCTGTTCCTTTAGTAAGAAGGGGTAGATTTTTAAACTTTAGTAAGGAGGAGTAGATTTTTAACCCACATGCTGGTTTTTAATTAACCCTTTTAGTGCCAATCACGATCTAATCGTGTTCTGAAAATTCTGCAAGAATTGCCAATCATGCCATTTTCATATGTTTTAACTCTTGCCAGTGGGAAAGTCTGTGTACTTTCTACATCATAACCATAGAGAAAGGTTTTCTGGAGCATTTCAGAACCTTATCTTTACACACCAAAGTATTAAATTTGCTCCAAATTTAATTTCTCTAGCCTGTGTTACTTTGTTGGTTGAAACATGGCATTGTCTAGCCAAAGGTTACAAACTGAAGAGGAAATAAAAGCTTTTAGAAGAAAGTGAGTGATTTTAAATTTTTAGACCTTGATGAAAGCCTTTCTGGTATTGACATAAGAGAGCAAAATAAATATTCTAGATTCAGCAGTGAAAATGCACCCAATAACAATGGCCTTTGAACACATGCAAATAATCGGTATACTTATCAAAATGGATTTAAGGTGTAACCAGATGATGCGTACACAATGTGAATCAACCATTCAGCTATACAACAACACAAGTGCTAAATTGTGCAGAAATCTATATTACTGCACAATCAGAATTATTGACATATGTGATCAATTGAAGTATGGAAATGATGAACCAGGTATATTGAATATTGACCCAGGCAATTGATATTCATGTTAAGCCATCTTGACACAGGCAGCTGTAATACTATCAGAAAGTGCCTGAAATCAGTTTTCTGGTTGGTGATACACATTGAACAAAAACTTTTATTAGAACTCACCTCTTATACAAAATGAAGAGCTAGTTGATAAAGTTTAACTCTTTTCTCAGAACACTGGCTATGTAACATTTACCTACAATTCTACAGTGAACAAAGTACTCAACATGATAAACACATTTTGGGTATTGAAACCAACCCCTTCCTACCAGTTACTGGGTATACATATGGTTTTAGGATTACCGAGAGTAGCTCCCAACAAGATAGCTGAATTAGGAAGAGTTGGCAGGAAAGGCTTCATAGTCAAAATGTTATGAAATATCTGCATAGTATCCAATCGTTGAAAGAAGGAAAAATAGTTTGAAAAATATTTAAGGGCATAAGAAAAGGCAGAATGGGATAGAAGCTGGGTATGTGAATTAAAGGGAATCATAAGAGAAATCAGAAAGAAAGGTATACGGATGTGTGGTAGAGAAGTTTCCAAGGAAGAAGGAGCCTGGCAGCATTGCAGCAAAATGTTAGGCAAAAGAGCTATATTAAGAGTGAAAAACTAGCAAAGATTTAGACAGGAATGAAGAAGGAAATATAAAAGAGATGTGGGAAATAAGGAAGCCAGGAAATAGGAAGAAATCATGGATATGAATAGAAGGTATAACTTGATAATATCTGGGATAGATGAAAAAAATGGAAAAAGATATATGTCACAAGATACAAGTTTTATTTTTCAGACGACTAGGGCTTGTAGTGTAACAGATATTATATTATCATTGTTATTTATTGATATTAATGCTGTTTGTCAATATTAATTATATACGTGTGCTGTTTATTTAGTGCTAAATTGACATTAAAGAACAATTATACAAAAATGTAACACCTATGCAATCTGTATTTTGTTTGCATAATCCTCTTAAATCAAAATGTTTAACCTTAAAAAAGACAATAAATAATTTCACGACATTATAAGAGCCAATATGGTTGCGTAAAAACCTCATAGACACATTATAAAGAAAAAAAATCTGTTTGTACCTCAAATGTGGCTGTTTTAGCAACCGTATGGTATAACAAAATCTTGATATGACGACGAAACATTAGAACAAAATGATCCTTCTTGGCATATGAACAAGTATTACTCCAGTTTGTTACATGTAACCACAGTAAATAAGAAGGTATATTTCTTCATTCATATTTCAGATAATTTGTCACCATCCTGTACACCATTAAGTTGTTTACTGTTCTGAATTGGGTTCACTTTGTTAATTACATCTCATATATAAGCCTTGATGTCTCTGTATTCTTTCAGATTAACAAAACTAAATTAATTATTGAATATCAAGAGGATTATGCAATTATTATTACAGAAATTATAATATTCCTATAACAAGAAGAATCACAAAAATGTCCATAAATTTGTTCACTGAGTTATTAATATAAATAAACAATGTAAATTATCATCCTTGTACTCATCTCTTGCAATTGATTTTCCATGCGTCTCTGTGTCTAAACTGCTAAACTGTTGAATGCAAATTCTCATCTATGTTCAACCACTGAATATTAAATGACAAGAGATCAAAACCTACATCATTCATATACAAACTCTTATAATCTACAAAACCTCATCCTATCCCACAATGATTAGAGTCGTTATAACTGTCTTTTAAGTCCCAAGCACCTCAAACTGTCATTTCTATGTGGGCCTATTAAACCCCTTTTCAAATTGGAACTTTAACTGGGTCAGTAATAAACTTTATTTCAAATTGGCACCCAACATGGGGCCCTAATGAATCTCTATTTCAAATTGGCGACCAATGTGTCAGGCCCAACTGGAAAACCAATATGGAGAACCAAGAGATAAATTCATATCCTAGAGCAACGGTTCCCAACCGGTGTGCCCCGGCACCCTAGGGTGCCGTGTGATTGGCTAAGGGGTGCCGCGAGATATTGAGATAAACAAAAAAAATACCTTCTACTGAAGCCTTAAGTCTTGTAAGGTCTTGAAATAAAATAATTACTCTCATGCACGGCAGATGGTGATAGTGGTCGATTCATTTCAATAATTCAGTTATACTAGTATCCCATAGATGGCATTACAGCTATACCCTGCCGAACATTCCCGAGACTACTCGCTTCCTCTCGAACATTCCCGAGACTTCGACAGATGAATATATAAAAGTGTATGCCACTTGGCGCTTTCAGTTGTCTTCCTCGCGTTGATTCACAGTGTTTAGCTATGGATAAGTTCATTGTTAAACGTAAACGCCAGGACAGTGAAAATGAACAGTCGGCTCCTACTGCTTGCTTTAAGAAGCCAAATCTTACAGTTTCTCCCGGACCGTCGAATTCACCACATAAAGAAGACAAACGAAAGAAAAGAACATACCAGGACAGTTACTCAGCGTATGGATTTAAGTGGAATAACAACGAGGAAAACCCTATCCCTGTGTGTTTAGTTTGTGGTGAAACACTTAGCAACGAGGCCATGGTACCTAGCAAACTGAAGCGGCATCTTACAGCAAAGCATCCTAGTGTGTCACAGAAAAGTGTAATGTATTTTTCACATATATTAGAAGGGGAGAAGAAAACAGCTGTGCGAATGGTAAAGAGAATGACCATAGGTGATACTGCTCTTGAAGCCTCATTTAAAGTAGTAGAACTGATAGCTAAAAGAAAAGAAACCTCATTCTCTTGGAGAGGAAATCATTGGCCCTGCATGTCAAGTTATAGTTTCAACAATACTTGGCGAAGGAGCAGCTAATCAAATTTCGAAAGTTCCTCTGTTCAACAACACAATCAGCCGCAGGATATCTGAAATGTCATGCAATATCAATGAACAAGTCACGGAGAAAATAAAAACTTATAGAACATTTGCTTTGCAAGTAGATGAGAGTCTCGATATTGGTGACAAACCACAACACCTTGGTTTTATCAGATATATTGATGAAAAACATATTAGTGAACAGTTTCTGTTCTGTAGACCGCTGGAGACTACAACCACAGGCCATGATTTTTCCTTTCTATTAATTCCTATCTCAATGACCATGATCTTTCATGGAAAGACTTGTGGTATATGTACAGATGGTGCACCATCTATGTCTGGGAAAATTAAAGGTTTTACTGCCAGAGCTCTCAATGAAAATCCATCCATTATTATAACTCACTGTTTTCTGCATAGAGAGGCATTAGTCGTGAAAGCGTGTAATGAAGATTTTGCTGAAGTGTTTAACCAAGTTGTGAAAATGGTGGACTATATGAAGTCTCGACCTTTAAAGTGCAGAATTTTTTAACAGTTATGTCGCGCAACTGATGCAGCTCATACCTCTTTGTTACTTCACACAGAAGTAAGGTGGTTGTCGCGGGGTCGTGTATTGAACCGGTTTCTCGAACTTAAAGAACAGCTAAAAACTTTTTTTAAGGATGAAAATCAAGACACAATTCATGAGCTCTTACTAAGTGATTCTTGGTGTTTTGAACTGTCGTATCTGGCAGATATTTTTCATAAGCTGAATGAACTGAATGTTTCGATGCAGGGTCGACATGAAACAATAATCTCCTCAACCAATAAAATGAAAGGTTTTAAAAGAAAACTTAGTTCTTGGAAGTCTGCAGTTCAAAAAGGAGATTTGTCGAACTTTCCATCTCTTCTTAATGTGGCAGGAGATAAAGATCTGGGTAAACTGAAAGACCGCATTTGTGATCACTTATCAAGATTGCAAGATGCAATAGATGCGTACTTCCACTACGAATCTCTACTGGGTTGTCTCACCATTTGATTTCGTAGATAGTGCAGAGGAAATAGATTTCACTGCTTGCGAACGAGATGAATTTATTGATCTTTGCGCTGATTCCGCACTCAAAGGTAAGTTCACCAAGAGTGAGGCATCGGTGGCTAGTTTTTGGCTTCAACGGAGAGAGGAGTACCCTAACCTAATGAAGAAAGCAATTAACGCACTTTTGCCCTTTTCAACATCATATTTATGCGAGCAAGCCTTCTCTGCTATGGTGACAATAAAATGCAAAGCAAGAAATAGACTGAATAATCTTGAGGATGTTTTGAGTGTTTCACTGTCAACTGTAAGACCCGACATCACATATCTGTGCTCTAAGCATCAATCACAAGTTTCACATTAATCATTAATCAAACAAAATTTATTGATGTATTTTTATTCAGTGATTGTAGTAAAGTTTACTGTATTATGTTATGGTGTACGTTATTATTATATAATATTTCAATAAATTAACATATTAAGCTTAATTTTCTTTTACTTCAAGGAAGGGTGCCCCTAGTGTTTAATGTTATTCCCAAGGGTGCCATGAACTTCAAAAGGTTGGGAAACAAGAGCATTGAGGACCAACTTCAAACATCATGAGGATGACTCACATTTCCGAGGGCAAGACAATGAGGAACTTAAAGCACAATGGGAACCGCCAGGACTTCAACCATAAGAAGAGGATGAAGACCAAGATGATTGACATCAGCACTGCATCTCAGTGGAGAACCAGAATTACACTATATTCAGGTGAAAAGTCTTCCAGGCAAAGCAGGTGCCCACTGTGCATAAACTTACCTGCAAGTACATGTGATTGTGCTCCAGAAAGGTAATGAAAGTGGTTAACATGGAGCAGCAATGATATCTTAAACCAGAGAGAAGGGGCACACAATCCTCAAGATGAAAACAATAAGGCACCTCAAAACATGAACATTTTAGATAGTATAACTAAAATACTAGGAGAAATGCAGCTAAAATTAAGCTCAGAACTTAGAATGTTGAGAACCAACTAGGCTATAAAATAGGTAATTTTGAAAACCATCTAGGTGTGAAAATAGGAGATCAAGAAACAAAGTAGGTAGTTTTGAAAACTAGCTAGGAAATGTTGAAACCAGCTAGGTAACAAATAAGGAGACATAGACAGTAAAATATAAATACAGAATTTAGAAATCAAGAAAGAATGAGAAAACACTAAAACAGAAATTAGGTTACAAGTATCTACTGAATTAGATGGTATTAGAGCAGTATAAGAAGCTTAAGTAAAGAACAAAGTAAAGCTGCTACAGATAACAATCAGAAAATTCAGAACCTTAGGAAGAATGTCAAAAATCTTTAATGGAAATTAATCAATCAGGTAGGTGAAATTGAAAAAGTCAGGAAATGCCAATGTGAATTAAATAATTTTATATTCTTTTTGGTTAATTTATTTTATGAATATATAAATATATATAATTTTAAATTATTGTAAGATAAATTAATAAAATAATTGTTAAATGTAAAAAGAAGTTAGTAACAGTGAAGTAATAACACAAATATTGATATAAAAATAATGGTTGCAACAAATCTTCACTTATCTTTTGGAATCCTTGCTTTGGACTAGTTTCGCGATAAATGTGTTGCATTATCAACATAAATTTCCTTTTGGTCTCAGTTTTGGTCTGGTTTTTGATGCTGTTTATTTACACTCTTATGGTTACTGCTATGAGGTGGACTGTGTACTAATGCATTGCTAACTACTGGAATCAAAACAAATTTGGTAAGAGAGTCAATTGGAGGTATATCAAAATTCACTGCATGATTTCTATACTTTGATATAAATATTTTCTCCCAAACCATTAAATCTATGGGCCCATTTAAGTGTTTTAATAATTTAACATCTGGATTTATTTCATGATTAAATTTCCAATGTTCTGCTACAGCTGATTTATCAATTTTTTTGTATTTAATATTCCTAAAGTGTTCTTTTACTCTGGTTTCCAAATACGTTTAGTCTTACCAATATAAACAAGGTCACAATTTAAACAATTTAATTGATAAATGCCAGATTTTTTATTTTTTGAAATTTCATCCTTTTTATTTTGAGGAACCAATATTATTCCATGCTTTTGAAAATATTTGTGAATTTTTTATTTGCCCAAGGGTGATAAGTAAATGTAATTATCTTTTATTTTCTTAAGCGTTGAAATATCTTTAATAGCTTTTTGATATTTAAACTTCTCAATTTTTTTATTTATAAAATCAGTATTAAAACCATTAATTAAAGCAGTGTTGATAATGTGTTTATATTCTTTATAGAATTCATCTTTATTAAGGGGTAAATTAATTAACCTATAAAATAAACTATTAAAAACAGCAAATTTATGTGAAAAAGGGTTAAAGCCATTATTTTTTATATAATTATCAGTGTGGGTTTGCTTTCTGTATATTCCAAAATTCATTTTATTGTCTTTTTTTTATTATTTTTAAATCCAGGAAAGGGAGATAGCCATCACTTTCAGTTTCTAATGTGAATTTTATAGCCTTATCTTGTAAATTTAAAAGTTTTAAAGCATCATTTACATGTTTATCGGGAACAATAGCAAATATATCATCTACATATCTATACCAAGTTTTAAAAATTAGAGGGAATGCTTTAGTGACCTGTATTTCTAAATAGCTCATGAAAAGATCAGCAAGAAAAGGTGAAAGTGGACTACCCATTGCTAAACCAGAAGTTTGTTGATAGAATTTGTCATTAAAGCTGAAAAAATGTTGATCCAAACAAAGATTAGTAAGGATAACAAAATCATTTATTAAACCTTCATTCAGTTCTATAGAACTTAACCATTTTTTTAAAAATGTCAAAAGTTTTTCTCTAGGAATGCTTGGAAACAAAGCAGTTACATCAAAAGAAACAAGTTTATCATTAGTAGACAATGTATTGCTGATCCTTTCGACTAGCTCAAAAGAGTTTTTAATACTTAAACTCCCAAATTTTTCAAAATTAGTGAATTTTTTAGTTAACCATTTAGCTAGGTTGCAAGTAGGTGAATTTATGCAATTTACAATAGGTCTCATTTTATTTCCAGGTTTATGAATTTTGGGAAGAGCATATATTCTGGGTAAAATTGGATTACTGACTTTTATAATTTGCTTTTCTTTATTTGTAATATTTTTAATTTCATTAAGGGTTTTATTATAAATTGAAATGCAGCATTTTAAAGGGTTAATATCAATGTTTTTGTAATCTTCACCTTGAAGTAAGAGTTCCATTCTGTTAATGTAATCAGTTTTATTTAAAATTACAATGCTGTTATCTTTATCAGCTTTAGTATAGATTACATCTTTTTCTTTTAATGATTTAATAATTTGTTTATTGTGATTTACTTTAGGGTGGTTTTTATTCAAATTCTGTAATATTTTACTACATTTTTCTTTAACCAATAATTTATTATTTTCATTTAAATCCTGACTAGCAATTTGTATATCTGCTACATAATCATATATTTTTTGAAAAATCTACACAGTTTTTAAACCCTTATTCAAAAAATTAATTTTTTTCTCATTGAAATTACAATTTGAAAGGTTAATT
Organism: Hymenopus coronatus; assembly: GCA_030762935.1. Taxonomy (NCBI): domain Eukaryota; kingdom Metazoa; phylum Arthropoda; class Insecta; order Mantodea; family Hymenopodidae; genus Hymenopus; species Hymenopus coronatus. The sequence goes on along the minus strand of CM060881.1, from coordinate 78,486,914 downwards.
GCATTATCTTTAGGGTTATTCTCTTCAGTTGGTTTCAATTTATTTTGTTTTAAGCATAATTTATTTAATTTATTTTTCAGTTTATTTGTTTTATTTTTCATGCTAAAGTTCAAATTTTCAAACAATTTACATTCCAAATTGGGCCAAATTGAATTACCTAAAACATTTATAAGTTTAAGATGCAGATTATATCATTTCAATTCAACAATATTTAAGTTTTTAAAATGCAAACTTCTTTCAACTTCAATTAATTTCTTCTCTGCTGCTTTTTGATGAATACTATTATGTCAAATTTAACAGTTTTTATAACAAAAATAGGAGTTACTTTACGTTTTAAACAAAGGTTTAAGAAACATATATCTGCAAGAATATGTCTTCTTTTTTCTTGTAATTTCAAATATAGCTTAATTTCATGTTTAGTATTATTAAACCTATAATTATTATATTCCATCACATCCATCATAAGCAATAACCTAAAATGTACTGAAACTAAGAAATGCTTCAAAACAAACTATTAAATGTAAAAAGAAGATAGTAACAATGAAGTAATAACAGAAATATTAATATAAAATAATTGTTACTGTAGTATATAAGTACTGTGAAGGAAATTTTAAAATAGCAACTAATGAAGGAAGAAAATGAGTGAATTCTGAAATACAAGATGTGAACTTATAGAAAAAACCTGATGTGTTCCATTCACATGAATTTTTCTACATCTCTGTAACAAATTATTGTTGAAAAACTTATTCTTCTATCTACTTCATGCTAATCGATGAGCAGATATGCTCTTATTACTTGCTTGCTTTCCGGGGAATAAGGGAGCACCCTATGCTAAAGCAATAGCCAAATCTTTTAAAAGTCGGTTGCTATGTGATTGACCAGGAGTTGAACAATTCTCATGTGAGAAAAAGTATTTTAAAATTGAAACCAATTAGAAGGAATATTTAAAAAATGGTCATCCTTACAAAAAAGTGTATATGACAAAAATTATATATTTTAACAAAATCTACATTTTTTGTCTGTCTTTAAAGTTTACTTGTTAAGCAAACTTCATTCAGATTAAAGAGGTCTTAAGATGCTATTCCCAGATATACATTCTATTTGTCATGTAAATATCTTTAATAAAGGGTACTTTGATCAAAATTATTAGAGCCATTTTTGAGAAAATCACAATTTTTACAATGTAAAGGGTGGTTGGGATGGGGAAGTTTACTCAAAATCTTTGTGTCATATCCTAAGAACACACTAAATTTAAATACCAATTTTGGTATGACCAAAGTGCTGGCACAAAATCAGTTAATAGCTGACATGAATGCATAATCAAAATGAAATTTACTTACAAGAACATTTCTCAAAAGAAAATGAAAATATTCAAAACTTAAATACAGTTGTACTTACAGTTCAGTCCAATTCTAATAGTATTCATAATGAAGTATCAGGTGATCAAGGTAGTAATGTTGACAATGTTAATGTTCAAACAATGGCTTTGAGAATTGTAACAATGTTTGACACACAAACCATAGAAAACACATGGTGGTGCCAGTTCGATCCCAGGCAAGCACATGTGATATTTGTGGTGAACAAAGTGGCACAGGGGCAATATTAATAGGAGTGATCTAAGAATTATGAAATCAGTTTACTTTTAAGGATGTTCTTGTACATACTCTTGAAACAAAATCTGTCATTGATAAAACAAATTCTGTTAAATGTTTCTCTTTGTTGTACTATGCCATTGCTGTTTCACCATTACTCATGAGCTGCAAAAAAAATTTAACCTGCTGTTGTGTGCAAATGACTTTATCAGAATCAATTACATATTTTGCTACAACAAACTTTTATATGTTGTATTTAACAATTACAAGCATACTTGACTGATTAGTTTACTTCAATAATCAAAAGGCGGTTCAATTTTGTGACAAAGTGTACAAGTTTAATAATTGCTTCCAGGGTAAGTGTTTTGAAATTAGCACATAGGAATTGGAAGCACAGTTTAGAGTTGCTGGAATGTTTAAGGCAATTCAAGAAACATATATCTACATAATATACTTTATTTACATACCGAAACTTTGCTGTGAAACATCTTTATCCACAACCACATAGGCCTGCAGTTGAAGCAGCAACATGTCACTATCAATTGTGTCCTGCAGCTCTATATTGACATTGCTGCAGGCATCCAACTCAGGATTAACTGTGGTTATGGTTGCAGGAGGGGGACTGACTTTAATCTTCAGCAAGCTGCTTTTTGCTGCTGCTGGTTCAGCCTTCCTTTTGAATTTCAGATTTCGCCATAACTTTTTCAGTTGTTCTGCATCCCTCTAAAAACAATACAAAAGAGCTATACTGTATCCAAATATGTAATAAGACTTAAGACTTACATTTATGATGCCTGCACTTTTCATTGTAGAACGTAAGGTAGAACTAAAAACTGTAGGACAAAAGAACCCTTGTGATTCAATTCTGATTAAGTTTCCTGGTCTGTTAGGATCCAATATAATGAATAGAAAAAGATAAGGCTGTAATGTAGGTAGAACATCACATCAAGACTAGCTCTACTCCTATGTTTGCCAAACTAAAGAGATTATGAACCAAACAATTGAAAGCAGCATTACACAAGTTTGAATATATGCAAATAAGAAATAGCTGATCCAACCCTCTACATCTCACACACATACTTGCATGAGAATGCTAATGTACATAATAAAGAAGAGCGCACAGAATGTGCATAAAGTAGTTAAGAGTCAGCGCTCCTTTTGTCCTGTATCATAGCCATGAGACTACACAACATGACAACACTGTAAGATCGAAAGAAACACACCTCAGCAGTTTGTTTATTACTTTTATGCTTGTTTTCAAAACTGTGATTATCACTTACCAAATGGTTCACTTTACTAATGCTGAGTATTTTTAAATGCTACTTATTCACAGTGAAATGCATTGTAAAGCGGTAGCTGTAGCAAGAATTATTGAGAAAGATTTTCAAATAGATGAGTACCACATTGCAGGACATTTGTTTTAATCTGTTAAAGAGTCCTAAATATAAGAAGCAAATCTTCTCATGTTAAAGGTGTCGGTCAAAGAAATAATGCACGAGAAGAAGTAGTCCTTCATTTGATAGAAGTAGATATGGAAACAACACCATAGTATTGCGCAAACTATCTGCATATCCCATTGGACTGATTTGAGAGCAGCAAAAGAAGAATTGCTATGCCCTTATTTTCAGCATATCCAGTATTTCTGAAGCAGATTATGGTCCAAGGTTAGCGTTTTCTGAATGCTTTCTTTAATAAGGAGCAATCTTGCTTATTAAAATTCTTGCAGTGGATGAAGCAATGTATACCAGAAATGGAAACTAGTGGGCTTATGATACACACACAATAAGACAAGATAGCTTTCAGCATAGATTTTCTCTAAATGTTTGGGCAGCAAACACATTAATTAATTATTCTGTAGATTCTTCTTCGGGTTTTGATAGCCATCATCTCCAGTTTCTTAAGGAAATGTTACCACTCTGTTTGAGGATGTTCCCTGCATTACAGCATACCACATTAAACACCACAAACAATGCTGGATTGCTCAGAATGGACCAATAAGAGGCCCAGCAAGATCGGCATATCTAAATTTAATCAATTGTTTTCTTTAGGGCAATATAAAAACTTTTATGTATATCACAGAAGTGCTTAATGTGGAAATGTTGCTACAAAAAATATTTTGACCAGCAGAAAAAATAAACAGCCCTACATACCCCATATACTTTGTAGAGTACAGCAGATTTGAAACAAAACCTTGTGAAGCATGTGAGTTGGCAAGGGATACAAATTTTGAACAATTTTTAAACCTTATAAGGAAGCTCTCATTGATTTCCTGTTCTTGTCTTGCTTTAATTATTCACAGAGCTTTAAAATTCATGATGAAGAAAACATAATTTTATAAACCATCCATAAGCATTTCATAATTCACATAGTATCACTCCAGCATTAATTTGACCCTTAAATGTGCTGCATAGCACATATACAAAAGTGGCTTTTAGGCAATGTTTTAGAATATTTTAATACCTTTATTGGCAGTATTTAATTACACTGACCTCAATAAATACAAGCATTTGCAGACATTTTGTCTTAAAAATATTATTTTCTTTCAACAATAAAAAAAAAAATAAAAAGCAAAATCACATGACACTGCAGTCAAATGTACCCTGTCATCATCCATGTATGCCATCACTCCAATTATTTTACGTGGATTCTCCCCATCCTTTACCGCAGGCACATTTGACTGCAGTTGCTAGGATTCAAACTTGTGACATTCGGCTTTGAATGGATGGCCTGTCCATTTTGTATTGCACTAACAATCACAGTTATTCAAACCACGTCTGCACCAGGTAAAAATGAGATAGATATGAGACCAGCTTACAAATTAGAGGAAGAACAGCATATGTAGAAAATTAATTTGCACATTTAAGGGTTGAATAAAGTGAAGTGAAGTGTGGTGATAGTGAAAAGTGAGATAAAAACTTGTGTCGCAGACAAAACTAATTATAGGAGTAGAATATAGTATAGTCATAAGATTAGTGTCATTGCATACATATTACTAGGCTAAAAGTGAACAACTTGAAAAAGTGATTAGGAAAGTTAAAATATTAGAGAAACACCCAAACTCTCATGGATTGGCTCCCCATGTTAAGAGTACAAATTCTGAGCTATCCCTACACAAATAGGAGGCCCTTGTCCTGAAGGGATGTTATGGGCTCTATTTATTATTGTTGTTGTTATTATTATCATCATCATCATTATTATTAAAGGGTTAATCATGTAAATTTATGTGTAAGCAACTATAATCCACTATGCAAGTCAATCGCCTTGTATTAAGGTATATCCACCTGGGCTGCGAGGATCATGAAAAATATGTGCTGCCTACAGAATTGTAGAAACTTTATTAACAAGTCTGCCAATTCACAGAGTTGTATGAAAATTATGATTATACAGCATGATTAGATTTACATAGCTCGAGTGTAAATAAATGTGTTACAATAGCTACAAAAGAACCATTTTCTTGCAAGACTATAAAGTTGCAAAAACAAACTAGGATCATTGGATACACTCATTATAAATGTAAGACAGAGCAACATCTTCATACTTACATTTTCCTAATAGATAAATTAAGGCAGTCAGATATTAAGTTGAAACTCTTTTAGAAAAATAATGTTCAAAATTGCTATCTAGATATTTATTTAATTATTTTGAAGGGTTAATAACTGCTTCAGCAGGTTTTGTGATTCATCTTTGTTTTATGATGTAGATACCAATGTTGATCTTAAGTTTGATGTCTTATGCATGCTATTAATGATAAGAGTTATAATTTAATTTGTTTTTCAGTATACATGTTTCAATATATCAAGGCATTTCCTTGTTCTGGGTGCTTCAAGTGGTGGCCTGTATGTTTTCAAACGAGAACCCTGCATTTTTCTACAACTGTTGCCAAGCAAGGTAAGCTAAAATAGTTTTTATTGTTTTGTTTTATAAAGAACATCTTCCAGAAGGACATGCAAAAAAATACATTGTATGGAATCTTAAAAAGAGTATGTCCAGTATTTATTTTCTATTTTGTTTAACTGGGGTAGGCATTATGTTTAAAACTCCTATAATATTTCAAGAGTTATTTATCAATTATATATTTTTACTTTATATGTCACCTACTCTTTTTAATATATATATTTAAATGACATAATCCAAAGTTGTAAAAGCTTAATTAAATCAGGTATTAAATCAAATCGGAAAACTAGTTTAAATATTTTATTATATGCAGATGACATGGTTTTAATTCAAGAAACTGAGGAAGAATTACAATATGCATCACACTGCTTAAATGAGTTATGTCAGCAATATGACCTTAAAATTTCAACAGAGAAATCCAAAATTATGGCCTTTTGGGGAAAAGAACACATAAGATCAAAAATTATTTTAGATAATAAACCGTTGGACCAAGTGAAGGAGTTTAACTACCTAGGATGTAACTTTAATTATTGGACAAGAACTGAAAGAGATATAAAAGATTTCAAGATTCCAAATGATATATGGAACAATACGTAGAACAATGAGAAATAAAACAAGAAAGGAAACTAGGTTAAAGTTTTACAAAACAATGGCGGTTCCTTCACTATTATAGGGAAGTGAGACATGGGTCACCACAAAGAAAATGAAAAGCTGTTTACAAAGTGCAGAAATGAACTTTTTAAGGCAAACAAAAGGATGTACAAAATTAGATCAAATCCGAAATGAAGATATAAGAACAGAACTTAATATAGCATCAATACATTCCAAAATTGAAAAATATCAGAGCCAGTGGATGCAACATGTTCAGAGAATGGCAGATTCAAGACTGCCTAGGATAGCATTTGAATATGAACCAAAAGGAAGGAGAGATGTCGATTGACCCAGAAAAAGATGGAGGGAACAACTGAGATGGAACGGGCAATCTGCCCATTCCGTGAAGTGAAGAAGAAGAAGAAGACTGTTTTATATAGTGATTTAAGAAATGTGCAGTAATTAGACTGCAAAGCAAGTCAGCACATGTGTAACAGAAGTGTTATACACACTAGAACTTATAATATTAAATACTAAATATGCTGAAAACTGAAATAAAATGGGCTAAAGTTTGTAAATTTGATTAATTCTCTAATTGGGCAAGAATGATGTGAAGATGAAATAAAAGCTTTCAGAAAATATGTTACCACTCTACTGTAATCTTTAGTCAAAAGTAAAACCACTAAACATCACTTTTATTGTAACCACCTTCAACATATTTTGAGGACACTTATTCTATCCTAAACAAATATGTGACTGATTCTTTATGAATGGTTTTATTGTACTCGACATAAGTGAACACATCTCTTAACAATGATTAATTTCTGCTGGTGTTTGTTAAATGAGATTTGTGTTTTAGTATGTATATTTTTGGCCTAAGTATTTTTTTCAGCTGGGCAATGGGCATTTATAATTCTTTTATGTTTAGTATCCGAGAAATTATAAACAATCATGATTATTATCTTTTGAACTGTGTGAAGTAAGAGTGGTAGTAAATACTTTTGAAAACAAACCAAGGGGGAAGAAAAAAAAGAATATGAATTTTCTTGTAGGTGCTTTACAGGCCTAACGTGTTCTTTTAGTCTTGTACTAAATCTCCTTTGCCTGTTAAACATATATGTGCAGTCGGAACAGCATACTTTATAAATTATTTTTTATTATTTGTTAATATTGTAGATGTGGGATAATACTACTATTCCTCCTTACTGATTTTTGAGCAGTGATTCTCAATTGTCATTACTCCATATACAATTATAATTTAATTTTATTCTTATTTTTAATTTAATTCTTTAGCATGTATGTACACTGATATTTCACCCAAAATTTGGATATCGAGATTTCATGGGAAATACATGTTTTGGAAACCTCCTGAATAAAAATAAAGCATTTTAAGAAATGGGTAATTGGGTGCATGCTTGTGCATGTGGATGTATGTGTGTTCTAAATGAAAAATCTGTTAAATACCAAAGTTGGTATTTAAGTTTAGTATCTTCTAAGGATGTGACATGAACATTTTCAAGAAAACCCCCCACTCCCAGCTACCCTTTACTTGGAACATTTTTTGAACATTTTAATTTTCTCAAAAATGGCTCAAATGGTTTTGATTAAAATAACATATATGTTTAAGATATTTCCATGACAAATAAAATGTGTATCTTGAAATGTCTAGGAATAGCGTATGAAAACCTCTTCATTCTAGATTACTTTTGTGTAATTGGTAAACTGTAAGAGACAGACAAAAATTTGCTACACAAAAAATATAGATTTTGTTAAAACACACAATTTTTTGTAAAGTTCACCTTTCCAAGATATTCCTTGTTATTTGTTTCAGTATTAAAGTACTCAAACTTTTCTCAAATGGGAAGTCATCTTTAATTTCATATCTCTTTTGTTTTATTCCTAGCCAGGCAAAGAGATTCAAATTTCAATTGTTTCACATAGTGATAGTTTTTAAAGAATTTTATTATTGTGTTAGCCTAGTATATTTCCCTTCTGCATATAAGGAAGCAAGTAAGAAGACAATTGCTAATGTTAATCTCAATTAGCATTTTGTAGATACGTGAATAATCTTTTATAAGAATAGTTTATTTGCAGAACACTTAGAAAAGTCATGCGAATGGAACACATCAGATTTTTTTCTGTTATAATAAAGCCACAGGTTATATTCCACCTTATTAAAGTTATAATCATCCATTCTTCATGTATTAGATCTTATTGGATATTCCTAAACTTCATCTTTCTCTTAGAACAAGGGGTAACATTTGTATAAGCCTACTTTGGAGTCTGTTTTGCTGTAGATAATGCATTTAAGAAAGTTTGGGAATGTCTTCATTCCAATGATGATCAAGTAGAGTGTGAGATCTTCAGTGCTTCACATGAATTACATTTCAGCTGTTGCTAACTGTATCTTATTACCTTCATCCCTTCATGTTTGCTATTTACAATGGTCAGGCAAGCATATTACAATATTCAGCTAGTGGTAGATTACTTCTAAACTCAATTATGAGATCCACACACGCACGCACACACACACACACAACCACACACACACACACACACACAACCACGCACAACCACACACACACACTCACTCACTCTCTCACTCACTCCCTCTCACTCTTTCACTCTCTTCCAAATATGCTTTTGTTTTATTCAGGGGACCCAAAACATATATTTCCAGTGTAATCTCGGTATCAAATTTTTGGGGGCATTACAATACCTTCTCTATACATTATGTACATTGTATGTGCAGAGAGAGTAAAAAAAGTAGGGGTGGTGCCAATTAACCCCTTCAACAATATGGGTATGATAGGATATCATGTGGACATGATATTATGCATGATTGTTCAATGGCCCATTTTATCTACAGGTAACATTGGATAACTCCATTAAATAATACAAACCTTGTCAGATTTTTTTTTTTTTTTTTTTTTTTTTTTTTTGTACCAATGGCCATGCAGTGTAAGGCATGGTATATGAGAGTTGACAATAATAGTATGGCCAGAGGTTCACACCCCAAAATACCAAAAATATTTTTTATTTTATTTTACCTCCTTCATTGGGTATCTTTGAATGGGTTAAATTAAAGCTACATATCTTATACCACTAATTTCACCAATATTTGATTCACTTTTTGGGGAAAAAAATTGAAACTGAAAATTGAAGAAAAAATGCAATTAATTTTAAAGGTCTGTTTCTTGGTAAAAGTTTTCTCTAACTATATACATTTTTTAAAATTATTCAAATTGTATTGAGGAGAATTTTTGTTGTAAAATAACATAAATTTCCTATTTAAAATGGATAAATCAAAATAATCTATGCACAAAATTTCTTTGTATAGCTTAATGTAGAGTTAAAGTTCAACGTGTTCAGCTAAGTACTTTCAGATTTGCAAAATTCACAGAAAACCTCCCATAAGTAGTTCCCAGTTTTAATTAAATTCTGACAAATGTTTTTTAGAGAAATTTCTAGCTGGGAAACAAATCCAACTATTATTAATAGTATTAAGTACTATAAAGTAGTAATACACTAATACTATGATGACTGGAGACAATTTTATTTAGACGATACATTAGCAAATGCAAATTAAATCACATTAAAAAATTGCTGTGCTTAGAAAGGTAATGTGTCCAGAGAAATAACTTATGAGAGAAAAAGCATTTTATTTAATTTAGACAACAAATATATATATAATAATTATATCAATTATATACGTTAATGTGCCACAGTTTTGAGTTTAAGGGAATTGGTCCACAAAAATTGTGTAAAAAGTTCAATTTTTTTCCTAAAATAATTATTATTGGTTGCTTAAAATCGTTTTGGTTTATCCGAGAAAAATTGAACAAATCTGATGTGTTCCATTCACATTACTTTCTTTACATCTCTGTAATAAATTGTTAAAAAGCATATTCTTCTATCTAGTTCATGCCAATCAAGATAAACATTTGCTGAAAAGGTCTTATTGCTTGCTTCCCTGTAAATAGAAGGAAAATAAGGGAATACACTAGATTAAATCAATAGTCATATCTTTTAAAAATTGTTGGTATGTGATTGAAATTTGTTTCTTTGCATGGCCAGGAGTTGAAAAATTCCTGTATGAGAAAAGTTCAAGTATTTTAAAACTAAAAGCAATAACAAGGAATTTTAAGTAATGGCTAATTCCACAAAAATAATGTATATAACATAAATTGTGTGTTTTAACTACATCTACAGGTTTTGTGTTGCAAGTTTTAGTTTCTTACTATTTATCAGTAATGTAAATGTCATCCAGAATGATGAGATTTTCAGGGACTATTCCCACAAGAGTCAAGGTATACATTTTATTTTTCATGTAAATAAGTTTAATATACAGTATTTTAGTCAAAATTGTTAGAGCCAATTTTGAGAAAATTAAAGTTTTCAAAATTTTTTCCATGTAAAGGATAGTTTGTATCACATCCTTGGAAGATACTAAACTTACATATCAAGTTTGGTATTTTACAGGGTTATTGTTTTTGAGTTATCATGTTCGCACACATGCACTTATGCACGCACCCACCCACATACACGTGCAGACACACACACATACTCACTAAATTTTACTAAAAATATTTTTGTTATCCAGGGTGTCTCAAAGTATGCATTTCCAGTGAAATCTCGGTATTGAATTTTTGGGTAGAATACAATATCTTCTCTGTCTACTATATACATTATACATATTTGTTAGAGGAAGTAAAAGCATGCTTGCCAAGGGAAAATTAGCTCTAATAGAACAAGTACTTGTTTAAGAAAATACCAAATATTAAAGTGGTAGAGAAAATATATGTTTAAGTTGAATTGAGGATGGTGCAGGAGATAGAAAACTGAGGACCAGAAAAGAGGTGGGAATGTATAGATCAAATACGAGCTACGTCCAGAAAGTAAGTTCCGTTTCAATTTATCTCCGCTGCAGCGCTGCGATCGCAGTTCCGCACATGAGCGGTAGACGCTCTGTATCAAGGGGAAGAAACGTGCGCCATTTTGAGATCGCTGTCAGCCACATACACTTTGGTGTGCTTGTTTACAATGTCGGTGTTGATTGAAAATCCCGCCGCTTGTGAAATCAAATCTGTGATCCGTTTTCTGAATGCTAGGAAAGTAAAACCAATTGAAATTTATCGGCAAATTTGCGAAGTTTATGGACAAAATGCGATGAGTGATTCAATGGTGAGAAGATGGGTTCGACAGTTCAATGAAGGACGTAGTGAAGTGCACGATGAACGAAGTGGGCGTCCATCTTTGGTTACAAAAGAACTGGTTCACGCGATTGATGACAAGATCCAGGAAAACCGCAAGTTTACAATTAGTGCTCTCGCTATGGAATTTCCCCAAAACTCATGATCATAATTCATGAAATTGTTACCAAAAAACTGAAATTTTGTAAACTTTGCTCACGTTGGGTACCAAAGATTCTTACTGAGCAACACAAAACAAAACGGATGGGTTGTGCACTTCAGTTATACCCGTTATGATGAAGACAGCGAAGAATTTCTGACACAGATAGTCATAGGAGATGAGACTTGGGTTTCTTACGACACCCCTGAAAGTAAGCGGCAATCAATAGAATGGAGGCACACTTCATCCCCAGCAAAGGTTAAGCCGAAACAAATCTTGACACCTCGAAAAATGATGTGCACAGTGTTCTGGGACTGGAAAGGCATCTTACTCATTGATCTCTTACTGCATGGTCAAACAATCAAAGCAGATGTTTATTGCGAGACACTTAGGAAATTGCGCCACGCAATACAGAATAAGCGTCGAGGATTACTATCAAAAGGTGTTTTTTTTTCTTCACAACAACGCACGACCACACACTGCAAATGTGGCAAAAAACCTCCTACAGGGATTTGGCTGGGATGTGTTTGACCATCCTCCGTACAGCCCTGACCTCGCTCCTAGCGACTTTCATCTTTCTTACATCTCAAGTCTTTCCTTGGCGGTCATCACTTCAAGAATGACGAAGAAAAGTTTCCAACTTTTTGAAGACACAGACGGCAAACTTCTATGAAGAAGGTATACAAAAACTTGTCACACTATGACAAATGCCTGCAAAATTTCGGCAGTTATATGGAAAAGTACTTTAATAGTAGTAGAATTTTGTGCAATAAATAATTATACTGTATCTGTACACAATTTAATTTTATTACCAAACGGAACTTACTTTCTGGATGTACCTCGTACATAGAAGAGTTTGCAAAATTATATTAGTGTTCATGTTCAATCTTGGGTTTTTGACTGGTTATAGCAACCTGCAGCTTTCTCTCTGGTGTCAGAGCAATGGAAGCAAAGGCTTCTGAAACTAGTCCCTCATAATTAAAGTGTAAGTGATTTGAGTGTTACAACTGCTCTACAATTATAAAAGTGTGTTCAAGGTATTTTCAATAAATTAATTGTTTTCACTCCTGACTTAAATAGAACAGAAAGATAATATTTCTTATATTTTATATTTCTATATCATTGGGAAGTATTATCCTTTTATAATTTTATATGTTGTAATATTAGATATATTGATAATAAACATGTAGCTAATGGTTATGAAGTTCCATTTTTCCATACTATTTCAAATTGAAAATTCACAAATTCCAACATGAAGTGGAACAAGGTATGTTTGCAGAACTTTTTTTCTAAACTTCATAATAGGTAAATAAAACTTGCATATTATGAGAACAAATTTAAAACCAGTAGTAATGTAATATTGGAGTTTTGTCAAAGTCTAAGCTGTTAATACTGCAAATATACTAGAGAGTTAAACCTTTGAGATGACAGATAGCCATCTCTCTTCATTACATTTAGTTTCCCATTTTCTTGCATATTAAAGCGTGAATCAAAATCCTTTTCAAAATCAGGCCTTCTGCTGCGTAGTCTGTCACTGATTGATTTTACTTTTACTATTTCAAACAGGAAGGATCAGTAACACAAATAACTATATCTCCAGATGAGAAGTTGTTTGCCTTTGCTACTCAGAAAGGCACAGTCTGCATTGTGGAGCGAAGTCAAGGTCCAAAGGTGCGCCGTATACAGACATGCACAGAACATCAAGGATCAGATATCACTGCTCTGCACTGGAATGGCCAAAGCAGTGAACTTTTCATTGGAGATGACCAAGGCAGAGTATCACTACTCACTGCTACTCAATTTGTGGTAAGTGAGAGCTACTTAGTAATAGGCGCTTAGCAGTAATGTGATATCAGTTATTCTTATATAGACAGTACAGTAAACTGCAGAGGTTTTATTATGATTGGCACTTCCTTTCCTATTCTAATGTTAATTTCTGCCTATTTGATTTGGAGGACTAAACGCAGCATGTGCTAACTATTTACATGTTTAATTCTTTGTTGCCTGTTGGTACTTATAAATCCCAATTTTTTAAGCACTACTAGAGAAATAGAGTTTGTACTCAAGAATTTATTTCATATTAAACTATCCTTCAAATTTAAAATAAGGCTGCCTCTGTGGTTGAGTGGTCAGCAAGCTGACTTCTCATCTGGAGGGCCTGGGTTCGATTCCCAGTTTCGGCAGGGAATTTTTCTCTAACCAGAATTTATACCCTATCCCCCACAGAGTCTGGAAGTGTGAATGTGAGAGTGAATGTGTGTGTGTGTTAAGGAATAAAAAATTGATTAACCTAATGTTCTTAAGCTACAGTAAGGGAGTTGTTTCTCAAGCCAAAGTCCCCGATATGACGATTGAAGTTAAAGGGGGCTATACATATGAAACAATTAAAAAAGTAATAATAATAATAATAATTAATAAAATACAACTATTTAAGACTATTTTAAATTGTAAAAATATTAAATTTTTGCAATAAATTGTAGTGATTTTTCTTCTTTTTTTTTTAAAAAGAATAAGAGCAAAATCCATGCAAATGCAATCAAATGTAACACCATCAATTTTGAACCATATCATTACATCAGTAGTTTACTTTGTCCCTCCCCATTCTTTACCACCTTTGACTGTAGTTGTTAGGAATCAAAGTCACAATGTTTGGCTTTGAATGGATGACCAGTCCATTACCTATCCGCCTTAAATCCACGACTATTCACATTGATTTGGTAGTCGTACCTTCAGAAGGGTTATGAAAGCCAGTTTAGGAAGAGCAGCAAATATAGCAAAATAATTGAGCCAATAAAGGGTTAAACTGTGAATTGCACACATATCTTCTCTATTTCTGCTTGTAGCAGGATTTATTAGATGTAGATAGACTGTTGAAAAAGAAGGCCCACATTATGGTGCTATTTGTAGTAGGAGTTATAAGAGCTGTAATTTTGCAGTCCCTTGTTCTATCGCCAGTCGAATCTGGATCCTCTGACGTGATCAGATGGCTCTAAGGTTATTACCACATGAATTTAGCATATTTAGTTTTCCCTCTAATTTGTCTTTCAGTATGATCGCTATGTTGGCAAAGTTGATTGTTGAGTCAGGCTTCTAGCATTCATTAGGAAGACAACTGCTCTTTCCACTGTGTATGATTTATTAATGAAAAAGTTTTGCTCATAATTATTTCTAGTGGGGCATCAAAAAGGTGCCAGACTTAGATGGTGAACATTCTGAGAATTTGTTTATCCCATACAAATGTTTTCAGGTAGGATTGAAATAAAGAATTAAAGAAATAGCAATCAGTTCCACTAAATAATACAAGGGTGATTCAAATATAAACAGTAATTGTTGCTTATCATTGAGGAAGCAGTTCAGAGCAGGGCGATGGAGTGGGGGGGGGGTTGAGACAGTACGTGTCTTGCCCCAGGGAAAAGAATTATTCAGAAGGGAAATATAAATCATAGCTAAGAATATAAATTATATCAAGAAGAGAAAATATAAATGTACAGTGAAAATGGGAAGAGTAGAAAGACTTTTAACATGTATAAGTCACAAGCTCAGGGTACAAGATTCTGTTATTGTCGTGCATTGAATCAAGGGAAGGGATGAATATGAATGGACCCTGCCCGGGGGCACATAATGGGACACAAAACTATGATCTCTGCTGGTCAGACATTGTAAGGTTCTTGGGGCAGAGACTTGGTGAAGGACCTCTGCACAACCAAGATGTGATTTTTAGAATCCGTGGTGGAGCCGAACAGGCTACCTGGGAAAGAGGGAAATAGTTGTTTAAATACTGACCAGAATTCATAATAAATCACGGCATCAACATTAATAAATTATAACATTTGCATGCAGTTAAAGTGTAACGTCACAGTAGAAAATTAAGAAATATACACGTGTGTTCTACGGCGGAAAAGGCCGAATTAAGTTAATAGAGCTTTTGTGTCTGACCACACCCACAAAAACCCTAACCTACACCATTCCCACAAACCTACACCATTCCCACAAACCTACACCATTCCAATACCAATAACCCGTGCCCAGATACGAACCAATACCGCCCCAGGGTTGAAGGTCGGTGTGTTAGGGAGGGGGAACTAGCTTTGTTAGCTGCTTCGCTAGGTTCCGGCATCAGTACAGCCATGAGTGAGCAAGAAGTCCCTTTGTCTGTTGCACAGCATATTATTATCAATTTTTCAACCAAGGAAGGGGTTAATCCTTTGGAGATTTTAACTTGTTTAAGGGCACAGTTTGGGGACACTACACTGTCGCAGAATCGAATGTTTACTTGGGCCAGACAACTTAAGGGTGGAGGAGAATTTGTGGAAAATGAAGGTCATGCTCGACGCCCAAGGTCAAGTCTCACAGATGACAACATCTGTGCCATTCGAGAACTTATTGAAGTTGATAGCCACTCCACTGTCAAAGAAATCCCATCAAAAGCTTATTATTGCCAATTGTTAAGGTCTGTAAAAGCTGCCTACCGAAGCAAAAGAGATGTCATCCTTCTCCAAGACAATGCTACGCCTCACACTGCCAATTTGACAATGGACACAATGGCGGACATGCACTGGGAAACCCTTGAACACCCTTCCTATAATCCAGACTTGTCCCCAGCAGACTATTTTTTGTTTGCACCCATGAAAGAATCGCTTGGAGGGAAACATGTAAAAAACAACGAGGAAGTTGAGGAGCAGGTGCTCAGTTGGTTACCCTCAAACTTTTTTGAAGAAGGAATGTTCAAGCTTCCAAAACGTTGAACGTTGGCAAAAATGTGTAGAGTGTGAAGGAGGCTATGTTGAGAAATGCTGATGAAGTCACTGTGTATATATTTAATCAATAAATATTTTTAACAAAATTACCATTTATATTTGAATCACCCTTGTAATTCTTTTTTATTTAACAAATTAATGGATGCTTCCTTCTTTAGTGATGCAATTTTGTATACTTTTCTTTTTATTAATGTAATTCAATGAAAATTATATTTGTTCCTTACAATTATTATATTTCAAATCCTACTTGACAAGAGTATTGTGTAGTGATTACAGTCTTGACATTATTCAGCTAGTTTTCTCATGCATTGTATAAAGTTAAATTGATAGATGCTAAGTATCCAGAGACCTTACAAAAATGCTTTTTAATCATAAAATGAACATCTTGTTCATTTTCTTGGCAATGTATTTGTTGCAATAGCAGCTGCAATATTTTAACACAAATCTTAACTGTTAATTTAACATGTAATATATTGTAGGCATAAATGCAATAGAATCCCAACCTAATGTGGACTGAGTGGGTGTCAGGTTACTGAAATGTCTAGTTTTATTAAATGAGGGGTTTGTTATTCACAGCTCATAATCAGAAAACTTAAACATTTATTTTTTATGTGCTAAAATTAAAAAAATATGTCCTAAAATCTGAAAAATATTTTTAAAAAAATTAGAACAAAACTAAGGAAACATCTAGCTTGATGTTTTACACATATCTGAATAAAATTCTGAATGTTTTGGAGTGCCAAAAGAAGTGGATAAAGTTGATTCTCCTATAAGAAATTGCCTCGACGAAGTACACGATGCAGCTGCTATGTGCTTCATTATTGGCAAATGTTGCAGTACTTGGGAATGTTGAGCCACACTAACAGTTTTGTACAAGGCTGGCAAAATAGTATTTTCCAATCAGTGGTAAAAATATTTTTAAACTCTAGTAACTATTGACACAAACGTTCACTACACTGGATTTCACTTATGGCATTTTTATTCACACTGCCAATTAAATCACACATTGCTTTTGTGATTTGATTGTAACTAAAGAAACAAGGTGCATTACAAACAGCATTGAGCTCAGAATATTATATCGTTGCTTAGCCAGGTTTAACAAACTTCTGTGATGTAATTTCGGGGTAGAATGCTGATTTCCCTGCATCAGCAGATACGAGGGTAGATCGAAAAGTAATGTACAATAATTTTTTTACAAAACAAGTTTAATAGTTTTAAAAAAATATCACAAATGAACTTAAATCTTTTACCTACTTTTTGACATAGTCTCCAACTTTCTGAACACATTTGTCGCATCGTGATACCAGTTTCAATATGCCCTGTTCATAGAAATTTGTTTGCCTAGAGTACTGAGGGCTGCTGATTTCACTGACTGATGATTTCACTTGCATCTGTTGCAAAGCATTGGCCGGCCAGGAACTTCTTCATGGGACCAAACAGATGAAGGTCTGACAGTGCAACATCTGGACTGTATGGTGGATGTAGGAGCACCTCCCAACCAAATTTGGTGATTTTCTGATGAACAGCAAGCAACATGGGGGCAAGCATTATCATAAAGAAGTTTGACATCGTCAGCACTAATGCTTTGGCATTTGTCACAAAATGTATGACACAACTTCACCAAAGTTTTAATGTAGGCTGTAGCATTCACATTGTTTAGCAAAGTCCACCAATAAAACATCATGCATATCCCAGAACATTGTTGCAAGCATTTTCCTAGCAGATTGACTGACTTGGAATTTTTTCTTACTGGGGAACCAGCATGTATCCACTCCATACTTGCCTACTTTATTTTGGGCATGTAGTGGTATGCCCACGACTTATCTTCATCATCCTTTCAGAAAGTCAGGCCCCTCTGCGGTGTACTACGTTAAGTGATCCAAGTTTGTCATCATTTGCTGGCCCTTATGGTTGTCTGTCAGGTTCTTAGGCACCCAGCAAGCACTAACTTTACAAAATTTCAACCTGTCATGAACAATAGGAAATGTCTAACTGTTGCAATAAGGTTTGCAGTTGCACATGCCAGTTATTCAAAATTGCCACCGCAATGCCTTTGACATTCTGTGGGACATCTGGAGACATTGCTATGGTCCATACATTCATGCCCATACATGACTTGCATGTCCTTGTGAATTTCACTCGGTTTATGCCCTTTGTCCCACAAATATCGAACCACACCTCTCTGCTCATCACACATGGATGACAGTAGTATGCACGTCATATTTGTGCATAGTTCACGCTTCTCTCGCTAGAGCTGCATGTGAAACAAAACATACCCTCTGTAGTAAAAACTTAAAACTATATCTGTTAGAAATTGCAACATTCCATCTGCAATACCAAGGCAGAAAAAAATTATTGTATGTTACTTTTCAATCCACCCTCACATCAAATGGCATGATTAATGAATTCTTATCACTCTCATAATAAGTTATAAGATAAATTTTTGTGCTATAAATAGAATGAGGAAAAAAGCTAAAATATGTGTATTTGTAGAGAAATTATCAAAAATATTTATTCACATATTTTTCAAGGAAATGTGTCATTTATGTGAAATAAAATGTTTGCAAACACTCTTCTTGGATCTAGAGTAGGATTTTAAACTTTATTTTAGATATGTATATATTAAGGAAAAAAACATTTACAAACAAATCCGGGCCCTACTCATAACATAATATGTACTGCAAATTACATAAATACATAAACTTGTATTAGTTCACTATTTCCACTCATCAAGACTCATTTTCAGATTTCTTCTTTTTTCACCCAATTATAGTGATTTGTCCAACTCTTAAAACTATGGCAATTTTGCTAATATTTTCCCCTTTGTCTTTTCTCTTTAATGTATCCATTTTAATTTCAGTTGTCAGGTTAACTTGTTGGCCTGAAATCTGAGAAACTGTATCCTAAACAGAAATAACTAAAAGTTTAGCTTATCACGTATGGATTGGTAAAACATTAAACCATCAAATCTTCCAAACAAGTAATTGTGCTACATATATTATTAGTGGTAAGCTTTTGATTTCATGACAGTGGTCAGCCATCTGCTTATGTTCTGACTGTTATTATGTCGTCAGCTCTTTTATTAGTGAGGGAGAATGTAAGGGCCATATTTTCACAAAAATACAAAACCTGTCACCAAATCAGTGTAGTAAATCAATTGCAAAATCTAAAAGCACCATACTGTATCAAATGTCTTAACAGCTCAGGAAAGCAATGTCTTAACAGCTCAGGAAAGCACATGGTCATTTATATACATGAATATCAACACTAAGTGTACAGCAATTAAAATTTACCTATACTTTTATCTATATATTGGATTATAGAAATTATTACAATCAAGTTTAATGACAAAAAAATAAAAAGGAAGTTAAATTATACAGAATGTTATGTTATCTGGATTCTACTGTGATACATTTAAATAAATTATATAGCACTTCCAACATGAATAATGTTTTGGGGATTCAATTATCATTACATAATGGTTAAATTTATTTTCATTATTTCTGATGTCACAATTTATAACATCCTGTTTGTGAATCTGTGTTCATATGTTTCTCCCTTCGTGTTAACTTATTACATACAATTCAATGCTTTACTAGTATTTCACACAATTTTATCACAATGTGATGTACATAAATTCACATAATATATGCAATTCATCCTATAACTGTACAATAAAGTATTTACATACATAAAACCTGGAATTATTTATATGTAATGTATTGCTCCATATTTGGTGAAATCATTTTTTATTTCATTTACATCTTTAATATGCCCTTTTTACTATTCAAACAAACAATATATACATTTTTGTATTTACTTTTGAGGGCTAAAAAAAATTATTTTATACTAATGTGGTGGCTTGAAAACACTGCTTCATGCTAGACTTGAATGAACATTTTTGCATTGTAACATTTTATGCAAAGTATAAATTGGTGAATTTACTGAATGCACTGCACATACATCTTTATCTTTCTTGCATGTATTATATAGTACTGAGTAACAAGAAAAACATCCACAAAATGTTTTATTTAGTGCATTAGATACAGGAGTATATATTAGAGCACAATTGTAATGGAATCGTATAACAATGAATTGAAATTTTAAACACCAAAATTTTTACTCATTTTAGATTCCATTAGTACATTAGAGCTTATTTATCATATCAAGTAGATTTCTCTGAACAAACTGTATAATATTGTTTTAAACATGTTAAAGGCAGGTAAAATAAATAATTATGAGTAAACTTGCTCCAGGAATTCTTTTACATGCCAGCAAATCTACTAATGCTGGCTGTTACTTTTAAGCACACTTAAAAACCATTGGTCTGGGCTGGGTTTGAAACCAAGATCTGAGATCAGAAGATCAGTGTGTAGCCAACAGTTACCTGGACTGAGTCAACATGATATCTAACCAAAGGCATGTTGATCATGGCATCCTGTAAGGTTAAATTTTAGGGCCAATCACATGCATTCCTGATATCAGTGCCCTCCAGACTGAATTACACATATAATTTACTATTCTGTTTGCTGATGACACCAATTTTACATCTAGTGGTAAAGACCTTAATATTCAAGTCATTAATAACTGGGTAATTGAAAAATGGAATACATCATGAAAGAAAAAAAATTGTTTTAAATACTGAAAAAGTTATATGTATGCACTTCAGTCCTCAAGTAAACCACAAACAGATGTAAATATTAGCATCGAAAATTCAAAATTAATCAGGTGTCGCAAAGTTTGTAGGAGTATGGATTGATGCTGATCTAACCTGAATTACAAAGATCAGCAATGAGAATCCTTAGCCATGTATTCTCTTCTAAGGTGTTAAAAACACTTTAATTTGAATGTGTACATTCTGTATTTTCTTATGGTATAATTTTCTTGGGATTCTCAACCAAATTCAAAGGTGTATTTATTCTACAAAAGTGCATTTTAAAAATTATGAAAGGTGTCCCACCAAATTCAACAACAAAGTCAGTGTAGTATAATGAATAGCAAGGAAAACTGCTGAACCTGGAGAAAATCCAACAAGGCTTGTCCACCGCAGATCCCACATGTGATACCTTTATTACGAATTAGGTAGCATCATTCAGTTTAGCACAGTAGTCTACCAGTTGTCACAGTTGTTTTGGGTTCATAAAAATCTTTAATGTTAAACTGTGACTTGCCAATTTTATCACAATGTGATGTACATAAATTCACATAATATATGCAATTCATCCTATAACTGTACAATAAAGTATTTACATACATAAAACCTGGAATTATTTATATGTAATGTATTGCTCCATATTTGGTGAAATCATTTTTTATTTCATTTACATCTTTAATATGCCCTTTTTACTATTCAAACAAACAATATATACATTTTTGTATTTACTTTTGAGGGCTAAAAAAAAATATTTTATATTAATGTGGTGGCTTGAAAACACTGCTTCATGCTAGACTTGAATGAACATTTTTGCATTGTAACATTTTATGCAAAGTATAAATTGGTGAATTTACTGAATGCACTGCACATACATCTTTATCTTTCTTGCATGTATTATATAGTACTGAGTAACAAGAAAAACATCCACAAAATGTTTTATTTAGTGCATTAGATACAGGAGTATATATTAGAGCACAATTGTAATGGAATCGTATAACAATGAATTGAAATTTTAAACACCAAAATTTTTACTCATTTTAGATTCCATTAGTACATTAGAGCTTATTTATCATATCAAGTAGATTTCTCTGAACAAACTGTATAATATTGTTTTAAACATGTTAAAGGCAGGTAAAATAAATAATTATGAGTAAACTTGCTCCAGGAATTCTTTTACATGCCAGCAAATCTACTAATGCTGGCTGTTACTTTTAAGCACACTTAAAAACCATTGGTCTGGGCTGGGTTTGAAACCAAGATCTGAGATCAGAAGATCAGTGTGTAGCCAACAGTTACCTGGACTGAGTCAACATGATATCTAACCAAAGGCATGTTGATCATGGCATCCTGTAAGGTTAAATTTTAGGGCCAATCACATGCATTCCTGATATCAGTGCCCTCCAGACTGAATTACACATATAATTTACTATTCTGTTTGCTGATGACACCAATTTTACATCTAGTGGTAAAGACCTTAATATTCAAGTCATTAATAACTGGGTAATTGAAAAATGGAATACATCATGAAAGAAAAAAAATTGTTTTAAATACTGAAAAAGTTATATGTATGCACTTCAGTCCTCAAGTAAACCACAAACAGATGTAAATATTAGCATCGAAAATTCAAAATTAATCAGGTGTCGCAAAGTTTGTAGGAGTATGGATTGATGCTGATCTAACCTGAATTACAAAGATCAGCAATGAGAATCCTTAGCCATGTATTCTCTTCTAAGGTGTTAAAAACACTTTAATTTGAATGTGTACATTCTGTATTTTCTTATGGTATAATTTTCTTGGGATTCTCAACCAAATTCAAAGGTGTATTTATTCTACAAAAGTGCATTTTAAAAATTATGAAAGGTGTCCCACCAAATTCAACAACAAAGTCAGTGTAGTATAATGAATAGCAAGGAAAACTGCTGAACCTGGAGAAAATCCAACAAGGCTTGTCCACCGCAGATCCCACATGTGATACCTTTATTACGAATTAGGTAGCATCATTCAGTTTAGCACAGTAGTCTACCAGTTGTCACAGTTGTTTTGGGTTCATAAAAATCTTTAATGTTAAACTGTGACTTGCCTCGGTCTAGCTTCATCTGCGAACTAATTGAGATTCTTTTTAGTATTACTCACTGTTATGGGTATTATTACTGTTTCAGGATCATGGCCACGAGGGAGAGAATGCATTATAGGTAATATGATACTTGTAAATGATACACTGGTTTCACTGATAAGATGTTCGTATATATTCTTCAATATCACTGGATATTGACACTGCATGATGGCACAGATAAATTAAGATTGCATTCCACTAGCATAGTAACAGCATATGTTCCCGCCAAATACCTAGTATGCTACCCTTGAACCAAGCAATGATGATCACATGAAGACTGACAAATGAGGAATGCCCAAGGTTGAGTGTCTGTTTAGCTCTTATATAGGCTCAAAGCTTATTCTACATGTTTCTCCTTATTAAACATTCTTTAAGTAACTATATAATACAGACTTCCTTTTATTTATAAATAAATTGTTTTTGGTACATATAATATTTAAATCATAAGCTATTTGCGCTTAGTGAATATTTAAATATGGGTATCCATCACTTGGGGATGCGCTATACTAGAAAGAACAACTTCCTTCTTCATGCACATAGCAATGAATTATTATTGTTGAATTTTTTTAAATAATTAGTTCTGATCATAAATGAAATTAGGTATACTTAAAATACACATTAAATTCAATATTCTTATATTCACAGAACACTTACAAGCCAATTACTTTCAGTAAATAATTTTTCCTTTACCACATAATCAATAAATCAAAGTGGCATCAATTTCCTTCTATTAGCAAAAATAAACACTTGGTATGAAAATACTTGGCTACCATATATTAACATCTCACCTTGAAATCAAACCTTGGCCACCTTAGTGGTCAGAGATGAGTGATAAATTACTAGAAGTGTAAAATGAATCACAAATCCCCTGTACTTGAATACAAACACATTGGAGTTACAAAACGTCATCATCGCAAAGACAGTTTTGACTCTTATTTGAGAACACTATGGAGTAGAAAATAGTTGTTGTTTCCACAGTAAACATATTTAAAATAAAATAAATACTATTAATATTTCATTCCAAGCAATTTATATGTATGTAGATGGTCATGATTTAGCAAACTGAGACGCAGCAAAACAAAGAGAATTTTAATGTTACCATTCTGTACTAATGCCAACATATTTCAATAACCCTCAAGCAAGAATATTTTGCTCTTATTTCCTTTGTCTGCTGTAATTCAATATTAGGTATGTTAAATTACTATGTAAAGAGCCAAGATTTTTTCCAGGTAACTTAGAAATCACTCACCAATATTTTATAATTTAAAAACTAAGAATATACTTTCTCGTCAAAAACTGTACATCTTTTCAAAAGTGGTTAACTTGGTGCTTAGGATTGAGGTATTTTCATATTATCTTGATACATCTCTTATCTATATATATAAATAAATCACTGAAATGTATGTACGCGTATCACTTCCTAACGAATGCATCAAATTGAACAATTCTCTTTTTGTTGTGTCCGTTATTGTCACGACAAGGTTTGTGGAAATTAAAATGTTTAAAAATAGTATGGGAAAGTATTTAAAATCTCATAATATGAATAAAAACTGTGTTAAGTGAATGCATTTCAGTTAATGGCCGCCAGATGGCAGTGGTACAAGTTATTTGTTGCTAAATGGTCGTGGTACTGCTATATATTTCCCTTCCCATTCAATGTTAAGATAACGCACCAGTTTATCAAGACATTGACGCAATGCAGCAGTGAAATTCAAATACATTTTTATGTATTAACTGTTCTTTCTTTACTCCTATTGTTTAAAATAAAGAAGCAAAGAAGCTTTTCTGATGGTGAACACCTAAGAGTAAGTACTTATTTTATTTGCCACTAGATGGCTATAGTAATATTTTTCCTCCCTATCCAATGTTAAAGTAACACAACAGTTTATCGAGATGAGATTAGGCAGCAGTGAATTCAAATATATTTTTATTTATAAACTGCCATTTCCTTACTCCTATTGTTTAAAATACCTAAACGAATACCTAAATTATGTACTTACTATTTGCCACCAGATGGCCGTAGTCCCTACTGCTCTATTTTTCGTCTTCATTGCTAAGGGAATGCACCCGGTAATGGAGACAATGATGCAAGATAACTGTGTAAGTCAAATATATTCTTATGTATTAACCATCGTTCCCTTGGTCACATCATTTAAATAAAAAAAATAAGTATATTTTTGTTGTAATTCTTTAAAATGAACAAGTTATAAACAATGTACATAACCATTAACCCTTCTTGGAATCTGAAAACGGCGGAGAAATAATGGGATCCGTTTTAGGTTTAAGGTCCTATTGCAGATGTTGATTATTTGACTTTTTTTTTTTTCTTTTTTTTTTTTTTTTGTGTGTTTAACTTATGGCATTGCAGGCGATATCTGACGTTATGTGGTACATGAGCTAGCTAAAGAACATGAAGCTACCCACGTCACCATCACAGTACAATTGCAGTGCTCTTAATACATTTGATCAAGTTAAAATTTGGGTTAAATGGAGAAATTTAAAACACTCAAAGCTATCATCAAATTAAAGCTTACCAATTGCCCAAGCAGATCTATTTGCTCTTTAGTTACATCATTGTTAGCCTTAGAAATGGCTGTTTTGACATAGAAGAAAATAAAGAAAGAGGTGGAAAACATTAGGAGTAAAGGAAAGAAAGAGGTTCGGAAGAAGCATGAATGTTAATTTGTGACTTTCTCCTTGATGTAATTCATTACCTAGCCAGCGTATACCCGCAACACTATGGATGCGCTACCATCACTTTTTTGTTGTTTTTTTTTTGGTAGTGTTTAATGACCGCTTTAACTATTTGTGGCACCACAGGCATGACTCTGATGATACATGAATGAAGATGCGATGGCTGGGGAAACCGGAGAACCTGGAGAAAACTCGACCCTGCGCCGGCTTTGTCCACCACAAATCTCACATGTGGTCGCTTGGGATCGAACCTGAGCCGTCCAGGTGGGAGGCGAGTAGTCTAACCACTCGGTCACAGCGTGGCTACTACTATTATTATGCCAAGCATTAAAATAAAGTGTTGTCAAATTATTTAATTGTAATTTTATTTTATTGCATGATCATACTGTAAATGGAAGATTTTGTTTGAATTTTTTTTTTTTTTATTAGATAAACCACCCATGTGAATCCAGGGCGGGCAGCTAGTATGTATATATTAAAGGTCTATATGTAGCTATTACATCTTTAATTAAGTATGGGACAAAATAAAAGATACAAAGATTTAATTTGTCATTTACAGTAATTGACAAAAAAATTACTCAAGCATTCCAACTGATAATTGTTCTAATGCCAAAAGGTGCTTATGGAGTGTACATATTTCCAGAACTTGTAATTGGGGAAAAGCTTAGGGAAATCAGACATTATGTCAATGTTTCACATCCTTTTGCATAAATGTCTGGATTTTTCATCAGTTGTTTGGAATCGTTGGGGCTGTAAAAAATTAAAATTATAAATGTTAAAGGGGAGGATTCATCAAAAAAGTATTCTAAATCTAATGTCTTTCATAAAAGACGTTAGGGAAAGTAAATTTTACTGGTGTAAAAGATTAACATTTTTTCCTCCAAAAATAGGGTGTGTCTATGCCAATAAATTATTTCATCTATTTCTTCAAAATTTCAGTGTTTCAATTTGAAGCAGAACTTGGCAGAATCAGGAAGAGGTTTTAGCCGCATCATGGTCAAATGGTTAGACCACTTGCCTCTCACCTAGATGACCCGGATTCAATCCCAAGCAGCTCCTTGTGAGATTTGTGGTGGACAAAGTGGCGCAGGGGTAGATTTTCTCCAGATTCTCCAGTTTTGCATTTCACCGGTGCTCCACCTTCATTCCATGTATCATCAGTCTCATTGCCTGTGGTGCCACAAGAGGTAAATGCGGGCATTAAACACTATCAAAAAAAGAAAAGCAACTCGCAGAAAAAAAAATTTAGGAAAGTGAGCTGCTAAATGGCCAGAACTTGAAGCAGAACCAAATAATTATAATGTAAACAACAGACAAGTGATAACTTTTAGCAAATAAAAATTAATTCGTTAGAAAGCAATATCTGCTAACAAAGAGATTGCTGACTTACTGAAATAACATTGTGGTATTGAAAATTTGTGAAGAGATATCAGTTTTGTATGCCTACTAAGGCAAAAATATGTATAAGATGTCTGCCAAGAATGAAGTTTGATTAAATGAGATATCTTTAAAGTGGGATGTGCACCTTACATGCCAATAAATGCGATAATTGAATCATCATTTGAGTTTAAAATGCTACATCAGGCAATCCACCAGCTAGTTAAATATAATCCAGAATGTTTCTATAGTGCTTTAGACAGTGAGCTTTCCAATTGTTTTTTTTGTCTACAGGCATACATTCCTCTGTTAGTCACATACAGCAAATCACTTCTGCATCAGGAGCACAATGAATGAACAGAAGGTACATATGCCTGCTGAACAACACATTGCACTGCATATAATCTACCTAGTAAAGTATAATTATTAGAATCTGATGACCATCCAAGGAAGGTGTAAGCATCTATTACATATTTTGAGAAGATTGCAGGCCAGGAAAACTCTTTCAAAAGCTGAAGTGGAAGAGTGGCACAAAGAACTTTCAGAGAGATGGGGAACTGTAAAAAAAGTAACCATCAGCATTGGTCAGTGATACCATCACCATACAAAACATTTGTGTTAAGATGCACATCAGCTTGAAAGGTTAAGCAACCATTTTGGGATTGCAAGGACATTTTATTGGTGGATTTTTTTCATGACAGAACAATAAATACTGCTTATCTGCAGGCTTGTGGATGAAGCAAAAGCTGCCTATCATAAGAAACATCAGCAACCCATCTGAAGTGATATTTTTCTTCACAACAACTTGAGCCCACATATAGCTGTGTATTTTAAAAGTCAGAAGAGATTTGATGTTCAACTTTCAAACTCTCTCCATAATAGTCCAGATTTATCTGCCAATGACTTATCATTTGCTGAGACCATTTTAAAGAGGTACTTGGAGGAGAGTGATGATGATACAAGAATGGAGAATTTGTATGCACCTGAGTGCAAAAAACCATGAAATTTGGATACCACATGCTTTTAATGATGTAGGGTGATGATTCAGATTGCCAACACAATTAATATTTTTAATTAAACAATATTAAATCAATTAACAGGTTTGTCTTTATGAAAATCACAAATGATAATAGTTTAAATTAGTAGAATAAATGTTAAAAATAAAAATCTGATGTGTTCCAATCACATGGGTTTCTCTAGCTGTTCAACACACACACTTTTCTTACAAAAGATTATTCTTTTATTTACATCATGCTAATCAAGAATTACATTCCAGAATTGGTCTTAATACTTCTTTGTAATTAGAAGGGAATACACTAGGCTAAAGTAACAGCCAATTTTTTAAAAGCCGATTGCTATGTGAAACAATAGAAATTCAGCTCTCTTTGCCTACTAGGAGTAAACAAATATAGATGAAAAGAAATATTATTTCCCATTTGAAAAAAGTTTAAGCAGCTTAAAACTGACACCAATAACTTGGAACATCTCAAAAACAGTTAACTCTAAAATATTAAAAAAAAAAGTTTTGATTTAACAAGATCTACATTTTTTCTGTAATATGTGTTGCCTATGTCTTACGGTTAAGCAAAAGCCATCCAGAATGAAAAGGTCTCCAGAAGCTATTCCAAAAAAATCACACTTCGCATATTCAACCAGACTCTTAACATGTACCATCCCAACTCATCTGTCCAGGTAGCAAACATGTGCTTCTTTCCTCAATGCTTCAAATGTTACAATGGAATTTCGGGGGAAGGGGAGAATCTGCTATCCAAAGTTGCAAACAACTTTCCTTTAGCTAAACAAAGAAAGCTTGCCTGGCTTCAACCCTCTGTTCCAAATCCTGCATCTACATAGACTTCTTGTCTTTACATGGGGACAATCCTGTATAACATCCTTCGACACATATTATATAAATATTTAATATATCATTACTTTATTATCCCTCATTACCAGGATTACACTTTTACCTGGTATAATATCATTACTGCATCCAAAGTAATTGCTAAAGGTCAGTTGTGCTATTGTGCTTCAGCACTTTCTAGCTTTTAAATGTGGAAATATAGTACATTTTTAATTATAAAATTTTTATTGCAGCATCACATAAGTGTCAGAAACACACAGTAATGAGTTGTAAAAAATATTGTATGTGATTGTTTTGTTGCAGGCTAAGACAATGTTCCAGAACCCTTGGGTTCAGCTGATGCAGCTAGACTCAAGAATAGTGCAGCTTGATTGGTGTAGGGAACTGTTGCTAGTATCCACACTAACACGATGTTACATCTGTGATACTAGCAATGAGCAGTACCGACAAATTGGTCAGAAATTGAGGGATGGAGATTATGGTGCCTGCTTCTACATAACAGAAGAAGAAAATATTAACCAAACCAACCCAGTTCCACATAAGAGTGAACGTGATGCAGCTGCTTTCAGTTCTGTAACTGAGGAAGAGACTTTAACAGACTGTGAAGGAATGCAGGACGTCCGAATGTTCTGTGCTCGACCTGGTGCACGCTTGTGGGAGGTGCAAGCAAATGGAGTAGTTCTCAGCACAAGGCAATTCAAACAGGCTTTCGCTGTACCACCATCAAAAATCATCAGATTCAATGAACAGAACAACTATCTCAGTGCCCAAAGCATAGCTAAAGTATTCTCTGAAACAGCAGTAAACTTCACAAAGCTGGTTATGTTTCCAAATAAGTTTATATTTACTTACAAATGTGATGGCCTTTATCTACTAGATCCAGAAGAGGGTAAAGTCGTGCTGTGGAACAATGAAGTCCAAGATATTATTGACTCAAAAGCTGTAAATGATACTGTGTATGTTTGGACATCATCTTGTAAATTACACTGTTTCCTTATCACTTCAGTGGATAAATTCATAGTGAGGCTATATCTTCAAAGGCAGTTCATGCTTTGTGCTAGTATGTGTGACTTATACAGTGATCATCTTGTTAAACTTGTTCCAAAGGCAACTAAACTTCATGTGATAGCAGATTTACCAAATAAATTAGGAGATAGTGAAGCTACAAATAAAATATTACCACTTATAGAAGAGATAAGAAAGTATGCACAACAAAGACAACATGCACAAAAATTACAATGTGGCATTTTTCTGGTTAATAACTACTTCCACTCTTTAGAGGATGGAGATTTGAGGCAAAACTCTGATGGCATATACCGGGTTCTGAAAAAGGCACAGTCAGAGAAAGCAAAATCTCTAGATGGTTCTCCAGAGGCACACAGAAAAAGAATAGGAAATGATTTAATTCCACTAAGAAAGTCTGGCAGCACTACTTCGCTTCCAGAGTTGGTACATTCTGAGGAACATTCTAGTTCTAAACAGAATGGGAATTCTTTAGATTCCAAATCATCCAATGATACTTTGTACTCTGAACTGGGGTTTCCTCCAGAAGCTGTTCATGCACTAAAAGATTTGGGTCAGTCTTTTTCATGGAAGATAGTAAGTGGCACAAAATCATTGAAGGAGAAGCTGCAGGAACAGTTCAGGGAGAGTAAACTAAAGCTGCTAAATCAAGAAACTTATATTGAACCATTTGATGTTAGAACTTCTGATTACAAGGAACCTGTGGAGGATCAGAATATGATTGCTGAGGCCATTGAAGAAGAGGAATTGATACACACCTCTGGTGATAAGCTGCGAAAAAGAACAGCACAGCTCCCAGTTCTAGATGTGTCAAAAATTTCAGAGTTTTGTTTGAAGTTGAACAGTGAAAAAACTAATGGTACCAGAGACCTACTTGAAACAAATGAACTGTTAGATTTGGTCTACAAGATTTATGTAGAATACCTGATGTTCAGGAAACAAGTGCATGCTGAAAATCAGGTGCCTGTTTTGAAAACTCTTCAAAAGTCCTTTCCTTTACATTACTATTTTTCAAAGGATATATTAAGGGTGTTGAGAGTGGAATTCCATCAAGCATTGAAATCTGGTCAGCTTATAACATGGCTCTATAACCACGAGGCAGATATTGAGCTGTTTATGCTAGAATTTCCTAAAAATGTTGAAGAAATTTTTTCTGAGAATGCACTTAAATTGGATAGTTTGCTAAGTAGAATGTTGATGATTTTTTCAGATGTGATAGACACAAAATTGGTTACAGAATGTGTTTTGTCAGCTGGATTAATTTGCTATTACAGATCATTGTGTATCATACTAGATCGGTATCAGGATGGTAACGTGCACTTGATGGCTGAAGATAGTACAGCATGTGAAATGTATGGAGAATTGCCACTGCCGTTATTGCTTAATACAATGTACTATATGTTCAGCATGGGTAATGTGGAGATGTGCTGCAACATAGGACAAACTGTTAAACTTAAAGCTGTATGGTTTCTTATTCTGCGGCTGCAGTATCAGCTTGAAAACTCAGGAAATTTTAAACCTGTGCCAAGTACACACTGTTATTCTTTATTTCTTTCATATCTAGAAAAGGCACCCAACAGTTTGGAGAAGATATCCGATGCATTTGGTGATGATCATTTGCGGCATTACATTACTAAAGCATTTTTAGAGCTGAACCTTTGTGCAGGTAAAGCTTGCAGCTGTGGCTTCCCACTGCCAGGATTTCCACCATTGAAGTTCAACAATACAGCACAGCAAATAGTGAACTACTACTTGCAAGATGAAGTAGCATTGTTAGAGTTATGCAAGAGGGTGCCAGCATTGTGGTTGTTAATTCTGCCTCTCTGGAGGAGCAGAGATTTTTTTTCTGTGCTTCCACTTTTGATTCATTTAGACAAAACAGTGGAGTTTTCTTCATGGACATCTGAAATGGATTATAACAGTTGGGAATGTACATTTGATCATCTAGTCACTTTTCATAAAGGAGTTTGTTTAAATTGCCACAAGAAGCTCTCTGTGTTTGATGAGGATTTGGGAGAAGTACCATGGTCAGCCTTAGGAACTTCAATGCTGAGAACATTGGGTCCATCAGAATCTGTGCAACTATTGACAAAATACTCGCAACACATATCTCCCGGTCTATTAAATACAAGGTATGTTACTTATAACTATGAAGATAATTCTTGTGTTCTTCTGCTGTTTTAATTCATTAATTATATTTTCAGAGTCTACAATAAGATCTTTCATACTATACTAATATCAGCACACATTTTAAAATGATTTAACAAGTTCAATATTGACCATTTTTGATCATAGATAAACTCCCAAACTTCCCATTTTAATAACCTTAAGATCCCATAATATTCACTTTGCCTCCATAGTTCCAAGATGACAAGATGAGATAGATTTTTAATTTCTGTATTGTCTTTGGCTTACTTTAGGCAATTTATTCAACTTAATGACTATTTATTAAGTGACTAAATATTAAGGCTAGTATCAATGGACATGGCCACATCCCAGGGGAGGTATCATGGAGGGGTACTGTGACAATGAAATTACTCCTTCATCAGAGCAGTATCATAATGCAATTTTTATTTTTGAAAAACTAGAAATTACTACATAAAAAGTCTACATTAAATGACAAAGCAAAAAGTGTTTTATTCATTATTTTTCATGAAATAAATGTTTGAAATTCAAAATATCTCATACTTATCAAATTGAAGTAATAAATATAATAATGCCTATAAACATGCTGGAAAAATTAATAAACAATACTTCTGAGTTTTATGGTACCTAAATAAATATTATTGTGCTTCAACTGATGATGATGGCTTATTATTGGGGCCTTAGGTGCTATCCCATGCTTTTTTGTCATTTTGCAGAAAATGTTAATTCACCAATAAGTTTATTAAAGCAGTGGTTCTCAGTGTTGTTATTAAAGTACTACTGACTATATTGAAGAATTATTTGTTTGCTACATAAACTAATTTATTCTTATATACAAATTGTTATGTTTTAGATTGGCCATTTCCATAAATAGTTGTATATTATTATTATTTTCAGATTGTGTTTTATATAGTTATTGAAAATTAGTTGAGTCGATTGTAACACTACATCACTTAATTTTTATTTCGGAAAACATGTTTCAGAAGCCATGTGCTTCCATTGTCAATTCCTTTGGTCGACTGCCGGCATTGCTTGCTGTGGTGGTTTGATGAACCTCTGAATCAGTAGATCGCCTGGCGGGATTTCAAAATTGAGAATGCGGTTCTTGTTTTTCCAAATATATATGTTTTCCCAAACTTAATTCTGTCTTCCTTGTGATGTTTTTGAGGATTTTTGGGCTTCTATTTTGGTGTGTTTCTCTTTCCAAAAATGCCAAGCTACTGCAGATTTGTCTTCTTGTTTGAGTTTAATATTTCTGTGGTGTTCTTTTGCCCTTGTTTTTATATTTCTTTTTGTTTGGCTGATGTAGATTTTTTCACAGTCATTGCAGCTGAACTGATATATTCCTGGTTTGTTTTCTTGTGGGATATCATCTTTAATTTAGAATTTAAAATGTTTTTATTAGAGTAATTGTTTTTAGGGGCCAGAATGATGTTATGTCGTTTGAAGATCCTCTGGAACAACATAACATCATTCTAGCCCACAAAAACAATTACTCTTAATTAAAAGATGATATCCCACAAGAAAACAAACCAGGAATATATCAGTTCAGCTGCAATGACTGTGAAAAAATCTACATCGGCCAAACAAAAAGAAATATAAAAACAAGGGCAAAAGAACACCACAGAAATATTAAACTCAAACAAGAAGACAAATCTGCAGTAGCTTGGCATTTTTGGAAAGAGAAACACACCAAAATAGAAGCCCAAAAATTCTCAAAAACATCACAAGAAAGACAGAATTAAAAGTTTGGGAAAACATATATATTTGGAAATACAAGAATTGCGTTTTCAATTTTGAAATCCCGCCAGGCGATCTACTGATTCAGAGGTTCATCAAACTACCACAGCAAGCAATGCCGGCAGTCGACCAAAAGAATTGACAATGGAAGAACATGGCTTCTGAAACATGTTTTCCGAAATAAAAAGTAAGTGATATAGTGTTACAAAATCGACTCAACTAATTTTCAATTGTTAAAACACATCACTGTCACAAAGTACACCATATATCAGGATTATATAGTTATAATTTAGTTAACAATCATTTGTATTGTTTACAATTTTAATTTTGTACTTTTATAACCTTTTATTCTTTGGATGCTATATCCACAGTGTACCACTCGTTAAAGAATCTCAAAGCAATGTCACAACATTTTAGAAAAAGCAAACCTCATAACTTTGAAAGGGCTTCTATAAACAAATTAATTAAATCAGACTTGAAATGCAAAAAGTTTAAACAATTAACCATGTTAAAGGCACAGAAGATAAAGGTCATAAATATAAAATTACATATCATTCATGGGTGATTATATTTTCAAAAGATTTAATATTAAAATGGCTCCTCAAAACAAATGCAGTTTAAATCACTCTCTCAATAAATTTATCAAAAATACTGTCCCATTCAAAATGAAATCTAGAAGTTATCAAATTGAAATAATTATGAAAAATGTTATAAAAATGTAAGCACCAGACTGAAGGAACACCAGAGCAACAGTAAACATAAATAAGCTGATAGTTTGGTCATTACACACATTGTTGGGTAGTCATAACATTGGACAGAATATCTAACTGTAAAAACAAGTTACATTGTCTTTGGAGTTGGATATATGCGGGAAAATATGTATATTTGCAAAAATAAGGAACTTATTAAATTTTGAAATTCTGTCATTGAACAAAGTTTTGAAGTTATGTAGAACAACCCTAGAGGGCAACACGCCTTAGAACATCAGAAGAAAGAGGAAGTCACCAATCACCTGAAGATAGGAGTGAACTCTTTTGAAAAAACTTTTTAGCCATCTAGACAGAAGTTAATGAAGTTTTAATATATGACACTATGTTTTAATATGAATATCGCTTCACTGTTAACAATGCTTCAAATCTTAAATTATTTTAAGAATTCTATCTTTACACGTTTAATTAGAGGATTTATATCTTTAAGAATCTGATTTGGGATAAAAATGAAATTTTTCAATATGTCTAATAATTCCTAAAGGCTGATTTGATCCAGTATAATCTCTTTTTTTGATGATGTGAATTCAGTATATATGTTTTCTTGGTTTAAACGTTTTATTCCAAGCTTGAACTCAATTTAATGAACAATTACTGAAATGAACTCAATTCAATTCAGTTGCATCTCCAGTGGATGTGCTTCAAACATTTATATAGTAACTTCCCATTAATTTTTGATTGATGATTGAAATACTGTGATAATGATTAATATGTCTGTGATATATGAAATGGTTTGGTGCATTTGTAAAAGTTTTGTTTCTATTGTGTCAACCTCAAACAATTTTTATTTGTTTATTTCAGTATTAAGTACAAACAAGTGTTGCTATTCATTAACCCTACTATTTGGCCAAGGTCACCACAACCTCAAAAATCTGATGTGTTCCATTCACATGACTTTCTCTATATCACTGCAAAAATTATTCTATTTACTTCATCTAATGGAGCAAAAATTAGTAGAAATAGTCTTATTACTTGCTTCCTTGTTAGTAGAAGCAAAATAAGGGGGTACCATAGGTTAAAGTGATAGTCAAAAGCTGGTTGCTCTGAAGTTCCTTTGTTTGTATGGACACAAGTTCACAAAGTCCTGTATGAGAAAAGTATGTCTTTATAGCTGAAAATAAAAACAAGGAATATTTCAAAAACAATCAACTCCACAAAAAAATGTATATAACATAAATTGTGTGTTTTAAGGTGCTCTACATTTGTTGTGTGGTAAGTTTTTGTCCATCTCTTATGGTTAATTAGTTATGCAAAACTCCGTAAAATTGACCGAGAATAAAGTAGTCTTCAGAGGCTATTCCCAGAAAATTCAAAACATACATTTTATTTGTCATGTAAATATCTTTAATATGCAATATTTTAATCAAAATCGTTAGAGCAATTTTTTAGAAAATAAACATTTTCAAAAAAAGTTCCATTTAAAGGTTAGTTTGGGGTGGGAAGATTTTTCTCAAAATCTTCGTATCGCATCCCTGGAAGATACTAAACTTAAATACCAAGTTTGGTATTTTACAGACTTTTCATTTTTGAGTTATCGTGTTTACGGACACACACACACACACACACACACACACACATGGACCTTTTTCTGAAAATACTTTTTTTGGATACAGGAGATCCTAAAACACATATTTCTGGTGTAATCTCTGTATCAAATTTTTTGGTGGAGTGCAATACCTTCTCTATACACTATATACGTAGCACGTATAGAGAAAGTAACAATTAATGTGCCTACCTAATTACATTACATTGAGTCAGTCATGTTCTAATAAAATAACAATCAACTGCAAACTATTTATCAATAAATTAGTGCCTAATGATTTTTATTTTCTCTTAACATACTATGTACATTGTATATAGAGAAGGAATTGTATTGGATCCAAAAATTTGATACCAAGATTTTACCAGAAATACATGTTTTGGGACCACCTGAATGAAAGAAAAGGGGGGGATTTTAGAAAAATGTCCACGCGTGTGCATGTGTGTGTGCATGCATGTGGGGGGGGGCAGCATAGCTCAAAAACGAAAAGTTTGTTAAATACCAAACTTGATGTTTAAGTTCCATATCTTCCAAGGATGTGACAAAAATTTTCAGGAAAATCCCCCCACACCAAACTACCCTTTACATGGTAGTGTTTAACGCCCGCTTTAACTACTAATGGCACCGCAGGCGGTGACACTGATGATACATGAATGATGATGGAGCACCGGTGGAATGCGATGGCGGGGGAAACCAGAGTACCCGGAGAAAACCCGCCCCAGCGCCGTTTTGTCCACCACAAATCTCACATGCGGTCGCTTGGGATCGAACCCCGACCGTATAGGTGAGAGTCGAGTGGTCTAACCACTCGGCCACGGCGCGGCCCTACCCTTTACATGGAAAAAATGTCTAAAACTTTGACTTTCTCAAAAATGGCGCTAATGATTTTGATTAAAATCTCATACATTTAAGATATTTACATTACAAATAAAATGCACATCTTGAATTTTCTGGGAATAGCCTCTGAAGACCTCTTTATTCTGGATGAATTTTTTTTCTCAGAATTTTGCATAACTGGTAAACTGTAAGAGACAGGCAAACATTTACTGCAAAAAAGAAATGTAGATCTCGTTAAAACACACACTGTATGTCATATACCTTTTTTGTGGAGTTGACTCTTTTTGAGATGTTTCTTGTTATTGGTTTCAGTTATTAAAACACTTAAACCTTTCTCATATGGGATCTTGTCAACTCCTGGCCATGCAAAGATTCAGATTTCAATCCCATAGCAACCACATTTTAAAACATTTGACTGTCAGTTTAGCCTAGTGAATTCCCTTATTTCCCTTCCAATGAAAAAGAACTATGTAATAAGACTGTTTTTGCTATTGTTAATCTTGATTAGCCTGAAGTAGGTAAAAGAAGAATAAGCTATTTTAAGAATAATTTGTTACAGAAATGTAGAGAAAGTCATGTGAATGGAACACATCGGATTTTTTGTACATGGAATAATGATATATGAGAGCACTACATAAAAGAATTAAAGCAATTAAAAATCATTTACGAACAAGGGTGGTCCTGTAAAAGCCTGTTAACCAGCTGGTAGCCAGTGAGATTACTGCAACCTACCTTGCCTAGTAAAAAAGCGAGCTAGCTTACTTTGGCGATGAGCTTTGCATTTTTCTTTGCATGCATATCGCCCTCCATGGTGTAGTGGTTACCATGCTGACTTCATATACTCAAGGTTGTGGGTTCAAACCCAGTGGAGAACGATGGATTTTTTTCGGGCATAAAAATCCTTAGCATGGCTTCCTTCGCAAGGGAAGTAAAGCTGTGGGCCCCATGTTGTAGATTTACAGCATGTAAAAGAACATTAAGCCTGATAGGGAGGCCTCTGAGCAAAATTAAGCGGTCTTTCATGCCCAGTATAGAATGTGACTCTGAAAACCACAGCAGTTAAAGAG
Source organism: Hymenopus coronatus (assembly GCA_030762935.1). Classification (NCBI taxonomy): domain Eukaryota; kingdom Metazoa; phylum Arthropoda; class Insecta; order Mantodea; family Hymenopodidae; genus Hymenopus; species Hymenopus coronatus. Next base: position 78,448,910 of record CM060881.1, on the reverse strand, counting down.
CATAAATAAAACGCCATTTCATTTTTTTTTTTTTTTTTTTATTGCATAAAATGTTATACATTTAGAATTTTTATGATAACATATGAAACAGAGCTAATCACTTTGAGGCTTACTGTTCCAAAACCTATGTTTGTGTAATTTTCTGATGAAGAGATATGAAATTACAAACTATTTATAGCACTAATATTTTTGAGATCCTTTTTCTGTAAACAATTACCTAAATTTGAGATATATGTTAGTGAGTAGATAGTAGAGTTGTGAATTGTGGAAAGTGGTTGTGTTTAAGTTTTGCTATTACAGCATTTATAATGGCTTTAGCGAAGTTGTCGCAAGCAAATCATGTGATTGTGATGGTTACACTATATGCAAGGTGTTACATAAATCAGTAATAAATATATATCTTTTTTTTTTTTTAAGTAGTGGGTAATATTGGATGCTTTAGGTTATTATCTTTAAATTTACATTTACACGTGCACATTTTCATTCATATTTTCACTCTGGGGAGAACAGGAAATAATCTTGGCCAGAGAAGAATCCTCAACTCCCAGTCGAGATTGAACCAGGGACCCCTTACACAGTAGACAGATGCTCTAGCTATAAGGCCAGCTCAAATACAGTTTTCATGTATACTCTTTTCAAAACACACTGTCATAAAGAAGTGTGCAAAAGTATGAAGTTCACCAAGAGGAGAAAATTTACAGCTCATGTTTGCTGAGTTAATGCACATATGGTTCCAAATATTGTGAAGGAGGCGAGAGTCTGCTTAAACAGGATATGTGCCCTTGTTTAGGTCGCCATAAAACATCATGTGCAGAATATGCCACAAATTTAAATGATTTTCAAAAATGTTTATACAATAAGTGAGAATTTACAACAAAAAAGTAGGTCAGTTGAATGAGAGTGAAAATAGAATAAAAGGATTCCTTGTCTTCCATGTACATACTTCTAGTTCTGAAATCTCTTAAGGTTTAGATACAGGAAAACAAATGATGGTTGGAACATAGTTGCAGCCATATGCATTGTCCACAACAGAAGAGCTTTAGGTAAAACTAGGCCCATATTTCATCAGAATGAGACCTAGATACATCTAAATCATATCAGGAAAACATATGGTAGTGTTCTGGAAGATAAGGGCTTAAATTACCAGTAGGTGAAGGAGTTTGACTTACAAATCCATGCACTCATGCAGGGTGGCAAGAGCTGGCTTTATTCCAGAAAGTAACTGAATGTTTTGCCCTCAAAAGCAAAACTAGATGATTATTCACAAATGAATACAATATCCTCAAAGATTGGTGTATTAATAGATTTTTAAGCTGTTTGGAAGAGGGTTCTAGTAATAATGGCCATTGTTCTAGATCATTACATAAACTGCCAAACACAAACTGGCACAGATATTCGGGATTAGTTGTAGGAATGTAATATAACTTTGAAACAAAGAAACAAAATGTTAGCTGCTCATTCACACTGCTCCTTACAAAACAAGGAAAACATAGACCAGATAGTACTAGAAATGGGACACCAGGTTATTCACTTACTACCTTAGCGTTGTCAATACATCACTTAGAAGAAAAGAATGAGGTATCAAAGTTCAATAATATATTTGGACTTGATGTTTTTATTTATTTATTTGTACAGCTCCCTTTAACATCTATGGTCATAAACAGGAGCTTTGACTTGAGAAATACTCCTTGACAGTAGGTTCTTTAATGTATGTTTCATCATTTTTATTTTCAAACACAGGCACATTCATTCTCATAAGCATATTTCCAAACTCTGGGAGGGAATAATACTGTTAAAAAAACATTTTCCCATCTCAACTGATACAATCAAACCTGAGACCTCTGGGTGAGAAGCTTGGGGATGTTTAGCAGCTCACAAATGAAGCCCCTGATAAAATTAGTTGAGAAAGTATGCAAGGTGCAGTATGCAACATAGACAAAGAAAGGGGCAACTATCACAGTCACTGTTGCTATACCTTACAGCCATGCTACATCTTGGGTAGCACTATATCGGATAAACCCATGATTACAGATGCCTTTACATTCTCTATAATAATATTTTCAATGAAAAATTAAATGCACAAAACATGCATAACCAAGCAAGTATAACATAAAGGGAATCAAGTGTGATGCTATTAAACTGAAAGCTATCAAAGTATTTTAGAAATTATTTTAATTGATTTGTCATACTTTACTTACACTTTTAAAACTAAGACATATTTCGAGGGCTGTCACTCTCATCTTCAGTTCAAGGTTCTATAAAAACTTTTGTGTCTGATGTTATAGACATAAAAGCAAATGTGCAAACAAGTGACTCTAGGTTGGTATGAGAGTCTGAACATTAACTCAGTGAAATGAAATTGAAAATGGGAGATTTTGAGGTATTAAACAAGCACCTATTTGTTGTGTGACATCCTCTTTGTTTTTCAGGTTTTTCCAGGCATGCATATTTTCAGCAATAGTGGAGAATCATCATAAAGGCCTAAGAAACCAACTGTTAGATGTGTTCAGTGAAAGTTCCACACATGTTGCAGAAGTGGCAGTCTTCTCACCTGAAGTAAGTTTTTCAAATATGAACATAAATTTTACATTGCAGACTTAAAAGAAAAAGCTTATATTTATGTAGGACAGTAATTATTGATTACATAAGAGAAAAGCTGCTTCTTGGGAAGGGGACAAGAAAGAAAGGCTGTTTCTATACCACAAGATTTAAAAATATTCAAAATAAAATTAACGACAAAAAATAAAATTCTTTTGTGTAAACAAACATAGAACATGCCAGTTGAACATATCACTTCATCTTCATATTTAATGATGCATCCATTAAGATTATGTTTTATTTGTCAGCTATCCTTTGAACCAAAACTAACTCAGTTTCACATAAAATATATGATTTCAATGAACATTCTGTAACTGTTAATTTTGTGTAGTTTGTTTTTGTTTGTTTTTGTTTAGTTTATTAAATTGTCAAAAAAAATGTGCATGACTCAAAACAAGTCAAAAAAGCTAAATATTTGAATCAGTCATGGTGCAGGATAAAACTATCAACTTCACATACATGTGCTAAAGGTGATCTAAGCACACTTCTGCTCCCACTTTCGTTGATAACATTGCCTCACACTATAAGCCTGTGCATTCCTATGATTTTGTCTTGAAAATCTTGAAGGTGGACTAAATCTGTTAGTTAGAACTCTTCTGGTGATGATTAAATATAAGATGCCGACTATGCCTCCAGCAATGGAAGTATTCATATTTTTGCCACAGAAGAACCTTTCTCTTTTTCTAACATATTCCTATACTAGGTAGAGGGATATTACTGTCTTTCACCAACGGTTTGATTGAGATTCCACCAGAAATACTGTTTAAGCTCCCCTGAACCTAAAAAAACTTAAGCTTTAAGAACAATATATGTACATGTGTGCATGCATAAAATCACAATAAAGAGACAAAAACAGTTCAGTAAAATGAAAAGAATCACAAAACATGCTCTTGGATTTTATTATTACAAGCAGTCAACAACTGTGCTTTCATCAAGCTACATTATGTTTTTTATGTTTAAAATACTAACTTTAAGTTGTCATACCCAGAACTAACTTACATTGCCACTATTATATAGCCCAGCTTCATGCTTAAGCCTGTTCATTCACTTTCACTACACACTACTGAAATTACATATATGTCCATTCCTTTTTTCTCACCAGACCAGCAAATGATATTCAAAATATCAAGTTACAGTGGTTAGAGTGAGTAATCTTTTTTCATGTTACTGGCTTATACACTTCATATTTTGTGTACAAAATCTTTAGATAAATTGCCACAATATGAAATCTTTGTGCTATATCTGGAAATTTTAAAAAATCCTCTCGAATAAATATTTTAAATTGTAACTCTGCATTTTATTTTACTAAAATCTGTGTTTTTGTACCAGCTCATATACGAGGCATATACAGACACTAAGTTCCAATGGTTGAGAAAGATAACGTAAAGCTAAGACAGAAGCTCCTATACATATTGGCATTAGTTTTAATTTAATTGAAGTCGAGTATGCTTCCCAAAAACTTAATTACGCAGAACTAGTTTTGCATGCATGTTGCATGGATTAGATACTACTTATGACTGTTGGATTCAACATGAGGATACTTGACGTATGACTGCTTTCCCTCTGGTGTTGGATTAATGAACTTCATTAGTGGGTTCTCTTCAAAAGGACGTTCAAAATGCATGAGGTGAGTTTCATGTTGCTTCATATATATTTTCTCCCATGTGTCAAGTTCTACTGTCCATTGCACATTTTTCAAAAGAAGGATGTTTTGTTTAATTTCATGTCAGTCATTCCAAAAATGGGCCGATACTGCAGATTTTTCAGTTTCCCTATTTTTAATATTTCTAATATTTTCTTTAAGATGGGTACCTATGTTTCTTTTTGTTCTGCCAATGTATACTTTGTTACACTCATTGCAATTAATTCTATAGATGCCTGGTTTTTTGTCAATTGGGATTTTTTCTGTTTTGTGGGATGGAATCAAATTCTTCACACTGAACTTGTTGTAAGGTGCCAGCATTATATTATGTTCTTTAAATATTTTTTGAAATTTCTTAGTTGCTCAAGGGTGATAAGTGAATCTTCTGAATTTCTTGAATTCATTAATTTGTTTGAGGGTGGATATTTCTGTAATTTTATTTTATTGTTTAATTTTCTTGAGTTTTTTGTATACCAAATCCCTGCTAAAACAATTTATTTCAGCGGTTTTCACTATATGGTTTAGATCTTCTAAGTATTCAGCTTTTTCCAGAGGTACTTCAGTTACTCTTTGTAGTAGACTTTTAGTATGGCAAGCTGGTGCGCTTTTGGGTTGAAACTGTCCGCTTTGATGTAATCTATGTATACCAAATTTTAGTTTTCCATCTTTATTAATAATTTTTAGATCTCAAGGCATGGATTATTGTTTTGTTTCTGGTTTGACATGCATACTCATGTATCATCCCCAATGACAACATTGTAGAGAAACTCATCACTTTACTCTGCATACAGCTGCTCTAGTCAGATGTTTTGTTTTGTACTCCTTTGTCAGCTGCTTTCCACACTTTTACTCCCTCTTGCACACATTTTTTAAAAACTAAGCCACTGGATGATGATATGCATCATTGAGCAAGAAATCGGGGAGAAATTGACCAGTGTGTTCTAAAATTGGAAAGCATTGGTTTAACACAATTGCTTGCTAAACACTTTCCATCAGTTATGTTGTCACCAGGGATTGTGTACATTTGCTCAACCTTCAAGGAGTTTCCTGCACCATCATCTATCCATACTGTTGCTCATAATGATGTGTCTATACACATGGCATAATTGGCAATGAATCTCTGCTGGAGAATACTTCTGAGTATGCAGAAATCTAGTAACTGCATGAACTGCAGTAGACAATATTATTGCAGCCACTGTCACGTAGTGCTGTGCAATAATTGCTCACAAGACTGAAACTATATTGCATTATTCCCAAATACCACCTCTCTGCTGCTAATGTGTATATTCCCATCTGAATACTCATGCCATCTCTGGACACTGGATACTCTTTGTATTTACTGTGTATTTCCTTTTGTAATTTTCAGATAAAGTTAAACTATAAAGCATTTTTGTTTCAAATTTGCATGTAATTCTTCTTCAGGTTGCAGAAGTTGTTAAGGAGGCTCTGCAAGAGGATGCGTGTGCCAACATAGAGGTTCCTGCAGATGATGAGAGACATCATTGGGGTACACAAGTTGACCTGGAGAGGGGTAATTGTCCATTCTGTCTACTTCCCCTTGGATCTCCAGTCCTGATGCAAGAAGGAGGGATAATCACATTCAAATGCACACATGCTTTTCATTCTGTGTGTCTCATCAGACAATCATCACAGAGCACTTGTCCCAAATGCTCAAAGTCCAGCTGAGTAAGGAATTACTGCATGTTGTCTGCACAAAGTTGATAGGTAATTTAATTATTCATATATAAAAACAAGCCTTTGTAATAGCGTAAATATGTTTGAGCATTTTGTAAAGGTTTTCTTGATAAGTGGATTCACATTTGCATTGATATAAGAATTATCAGTTTTTCTTTGGTCACATAATGTTGTAGAACAGGACTAACAAATTATACCTCACATAACTGAGGATGCATTACTTGACTATTGAATTATTTCTTTATTTTCTCCAACCTTCATAGAGCTGATCATATAGTTTTTCTACAAACACCCCTGTAAATGACAGACCTAAAAAGTGATACTTGATATTGCTAGATTAATCTAATTGGAGATTATCTAAAAACCAAATTAAACAAAATTAACTGATGTTTTTGCAACCTACTGTGCTGAATCAGAACTTCAATATAGATTTCATCATAAATACATGTCTTAGACTCTTTAAATCCCTCTTTCAGTGTTAATGCATGTGTATGTTCAAGAAAGCATGTCAGAGATTTTCAGTTAATTTTATCTACTGCATCCAACTTTTTATTTGGAAAATTGTTTATTGTTTTTTATTTCATATCATTCCTCAGTTTTGAGTAAGCATATGCTTGAACACTGCTGTATTATGCCTTATACTTGCACATTCTGTTTATTTTTTATTGGCTTCCTGCAACAAATGGTTTTCCAGTTTCAGATTTAAGTACACTAGAGTGTATCAGTAGATATTGAAAATCAAATTGTAAAATGAACAAAAGATTTCTGCTCTGTATGTTTAATGTACAAGCAACTTATATTTAAAGTGCAAACACCAGTCCAGTGTGGAGTTATTCTTAAACACTGAAAAGTGGAGAAGCCCACGAAAGTAAAGTGAATATTTTTAGTTATTTCAAAAGAATTTGTGTTCCAATCAGCAGTTGAAAATGTTTAGTGTATGTTAAAGACCATTTTATTGTTTTAGCTATACGCAAGTATTATTTTTATATGTGCAGGATGGAAGGTGACTTATTATCATTCTTTTAAACTATGAAAGAGCATGCTCTTTTGAGTGGTTTGCCTTAATTAATTTTTGCCTTCCATTCTTGAGATAGTTACTATTTTATTTTGCATATTATTGCAACACAAGTTTCGCTTTACATTCAACAGGTCAACTTTTAGATGTTCAGCTTCTGCTGCTGTGGCAACAAACAAATAAACATTTTAACATTGGTTGAAAATAAATGCAAAACCACACTAAACATATTGAGTATAGAACTGAGAGAGCATTTTCAATAGCTAGTAATTTATTTATAACGATAAATATAAGCTTTCAAGAATTCCAAATTACAAGATTATGCACTCTTTCTTTGCGAATTGCAAAATTCTGTGAATAATTAATGTAAGACAAGAACAAAAAATCAATGACAAATTCTTTTTAATGTTTCTAAAACTTGTTCAAAATATGTACCCTTCACTAATGCATATGCTTCATATAATGTTTTCTTCAACTATGCTGCTTTTTATGAAGTACGTCCGACTTGGTTTTCTATTTTTTCTATTGCTTGAAGTTTACTTTCTTACAACATTTCTACATTAGACACCTTTGTAATGTATATGCGAGTGTGTTGTGTATGAATTGCCATTAGGTATATTACATTATGACAATTAGTAACTCCATTTCTGCTAAACATTTGCTTTGTTCATTGCAGGATTTTTAAAGGGAAAGTCCCCTCTTCTTATTGAAGAAACCATTTGGAAAACCTATATGATATCTGGTTTGAAGAGCAGTAGACCAGTAAGAAAAGTGATACCCTGACATCCCAGTCTCTTTAGTGATTGGCCACAGTCTTTCTCAAATGTTCTTCTAGAGTCTTAATGTGTTGCTAAACTATGTCATCTGACTGTGGGTGTTTGCATTCTTTTGCACTCCAAGTGGCTCCAGTGTTTCTCTCATTAGGTTAGATTCAAAGTTGGCACCCTGATCACTGTGCAGCTCCAATGGTACCCCATAGCAACAAAACAGTTCTTGTACAAGGCTGTTCATGATGGTCTTGGGCTTCCTGGTTTGGGATGGTGTACACCTGTGGCACTTATTGAAATAATCCATTGCAACCAACAGATATTGTTGCACCTCTCTGGTACAGGGAATGGCCTAGCTTCATCATTGGCTGTGCGTTCGAAAAGTGCTCCCACATCATCCTTCTGCATGCGACTCTGACTCCCGGTCTGTTGGCAGCAACTTGCAGCAAACACAGGATATCGGTGGCTCACCCTCTCCCGTTGTGAAGCAGTCAGGCTGCCCTATTCAGCAAATCTTACAGCCAGTACCTCAGATCCTGTGACGGTGCTGGCTAATCAGATCCGTCGCATGGCAATGTACTCACTGCTGGCTCGCACTTCCCTAACTCCATCCCAGCCTGGGTGTCCTGGTTGGTGTCCAATGGGTTCATTAGCCTCACAAGTACTTCCTCCTGACAAGGCAACAATGTCCAGTCAGCACAATCTGTCAATGGTGTTTTCTGGTCCAATCCAAGGTTCCTTGACTGTTGGCCCTCCAAGTGCACCTTCACCACCACCTTGCTTCTTGCAGGCATAACTACATTGTTCTAGGATCATCCTGCAGATCCCTGGATGTTCATAGGGGCTCTGGAGCATCATGTCATCCCAGCCGAGTTGCAAGTTCTTACTGCCAACGCAACCGTCACCTCATGACTCTTGAAGCATCCAGTCCCAGTATTGCAACTTTAACTACCCTCGCGATGAATACTCACAGTGCTCCATCCTAAGGTCAAGGTAAGAGCCACCCAACATTGTCACTTGTTTTACGACTGACTGTTCATGTCAGTAAGCCCTTCGCAATGCCAGGTCTAATGATAGTCATAGCTGTACTAGGAGTAGCTAACCTATTCAAACCAAGGTTTACAGGATCGAATCCAGTCAAAATGTATGATCTGCATTCAAGAGAAACTGTGGAAAAGATGGAAAGGAAGCAACTAAAGCAATCACTATAATGGCTTGGTTGGATACTGATGGGTTTTGAATGAATGCAGATACTTGCATTTTATAATTTTTTATTTATTTAGTTTTAAAATTCACTCAAATTATGCAATATTATAAGATCAGATTACACTGCTATTATCACATGTGTCTAAATGGCTGCATAGTCTAAGGTGTGATATGTGAGAGTTGACTGTACTGGTGCGTGCATGCGTGCGTGTCTGGTAGGCTCGTGGTGAGCCTGGGTGTTGTTCCTGTGTACCTACCCTGGTAAGGGTTTAACCACAGGAATGAGGTGATGGTTAAGGTTTTGTTTGAGGTTTCGAGTGTTGGTGTTAAGGAGGTAGCGCTGGTAGGCTCCTCGAGCGGTTGCATTTTCAGGAGCAGCATCCTTTCCTCTGCTCCGCTGGTGTTTATTTATTTATTTAAATATGGTGGTGAATTTTGATAGACCTGTCTTTATGGGAGGGGGAGTGCGTTGTTCAGCTATTACGCTGTTGGCTGGTTTAAAGCCGTTGTTACCGGGGGTGCCCACAAGCCATGCGGGGAACCTGGAACCGCCTTTTTCGGCATTCAGAGGGTAAGTACTCCCCAGTGATCTCTCAGTGAGTGTTCTCATGTTCGCCCAATCTGGCATAGAATTTTTGAGCCCGGCGCCTAATAACATCTTCCACATATGGGAGGGCCGAAGCTTCTTGTAGTAGCCTCAAAGGGAAACGTCGACATACAGAATATATGGACCGGAGTCCTCTATTCTGCACCCGCTGTAACCAGAGAAGCCAGGAGTCTGCTGCCATACCCCACACTTCGCAGGCGTAGAGCATCAGGGGGACTATAAGCGCCTTGAAAAGGCGTAACTTTAAGTGAACCAGCATCTGGGAGGCCAGCACAGGGTAAAGGGAGGCTACCACCCCCTTCGCCCTGTCCGACGTTCCCCGCACGTGTTCACGAAAAGTTAGACCCTTATCAAGAATGACGCCCAAGTATTTGATGGAATTCCCCCACTCTATCCTTTGGCCCTGATAGGAAAAGTTGGGTATCTGGTTTATTACGGGGCGTTTTCTGGTGAACAGAACAGCATGACTTTTGCCTGGATTAACGGACATCCGCCACTGTCTGCACCAGTCCTGGACGAGACGGAGGTGTCTCTGTATGGGGTTGAAGGCTCTGCGTATGTTCCTGTTGGTGCGGTAGAGCAGGACGTCATCAGCAAACTGGGCCATGTTGACGTCCTGCACTGTAGGGAAGTCTGCCATATAAAGGCTAAACAATGTGGGTGATAGTACAGAGCCTTCTGGGACTCCGCCTCGTAGGGGTTTAGGTGTAGATGTTTGCCCCGCAACTGCAACTACAAAGGTGCGCTGGTGTAGGAAGCTGTGTATGATGTTGATTAACTGTGTGTGTAGGCCAATCTGGATGAGTTTATACAGGAGACCCTCATGCCAGGTGGTTGAGAAGGCCTTCTCGACATCCAAAGACACCGCCGGCGTGAAGGCCCCATCCTGGAACCCCAGGGCGGCAGCCTCCACCACCCACAGCAGCTGTTGGGTTGTCGAGTGCCCAGGACGGAATCCAAACTGATGGAGAGGGATGGCTTGAATGTCGACTACCTGCGGCGACAAGCGGTGTAGAACTAACCTCTCGAAGAGGGTGGGTAGGAGGCTAATGGAGCGGTAGCTAGAAGGAAGTGCAGGGTCCTTACCAGGCTTCAAAATGCACACCACCCGTGCCACCTTCCACTCGCGCGGAAAGTGACCTATGGTGAGGCACATGTTGAATACCTTGGTGAGGTACAGCACTGCTCTGAATGGAAGGTTGCTGAGCATGGCGGGTGTCAGCCCGTCCTGCCCGCAAGCGTTTTTGATGTTGAGACGCCGGAGTGCGCCTTGGACTTCACTAGGGCGGATGATTGGTAGGGGGTTCTCCGCTTCATGAGGCTGTTCCCGCAAGTAGCGGTCCACATCCTCATGAACACGGGCAGTGAAGAGTACGTCCTGGGGGTCCTCTCTCGGCCTGCAGGTGTCCTCAATGTAGCTCGCAAGCACATTTGCTTTGGCTTGCGGTTCGTAAACAAGGCCAAGATTGCCTTGAAGCGGGGAGTGGTACTGATTACGTTGGCGTCGGAGGCTTTTTGCGATACGCCAGACGTCGCCACCCTCCAGGTCTTGCACGGCCATTGTGGCCTCCCACGCTTGCACACAGTGCTCGCGTAGTCGGACACGAACCTCCCGACGGAGGCGCCGCAAAAGACCCCGATTGTGTGGCGTCCGGTTCCGCTGGTATAGTCTGCGGGCTGCCCAGGAACGGCGGATAAGGAGTTCAAGTTCTAGGGGAAGGACGTCTGGATGTGGTGTTGGTGGGGTGCGGATGGTGAGGTTGTGGACCGTACTGTACTGGTGTGGTTAGAGTATCAAAATATATATTTGTTATTATTTATTTTAACACCACATCCCCATCCTTGAATGCGTTAATATGGCCATGATAGCTTAATTCTACTTCAAATACTAACAAACCTGTCTTTTGATATCAATACATGCTTGTTGTTTCCACATTTATTTAGAAAGATCTGTTTGAAAACATCACTAAATCATACAGATTAATTGCTTGAAATCTCATCAAGCCATTTTAATAAGGATGTATGCAAATTTTCAAATCTTTTTATGTGATTATGAATTATTTTCAGCTATTAAGTCATTATTATACAGTTTTATTGCATAGATATGAGTATATCCCTGAATATGCTTCACCATTCAGAAAATGTACGAAGTAACATAATGTTTTATTGTTAAATAGCAATATCAATATAATGAAAATCTTTTCAGAAATGCTCAAAATATTTACAAAGGAACCTTGTAATTTGCTTTTGAAATGACTGCAATACTATCCTATTTTCACTCATTAGTTGGTGCTGTAATATCGGCTAATTATCTCCAATTTCATACATAGAAATCCTGTAAGTTACCCTGAGGTGTTCACTTTAAATTAGAAACTAGTATTTAAATATGTGCATTGTATATTTCATGTTGATAAAAATGTATTTTCAATTGTGAAGTATAATTTTGTTGTGTGCCACTGCTGTTATAACTTGCTTTAACAATGAAGCTGATTTCCTGACGTAGATGCTAAATAGAACCATAACACACAGAAATGTTGGCTGTAAGCACAAATGTTTTATTCCTTGTACAGAGATTAAAAATATTTTTTAATTTACACATACAGGGTATGAGATGTGCATATTTACATTGGAAATTCTAAATGAGCCTAACATAACATTACTACCGTTTACTCGTAGAGTAAGAAATGTGTTGAATGAAATTTAGAATTAGTTGTGTTACACTAATATCACATCTTGTATTTTAATAATGCTCTCATCACTGTGATTATATTTTTCATCAGCCTTTGTTAGTGTAAATGAAGAAAAGATCTGAAATGTTAAAAAAATATATATATACATACAAACACACAGATTTTGCATAACTAGTAAATCATAAGAAATAGACAAAAACTTACCACACAAAATCGTTAAAACACACAATTTATGTTGTTTAAATTTTGTTCTTAGAGCTGACCATTTTGGAGATATTGCTTGTTATTTATTTCCATGAAATAAAATGGAGATGAAAGGTTGCTTTTAAGAGCATTATAAAGAGCTACACAGTTCACCAGGGAACTTTCTCCACAGCAGCTTCATGTTGGGTAGGGTGTTGTGAGTCAGTCACTCTTGCAGTGTACAGTTTTCATTCTTGGTAATTCATTTGTGCTGAGTTGACTGACTTTCATGAGTGTCTAAATTTCACTTTTTTTTTTTCACACCACCTAGTATGATGGTTGTTGGTTTGTTGCTGTGGGATAGGAACTAAGCAAACTGAAGGCAAATGTAATACAGTATAATTATAAAAAAATTAATGTATGTACTTGTATTTGTTTTAATGTTATTTAGCTTCAATTTGTACTTATTATGGGAATATCTCCATAAATTTTTGAGTTCATCGGGATAAAGAAAGTATGTGGTTTGTGGTTTGAATGTATAAAAGAATTGTTATTGTTGTAATTAATATTATATATTTTTCCTTTTATTTATTTGTTGTTGTTATTATTATTATTATTATTATTATTATTATTATTATTATTATTATTATTATTATTATTATTATTATTATTATTTCTTGTATAAACAAAGTTCCACAACTGTGAACCTATAGTAAGTGTGTTGCTGCCTGGGAGTGAACATCACTGTGACACATCATGGCTTTCTTCAACACAATGAGTACTTCACTGTTCTGAGTTGATACAAACTTGCATCTTTGCCCTCCCTATTGACTTTGAATCTTTGCTTATTTTATTGGTCTAAATTTTTCTCCCTAGTTACAGTTTCCCTTTCCCTTGAACTTCCATTGGCTGTAGTGTTACTATTCACATAATTGATATTATTACTATCAGTTTCCTGAATGCACCCTCCCAATTAAACATTTTCCTGAGTGCCTTTTTTCCTGCTTAGAAAGTTACTGGTACCGATTCCCCAAAATTCATTTTCCAATTCCATTAATTTCTGTTATCCTGAAAATAAAAAAAATATGTAAACTAACATGTTTTTACTGTATATTTATTGTGAAATAATGTTATTCCATAGTGAAGGCTAAGTTGGCTGCAATTTCCTAGTAAATTTATACATTTGCAATAATGAAATAATGACTAAGTGCCATTGGCTTGGAATGTTTGATAATCTAGCATGACTTGTCTGATTCATCTCTGCAGGTATAGCCTTTCCCTCTTCGGCTTTGCATGTACACATCTACCCAGCTCAAATTGTGCAACCATGGCCCATTTATCGCTCTCTTGCTTCTGTAACTCACTGGCAGCAGTATAGAAGCTTGGGTTGCAGGCGATTATGAAAGCCTTCAGAAAGGTTGTTCATATAATGGTAATTATTCAGTGTAGATTCATACTGGTTCCAAAATGGAATCTGATATAGGGGTGGTGTGGGAGGCCTTCTACCCTAAATTTGTTTGCCAGTTGTATACATCATATCAAAGTAGTCAAACACAGGAAGTACTTCATTGTGTAGTTGTCCGAAACACAACTATACATGGAAGCCTACAAATTTATATAACTGTAGATTATTCATGGGAAAAAGAGATAATGATAACAACATATGAATTTCTGCTTTCAAAGTATGATCAATGAAATTTTCGTATTGTACTTGAAGCATTTCAATCTGCACTTTTCTGTAGACTGATTGGTCAAGATGAATAGAACAACATTTATAGGCAGTGGGTATTATAGCTCTTTCACTATTGCTGATGACTAATTCAAAATTGCATATAATAGAAGTTGGTGGTTTAACATGTACTCGAATAGTGACAGTTTTTGTGTTACTTACTCAAGGACAATTTCATACAAACTCTGTTGTTTAGACATCAATGAAAACCCTAATGGTACAACCATTTGTACATCTGGATTACCAGGTGTTTCTGGGTGTCTTCTAACTAGAGCCAATTTTAGGTATTTTGCCGCCCCTAGGCAGTGCTAAAATTTTCTGCCCCCAATTTTCCCCAAACAATAAACAGCTATTATATATTAACTCATTATGAGTTTAAATTAGTTTTAAATGAAACAACATTAAATGATAGTTACAATTCAGAAAAAAAATTAATTATTTGGAATAAAAATACATGCATCTTGTAAATTATAATGATTTCTTTCGTACTCTCTTCATAAAGAAAACCCTGACAATGACATCAAAGTCGATCTGGCGAAGCACATCAGACTGATGCAAAGAATTGAAATAGTGCCCAGTTTCTCTTGGCGTGCTGTTGAACAAAGATAATTTTTAACTCTCTTTAGCACTGAAGATGATATCTGCCAAACAATTTACTATAGGTGTGTGTAGGATTACACCAATATTAGGATAAACATCCAAGGGGCCTTTCTTATGGAGTGTTTTGAATAGACACAGAAATGACATTTCTTTATCTAAAGTCTTCACTCATATAGCATCAAACATGAATGCATTCATTGTCAAATGGATCCTCTATGTTGTCACTCTTAAAGCTTGAGCCCATTAAAAAATTTGTTTAGTGTTTAACTCACAGAGCTTACTAAGAAAATCAAAATTAGCAAACAATCCTTCATGTGCATTACATCAATGTTTCAGTTCTTGACGCTGCTTGTCATAATAACATTGAAAACATTTATTCTGTAATAAAATTGTCTCTGCCAGAAAACGCAAGATTTTCTCTGTGCTTAACATGTTGCAATTTACTTTTCTGGTGCTGTCATAATTGTATCTTCACTACACAGCTTCATAGCTTTTTCTGCATAAAGATGAAACATACCTCTTTTACGTTCTGGATATGTTACTAATAAATTGTAAAGATTGATGATTGCTTCTAATTGAGCCTCAACAGATTGTAACATTTTGCTTACACTGTTAAAGCTTTCTAAATTATCATTCCTCAATTTTGCAGTAAAGCATGTCTTGGAGCAAATCATGAAGTCCTGCAGCTTCAGAACGAGTAAGTGATTTCTCTTTGTTGTCATCAAATGTTGCTCTTGGAACACATCACAAAATCCTGCAGCTTCAGAATGAGTAAGAGGTTTCTTTCCATTATCGTCAAATATCGCAGTTAGAACTGATTGGATCTCTAACCAAGAAGAACACAAACTACGACAAGCATCATAGCTGGTGGACCACCTTGTTTGTGAAAGATTTTTCAACACTGTAGAGTTTGGTTTCAGATGAGATAGTAAAAGTTTCCATCTATTTATAGATACTGAGAATAAACTCCTGAATAACACCAAAGAAATTTACTGCAGGCATACAACATCCCAAGCAGAAGATCCAACAAGATTCAGAGAATGAGCCAAGCTTGGAGCATACACAGCAAGGGGATTTAAATCCTTTAATTTGTGCTTGAAGAGGACTAAGCATGGAAATGTTTAATAACAAGACCAAGCTCATTCAAAATTTCCATCGCAGCTGTTGCTAGGCTTTCAGACTTATGACCACAGTTAGGCAGAAATTTCACAAACCTTTCTACTGGTGAGCCATATTGTTACATATTGAGTGATGAATGCTAATTGATCTATATGTACAATGTCAGTAGTTGAATCTGAAATTATAGAAAAGCACTTAGCTGCTTTTATTCCATTTTCCATAAAATTTATCACCTCCGGGGACATTATTTTAATGAACCCGTCACAAATTTTTGATGACGAATACAATGTTGTGCCTTTTCCTTTATTTCCATGTCTCTTTTTATGCTTGGTGAGAAGTGGGTTGAACTGTGCAATCAGTTCTAATGGCATGATATAATTACCACTATTGTTAGAACCAAACTTTTCATCTGTGCATAGCAAGGGATTTTATTGTTGCTACTATATGCTTTAAAACTTCTCTCCAATACTTTATTTCCTCTACTGCTTGAAGTAGCAAAGCCTTATCAATTCTTTCAGCCGTATTTTTTCTTGCTAACATTGTTGTAATTGCACATTTATGATAATTAGAATTTTCATGTTCTTTCTTTCTTTGATTTGCATTTTTCTAGTCATTGTAACTTTCTGTAGCTATGGTCGATGTCTTTCAAAAGAACCTACAGGGAGCAATATAAACTGTACATTTACTTTTAGAAAACACTAACCACGCTTTAACCGAGTTTTACCATTAATTAAAGTTTGGCTGAGTAGTGATTGCAAAAGATGTCTGAATAATGTCACCTTGTGCAGTCAAAATGTTTGTCAATATTTTGTGATATGCTATGTCTTAGTTTGTAGTCTCATATTTCATCATTTATAATTCATTTAGTGGGATCATTACATAGGTTAACAAATTCACTATCTTCATATTCTTTTGAGTCACATGTGCTGAAGTTATTATAGTCATCCCTACTCTTACCCGTATCACTGTCCAAATGTACTTCTTTCCATTAATTCTTTATTAGTAGAATCTGTATTAACACAACACCATGAGCATCTTCAATTTTTGCTTTTGTTGAGCAATGTTGTAGAAAGAAACTGTTCAACTTTTTTTTTTTTTTGCTTTACTTAGAATTTTTTCTATATTGTGAGCCACGTAACTTTCTATGTGATTCAGGTTCACTCATTTGGAAGATATGATTTACGAAAAAAGAACTTATAATTTTTTATATCCTCTGTGCTTACAACCATTCGCTAACTAAGTCCATTGAATACTAAAATATAGTGCTTAACTGCTCAAAACATATTCATACATTCGAATATAGGCCTATATTGTAAATGTAATTAGGTTGTATTAATGGCCATAAACAGTACACATTTATCCTTTTTGATTTTCAACAAGGCATTGTTGTTTATACAAGCAGTTAAATGTAATAGTTTCCTCCCCGCCACTTCTACATGTATTGCAATAAAATTACTCACCTGCAGTTTTTTCTTTTTTCTTTTACTCTGCGAGCCCACAACAATGCAATAAAACAATAATATTCAACTTTGAATTATACAAGATCAAACTTCAGAAAAGATTTGCCAAAATTTTTTAAAAATATATTTTACATAAAAGAAAAAAAGGGAGGACAGAAAGAGAGAGAAAATGCCACCCCCTGAAAATTGCCACCCAGTTGCCAAGGCCTTAATCCAGCACTGCTTCTTACTATAACCTGAATAAAGAACAGTAGTATGAAAATAGATGGGCTCACTTTAAAGGTTCCATCCAAGAAACAAGTGTCATGTTTTATAAGTAGTTCTGCATTTTGCCTTGTACAAAATGTAAGGATGTGATTGTCATTTACTCTGCCATTGTATAGGAGAAATCATTCCCCATTTAGTGTTTTTGTGAATTTGTCAGGAATGTGTTAAAATAGAGTTTGCTGGTTGGTCACAGATTCATCTTATTCTCTTCGCTAGGTTCTCTTGTTCTGGTAGGAATACAATTACATCAGAATTTACTATCGGTAGTTCATTCCTGATTATTGCACTGGGTGCAGCTCTGGATGAGCTCTCAGATGTTCCACCAGATTGTGGGCTAAATGCTCAGTGTGAGTTAATTTTTGGTTTGGAGCATGTGTATAAGGAGATGTTACTTTTAGCACTTCCAGGGTATTAAACGGACCAGACATAATCAGCAAGAGAACATTCTTTGAAATATAATTTATGACAGTCCCGGGATATTTTCCCACCAGTAGCAGTCTTGCTTTTTAAATAGCAGGAGTCAAATGTTTAAGAACTGGATGCTATAGGCTGTCCTTAAAATTCCATTCTCTTCCCATGCCTTTGTGAGAAATAAGTGAAACAGGACTTAAATAATGAAGTTTGAACAAATCAGACTGGGCTGGCATGGTAGCTCAGTCAATAGAGCACTGACTGCAAGGGGTTCTGAGTTTGATTCCATAATGGAATTAGAATTTTTCTGTAGCTCAGATTACTCCCTATCTTCCACAGAGTCTGGAAGAAAGAATATTTGTCTGAATTAATCATAAAAAATATAAACATAAATAGAAACCTAACGGCATCAGTACATGGTAATGTGAGTTAACATCATTGCTGATAGCAATAAGCCATATGTACAATATTTAAGACACATTTAAATTTAAAGACATATAAAATGCAATAAATGGAATAAAAAAAATTTGAACCAGTAATAACAGTTATGTCAGACATGGCTTATGTCACAATAAGAATATTTGGAATAAATTGTTGCTTTAAAGATTTTGCATAGTAGGTTTTTCCTATTGCCAGTTTTGTTTTACCTACAAAATTTTATAATATTCCTTCCAAATGAAGTGGTCTTCACCCAGAAAATTTGATATACATTTTATTTGTCATCATTATGTCTTTAATATGTGGTATTTTAATCAAAATCATTGAAAAAGTTTTGGGGAAAGCTACCACCATTGGATAAACCATGCAGTTCCTCGTGGACTTCAAAATTTTTTTTTCTTCTTTCTTTCTTCTTCTTCTCTCCATGCTTGTTGTAATCAAGCTCCTGATTTTATGATGTCTGCTGTTTTGCAGCACCTCTCCATAAGGGCACCTAAAACATGAGCAAATGTTTTGTGCTCCCTGCCACAGCGGCAGCAAAGGGTATTGTTGTAGGACCTACCTGGTGAGGAATGTACAATAATAACTCTAGCAGTCATTTTGATGACATCTCTCCATTTGGAGTGGGAAAATCTATGATGATCTCAGATCCACTTCTTTGCAGGTGCACTTCTTTTAACACCTTTTCCTTTTTGCAGTTATTCCAAAGCTGAAATTCTCTTAAATATTTTCTCACTTTTCTCGCATCTGGGAGAAGACTTACTGGGTCTCTAATGTTATTCTGGGTGATGTTAAGATATTGGAAGCAGTTTTGAGTTTCCTGCTCAAAATTTCTTATGGCATTAACAAGCAGGTTGTTTAAGTATTTAAAAACTTGACAGATATTTATATGTTGTAGTCAAACTTCCTATGAGGCCTAGAATAAACCAAGGTGTGCACCATATGGTCTGGAACATCTGTTGGTAATTGAAAGATACTTTTTAAAGTGCATTTTAATATTTTGTCATCATCAATTAAACATTTTTGTGGAATTTTATCCATTGGGATAATTTGAAAAGGATAAATTAAGGTCATAGAGACAGATGAGTTTAGAATAACAAATTTCTGATCTGCTTGTAAAAGGGGTGAACTTTCTAAAATTTCAGCTTTCTTACGTAAATTTTTTTAGGTTTGATGACTGTCAAAAACTATTTAATCTTTTAAATTAATGCCCAAGATAACACATTTCTTCTTTGGAATTTTGACAATGAATTTATAATTTTCAGAAATTATAATATTTCTGTGTTGAATATTTTTCATTCGTAATAGCTAAACAGATTTTTATATACTGATGGTAAGGCCAATTTCTTGAAAATGCTGAATAGACAGTTTATTCAATTCTTTTGCTGATTCTAAATTTTTTTAAAGCCAAAGATTAACCACATTCATCAGATAAAGCATGTTCCAAAATGAAATCTGTTGCTAAATTGTAAAGAATGGGTGATATAGGTGAACTAGTTGAAACCAAAATAAAGGTATATCACTGTTAATGATAGAATTGAATAAATTATTACAATTTATTAGCTAAACAAAATAAACCTAAAGAATATAATCTATGAGCAATTTTTAAAACAAAAGTTATATAAAATCCTCAAATATTAAATGTCATTAAATATTTGAGGATTTTATATAACTGTAGCACACCTCTTTTTATTTCAATTTGATTTGTTTTACTACAGCTGATTTCAAATACTTGTGTAATTTTTGCAAGTTCATTATTAAGCATGATAATTTGCTGGGAATTCCTCTGGAATCTAATATTTTTTTGAGATGTAAATACCTATATTCTCAAACGTTATTCTTATAGCCAGAAATACCACAGTAATATTAACTTTTTGTTCTTTAGCAGATTTCAGAGCTGCATTAAGGATGGTAGAGTTAATGTGACTTCATGGAGATGATGCAAAGCCTCGTCGATATGGACTTAAGGTTATATAAGTGCATAGTCCATTTTTCAATAACTCTTTTGACCACCGAGGTGATTGTAATTGGTCTCCAGTTGGAGGGTGATGACTGATTTCCTCTATGTATAAGAATGGATCTAGCAACTTGAAATATCTGTGGTATTACACCACTTTCTAGCATTCTAGCAGCTATCTTCGGAATGATTTTGAGGCAGGCCCTTTTGGTTCTGTTGGCTGGTTACCTCACATTAGCTGTCAGTGTAGCTTGTAGTTTCGGAGTTGATTGGGCTGCTGTACGTCTTGGGAACTCCCATCCTGGACCCTCAGTGTATTATGCTGAAGAGTGTTTTATAAGTTTAAATTTGCTGCTGGATCTGTAACGTTGGTCACAATTACAGTTGGTGAAACTGGAATTTCTGTTTAGTGCCAAACCAATTGTTGAGACAGTTTTAAGCTGCTTCTCTGCGGTGAAGTTCTTTGTATTTCATTTTATAACCCGGTTGCATTACACATCTAATAATTGTTAGCTATATAGTCGCTGAGTATAAAAATCCTAATGCCCTTGGTTAGTAGGATCTTTTTAGGAGAGAATGAATTTAAAAGTAATTTGGTATTTAAAACTTTTATTTGTATAAATTGTTGTGACTACGCAGTGTACCAAGACATGCGACTTGAACTGGTTTCTTTTACAGAAAACTGTGCCTAATATCTGCTCTATGGTATGTACTTACATAAATTATTGAGGATAGTTAATACAATACATTATTTTATAGACAACTACTATAATATTGATCTCGATTTCTGAAATGAACTCTTAGCATCTGCAGCTACGTCTTCGCTATTCAGAGACTGTGTACCCAAACTTTTTAAAATGTTCACTTCTAACATAATTGAAGATCATTGTTTTTAGTATTGTAATCTGCACATCACCATGGGGACGACAGATTTCCTTGTTCCCACATTTCATGAAATACATATACAATATACATTTTTATGCGCACCTAGTAATTAGAATTAATACATTTTAATAATTTACATAATAATGTTCGTACAAATAACTAACTTTTCTAAATTAGTTGTTCTTATCTTTTGTTACATGCTTAAACAAATTACAGCATCCAGTGTCTCGATCTCTCTTGTTCTTCTTCTCCCGTATATTCCTGTTTATTTAAGTTTTATATGCTTAATATACTTTGCTGAACACTAATTCTTAGCTATTTTATACATAATAATGAGTTATATATATATATTTTTTTTTACATAACCTTGACTGTGCTACTTTCGTTAAACACGCCATTTTAAGCAGTTTTCATGCATATTGTGAAGCAATGATGTCACTTTGCAATTTCTTCACATACATTTCTTTGGCTTTTAGGTGCCAAACAATATTATTTTATAATTTTTTTAAAATTGTTTTAGGGTAGTATAGTTTTTTTTTTTTTAGTTGCTTGGATTGTTTCAATGTTAAATTCTGCATCAATTTCTGAAGCCATGTTTTTTATTGTTCACATCAGTAGGTTGTAAGGACCACTAGCAGTGTTGATCAATATATTTCTCATTGCATTAATTATTTCTTCTTTAGAGACTGTTGTATGAAACGCACTGTTACTTTGGCCAAGTCAATATTACTGAATTTTTGAGGATATCCCTGACAAACTTGATCATTTGGTACAAAAAATACATTTTTAAAATAATAGTGTAATATAGCACTGTTAATGTTGCAGGTTATGTTATTTTCATTAAAGAAATTACAAATTGCTTTTCGTTTTTGATTATAGTATTAAAATTCTGTTATTTGATAGTTATATTTTCATTTTTTCAGTCTGTCTCTTTTGGTTCCCCTTTCAAGATTAGCTGACGATGATGCATTTGTACAACATTTTTGTTCTTTCTTGCCTCATAGTATTTTGCCATGGGATATTTTGGACCTGGTAACGTATGGATAGCATGTAATAGAAACAAAAGAAACTCTTCAGTCATTTTATAAAAGCTACATTATCTAACTCAAGTGAAAATTTTTCTTTCCATATTTGTAATTGTTTGATATAATTGTTAGGTTTATTACTTTTTTGGGGTTAAGAGTGATTAATATTAAGCTCCTCTTGTGTTATATTTTGGCTATAGCTTGAATATCAATTTACAATGTTATGGCAGTGTTTATCTGAATGAGCTCTACTTATATGAATGCTGACCTTCTTAAAACGATGCAGTAAGAATAAGAAGCCTTCTGTTTTCCCAAAATTCCCAAATTATTTTGCTTTTGTGATGACATATGTTTCAAGGTATCATCGCCATTAGTACTTTTAATTGAGATTCATTAAATCGTCATGTTGATTTGTGTCCAAAGCAGCTTCGATAGAGGGCGAAAGAATGTCAGGTGTTAAGCTAGTATCATTTAAGCAGATGAAACTTGCATATTACTGTTAATTATAACATTTCTGTTATCTATACAGAAGAAATCCTGAGGGAAATTGTGACTCTGAGCAATGTGGATATTGAGATATTTTTTACTAAATGCTATTCTACACAAGTTGCATTTAATAGTAGTTGGCTGATATTCCAAAGAAGTAAAAGGTAATTCAACAGAAGTGGAATGCATCAAATAACCATTGATGGCTCAAAAGATTATAATATTAATGTATATAACTAAATAGGTTATCCAGTCACCATAAAAATATCAAAATATCTGGGAAGTCGTAGCCTCCAGAACAATATGGCTAGCAAAAATAATTAATTATTATGTTCAATGACTATCATACTTTTGAATAATTTCAAAATAAAATAAATTCATAACTCCCTACATATACTAGCTCTAGCACACAGTAATAACATCACAAATAACATAACAACTGGATGATGCATAAAAATAGAGAATATGAATTAAAAAACTGAAATTATGCTTCAATCAAGTTTCATATGTATAGAATAAACCACAGCCTTCCAGGTGAGATTAAGTTTAATCTTTTTCTTTTCTTTGTCCTCTCTCTCTTCTCGTGTGAACATTAAAAGAAATGGATAAACTCACCTAAACACTCGATTTTCTTGATTTTATTTCCATAGTACTTTTTAGATATATTTCATATGAGTGTCATTAACAGCTGTATTGTCGATTCCTTTGCCCACTCCATTTTCTCACTGGTAAACAAGGAGTAAGAAATAAGTACTTATGGGCCAGTTACCTATGTGTTGGGCTCAAATTAGTGGGTCTGCATGAAGTTCGCCTAATACACAGCGTACTAAACATGTTTTCCAGTGCAGGTGGAGAACAATTTTGTTTAGCCTAGACATGGTGAATCAACATGTTTTGCAAGACTTGCTGATCAGTGAAGACTGTCATTAATTGCCAACTTGTTTGAGCTCCTAATGTGGAATCGTAGAAGGAAAACAAGGAAATTGTCTACTGTTTCAGTTTTTTCATATATACCATACATAAAAGTTTTTTATTCAAGTGCAAATTTGTTTATAGGCATTTCAGTGGACTAATAACATGACAATAATACTCTTAAGCAAATCTCATATAACACAGATGTCTCGAATAAACATTCACCTGTGAGATGCACAAATCATCTTTATAACATGAAGACAAAACAGTGACTGAAGACAGCTGATAAAGATAACCTTGAATAGGCATTCACCATAGTTATGCAGCAAAATAACACTGAGGTCACTACAGTACAGCACAATATTCATGTAGGCAGGTTGTGGCCTCCTCATAAAATTATAGCACTGTACAATAACCTTCACAAGCTGACTTGCTCCTCTGAAAGGTAGTTTGTAATCTTTACTAAGATTCGCTGATCATATTTCACCTTTTTATATACACACATAACATATTTCAAATGACGATTTACAAGTCTAAGTCAGTAATTTATTCATTATGAGTAATGTACTCCTCAGTTGGCAGCACAAGCTGTCACCTGGACAAAACAAAACATACAGAATGTTTCAGAATTCAGTTGCACAAATTGGAAGGATTGTAAAGATGTCCTAGATAAACAGTTTTGCCAAATGTCAAAGCTATGGCATGTTTACCCTGTTGGATTGCACTAGTGACTGTAAATCAAAAGAGCGTGATTGTGTGTGTTCTATTTTCATTCAGAATGTTCTTATTTGTAAGTGGAATGCAGTGTTGGTGCACAATCAATACAATGTTTAAAATGACTGTGCTTGCAATGTTATTAAAATTGCCTGTTCAAGGGTGTGCATGCCACTGATAACTGTTCAGTTGATTTCAGATAATATGTAGTTAGCTAGAGTGATCCGCTGGTGAGTGATAAGACCACACTGC
This sequence comes from Hymenopus coronatus, assembly GCA_030762935.1. Classification (NCBI taxonomy): domain Eukaryota; kingdom Metazoa; phylum Arthropoda; class Insecta; order Mantodea; family Hymenopodidae; genus Hymenopus; species Hymenopus coronatus. The sequence goes on along the minus strand of CM060881.1, from coordinate 78,424,252 downwards.
TCTCTGAAGTTTCCATTGTTTAGGTTTTTAGTGTTGTTGTTTTTTCAAATAGGCATACAATTTGACTAGCATTAATATGCTTAGTTTACATTTTTGAAGTGAAGACAATAGGACAAATTACTTTCAAAATAATTAATTAAATCTATGTAGCGCTCATTATTAAATGCATTAATTGTTTGTCAAGGAACCTGTATAGGTTAATGTAATAAAGCAATTAGGTTTGTAATAAACTTTTATGTAATATGTGCTTTGAAATATAGAAACTAAGCTATGATTTCAGCGATATAATAAAAAATCTGCCATTGCTAGGATTCCAACAGCAGTACTTTAGCTTTGTCAATGTAGGTATTATGTTGTTCTAACAACTTGAGCTACTGTTGTCCTATCTTGCCTAAGCCTACACGTGACTACTGTGGGAACCTGCAATTCCTGAACATTGTGTTCCTGTTGTAATTGTGTACAATTATGTGTAAGGAAATAAATTCCTTCAGCATGGTTTCAACGAAGACCTTACAGACTGACATCCTAAGATACTCTAAGCTATGAACTTGGGAGCTGAGTGCTATTTGGTGTCATGTGATACCATTGTACATGTGTAATACACCAATAGTATCAGCCCAAGCAACTAAGGCCTGTTAACTGCTCTGTGTATCACTGCTGCAGGTTGCTTACAGTTATTTTGATCCATGTGAATGCATTTAATTTGCTGAGATGCAAGAGGTAATGGATCTGAAGCTGAACAGCAGTAAAGGGATACATTTCCAGACAGACATCGTCACAGATCAACCTTACAGAATGTACATTGGTATTTGCAGGAGACTGGATCCCTAATGGTTCACAGACCAGATGCTGGTACAAGAAGATGACATACTCCAGTCTTTGAAGAAGAGGTACTTGGCAGGGTCTGGAGAGAGTCTTCTATCACAGTAAGTCTAGTGTGCATCGAGTGCTGAAACCGTTATCATCTAATTTAGGTGCAGGCTTTAGGACCACAAGACTTTGGTCCCTGATTAGAATTTAGCAGGTGGGTCTTGGAGCGGCAGAATGAACAACTTCTTTACAATTCTCTTCATAGATAAGGCCATGTTCACAAGAGATGGTTTACTTCTGAACCAAAGGAACAGCCATGTTTGGAAATATGAGCAACCAAATGCCATCATGGAAAATGTCCATCAATACAGGTTCAGCATTAGATATGGATCACATGTCAAATTACATAATTGGGCCACAGGTACTTCCGAGTCAGTTAAATGATCATGTTCTATCTGTGGCTCCTGAGCCATGTTTTGCATGTGTTTTTGGAAGACATCTCACTGAACATGCCTTATGTGGCTGCAACACAATGGAGTGATTCCACATTCTATCGTAGAAGTGAGGGATTACCTCAATGAAGTGTTCCCTGGGAGGTGGATTGGAAGTAGTGGTCATGTAAATTGGCACGAACTATAGTTGATTGTAATGAGGTTCGCAACACCCCTGGAATTTTTGACAGTGTGTGAGGTTCATTTCTTCGTAGGTGCAATCCCTGCAGGGATGTTGTAGGGCATCACTTCAAATGGCTTTTCTGGTGAACTGTTATATTTTATGCTTTGGATATTTTTGTATTGTTTCTCAAAGCATCTTTTTATTTGCCTTTTCTACAAAGATGAAACTGTACAATGCACTTTCCTTTCTAGTACATAGTTCCTAATTAGTTTTATGTATAGGTACTTGTTGCTGGAGACGGTTGTTCATTTTGTATTTCATTTCATATTGTTTCTTAAATTGTGAACTGTTCCTACAATTGTGATGTGTACGTACATTACAATCAATGTGTTATACACTGTATTTTAGAAACTTCAAGCAGTATAGAGAAGTATTCCCTTTAGGTGTTTAATGCAAAAAAATTATTGAAACATTCTCCATTGCACTTACATGCTAATTGTACATTACATTTATTCTATTTGTCAGTATGAATAAATAATGTTAACGTAGAAAAATATGAGCAGCTCATTAAAAAATACAAACAAAGGAGACAACATAAAAATAAAGGTACATAAATAGGCTTGAACCTCTAACTCCCTCAACATCTTAACCTAATGCCCACATGCTAATTACAGTGGTATATAATGCCACCACCATATCTGAGCTCTCTAAAATCTGGATGTTCAGGTCACAGTCCACTGAGGTTTGATCAGTGGCATGCTAACCCTTATTACATGTTTTGCTGTAGCAAAGAATTTAGAACCTATAGCCCATAGACTCCCTGTCTCAATCTGTTTATCTTAAGCCCCTCTACATTCCTGCCAATTTGTGATTGAATTCTATGATGCTGTGTATAATGAGTAATCACTACAGGAATAGGATGCTAATGTTGTCATCATTGAAGCCATTCTTCAGCTTATTTACACATATTGTTGTTGACTTTCATAATGTTTCTTGCCTAATTGAGTGCACTTAATAAATAATATTCATCTTAAATTCATAAATTCATTTTGTCTATATAGATTGTGGCTTTTGCTGCATCTCAAAAGAAATAATCGATACAGTCAAATTAGGAGAGAGTGATTACACAGTGTCCTTTAATAATGTTTCTCCCTATAAAACTGTTAAAAGTTCAAGTCAGTGTCCTGTTGAAAGTGAAACTGATTATGTGGATAAAATAAGCACTAATCCGGGAAGAGGATCGATAAATATAAATAACAATTAGAAGAAGAATAATGTGTACAAATGAATTATGAAATTAAATATATTCATATTGTAAATACATAAGTAATATATTGTCGCAAAGGAAGGAAACCTTTTTTTCTTGGACTGCACATCACCTTTTCTATTATTTGAAAAAAAAAAAAAAAAAAAAGTTCTGAATGAGTGGGTTATTTATAGCAGAGCCTAAGCATAGCTCAAAGAAAAAAGAAGTCAAGCATTAATTTTTTCGTTTCATATCATCTTTGTTCTAGTTAATATGATAACACAGGAAATTTTCTTACATAACTCAATCTTTATAACTGCCTATCTACTGACAACGTAAGCATTCAAACTTTGAAAAGATAACTTTTCACATTTTCGAAAGTTTTTCTAAGCACTTCACTGATTTCCTGGGGCGCAAGCCGCCCCTAGTGTAAAGATTTTCATCTTAAAAATACTTTTGTCAAAACTTGGGTGTAGTTTGGCAAGGTTGAGGCAAGATCAATCATAATTAAGACAGCAACCAGGCAAGAAGCCTTGGTGACAAAAGATGGCCATGAGACAAGAACATTTTTTGCTAGATCATGAAGGAGGCAAGAATTCGTATTTATTCTATGAATAAGTACACAAAGGTTATGCAAGCTTCAACACCAATACAGTAATAAGGGTCTCACAATATGCGCCAAATAAATTGCCTTGCTGGAAAGTATGTAACAAAAGGGCAAAAACAGTGGCATTTATGTAATATGTGGCAGGTCTATGAAAAGAAGACCCATTTGGGAAATAAAAAAGGAGTATTACGGTTTAGTCGGTAGTTGATTATTAAGACTTCACTACAAGACAGTGTATACCAAACCTCAAACTAAGATTTGTCTCTACCATAGATAAATTCTTGAGAATATTTTCTAAGTCCTGCCATCCATACTTGAACCCCAAACACCTAAGAGTTCCAAGATAGTGTTCAAACGACTACAGATAACAAACCAGCAGTTTAACGTCCAGGCAACGAGATCCCAGCCTTAAAAGAAACAGCACTTTTTAACATTTTTCCTTCAGATGAGCAATAAATGCATAAATTGTGTCAGAATGTAGACACCCAAATTCACAGAGCTATCAAATTGCACTATTATTTAAATCACATTTAGCCACTGTATTGACATTTTTGCAAATGCAGTAGTGTTTCTCTTGCTAAATTGACATCTTTGAAGAGTAAATCCAAGAATTTTGGGAGTTTGCATGACCATGACCATATAATTGAAACTCTAAGAAAATGTTATTTGAAACATCAAGGCCATTTCAATTTATGAATCTCTTGAACCACCCACAGTTCAGTTGCCCTCTGTGGTGTAATGGTTACTATGCTAACTTCATAGACTCAAGATCACGGGTTCAAACCCCATGGGCTTAAAAATCCTTAGCATGGCTTCCTTCAGAAGGGAAATAAAGCCATTGGTCATGTGTCATAGATTTACAGCACATAAAAGATAAAGAGGCCTCTGAGCAAAATTAAGTAGTCTTTTAAGCCCAAGATAGATGTGATGCTGAGAACTACAGCAGTTAAAGAGAATCCGTGAATAAAACTCGATTTCCATTTTACCCACAGTTCAGCAACCTCCTCCACATAATATTCATGAATCATGCTAATTTTACAGGATTGCAAATAAAGTTCTTATTTTACAGCTTTATGTGCTGTCTACTTAGAATATTTGTCCTTTTTACTAATTGCATATTAATTTTATTGGATTGTTCAACATTATATGCAAATTTTGATAGTCTTTTATCATTAAAAGTGTGGTCCTCTCTGTACTTGGTGTTTTGACATTTTAGGTGCATTCACTACTTTTAGGTACTCATACCTATTAGCATTGCTTTGTCCATTCATTCATAAGTATAAAATATTTTACAAACTGTCATATATACAGAATTAAAATTTGTATGAGTTTGAATAAAATGTGTTAAGATCTTTCAGAATTGATTACAGTTGATACAGAATTAATGGAAGTTCATATTCTAATTATGTGCTTGCGGAAAATAGAGAGACAGATTTAAAACCTTCTGTACATAGTTGAGAAGCAGCCATTGATAAATTTTAATTTTATAGAAATTGAAATAAAATGTAAGGTAATTTTTAGGAACTACTGAACATTTTAGGAATCCACTGCCAATTGGGAGGAAATTACATATATACGGACTGGAATAGTTCTTGAACTTTTTTAAAATGTGGCTTAATTTGGTGCAGACAGTTTCTGTGGAGATTATATATATGCTGTTTCGTCATACTTTTATTTTCTGTTGAATTATTTTTAGGTGATTTTACCGACTTTACTACTTGTGTTTGTATAATGAATGATATTTGACTTCAGTGAACTTGTTGCTCTTCAATTTTTCTTCTATGTATTTCACATAATCATCATCTTTGTTTAGGATGTTCAGTTTGTTTCCCTTATGACATCTTTTTTGCTTTGATTTGATTACATTATTAAATGCATTTCTTTTAGGTTTCTGTTTTTGCAAGTTTGCTAGATTTTTTTCTCACATTTATGCCATATTGTTTTGTTTTTGGCTAACTCTATGCCTGCTATAAATTCCTTTAGTTTATTGCAATATTGTACACAAATCTGTAGTCCTTTATTTAAAAAAATCTATTTCTACTTTTTTGAAGGTTTCAACCAAACTAAATTTTGGAGTTTATATTTCACAGTTTTGTTTATAGTTTCCAATTGAAATTTCGAATCATTTATTTTTGGACCTTTATTATATATGTGATCAAAGGAAATTTTTTCAAGGTTTATCCGCAATGTTGCTTTACTGTTTTGAGGTTTAGAATAATCTCTCGATATCAAGATCTGTCATTGTACATATACCTATAAATTTTTTTCTGAATGAGCTTCCTTTCAAGTGTTTTTTGTTCACATCTGTGTTTAACAGATTTTCTAACGAATTTTGGACTGAAGTTTCTTCTTAAACAAGTGTTATGGACTTTTATATCCACTGAGATTAGCCACCACATTTAATTTTAAAATAATGCTTGACAAGACTTAAAAGTGTTACCATTATCAAGTGCCAAACAAATATAACTGTGCTATATTTACAATGAATTATTACTCAAACTAGCAGTAATAACATTTTCCTCTGAATCTTAATTCCTCTACTTTGTACAATGGCTTTGCAATTAAATATTTGTTAAGTTTTGATCTCATAGTCGAGTAATCTCTGTACTTTCCCCTACGCTCTTTAGCGTCTACATGGCCGACCTACCAACAGTGCAGCAAGTCAACATAGCTCAGTATGCTGATGACGTGCTGTTATACTGTACAAATAAACACCCGCGCAGAGCCTTCAACCCTATCCAGAGACACCTCTGCCTCATCCAAGAGTGGTGCGAGCGTTGGCGATTGTCCATAAATCCGGAGAAAAGCCACGCTATTCTTTTCACCAAGCGCCGCTTTCCCGCAAACTTCCCCACATTCACGTACCTCAGACGAAGGATACAATGGACCAACACCATCACCTACTTGGGGGTGAAGCTCGACAAGGGCGTCACTTTTAGGGAGCATGTCCGGGGGCTGTGGTGCCGGGGCAATGGGGCTGCGGCCTCACTGTACCCGATGCTGAGGTCCTCGATGACGGTTCCCCTTAAGTTGCGCCTTTTGAGGGCTCTTATTATCCCCTTATTAATCTACGCCTGTGAGATCTGGGGCATGGCGGCAGACTCCAGTCTGCTGTTGCTTCAGCGGGTACAGAATAGGTGTCTCCGGGCTATCTATTCTGTGCCTCGAGGCTTTCCAATGAGACTCCTGCACGAAGCCTCTGGTCTACCATACCTGGAGGACGAGATTAGGCGTCGGGCAACAAAATTCAACGAAGGGTTACCATTCCATCGGAGCGCCCTCGTTAGGTCTCTTGGGGATTACGATCCCACAAACCGCCGCTTCAGGCGATACCGGCTTCCCCGCATGGCTTGCGGGCATCCCCGGTAACGAAGGAGCACCACCAACAGCTGCTACGGCTAAGCTCCTTATCCTTCAAGAGTTGCTTGGATTCAAAATTTAACCTCAAGAAACATTTTGATAAAAACACACCAGCGGTGCACAAGGGCCGTTGCACCATCAAGGCAACCGTCGAGGAGCAATATTCGCCTCCTCCTGTCACTCCACAACCCCAATACACACCCGCCATCCTACAAAACCCACAATCCCGTCAGAACGTGGTTAAGTTCTCTCTGAGAACAGGGACACGTCTAACACACCTCGGGCTGCCCTCAGCCTGCCAATCACACTGGACTGGAGTCGAGTAATAAATTGAACAATCTGGAACCATTTATAATTGTATCCTTTTCCATGAACTTTTTGTATACCCTTGTGGATATGTCATTTATACTCTTCTGTTGTATTTTTTTTCTTAAATTGTTTTCAAATTTAATATATTTATATATATATATATATAGAATTTTATTTAATGTAATCTCTATATGTATTGTACTTGTTTTTTGTTTGTTTGTTTTTTCCCCCAAGATCAATACTCTCTCTATGAATAAAAGGCTGCTTATGCAAACATAGTAAACATTGGAGCCAAAAAGAAACTCAAAAGAAATGGGAGTAAAATTTTCTTTTATAATATCCATGAATAAACTCTCAGATAATTAGTTAGCCTATTGTAAAACTAAGTAACTTATTTATTAGGCTAAATACGTCATCATTTAGATGGATTACTTGATATGGAAAATTCAGAAAACACTTTAGGACAAGGGAAGGCTATATCAAATGGAATCCATTTATCATCTGTGCCTACAAACCAAGAAAGTGGCAAAATATCTTTTACTAGATTGCAAAGCTGAAGAACACATAAGGTACCAGATTCCTGCAAAACTAGTGCTAATCTAATAAAACAAATACTATATTTAACTAAGAATATAGATATTGATTCCTAGATTAAAAGTATTTTAGGCTGAGGTGCTTCAAAAGTAGTCCTAGTTAATCCCATATCAAGATGTGAAAGTATTACCCCAAAGTAGATATTTATTAAGCATATTTTATGATATCTAGAGAAGCATCTTAATAAATAGATGACCTTATGGCTATTTTTACACACATGCTCAATATGGCTCTCCTAGTTTAGCTGATCGTTATTACTTAGTCCTAAACAGGAGCAGCTATGGGAGTAGTACCTCTCTGCCATGGCACCACCTAAATAAAATGAAGAAATATGTAGGTATATGATTTTTTTAAATCTTGACCAATTGAATCAAGAATGCAGTCGTGGTTATTATACTTCAAGGTGCAATAAAAAGGCTTGCTGACAATTGAAAATTATAGAAGCTGAAGGAGTTGCAAGTTTACACCACTATATTAACTATTCTATGGATTGCTAGCAATGCCACAGCCAATTTTGTTCTGCAGGAGTTCTTTTATATGCAAGTAAATCTACTGACATGGGGCTGTTGCTTTTAAGCACACTTAAAAACCCATTGGGTTTGAATCTTTGACCTTAAGACCACAAGGTCAGTGCCTAACCAATTGAGCTACCCAGGCCAACTGCTTGGTACATCATTAATATGTATATCTCATTTTACCTATATCCTAGATTTATTACTTTCAAAACAGATCTCTGTGCTTTTAATCCTATCTTTCAAGAACTTGAGATTAATTGATTTGCTGTGTCCATAATCCCATAGTAATTTCAGTAATTCATGGTCTAAGCAGTTGATTAGCTTTGTAGTTCTAGAAATATTATGACTAATTATTACTATCCAGTTTATTGTTGCATCTGTATAAATTTTGATATTGCAGATATGGTTGAGAGCTTTCCTCTAAAGTCATGTTGAGTTTTATTTAGTTTATTTCTATATGTTTTTCTAATCTGATATTATTTTTTTTCAAGGAGTTTAGGTAACTAATGTTGATGTAAGTGCAATGGGTCTATAATTGTCTTTATGTCTTTATTGTCTATATGTAGTTTATGTAGAGACCCTCTTAAAAATATAGGGCTTTCAGTATTCATAATATTTAATACTTTAAGGTCCCAGATTGAACAGCTGAAATAGACTACAATGTGCATATACTTTCAAACACAATTAAATATTGTAACTTATTTAAGTTTCGAGGTTGCCAGCTCTGGAAGTAGCATTTGAAAGTTTGAATAATCTGGCTATTTTTTACAACTGATTCATTGATGTGATAGAAGATGGCCAAATAAGAAAATACTGGCTGAGAGAGTTCAATAACTGAAACTGGCATCTGGTAAACAGTAATTTTCTCATACATATTGCTTGAGTATGGGTTTACCTGTCATGAGTACATACAGAAATCGGTTACTACCAAACATTAATGGTGAATATCTTTGTTCCTATATGAAGTAGATTTTATATGTTGCATTAATATTTACTTAATGAAACCTTTAAAAACTTTAATCCTAAATAAAAAATTTAAAGACAAAGGTAAAAATTGGACTCACATTTTCTGATACATATTTTTTTCTGTAAACTTGAGGAATTTTAACTCCCACTGCACTCCTCCTCCAGTCTTCTTTCATTGTGTGCTTAAATAAATGTCTTAACTTTATGGAACTACATTTTCTGTTATTCCAACTTGGAAATCAGTATTTTTATACATAATTTGAAAATTATTGTTTACCAGTCAGTATAAAGCATTCAATATACTAAACTCTAGTTTATTTTAATAGTTCAAAGTAAATTGCTGCCAGCAGTATGAGTTTGAGTTACCTTTTTATACAGAGTATTGTCCATTAATGTAGAGGGTTGCAAAACTTACTACCTAATTAATTGCTTGAAACAGCTTCCTGAGTGTGTTTCATTTTTAAAAATATTGATGTAAACAAAGAGGAGAGGAGGAGATTAATGCATCCTGCTTCTAAGTAAGCTTCTTTTGGAAAGCCTGATATTTGCTATACAACTCATACTTACAGAGTAAAATGTCCTTAATATTTGTATACTCTGGATGAATTAATAAAAAGAAAAGAAAAAAAAAAACAAATAAATGGGGATATTTTTTACTAAATATTTTTATTGAAAAATAATATAACTTTTACTGTGGTATATGATATAAATGCACTTTTAAAGTGTAAGGGCATTTGCTTAGAGTTTAAGTACAAACAAATACAAAAAGTTTTCTTACAAATCATATAAAAATTGATTTTTTACCAGTGTTATACCCAGTGGCATCAATGTGAGCTAAAAGGTATTGAGTATTTCATTACTTGATGCACATCAAGAACCTAGGAACATATGAATTTTAATACAGTTCCACAAATTTATAACTAAACATTAGCAATTCAATATAAGAAATAATAAGTGATTAAATCCATATGGTTAAAAGACTCTTGACCTGTAGTTTTATACAAATATATTAACATACCACTATAATACAGTCAAAAGTGCCATACAAGTTTGTTTTTGTGTGTTATATTGAGTTGTAATCAAAATGTTCTATAGAGGGTAATAAATTACTGTGATGATAAATCAATAATAGTCCTTCTAACTTATAAAGCATTATAATTTTTGTAACCTAAAAACTTTATTCTATTTTTTGTTACTGGATTTATTTTTTATCTTTATATGCCAGTTTAAGCCATTATTCAACATTACTTAATTACTTTATATCCTATTGAAAGTATTATACAATATCTGTTTCATTGTCCAGCATATGATATCAGAAGAAAATAGTAAGAAAGAAGGGAAAAAAAATATTTTCATAAAGTTGCAACTGTTTGTGTTCTTGCTGCATTAATTGGAGATATTTTTCTACATAAAGAAAATATTTGAAAAATTGAGAGGTTAATATTACAGCTAGTAGAGCATGATTTCTTTCAACTTATTTTTTCAATATCCCTCACTAATATATAAGAATTTTGAAGATAAAATATACTCATTAATTCTAAATATAAAGAAGAAAAATAGAAAATAATAAAAAGAAGCTTCAGATTTCATAATAGCATAAAGTATTTGAAGGTGCAGTTGAAGTTGTAATACAAATTTAGGGGTGAAAAGAAAGAAATGGAAAGAGGAAAGTTCAACAGGTGAACCACTGATAAATTTGATCACTGTTTCTGTATTACCACATTTTGCTGTAAAAAGTGTGTCTCAAAATCTTTTACCAGAACTTTTCTGTGATTATTATTCAAATGCAGAATATGTTACCTTAATAATAATAATCATCATGTATTTAACATTAAAATAAAACAAACAACAGAACCTTATGATCACTTGCTAAGATTCATATAGCTAGGTGTCAAATCACAACAAAACAAAACCTATGTAATGAACAGCACTGGAACTAAATTACTGATGTTAACATCTTTACATAATAACACATTTTTCTCTTTATGTTGAATTATTATAGATATATATGGTCAGCTGCAATATTTAGAACTTCGAAAATTTGCAAGATGAAGTATAAGGAGTTAGAGAATCACTTAAATCTGTAACTGCTGCTTTAAGTTTTTATTGTAATATTATTTACCATGTGTAATGATTGTTTTTTTATGTGATTAGAGTAAATTAATTGTAGATTAAAATTATTAGTGTTATAACATTAATGTGAGATAGGTGCTTACAGAGTGCTCACAGTATATTTAGTTAGAATTTGTATATAGACTATAATTTGTGTAAGTTTCTGCTCAAAATGTAAATGATTAGTTCATAGCTTTAGGGTGGTAACAGAAACTGTGCCAAATGTATTTTCTGATCATGTATTAAAAATGTATACTACCATCATGTGTTAATTTCTTTACTTATTTTTGAAGCAATGTATGCCGCTTATAGTGAACCTAAGGTAATCCATGGGTAAAATGTTATATTTATATCTGTACTAGCTTCTAAATATTGTTTTAAATTTTTACTCTAGTGATTGTGCTGTGCAACATATCCATTTCATCTTTAATAGTTTCGAAAATATTGATACTTAGTGCCCCCTTCATTGTATAGTAAAAAACAAATTGTTCCAACTGCAACAGATATAAATCATGGAATTTATTCTAATATTGAAGGTATTTTCTTTCTAACCATAGCATTAAGTTTGAAGGTTTATGCCTTTATGAGCATATCATTTAATTAAAAAATCACTAACTTTTTGAAAAAAATAAAAGTTTTAAGATTTTAAAAATCAATTTATGCGAGTTTAAGAATCTTAAATGCAGTAATTTTAGTAAAAAATTTAGATATGTGTCCTAATAATTTAATATCAAAATGAACTTTTCATACAAGCATAAGTTACGTATCACATTTGCAGAAAGTGTTAAAGAATTAATGGTCATTGTACAGAATGAATGACAATGTCATCAATGAAATCGATAATTAAATGCATAAGCTGAAGTATTGCCTTAATAGGAAATGTTGATTATGAATGATTGGGTGTAAAACCTTATTGAAGTAGATCCTCAAAGTACTTTTGCAAATTATCATTAGTGGACCCTCTTTTGGCATATGTTTGTTGTGGTTTCTTTTTACCCTCTAGCTTTGTTATAACACACATTTACAAGATTGGAACTACACGCCTGAGGTCACATAATTTCTCAAGGTATGGGGATTACATCTTTCTTTATCTTTCCAATAGCTTCATTAAGATTAATATAATTGTAAGACAAGTATGTTTTCTTTAATCTTTTGATTTAAAAAATCTCCCAGCATACTATAGGTTATTCCCTTAGTTTTTAACCAAAATTTCCTCATGCCTTTTCTAAGATTTCTGAAAGAAACACTGACAGCAGGTTTAAATATCAAATTTGATTGCAGAGGTAACATTTGTTAGCCATCTTCAAATAAGGTATACAATGTTTATGGCTAGCTGCCCACATTTAAGCATAAGTATTGCTTGCAAAATAGTGTTCACAGAATAGTAGTGGGATATACTACAGATGTGACAAGGAAAACAGGAGTTAAATGACTTGATAAACCCTTTTGATAGTTTAGCACACATAATAGATTTAAGAATCTGAAATATTTGCACACAAATTCAACTTTTAATGTGCCAAATAGACTTTGTCTTAGAAGTTAAGCTTAAATGTATTAGAAAAAAAACTTAACATTTTACACTTATCAATTAATTGTTTCTTCCATACCAGCCGTGTGTAGAAATGAAGTTGGAAAGGTAGAGTCAGACAATGCCATAGCCAGGATTTGAACCATGGATATCCTGTTGCTGTAAACACTGAGTTACCATGACAACATGCAAGCACAACATTAAATTCCCCAAAATTAATTGAAAATGAGTGACCTAATAGCTGGTTAGTTATGAAGCCCAGAGCTTCGTGTTAGGTACTTAGGACATTGTAAGTCGCACCTCAAAATAATTTGAGGTCTTGTAAGTTACCAGGAAAAACAAGAGCCAGTTGTAGAATTTAATGTTGTGGACTATGGCATTGAATTTTTCAGTATGACTCTACCTGAATTTTTAAAACTTAATAAAAATGATATAAGTATTTTAAATAGATCCATATCTGGAAAGCAAAATGAACCTTACCATTTTAATGATTTTGAGTTAAACATCTTAAATGTAAGATGTATATCTAAAGGTGTTTATGTTGATGCATGCTATAAAGCATATGTAAGACAGAACATTTTCTTTAGGGCATTTGCTTTCCTGTAGAAAACAACTACTCAAGTTATATCATCCGTTTGCTTTTCAGATACAGAAATTATTTATGAAAACTTGAGAGTATTTCTGCTAGTTCACTTATTGAAGAGGCTTGCATCTCCCTGGATGGTTATCTACAAATGCCTAGATTACTAGTAATTTACATTACTATGTATTTTTTCCTGCCTCTTAATTGCATTGTACAGACAAAAGTTTAATCACCTAAGATTTAACCTGTGAAGAAAATTAAGCTGTTGTAAGCAAGGTTAAGAAAAATGAACTTCTTTTGAGTGCTTTTTATTTCTTGTTCATGCTCAGCTTTTAAAATGTGAGCGATTGGCTTGGGAAGTTGGTAACAGTCTCATTAATTTTTGGCACAATTTATACTCATCACAGAACAAACTAAGCCAACTTACCAGACAAACAAAAAATAAAACAACCCATGTTGTTTGCATAGGTGCAAGGTGCATGTCTTAAGTGTATTTAACAACACTTTAATTTACAAAATTGAAGTAATAGGTTTATTAATTTTATATATTGTGTGAAGTGATTGGTAGAATACTGATTCTAGCTTTAATAATCTATTCCTTTTTTACTGCTATCTTTCATTTTCATATGCTCATAAAAATAAGCTGCATTGCTGGCAAGTAAAGATACCCCAAAAATATTTAGACAGTATTTTTAGTTACAGATTTAGGGAGAACATGAGAGGTTACAACTTGCATACTTATCTCCCTGTTTTATGGATTTATGTTTCTTTATTTTTGTGCATGCAGTAGAATTAAAACAAGATAGGTGTCCAGCATTTACAGAAGTTCAATTTATGAAAAGTATAAAAGTGGAATAGCATTATTTTCAAAATAAAAGCAAGAGTTGTTTTCAACTCAGCTTATGAATTTAATTATATTTTAATTACAGTCTCTAAGAGATAGTAATAATTTTAAAATGGTAGAACCATTGCTAGGAAAGGCATTAGTAACATAATGCCACACCTAAGCTTGCTTTTTGTTTTTCCATAGCATTAATTACAAACCAAAAGTTCATCCATTGATTTTGTGAAGCATTTGAGGTGTAACATTGATGACAGTATTAATGCGTTTCCTTTTCCAGGCTAACAAACATGTCACTGTCGTCACAAAAGTTGTAAGGAAGAATCCTGCAATTGCAAGAGTTAACATAGAGAACATGGCTGAGTCTTGATAAGTTTGCTGTACATTTTCTGTTATAGTTTCCTCTATGATCTCTCTCTTCACAACACTGTGAGTTTGGATGTCCTTCTCACTTCCTACCATAAGTCCCCTCACACCAAGTGTAATAGACACCACCTGTTGCTCTTGGACTTCACGCTTTACCACTCTTTTGTGTTCGACTACTGGAGGTAGCACATTCATTTCAACATCACGTTTTCCAAAGTGACGTCTCCGAGATGGCTTTCTAGGTTCATAGAGCCCTGAAACCATCAATAATATTAGTGGCAGAGCTATGACATGAGTTTGAAATATAAGACAGTATAACCATGAATATAGTTAGAGAATTTAATAAATTATAAGTATTTCATAAATCTTTAGTTTTATAGTTTTTGTGGATGCCAGGCAGTATGGTGCATTACAGGTGTATATTCTAAAGCTATATATAGCATTTCTTCCAAAGACATTAGCAATAAAGCCTGCATTATATATATTTTGTAAATTTACCTACTATCATAAAATAAAATATAGTGCAACAATAACCTGAGTATGTCAAAATAATTTGTTGTGTTTTATTTTAAGCTTCTGTGCTAACCATACCTTAATTATTCTAATTCATTAACGAGTAATGCATATATAATTCTAGAGGAAACATTAAAAGCACTGTACAGCTTTTGTAGATCCAATGGTTTAGTGATCATAAAACAAATTTAAAAAAATGAAACAAATTCTGTTGTGATGTGGGGACAAATTGCTGTAAAAGTTCTGTTTATTTCCTTGATATTCAACCTGAACTTTATTAGCAGAGCTCATGGAGTCTATAAGCAAATGCTGTCACTTGTTCATTCCCTTTCCCCTTCTGACTGAGATGTATGAAACAAAATATTCTGAATGTTATGGTAGTCCTTTCTTTTGACCATTAGTTAAATTAAAGTGATTTTCACTTTCTCTGCTGTAAAATAAGGTAGCCAAGAAAAAATATCCTATTTGAATTTGAACAAATATTCAGTATCAAGTTTTCATTATAAATGCATGCTTTGATGTCTTTAACATTTAGAAACTGCAATTTTCAAGAAAGATGGGGTATACGTGGCGGTAAGAGGAAATAGCATAACTTAACAAAACAAAGATATGCAGAAATGAAACTTTTAATTTAAGGAAGCAAGGTGAACATTTTTATAAATGACCCACACATCACATAACATAATAGTAAGTGTTATAACTTTTGGTAAAAGTTTTATTTTCTCAGATATGGCTGTAAATGATTTTAATTAGAACACCATCTAATTAGATGAGAAGCATTTTAAAACCAAAATGTATATCCTGAATATTCTCCGATTCTTAAACTCCAAATATGTTTATGTGTATTTAGATAAAGATTCTAAAGATTGGTAGACATCTTGCTAAAACACAGAAAGTATTTTTGCTCACAATAATCCTTGACAAACAAAACAGGAATTGGCATAAGTTATGGAATGTGATCACACAATGATCCATTTGTGCACCATTTGCATTCATTAGATAAGGTCCATGATAATGCAAGGCTGCCGATGGTCAGAATCACCACAGATGTAATTGAATATGGTTTCTCACCATCCATATTGACCAGACTTAGTCCTTCCGATTATTCATTTCCTGTCTGGTTGTGACCTTTATAGCTGTTATGGTTCAAGCTTCAGAACCCAAGCACCTATACTACTGACATTACTAGAAGTAGCTGGGCCAAATACCAAGCCCCTCCCAGAAGGTAGCTGTTCAAATTGGGTCGGACTCTGCGTGGCAGTGGTCCCAAAACCCATGGGAGATTGGGTAAGCCTGAACATTGTTGTGAACACTTCAGTGTCCTCTGGCACTAACCTGGACAGTTAGTAGATGGCATGCTAGGTTGCCATTGCCCCCATGGAGTCATCCCCTAGGATGGAGTGACATCTCATAAGTGGCATATCCACTTTCATCCTTGCATGAGCTATAGGGCTGGTATATAAACAGGCACTGGCCTAATGGAAAAGCCCATGGACTAGTTCCCTGGGTCACAGCACACCTGAGTAATCAGGTCTCTAACAATGTTTAGCTACACGTGTCTAATTGTGGCTAACAGATTTCTTCAATTTGAAACGGAGAAGAAACAGTTCTGCAAGAGAAGCATTGAGCACCTTCTTGAATGTTGGAGGCTATCATTGACAATATAATCTGTCATATTAGTAATTTAATTAAGAGCACTAATACTAATAAAATCACAGCAATGTAAAAACAACCAGACTTATGTATTGACTCAGTAATGTTATCCCATCAAAAAGCTGATCTTATTTATTCCACAGAGCCCAAGATATAATTGCTGAGTTTTGGAGCAGCAAGGGTTATGATTCATTACTCCATGTGATGTACATTGAAATTAGTTTAAATCTATGAATAATCTTTATTCTAATTCAAAATATGTTCTAGTTGCTGCTAACCAAATTTATTTCATGAGCAGTATGTTGTAATTTAATCGTTACCAAGGTGTACTAAATACGGAGAGAAATTTTGATCAGCATAGCATAAGAAACTACTTAAATCGGGATTCATACTCCTGCCTCTATGGTGTGAGAGTAGCATGTGTGCTTCATATGCCAGAGGTCCCGAGTTCAAATCAAGCTTAAGGTGAGATATATGGGTAAAGTGTTTTTAGGGGCTTATCCTTATCCTGAGGAGACAATAATGAAGTATAAGCCCTATAGACCCCAGACTCATTTGAGCAGCACTTCACCCACTTTATTCATTGTCTAATATGCATTCTCTGAAGGACATTAAACTGTAAAGAAAGAAAAAGCAATTACACTTAACAAATGAGAGTATTACTTTCTCTACCATATAAATTATACATAGCAGGCAAAGAATGTGTTGTAATCCACCCAACCACCCAAATATTCAATGTTAAGATTAAATTGGAAATATAGGTTTTGAGGTTGTCTGAATCAAAAATAATCAGAAAAAGGTCCATATGTGTTGCATAAGCATGGGTGTATGTATGTGAGAACAGCATAACTAAAACAAAAGTCCATGTAATACCAAAATGTATGTTTTAGTTCAGTATCTTCCAAGGATGCTACATAAAGATTTTCACCCCAAAATATTCTTTGCATGAAACATTTTCAGAAAATGTTGATTTTCTCAATTATTAAATTATTTTTATAAAATAGCATGTGTTTTAAGATATAATTATGACAAATGAAATGTGTATCTTGACTTTTCTGTTTCCTCCCCATTTTGGTTGACATGCATAACTGGTAAATACTACCGGATAGACAAAATCTTACTATACAAAAAAATGTAGATCTCTTTAAACCAATCAATTTATATCAGATGCATTTCTTTTTCTTCCTTTCTGTAATGTGCTGTTGCAAATACAAGTATATTACATCGGTAAGTATAGGAAATGCTTGCATTCACAGTGCAAGTTACGCTTCTTTGGAGCCAGTTCCATCTGGCTGAAAATGGGTGTAGCTATTTTGCAGGTGCACAGTCTCGGACGCTCCTGGGCTGGTGAACAGGGATAGGGTAGATGCAAGAGTATGATGCCAGCCTTTCAGCATGATCGACAAGAATAAATGTCAAGCAATTGTATAACTTGGGCCCTGTTGGGTAAGTATGGTGCAAGCCATTTTTTGCTTTCAAAATTTTTACTTACCTTTGTGCATTAACTTTGCAAATCTAGCTCGCATTCTGACAATGTGGTTTGTTGTAACTACTTTTACAGACATGAAAGTAAATGGATTATACTGTACTAGCATTGATTGTTGTTTAAATCGTCTTGGATTCTTTAAATAATGGGGAACTTTTTCACTTTGTAAAACTATTGTAAAATGCTGTCGCTTATCTAAAGTAAAGATGTTGAATTTGTCCTACGACTTTAACTCAGAGAAGGTTTAAGGTCTTTTATTCTTGTTTGAATCCTGCCTTTGGCAATTCTATTGTACCTTCCACAATTTTTGCATATGCTTGGGCCCAGCATAACAAAGTGATAGCACAGACATGTACCTAACAAAGAGAACACATTGCATTTATTTTGTATAGTTAAATGGGAGAAGTCATCTATTCATTACTTGTTCTTGCTGGTGAACATTGCTTTCTTTCTGACATATAATTTCCAAGGCAGCTATTTTAGATGGGTTTTCTTCTATATTTTGTGAATGTTATTTTTATACATTTTTTATTAGCTTGCCCAGTTTGATCTTTGGTTTAGGTTTAACATGCCCATTGCACTTGTGAATTTAGATTTTTTGCATAAACCAGAACTTTGTTTTATTTTTCAAATAAGAAACATTGTGATTCACAACCGGTTACAGCCTTGTTTCATATTCTAAAACAAAATAGTGAGGCTCAAATTGACATTAATATGTTAAAGGAACAAGATTGGAAAGAATATTTCACAGAAACTAAATTTTCATTTGAGGAATTATCAGATATAATGGTAGATGCGTCATCACAGATGACTTTGGTTATAATACACCATACAAGGGCAAGATTACAATATCATTGTGACTGTTTGAATTTATAAACACTTTTAAATTTGCGATGGAGTTCAAAGTCAAAATTATATCTTATTTATAAAAATTCAAACATTACTTGCTTCTAGCAAAATGCAAGAACCTGTTGATACAATGAGACAGGCAATGCATTTTTTGCAATGTAAAGAATTTGAAACCATTATATATCTCACATCCAGTGCAGAAATTATTTAAAAGAGTTCACTTTTCTATTAATTCAGTGGATCAAACTTATATATTCCTGGGAGTTTTGTTCCTTTACAGAATGCTTTGAACCTGTCCCCATTTTACATTGGTCATTTATTTTTACCTATTACTGTTGAACGTTGTGGAAGACAATTTTGTACAGTTAATCCAAGACGCGTTAAATGTGAAATTGGACAGTGATATTACAGAGGCAGGTTCTTGAGTTGTTCTTTGCTCCTCTGGCTTTAGTACATTTTTTGGACAAGTATTATTATGCACCACAGCATAGCAGTGAATCTTTTATTGATTTTATTAACAGAATTAAAGAACATGCTCAAATTTTTCTGGTAAAGGAAGAGGAACTGCAGATTTGAGCATTAATTGCCTCAGGTTTACACTCACCTGTTCGTCTAATGTTGGTTTTTATGAAGGCCAAGATCATTTACAGATTTAGATAACATTGCATTGTGGGTTCAATAGCTACCAGAAGCTTCAACAGGGGTAAAATCTAATACATCTTTCGATATTACCAAAATGTATAATTCAAACTTCAACAAAGCCTCTTCGGCGGTCATTCCTACAACATTAAGTCAATAGGCGGTATTCACTCTGTCGATAACTGTTTCAGACATTGTAGGATTTTCCAAGGAAATGTAAGTAATAGAGGACTAGTGCAAAAGATACAAAGTATTTAGAAGCTATAACATCAAATAATTGTGGCCAGGCCTTTGTACCTTTACCGGCGGTTCAAGGTTATGTGGTGGGGCATACTTACATTTTGTGCATTAACTTCGAAAAATTTGTAACCCAGCTCGCATTCAAACAACAAGGTTAGTGTATTTTATTTGGCTAGAACTAGGTAGTTTAATAGCAGGACATAAAAGTAAATGGACTTACACTGTGCAAGTACTAATTGTGTTTTAAACTGTTTTGTGTTCTTTAAATAAAACTATTGTAAAATGTTATTGCTCATCTTAAGTAAAGATGATGAATTTGTGCTTCCACTTTAACTTAGAAAAAGTTTAATATTTTAGGAGCCTTTTATTCCTGTTTGAATCATGTTAACTATACCATTTTCAAAATATTCCTGGTTATTATTTGCCACTTTTTGAGCAAATCGAAAGATTAGAAAAATCTTTCATGCAGAGGGTAGTTTAAAGTGGAGGATTGCCTTGAAAATCAGTGTGTTGCATCCTTGGATGACACTATACTTAAATATCAAATTTTGTATTTAACCGACTTTTGGTGTTTTAGTTATACTGTTCACAGAAACACACAAACATACACAGGGACCTTTTCTAAAAATTGTTTTTCTTTTTGACCTTTAAACATTATTTCTAGTAAGAGCACATTAGTGGAATACACATATGCATAGTGGTAGAAAAAGTTAAAGGTCCAAATATACCTACCTATTCATGAATTTATTATGCTATAAGTATTTAAATCGTGGGGCACCTTGGCCAAGTGGTTTAACCACTCGCCTCTCACCAAGGTGGCCCAGGAGACCACATGTGAATTTGTGGTGGACTGGTGTCTGAGGTCGGTTTTCTCTGAGTTCACGAGTTTCCCCTGCCATTCAATCCAAAAATTGCTCCATCATCACCCTTCTGATCGCCAATTTTACCTTCATGTCATAACATCTACTTCCTCACTCTCATTCCAATGCCTAGTTGAGGGTTTTGATTCTGTGATTAAATGATGTTGGCTCCTTGACAGACTTCTGACCCTAGTCCTAGGTGGTGATGGTAAGCAAATTAATTTATGTATTTAAATGAAGTAAGGCATTTAAATTAGTTGACATTTTATGTCATTAACGAAAAGTGTGTTGCATGCATTTTAAAGCCTTACATGTACTTCATTTTTTTTATTATATTGTGATATAGTGTGAATATACTTAAAGTGCAGACAGATAGATGTGGGGGAACTACATTTAAAGTGACTTAATTGGCATATAGTTCTCATACCATAGTTAAAAAACAAAAAAACTGTATGTTTCATAAATCACTTCAAACCTTGAAGTACTATAAATATTATTAAATTTAGATGGTAAAAAGCAAATCCTTCATCATGGGGAAACAGGGATTCATTTTTTTTTTTACAAAACCACAGGAGTATGTCTATTGTTCTTTCTACAACACCTTGCAAATCATTTTGCGGATAATTTATATTAACAATATCTTGCAGGATAACATTGTGTAGAAGAGGAATACTTAGTATAACAAAATTAGAGGGAAGCAGAGACTGTGGTGAAGAGGTCCTACAAGATCAAGTGGTTGGCATGAAACAGAACTCAGTACAATGTTTAAGGCCTTTGTCAAATGTATTTATATTTTGTGAGAAAGTTTTAAGTTCTAATCAACCAGTTCTATATTCATCATAAGTAAATCTATTCATAGATCTATTGAATGAAAATACAATCTCCCTCCAGCAATTTTCTTGATGAATCATGAGGAACATTAATAACATTTTTCGTAATGGGGGGTTGTTTGATATACCAGGAATTTTTTCTTTAAGGCAATACCAACAAAACGTTGGGCTGATAGACACCAGGTGATTGCAGAAACCAGATTCTTAGAAAGTTACACAATTGACCACTGGGCACAGATCTGCTCTTCAAGATTTCTGATTTAATCCCTCCCATAATTAAGAGCTGAATATGCACTTCCTCTCAAATGTAGTTGTCTTATATGTAGAAAATTATTTTTATTGCATTCATAATAGTAGTGCACTAGCTGCATTCAAACATTTAGTGCTAGAGCCTGTCTTGCATATTACTAACCATTAGTATTATATTCAACAAAATGGTAAGTAAAGTAATTTTGGAACGTAAAACAATCTAAATGTTGGGCCAATACGGTGAGATTTTACTGAACGAAAATATTACAATATTTGTTTAATAAGTTAAGAATGACTTTTGTAAGACACTATAATATTATTTTTTAAATAGCTATCAAGATTTAAGCAATTCAGAATAGTAATGAAACTTACAAGAGTGGAATGCATGGAATCGAGGATCCTGGTCCTTTCCATGAAAATCGCCATCTTCACGTGGTACATTCCTTCCAGGTAAAGCAGTAGATGGACGAATTGACCCAGGGAAAAGTGCACTGCCATCTTCATCTGTTTGTAGTGGAATGTCGGTGGTTCTGCACCGGATATCATTTGTACCAGGAAAACAGACTGGTGGTTTAACCCCTGTTTCATGAACATTTGTACCCTCACTTGTGCAGTTTTTATCTGAAGATCCTGGATAGCAGCCTATAGGGGTTTCCGTTGTTAGAATTTCATTGCAACGGGGATCTGTTGAGCCAGGAAAACACCTAAAGGTTGGTGTAGGTGGTAAGTAAGTAGCAGGTTCCCTTGAGGAACAACGAGGATCATTGGAACCTGGGAAGCACTGAAGAGGAGCAGGAGTGGTTACCTGGCATCGAGGGTCAGGGGAATCTGGATAGCATATTGGTGGTGTTACAGGGTTTGTTGTGTAAGTACATCTAGGATCTTGGCTTCCTGGAAAACATTGTGGTGGGAGAGTTGCACACTCACATGTTGGAGGATGTTGTGAAGTGTGAGGAGGATAAAACGTTGTAGGTGTCTGAAGACATTTGGGATCTGTAGAACCTGGATAGCATCTTGGAGGTTGTGTTGTTGGAAATGACGTTGGTGGTTGTGGACATCTAGGATCCGTTGAACCAGGATAACATCTTGGTGGCTGGGTTGTTGGAGGTTGAGTTGGTGGTGGTCGTGGACATCTAGGATCTGTGGATCCTGGATAACATCTTGGTGGCTGTGTTGTTGGTGGTTGTGGACATCTAGGATCCGTTGAACCAGGATAACATCTTGGTGGCTGGGTTGTTGGAGGTTGAGTTGGTGGTGGTCGTGGACATCTAGGATCTGTGGATCCTGGATAACATCTTGGTGGCTGTGTTGTTGGTGGTTGTGGACATCTAGGATCCGTTGAACCAGGATAACATCTTGGTGGCTGGGTTGTTGGAGGTTGAGTTGGTGGTGGTTGTGGACATCTAGGATCAGTGGATCCTGGATAACATCTTGGTGGCTGTGTTGTTGGTGGTTGTGGACATCTAGGATTCGTTGAACCAGGATAACATCTTGGTGGCTGGGTTGTTGGAGGTTGAGTTGGTGGTGGTCGTGGACATCTAGGATCTGTGGATCCTGGATAACATCTTGGTGGCTGTGTTGTTGGTGGTGGTGGACATCTAGGATCCGTTGAACCAGGATAACATCTTGGTGGCTGGGTTGTTGGAGGTTGAGTTGGTGGTGGTCGTGGACATCTAGGATCTGTGGATCCTGGATAACATCTTGGTGGCTGTGTTGTTGGTGGTTGTGGACATCTAGGATCCGTTGAACCAGGATAACATCTTGGTGGTTGGGTTGTTGGAGGTAGAGTTGTAGTTGGTCGTGGACATCTAGGATCTGTTGAACCTGGATAACATCTTGGTGGTTGAGTTGTTGGTGGAGTTGGTTTTGGACACCTAGGATCTGTAGAACCTGGATAGCATCGAGGTGGCTGTGTAGTTGGTTGCGAAGTCATTGGCCTTGTACCAGAAGTCTGTGGACACCTGGGATCCCTAGAGCCCGGGTAGCAACGGGGTGGAACAGATGTGGTAGTTGGAGGTAAGTAGGTAGATGGGGGTCTGGTGGTGGTTTGTTTCGGACACCGGGGATCAGTTGAACCTGGGTAACATCTAGGAGGCTGGGTTGTTGGTGATGGAGTTGTAGTTGGTCGTGGACATCTAGGATCTGTTGAACCTGGATAACATCTTGGTGGTTGAGTTGTTGATGGAGATGGTTTTGGACATCTAGGATCTGTAGAACCTGGATAGCATCGAGGTGGCTGTGTAGTTGGTTGCGGAGTCGTTGGCCTTGTACCAGAAGTCTGTGGACACCTGGGATCCTTAGAACCCGGGTAGCAACGGGGTGGAACAGATGTGGTAGTTGGAGGTAAGTAGGTAGATGGGGGTCTGGTGGTGGTTTGTTTTGGACACCGGGGGTCACTTGAACCTGGGTAACATCTAGGAGGCTGGGTTGTTGGTGGTTGAGTTGGTGAAGTAGGTCTTGGGCATCTGGGATCAGTTGAACCTGGGTAACATCTAGGAGGCTGAGTTGGCGACTGAGTAGTAGTAGGACTTGTCACAGGTGGGCATCTTGGATCTTTAGAGCCTGGATAGCACCTCGGTGTAGTAGGCGTTGTAGCTGGAGGCAAATAGGTTGCTGGCGGTCTTGTAGTTGTTTGTGGGGGACATCGGGGATCTGTTGATCCTGGATAACATCTTGGTGGCTCAGTAGATGGAGGTGGCCGAGGACATTTAGGATCCGTTGCACCTGGATAACATCTTGGTGGCTGGGTCGTTGGAGGTGGTCGCGGACATCTAGGGTCCGTTGAACCTGGAGAACATCTTGGTGGCTGAGTTGTCGGTGGTTGAGTTGGCGGAGGTGGTCGTGGGCATCTGGGATCCGTTGAACCTGGGTAACATCTTGGTGGCTGTGTTGATGGAGGTGGTTGCGGACATCTAGGATCTGTTGATCCTGGATAACATCTTGGTGGTTGAGTTGGCGGAGGTGGTCGTGGGCATCTAGGATCCGTTGAACCTGGGTAACATCTTGGTGGCTGGGTTGTTGATGGTTGAGTTGTTGGAGGTGGTCTCGGACATCTAGGATCCGTTGAACCTGGATAACACCTTGGTGGTTCTGTTGTTGGAGGTTGAGTTGGTGGAGGTGGTCGTGGGCATCTGGGATCCGTTGAACCTGGGTAACATCTTGGTGGCTGGGTTATTGGAGGTTGAGTAGGTGGAGGTGGTCGTGGGCATCTGGGATCCGTTGAACCTGGGTAACATCTTGGTGGCTGGGTTGTTGGAGGTTGAGTAGGTGGAGGTGGTCGTGGGCATCTGGGATCCGTTGAACCTGGGTAACATCTTGGTGGCTGGGTTGTTGGAGGTTGAGTAGGTGGAGGTGGTCGTGGGCATCTGGGATCCGTTGAACCTGGGTAACATCTTGGTGGCTGGGTTGTTGGAGGTTGAGTTGGTGGTGGTGGTCGTGGGCATCTGGGATCCGTTGATCCTGGGTAACATCTTGGTGGCTGGGTTGTTGGAGGTTGAGTTGGTGGTGGTGGTCGTGGGCATCTGGGATCCGTTGATCCTGGGTAACATCTTGGTGGCTGAGTTGTTGGAGGTTGAGTTGGTGGTGGTGGTCGTGGGCATCTGGGATCCGTTGAACCTGGATAACATCTTGGCGGCTGGGTTGTTGGAGGTTGAGTAGGTGGAGGTGGTCGTGGGCATCTGGGATCCGTTGATCCTGGGTAACATCTTGGTGGCTGGGTTGTTGGAGGTTGAGTTGGTGGTGGTCGTGGGCATCTGGGATCCGTTGATCCTGGGTAACATCTTGGTGGCTGGGTTGTTGGAGGTTGAGTTGGTGTTGGTGGTCTTGGGCATCTAGAATCCGTTGAACCCGGGTAACATCTTGGTGGTTGGGTTGTTGGAGGTTGGGTTGGTGTAGGTTTAGGACATCTGGGATCGGTTGAACCTGGATAACATCTTGGCGGCTGCGTTGTTGATGGTTGAATTGTTTGGGGACATCTGGGATCTGTTGAACCTGGGTAACATTTAGGTGGCTGTGTTGGTGGAGGTTGTTTCGGACATCTAGGATCTGTGGATCCAGGAAAGCAAGAAGGTGTTTGCGAAGTTGTACTGGGTGGCTTTTGTGTAGTAGAAGGTGGTAAGTATGTTGATGGAATTTGGGTGCTCGGTGTGGAACATCTTGGATCTGTTGATCCTGGAAAGCAAATAGGTGGAGTGAGGGGTTTGGGGGTAGAAGTTGGGGGATTCTCTGTCAAGCATGGACAGAAAAACGGTGTAGTTGCAGGTGTAGTTGTAGTTTGTTTTGGGCATCTTGGATCTGTTGAGCCAGGGTAACACCTTGGAGGTTGTGTAGGTGGTTTTGGACATCTGGGGTCATTTGAGCCTGGATAGCACTGGGGTAGCTGAGTAGTTGGACGTTGTGTGGAAGGTGGCTTTGGGCATCTGGGATCGGTAGAACCTGGATAACATTTAGGTGGAGCTGGAGATGTTGCTGGTGGTAAATAGGTCACAGGAGGTTTGGAAGAACAACGCGGATCGTTTGATCCAGGAAAGCATTGGGGAGTGGGTGGCAGTGTCGTTTGCTGACATCTTGGGTCTTGCGAACCTGGTTCACATACCAGCGGCCTAGATGGAGGAGGCTGAGGACATCTTGGATCAGTAGAACCAAAGTAGCAATTAGGGGGAGTGGCTGGAGTTGACTGAGGACATCTCGGGTCCGCACTTCCAGGATAACACAAAGGTGGAGACGTTGGTCTAGGTGTTGTTTGTGGTATCGAAGGACATCTGGGGTCATTGCTACCCGGGTAACAGGAAGGTGGGCGTGTGGGTCTTTGTGTTGTTGATGGTGGAACATATGTTGGCCTTTCAGGAGTTGAAGGAGGTTTGGGACACCGAGGATCTGTGCTGCCAGGATAACAGTTGGACGCAGCAGGTGTAGTTGATGGCCTCGTCGGTGGAGGTCTTGGGCATCTAGGATCTGTGCTTCCAGGATAACAAGTTGGCGGAGCAGGAGTTGTTGATGGCCTCGTCGGTGGAGGTCTTGGGCATCTAGGATCTGTGGAGCCAGGAAAACAATTTGGTCCGATTGTTGTTGGTGGAGGTCTGGGACACCTCGGATCTGTACTACCAGGATAGCAGATGGGAGGTGCAGGGGTTGATGGCCTTGTTGGAGGAGGTCTTGGACATTTAGGATCTGTGTTTTCCGGATAACAATTGGGCGGAACAGGTGTTGTTGACGGTCGTGTTGCAGGGGGACGGGGGCATCTAGGATCCGTACTTCCCGGATAGCAGTTTGGTGAGGCAGGAGTTGGCGGTCTCGTAGGGGGTCTTGGACATCGTGGATCAGTACTTCCTGGGTAACAAGATGGTGGAGCCAAAGTTGTTGTTGGAGGAGGTCTTGGACATCTAGGGTCTGAACTGCCTGGATAACAAACTGGCGTTGTAGTTGGTCTAGGTGTAGACTGAGGACATCTTGGATCGTTACTACCAGGATAACAAGATGGTGGCTGAATTGTAGGTCGTGTGGTTGTCTCAGGAGGCAGATACGTTGGAGGTGGTCTTGTACTTGGCGGTTTTGGACACCTAGGATCATTGGATCCTGGGTTACAAAAAGGAGGTGCCGGTGTTGTAGGTGGTCTAGTTGGGGGTGGTCGAGGGCACCTGGGATCACTACTTCCCGGATAACAGTTTGGCGGAGCAGGAGTAGTTGGCGGTCTCGTTGGAGGTCTTGGACACCGAGGATCCGTACTTCCGGGATAACAATTGGGCGGAACTGCTGTAGTCGGTGGATTCGTTGAAGGCGGTCTTGGACAACGAGTATCCGTGCTTCCAGGATAGCAATTCGGTGGAGGTGTTGTTGAAGGCCTAGTCGGAGGGGGTCTTGGACATCGTGGATCTGTGCTCCCAAGATAACAGTTGGAGGGAGCAGGGGTTGTTGGCGGCCTGGTTGAAGGAGGTCTTGGACATCGAGGATCTGTGCTCCCAGGATAACAGTTGGGGCGAGCAGGGGTTGTTGGAGGCCTGGTTGAAGGAGGTCTTGGACATCGAGGATCTGTACTACCAGGATAACAATTTGGCGGAGCAGGAGAAGTAGTTGGTCTCGTTGGAGGTGGTCTTGGACAACGAGGATCAGTGCTTCCAGGATAGCAATTCGGTGGAGGTGGTGTTGATGGTCTCGTTGGAGGAGGTCGAGGACATCGTGGATCTGTACTTCCAGGATAACAATTGGGCGGGGCAGGCGTTGTTGGCGGTCTTGGGCATCGTGGATCTGTACTTCCTGGGTAACAGGATGGTGGAGCCAATGTGGTTGGAGGTCTAGGACATCTAGGATCTGAACTGCCTGGATAACATACTGGCGGTGTAGTTGGTCTAGGGGTAGTCTGAGGACATCTTGGATCGTTACTACCAG
Source organism: Hymenopus coronatus (assembly GCA_030762935.1). Lineage (NCBI taxonomy): Eukaryota > Metazoa > Arthropoda > Insecta > Mantodea > Hymenopodidae > Hymenopus > Hymenopus coronatus. Next base: position 78,396,097 of record CM060881.1, on the reverse strand, counting down.
GATAACAAGATGGCGGCTGAACAGTAGGACGTGTAGTTGTTTCAGGTGGCAGATACGTTGGTGGTGGTCTTGTACTTGGCGGTTTTGGACACCTAGGATCGTTAGATCCTGGGTAACAAACAAGAGGTGCCGGTGTTGTTGGAGGTGGTTTCGTAGGCGGTCGAGGGCACCTGGGATCACTGCTTCCCGGATAACAGTTTGGCGCCGCAGGAGTAGTTGGTGGTCTCGTTGGTGGTCTTGGACACCGAGGATCCGTACTTCCGGGATAACAATTAGGCGGAGCAGGTGTAGTTGGCGGTCTCGTTGGGGGTGGTCTTGGACAGCGCGAATCGGTATTACCAGGATAACAATTGGGCGGAACTGCTGTAGTCGGTGGCCTCGTTGGAGGCGGTCTTGGACAACGAGTATCCGTACTTCCAGGGTAGCAATTCGGTGGAGGTGTTGTTGAAGGCCTTGTCGGAGGGGGTCTTGGACATCGTGGATCTGTGCTCCCGGGATAACAGTTGGGGGGAGCAGGGGTTGTTGGCGGCCTGGTTGAAGGAGGTCTTGGACATCGAGGATCTGTGCTCCCAGGATAACAGTTAGGGCGAGCAGGGGTTGTTGGCGGCCTGGTTGAAGGAGGTCTTGGACATCGAGGATCTGTACTACCAGGATAACAATTTGGCGGAGGAGGAGAAGTAGTTGGTCTCGTTGGAGGTGGTCTTGGACAACGAGGATCAGTGCTTCCAGGATAGCAATTCGGTGGAGGCGGTGTTGATGGTCTCGTTGGAGGAGGTCGAGGACATCGTGGATCTGTACTTCCAGGATAACAATTGGGCTGGGCAGGCGTTGTTGGCGGTCTTGGGCATCGTGGATCTGTACTTCCTGGGTAACAGGATGGTGGAGCCAATGTGGTTGGAGGTCTAGGACATCTAGGATCTGAACTGCCTGGATAACATACTGGCGGTGTAGTTGGTCTAGGGGTGGTCTGAGGACATCTTGGATCGTTACTACCAGGATAACAAGATGGTGGCTGAACAGTAGGACGTGTAGTAGTCTCAGGTGGCAGATACGTTGGTGGTGGTCTTGTACTTGGCGGTTTTGGACACCTAGGATCATTAGATCCTGGGTAACAAATAGGAGGTGACGGTGTTGTTGGAGGTGGTCTCGTGGGCGGTCGAGGGCACCTGGGATCACTGCTTCCCGGATAACAGTTTGGCGGAGCAGGAGTAGTTGGTGGTCTTGGACACCGAGGATCCGTACTTCCGGGATAACAGTTGGGCGGAGCAGGTGTTGTTGGCGGTCTCGTTGGGGGTGGTCTTGGACAGCGCGAATCGGTATTACCAGGATAACAATTGGGCGGAACTGCTGTAGTCGGTGGCCTCGTTGGAGGCGGTCTTGGACAACGAGTATCCGTACTTCCAGGGTAGCAATTCGGTGGAGGTGTTGTTGAAGGCCTTGTCGGAGGGGGTCTTGGACATCGTGGATCTGTGCTCCCGGGATAACAGTTGGGGGGAGCAGGGGTTGTTGGCGGCCTGGTTGAAGGAGGTCTTGGACATCGAGGATCTGTGCTCCCAGGATAACAGTTAGGGCGAGCAGGGGTTGTTGGCGGCCTGGTTGAAGGAGGTCTTGGACATCGAGGATCTGTACTACCAGGATAACAATTTGGCGGAGGAGGAGAAGTAGTTGGTCTCGTTGGAGGTGGTCTTGGACAACGAGGATCAGTGCTTCCAGGATAGCAATTCGGTGGAGGCGGTGTTGATGGTCTCGTTGGAGGAGGTCGAGGACATCGTGGATCTGTACTTCCAGGATAACAATTGGGCTGGGCAGGCGTTGTTGGCGGTCTTGGGCATCGTGGATCTGTACTTCCTGGGTAACAGGATGGTGGAGCCAATGTGGTTGGAGGTCTAGGACATCTAGGATCTGAACTGCCTGGATAACATACTGGCGGTGTAGTTGGTCTAGGGGTGGTCTGAGGACATCTTGGATCGTTACTACCAGGATAACAAGATGGTGGCTGAACAGTAGGACGTGTAGTAGTCTCAGGTGGCAGATACGTTGGTGGTGGTCTTGTACTTGGCGGTTTTGGACACCTAGGATCATTAGATCCTGGGTAACAAATAGGAGGTGACGGTGTTGTTGGAGGTGGTCTCGTGGGCGGTCGAGGGCACCTGGGATCACTGCTTCCCGGATAACAGTTTGGCGGAGCAGGAGTAGTTGGTGGTCTTGGACACCGAGGATCCGTACTTCCGGGATAACAGTTGGGCGGAGCAGGTGTTGTTGGCGGTCTCGTTGGGGGTGGTCTTGGACAGCGCGAATCGGTATTACCAGGATAACAATTGGGCGGAACTGCTGTAGTCGGTGGCCTCGTTGGAGGCGGTCTTGGACAACGAGTATCCGTACTTCCAGGGTAGCAATTCGGTGGAGGTGTTGTTGAAGGCCTTGTCGGAGGGGGTCTTGGACATCGTGGATCTGTGCTCCCGGGATAACAGTTGGGGGGAGCAGGGGTTGTTGGCGGCCTGGTTGAAGGAGGTCTTGGACATCGAGGATCTGTGCTCCCAGGATAACAGTTAGGGCGAGCAGGGGTTGTTGGCGGCCTGGTTGAAGGAGGTCTTGGACATCGAGGATCTGTACTACCAGGATAACAATTTGGCGGAGGAGGAGAAGTAGTTGGTCTCGTTGGAGGTGGTCTTGGACAACGAGGATCAGTGCTTCCAGGATAGCAATTCGGTGGAGGCGGTGTTGATGGTCTCGTTGGAGGAGGTCGAGGACATCGTGGATCTGTACTTCCTGGGTAACAGGATGGTGGAGCCAATGTGGTTGGAGGTCTAGGACATCTAGGATCTGAACTGCCTGGATAGCATACCGGCGGTGTAGTTGGTCTAGGGGTAGTCTGAGGACATCTTGGATCGTTACTACCAGGATAACAAGATGGTGGCTGAATAGTAGGTTGTGTAGTAGTCTCAGGTGGCAGATACGTTGGTGGTGGTCTTGTACTTGGCGGTTTTGGACACCTAGGATCATTAGATCCTGGGTAACAAATAGGAGGTGACGGTGTTGTTGGAGGTGGTCTCGTGGGCGGTCGAGGGCACCTGGGATCACTGCTTCCCGGATAACAGTTTGGCGGAGCAGGAGTAGTTGGTGGTCTTGGACACCGAGAATCCGTACTTCCGGGATAACAGTTGGGCGGAGCAGGTGTAGTTGGCGGTCTCGTTGGGGGTGGTCTTGGACAGCGAGAATCTGTACTACCAGGATAACAATTCGGCGGAACTGCTGTAGTCGGTGGCCTCGTTGAAGGCGGTCTTGGACAACGAGTATCTGTGCTTCCAGGGTAGCAATTCGGTGGAGGTGTTGTTGAAGGCCTTGTTGGAGTGGGTCTTGGACATCGAGGGTCTGTACTTCCTGGGTAACAGGATGGTGGAGCCAATGTGGTTGTTTGAGGAGGTCTTGGACATCTAGGATCTGTACTGCCTGGATAACATACAGGCGGTGTAGCTGGTCTAAGTGTAGTCTGTGGACATCTTGGATCGTTACTACCAGGATAACAAGATGGTGGCTGATTAGTAGGTCGTGTAGTAGTCTCAGGTGGCAGATACGTTGGTGGTGGTCTTGTACTTGGCGGTTTTGGACACCTAGGATCATTAGATCCTGGGTAACAAATAGGAGGTGACGGTGTTGTTGGAGGTGGTCTCGTGGGCGGTCGAGGGCACCTGGGATCACTGCTTCCCGGATAACAGTTTGGCGGTGCAGGTGTAGTTGGCGGTCTCGTTGTTGGAGGTCTTGGACACCGAGGATCCGTACTTCCAGGATAACAATTGGGCGGAACAGGTGTAGTTGGCGGCCTTGTTGGGGGAGGTCTTGGACATCTAGTATCCGTGCTTCCAGGATAGCAATTCAGTGGAGGAGTTGTTGATGGTCTTGTTGGAGGAGGTCTAGGACATCGTGGATCTGTACTTCCAGGATAGCAGTTTGGCTGGGCAGGCGTTGTTGGCGGTCTTGGGCATCGTGGATCTGTACTTCCTGGGTAACAGGATGGTGGAGCTAATGTGGTTGTTGGAGGAGGTCTTGGACATCTTGGATCTGAACTGCCTGGGTAACATATTGGCCGTGTAGTTGGTCTAGGTGTAGACTGGGGACATCTTGGATCGTTACTACCAGGATAACAAGATGGTGGCTGAATAGTAGGTCGTGTGGTTGTCTCAGGTGGCAGATACGTTGGTGGCGGTCTCGTACTTGGCGGCTTGGGGCACCTAGGATCATTGGATCCTGGGTAGCAATTAGGAGGCGGTTTTGTTGGAGGTCTACTGGTACACTTGGGATCTGTACTGCCTGGGTAACAGTTTTGTGGGGCCGGTGTAGTTGATGGCTTTGTTGGAGGACTGGGACATCTTGGATCTGTGCTTCCTGGATAACATATAGGTGGGGTAGTTGGTGTAGGTGTTGTTTGAGGACACCTTGGATCACTGCTACCAGGGTAACATGAGGGTTGAATTGTAGGCCTTGGAGTGGTTTGAGGTGGTATGTATGTTGGTGGTGGTTTAGTACTGGGTTTAGGTGGTTTAGGACATCTTGGATCTGTGGATCCCGGGTAACATCTAGGTGGTTGAGTAGATGGTGGAGGCTGTGGACATCTAGGATCCGTTGCTCCAGGGAAACATTTCGGTGGCTGTGTGGTTGGTGGGGGTCTTGGACACCTAGGATCTGTAGATCCCGGGAAACATCTCGGCGGCTGAGTTGAGGGTGGAGGTTTAGGACACCTGGGATCTGTTGATCCAGGGAAACATCTTGGTGGTTCAATTGTTGTGGGAGGTCTTGGACATCTGGGATCCGTGGAGCCTGGGTAACATCTTGGTGGTTGTGTTGATGGTGGAAGTTGTGGACATCTGGGATCCGTTGATCCAGGGAAACATTTTGGTGGTTGTGTTGTTGGAGGGGGTCTTGGACACCTGGGATCCGTTGAACCTGGGAAACATCTTGGTGGTTGAGTTGTCGGTAGTGGTCTTGGGCACCGAGGGTCTGTCGATCCAGGATAACACGCTGGTGCTTGCGTGGTTGTAGTTTGTGTGATGCATGCCGGGTTCGAACTTCCCGGGTAACAAACAGGTACGGATGATGGTCTTGTGGTGCTTGTAATCGGCGGTAGCCTTGTTGGCGGTGTGTTAAAGGAAATTGGTTTTTGCGGTTCACCTTCGCATCTGCCTTCACATTCGCCATAGCATATCTATGAATAAAATACAAAGCCATATAAGTCTGACACAGCTTTAGAAAATAATTAAAATTGCTTTTGATTACTAATTTAGAGTCTGGAGAACAAAATGTTTTCTGTATTTAAGCACAGTGAAATATAAACTCACCTCTATGTTACAAGTGAGAAAGACTTGCATCTTATCAGGGAATTTGAATGCCGTTATGTTGTTGAAAGCAATTATGCTCGCTCCAGAAGAACCTGTTTCTTGCGTCCGTCTCCAGTACCCTATAAGCTTGGGCTTTCTGGAATTTAAGGGAAAAATATTTCAAATTAACTTCTCAGAGTCCTATCATGTATTGAAGGCGCGCATGTTATTGTTACACCTTGCAAGGTGAATATGTTATTGGTGATCAAACGCAATTATTTGCCACTCATTCTTAATATAATAACCTTAATATGTTCTTAACTGAATATCTATAATGTTGAGAGTGAAATTAAACTCTACTTTGAAATAAAATACAAATACATTAAAAGTATTCTTTATATGCGTATTACTATCGATGAATGAGTTATAACCGTTTTTCTGCCTTTTGAAGTTATTGAACCATAACTTTAGAGAAGACAAAAATATCAATTTCTTACATGATTTCTATGACAAAAAACCCGCAATAACACTCTCAATTTCAGACAGTTAATTATTGATGGCGATAATTAATCACGGGAATGCGCAATGGTATTATTGCAGTAACCACATATTGCCAAACAGTGGAATTGTACAATCTTGTTTATAACGTAAAGCGAGGGAGGCTTGGATGCCGATCGCGTAAGTGCCCGTTCACTTGGGAGTGGGGACGTGTGGCGCCAAGGAGGCGAACATATGGTCCGGCTGAACAAAGCAAGGGGACAGCTCCCCTAAGATGTGTGTTAAAGTATCCTGCAACCAGTTTCCAGAGGAGTCGAAGTTGAAAAGCTGCATGGAGCAGACGTATGTGTTACGCGAAGTGAATGAGAATTCATAGAATGTGTGAAGTGTCCCAGTAATCGCGAAGCCCGAGTGTAATTGTTGTTTCACGAATAGTAATACGTTATCCAAGACTCACGTCCTACAAATTAGATACTTCGTCGATAAACAAGCAATTTATATTGGCATTCGCTATACAGTGTGTGGCATGCTTTCTAGATTTCTTTCTTTTTGCTTCAATGTTTAGTAGTGGTAAGGCTGCTAGGAGAATTGGTTAAAATCAATAAACGATAGAATAAAAGGTATATCCACGTGGTTTTTATGTAACATCCCTTTCCTGAAAGAGCAGAAGAGTTCTCATTGCTCGCGAGGCCACAGTCGTGGAAATATGATTAATTAATAAGTACCAACTGTGGGATTACCCCAAGTTCCATTTAATCAACACTTTCATTACCATGAGTATATTCTCAATATATATGCCTCTGATCATTCTAGTTGTTTTTGTTTTGTTTGTTTTGTTTTTCTGTTTTTTATTTTTATTTTTCGGAACAAATAATGAGCCTCCAAAGACAAAATGTGAGCATGCGTTGATTATTCAAACATTTATTGTAAGAAACTCGTCATTTTCTCTGTTCTGCAAAAATAAAAATGTTAGACAACCTAGCACCTAATTAATGACAATTTAGACACCACAATTGTGACAACAACCACCTTTTATAAAATGATTTTTGACGGCCATGCTTAACTATGTTTATAGCTGAACCTTTCCATTTCACTTTCTCTTTCCTCCAAGAGTATTTTATAACAGTTAAGCGCCAGTAAACGAGGTCGTTTACCTTGTAGTTTACACAAAATTTTAAACAATTTACAACTTTTTCCGTACTTGACTAAGTTGCACTGCTCAACTGATAATTGTACCGATGCTTTATTTAAGTTTAAGATATTGTCACATCCGTTGAACAACATTATTTCCCAACTTTCCAATCACTGTGTGATGGACCCACATCAGACAGCTTATTATTCAACATTCGGTGTTCATAATGAACAAAAGACACCACTAAAATATTTTAAGATCTGCTGACCCGAATTGGTCACTTATTTCTTATAATAATATATTGATGTTTGAAAACATACCTTGGGCAACCCTGATTATCAGTAAGCTGGAGACGATGAGTATCCGGAGATTCGTAGTCTTCTCCGTCGTAGGCCCAGCAATCTCGAACACGTATGTCATACTGCCCATCTTCATCCTTGATGTACACGAGGATGGTGAGAGTTTCACCGATCTTTATAATTTCCTCAATCGGCTTGGTCTGCAACAATTTCAAGCTATGTTAATTATATAATTAGCATATGGGTTATAAAGCAAGAGCATCTCATGGGTTCCTGCTCCTTTAGTTTGTGGTCTCTCAAATTAAATATGAGCTGTTTGTTCCTATCTATGTGCTGAAGTGACATGCTGAGTTTACCCCATGTGTACGTTATTATTACTATGACCACAGAATAATATATCGAGCGAGTCTTCTTATCCTGTGGATTGGTACCTAGACAACACTGAACTTTTCAGACGATGCGAAATGCAGGTGCTGTCACCGCATTCACGAGCCCGCTGAATAGTGATACGGTGGTGCTCGTATTTAACTTGCTCCAGTAGCGCAATGGTTAATATGGCGGAAAGTCATGAAGAAGTTCAAATTACTCCTGCGAATAAATGAGTTTTATTAATTTCTGTTTATGTCTCTAGAAAGTTCTAGCAAATCATGATTTTTATCCGAATGCACTAGAAAGTGGATTTGTCTATAAATACGAAGTTCCAGTCGTTCGTTCTCACTGTGGAACAGTGTTTTCGAATATAGAATATCTGGAACTGCTGTTAGTATTCGGGGAAGCGCAACAAAATCCAACGGAGGCACGTCGTCTATACCATCAGAGATTTACGCAGAGAACACTTCCAACAGTTGACACGTTTTTGTAAGTTGTGAACCGTCTTTAGGATGAGTACGCAAGACACCAATCTACGAAGAGATCATCCTGACTGTAGCAAGAAACGACAGATCGTGTGACTGACTATATCATTCAGCATCCGCATTGTACCTATAGCATATGAGTATTCATAGGCATTTTAAAGTTAGCCAATCTTCCGGGTGGACAGTACTGCATTATGCAAAGTTTCACCCTTATTATCTTCAACTACACCAGGAGTTACTGCTGCCGTACTATGGACAGAAAGTGGCATTCGCTAGGTAGACATACGACAAACTGAACAATATCCGCTCTTTTTGCCAACTGTGTTATTTGCAGACGAAGTAGGGTTCTACAACTTAGGCCATATAAAATCCCTATAACATCCACTGTAGAGATTTACTGTGGGAACCCTGTAAACCCATTGGATGTGAAAGGCGGCCTTACAAGTCCGAAGGGGTTTCAACGTTTGGACTGGTTTATTCGGTGATCATCTAATAGGCCCTATATTTATATCCACTTCCTGTAACACTAGCTGCCTACCTACTGAATGAAGTGTCACTGCATGACACTATGCGGTACCAACAAGGTGCCCGATCATTCGGACCGTCGTGTAACGGCTTATCTCGATGCCATCTTCCTAGGCGATGGATCGGACGGCTTGGAACAATAACAAACTCACCAGCACTAACCCCATTAGATTTCTTCTTACGGGGTTATCTTAAAGTTATCGTGTACCAGGAGTGGCCAATGATCCCTCAATAGCTCAGGGAATGCATCATCTTAGCTTGCCGTGACACCATGTGCGCTGGGTTGGGTTGGCGATGATGGTTAGAACAGATCTTACTTCCCCCGGCATGGCGGCCGGTTTGAACGCCTATTACAACCACATGGTGGAAGCGGGTAAATTGTAACGGTTCTTCTGTGTAATGGTCTGGCATGATGTCTCAGTCACTGTTAAATGCACTATTTTGGGAACTAGGGAGTGTCACAACGATCATAATATGGACTAGCAAACGTTATCTAGTTTGTATGTACGTACTGCATTTTGTAAATTCTCAGAACAATTTATTGCCTTTCTTTTGTATGAAAGAATGGTTTCGAATAGTAAACTATTGTTTAATGATGCCTGTGTTTGTAAGTTACAATTACAATGTTATATGAATTTATTTATGTTGCTCATTAAAGCATATTTTAACAAGTAATAATTTACGCTTTAGTAAAATTTATATAATTTAAAATAATAAGTGAGACGACACTTCTGTACCTAACTATCAGTTCTCGTTAAATGTACTAAACATAAAAAGTACCTTCGAGTGGCAGCACTTGAACCCTTGACCTTCATCTTTAAAGTCCAACGCGCACACTGTTGCGCTACGAAAGCAAGTCGCTCCATAGGCACCGGTGCAAAGCAGTCATTTCGGTCGAAATTGATACGACCCAATGCAGTTGACAGTTTTAAAGTATAGCCTGCAAAACGCCAGGACTACACAACTTGTCAATCCACAGACTGAGAAGACTCGTCCGGTATAATCAGAAATGTCCGTCTAATTCAAATGAAGATCCACAGTTGAAATATGTTTGATAGACATTACAAATGAAAGAGTGCGGTCAACGAGCTGACTTCTCACCCGGAGGACCCGGGTTTGAATTCCAACTGGGGCGGGGAATTTTTCTTTAACCAGAATTATTCCCTATCCCCCACAGAGTCTGGAAGTATGTATGTGAGAATGAATGTGCGTGTGTTTAATGCTATAAAATGATAAAACTAATGGCAATAACCTACTGTGATCAGATTAGTTGTTTCACAAGTGTCTCTGATAAGACCACAGAAGTTAAAGGGGGCTATACAAATGAAACAATAAAAAAAATTCGTTTGTTTATTTATGGAGCAGCGTACAACCGAACGGGATGCCTCGAGCGGTTTCGTCTATGGTCCGCTTTCGGAAGGTCACGGGTTCGAAGCACATTGACTGCCTTCACTGACTTTATTTTTTCCCGTCTTTTCGCGATTGCCCTTGTAACCAGGTGGATTTTAGACCTTTTCAAATACCACGAATTTTCCTGTTCCTCATTCCCCGTCATTTCAGTTTATATCACCTTTGGAGAACGCGGCTTGATTGGGTAGTTTGATGGCGGTAGATATGCACTCTGCAGTTCCCTCTCCTCTGGTTCAGACCTGTTCGTAGGAGGAACGCTGGATGGGGAGGGGGATGCCTGTATTGGTGTCTCCATCTGTGAACTTCAGAGACTCCGCATCTTCCACTACTTGGTACGGATAACAACCCTTCTGATCTTTCATTTCATCCTTTTCTCCCGGAGGTTCATACGGCACAACAGACCTTTGTGCATAAATTCTCCTCTGCCCTTTACGAGAAAATCAAAACGTTTATAATGCCTATGTTAACTTAATTTGGCGCTTTTCATGTTGAAAGGGTCATATTATGTAGGTATAGCCGTAACTTTGGAGAGAGCAGAGGTGCTATGCATGAAAATAGACGTGAGCACCCTACTTACGCAGTACAAAGAGTGGGAGGAAAAGGCGGAATCTTCAAGCGATAGGAATGCAGGAAGATTAGAGAGGGAAGCCGTCAAAAAACTAGATATCGGCTTGTGTGTAACAAAGATATCCAACAAATGTGTGCATTTATGCCGTCAACATCTTTATAATATACTCTATAATTAGTACTTCGTACATAGTAGATAGTGAAGGTATTGTATTCCGCCCAAAATTGGGTACCGATATTTCACCGGAAATACATGTTTTCAGACTCCCTGAATCCAAAAATAAATAAATATAAATAAATAAACAAAACAAAAGCACATTATAGAAAAATGTCCGTGTTGTAGCACATTTTAGAAAAGAAGTCAATTTGCGCGCGGCAACATTCAAATGAAGCACTAATTCCAGAGTCTAGTCTAATGTGTTTTGAATGACCTTAAGCTATTTCTCTGTTGTGTTTAAATACATCACATCGCCTATAGTCGGCCAGGGCGAAGGGTAGAGGATAGAGGAGGGTCCAGGTGACATGTTGCGTCTAAGATAGGGAGTAGGTAATAGAGATCCTAAAAACACTATTAAATTTTCCTCATGAATATAACCTTAGAAAATAGAGAAAACCTCAAATACTGGATCATCACATCCAGTCCTCAAACGTTGATACAACAATTTGTGCGCGGATGGATGGATGGATGATCATCCAAAAACACTAAACTAAGTTTAACATTCTTTTGCAAGCGTTATTCTTTCGCATGAGCAACAGAACATTTACGTACTAGTTTCAATGCATGAAATACTAAAAGACTAAAATGGATAAACAAATTCTACGTACTGGAGAATTATAAAAGGGCATCCTTGCAAAAAGAAGGCAAATACAAAACAAATAAAACAAAACGTCTTTAAATGGGAGGTATTAAAATATTAACTGTCATGTAAAGACGTTTTACTTTATTTACTTTGTATATTTACGGACTAATCAGGTTTTTATAACCCAGCATATTAAATAATTCTATAAGATGGAAAAAAAACTGTTAACATTAGCAATCAGTGTACCATATTTTATAGTTAACAAGTGATTGTTTTACTCCACGTCACAGACTGCATCTTTTCCAGAGAGTATACCTTGGTGATATGGGAGTGTGGAATCTTTAAATTAACTAGCTTCGACTCTAATGCGTTATATTGAGCTTTCCTGCAATACGTGAGAAATATATAGTTTTATTACAAAAGAAAATGTACCAAAGTTTAAATTTTCACCCTCTGTAATACTGGTCACTTAATACTGTAATATTTTATACCCTGTATAAAGAAATACTGGTCATTCTGATGATATTTCCTTTCCTTTTAGACCCTTTCTATCTTCTGAGGACCACCAGTCCCTCCATACAACTCAACTATTGGACAGCACTCCAGCTATAGATGACAGCTTGTTGTGGTTACCCATAGCCATCTTTAGTCATGGTCCGGTCGTGGTAATTGTGGCAACGTCGCAGCCCTCCTATCAGCTGAGCAACGTTATACATGTTTCAGTATAAGACACTCTCCGTACTTGTGTGTTTTTTAAAAAAAAAATTGTTATGGTGTATGTGGCAATATAAATATTGCATAAACATATGAAATCTATATCAAAAGATGTGTAAGAATCATGGTAACATATTAAAAACTCGCGGATATATAAGTTGTTTCCAGTTACCTAATGAATTCTACTTACCGAGCAAATGTATTTGCTTTGTTTCAATAGCAGATTGGTCACTATTTAGCAGATCTGTGATGTGTATGAAATTTTGTTGAGCAATATGGAGACAATGATAGAAATGCAGATTTTCGTAGAGTAGTATTTTTCATTTCCGAAATTGCCTTTATATCTTAAGTTACGCAAGGGAAACTAAACGAAAGAAATCTGTGCTTCATTCACATGACTTTCTCTAACTTTTCTGCAAACAGACTGTTCTTACAAAAGAGAATCTTTTATTTACATCAAGCTAATCAAGATAAGCATAAGCAGAAATAATCTTCTACTTAATTCATTGGAAGCAGATGGAAAATATGGTTATACAGTAGGCTAACGATTGCCAATTAATGTTTTAAAAGCTGGCCCCATATGAAGAATTGAAGTTCGGTTCGCTTTGCAAGGCAGCAGTAAACAACAGAGAGATGAAAGGAAAGGTAACCCCGTTTGAGAAAAGTTAACGTAGTTTATATTTGAAACCAATAACAAGGAATATTTTGGAAACGGTCAGATCTATAACAAAAATGCATATGACATAAATTGTATGTTTTAACGAGATTTACATTTCTATGTAGTAAGCTTTTGCCTATTTCTTATGGTTTATTAGTTACGCAAACTTCAGCAAAATCCATCCAAAATGAACTGGTCCTCAGAAGCTATTTCCAGAAAACACAAGATATACAGTTTATTTGAGATGTAAATATCTTAAATATACAGTATTTTAATCAAACTTGTTAGAGCCATTTTTGAGAAAAACAAAAATGTCAAAACATTTTCCATATAAGGAGTAGTTTGAGATGGCGGAACTTTCTAGAAATCTTCGTGCCGCGTCCTTGGAAGGTACCAATTATTGCAGAAGCCAATTTTTGCTACTTTTCCTTGGAACCAGAAGGAAAGCATGGGAATACACTAGGCTAAAACGATTGCCAATTAATGTTTTAAAAGCTGGCCATGTGAATAATTGAAGTTCGGTTCGCTTTGCAAGGCCAGCAGTAAACAAAAGAGAGATGAAAGGAAATGTAACCCCGTTGGAGAAAAGTTAACGTAGTTTAAATTTGAAACCAATAACGAGGAATATTTTGGAAACGGTCAAATCTAAAACAAAAATGCATATGAGATAATCTGTATGTTTTAACGAGATCTACATTTCTATGTAGTAAGCTTTTGCCTATTTCTTATGGCTTATTAGTTACGTGTAGAGAAAGTAAAAAGGAACTTTAGAAAAATGTATATATGTTTGTGTCTGTCTATGTGTGTGTGTGTGTGTGTGTGTGTGTGTGTGTGTGTGTCTCTGTGGACAGTATACCTTTAAAGCGAAAACACAGTTAAATACCAACCTTTATATTTATGTTCAGTTTTTTCCAAGAATGCGACACGAAAATTTTCAAGAAAACCCCCGCGCCCCCGACTACCCTTCACATGGAAAAAAATTGAAAATTTTGGTTTTTTCTCCAAAACTCTCTTAACGATTTTGATTAAAATCTCTTATATTTAAGATATTTACATGACAAAGAAAATGTATATCTTGAATTTTCTGGTAATAGCCTCTGAAGAACTCTTTGTTCTGGAAGATTTTTTTGAATTTTGCATAACTATTAACCGGAGGAAATAGATCTCGCTTAAGCACACACTTTATGCTATATACATTTTTTCGTGCAGTTGAGATATTCCTTGTTTTCAAGATATTCCTTGTTATGTGTTTCAGTTTTAAAATGCTTGAACTTTTCTCATACCGGAACTTATCAACTCTTGGCCACGCAAAGAAATGGATTTCAGTCCCATAGCAATGACATTTTAAAATATTTGACTGTCAGTTTAGCCTGGTGTACTCTTTATTTCCTCCTATTTACAAGGAACTAAGTATTAAGACCGTTTCTGGTAATGTCTATCTCGATTAGCATACAGTAGATAGAAGAATAAGCTGTATTAACAATAATTCGTTACAGAGATGCAGAGAAAGTCATGTGAATGATACACAGATTTTTTTCTCTTTTTTCGATCTGATTACCCTCTGTATCTACGCTAATGGATCACTACTGTTCTATAATTAACACTGATGAGAGAATTTAACAGCATAATGTTAAATGTTACATTTTCTCAGCGATTTTAAAGCAATAAGTACAACAGTCTATACATAGCTAAAACCATATTTGTTATCATTTTTGTCATAAAGGGGTACCGGTACACCTGCCTAATGAGGCCAGTCGTGACCCTTATTCCTTGCGTGCCGTGTTGTATCAAGCGACTGACATATGGACATTTGAAAAGTATTTGTGCTAAATGGCAGTGCTTTACTGACAGCTATCGGCGTAATATGGTTTTGGATGCGTGATGATATGCAGAAAAGTAAGTGTTTATTACAGCAATTTAGTTTTTTATGAATTTCAAGGAAAGGATAGATAGTTAAACATATTCGGAATTGGCGTTTTTGTTGTGCTAACTGTTTCCTGCAAAGACAGAGAATTATTTGATTAAATAATCTACAGAGGTAACACCAGCATCATAAGGAAATGAGATTCTTGGTATATGAAGTGACGCAAGGCTAACAGATGCAATGGCATTGAGTAAACTTTGTCTCAGTACATTCCCAAAGCTGGCCAGAGGTAAAAATAACTAGGTATGTGTTTGCAAGTGTGAGTATAAGAATTGCAGCTTTCCTTAGAAGTATGGAAAAACATAATTTAAACTTGTATTTATTAATTGCAACTTAACTCACAGAAAATGCAAATAAACAAATAAAACTCACTGGTCAGTCTGCCATTGACACATTGAGAAAAATCTGAAATGTCTCATTCAAACGACTTTCTCTACATCTCTGTAACAAATTATTGTTAAAAAGTTTGTTCTTCGATCCACTTCATGCTAATCGAAACAAACATTAGCAGAAATGGTCTTATTATTTGCTTCTTTGTAAGTAGAAGGGAAATAAGAGCATTCAATAGGCTAAAGCGATAGTCAAGTCTGTTAAAAGATGGTTGCCATGTGGTTGAAATCCGTTTCTTTCCATGGTCAGGAGTTAACACATTCCGGTGTGAGAAAAGTGAAGTATTTCAAAACTGAAACCAAGGAATATCTCGAAAACGGTCAACTCCACGAAAAAAAAGGTGTATGACATAATTTGTATGTTTTAATGAGATCTGCATTTTTGTGCAGTAAGCTTTTGTCCATCTCTTGTCCATCAGTTATACAAAAGCTATGTAAAAGTCATCCAGATTGAAGAGATTTTCGGAGGGTATTCCCAGAAAATTCAAGATATACACTCCATTTTTCTTGAAAATATTTTAAGCATATTACATTTTAATTAAAATCGTTACAGCCATTTTTGAGAAAATCAAAACTTTCAAAATGTTTTCCATGTAAAGGGTAATTTGAGGTGGGAGGATTTTTCTCAAAATCTTCGTGTCATATCCTTGGAAGTTTAGTAATTTACCGCTTTGAGTTATCGTGTTCACAAACATACACGCACACACGCATCTTTTTCTAAATATCTGATGTGTTCTATCCAATACCTTTCTCTAGCTGTGCCATATACAAACTATCCTTACAAAAGCTTACATTAGCTGTTCCATATACAAACTACTATTACGAAAGATTATTCTTTTACTTGCGTCATGGTAATGAAATAAACATAGCAGAATTGATCTATCTTGTAAACAAGGGAAATTATTAGTCTAAAGTGATAGTCAAATTTTTTAAAAGCTGGTCGCTATGTGAAACAATTGAGGTTTGGTTCGTTTAAAAAAAGTTAGTTTAAAATTGAGGCCAATATCAAGGTATATCTCGGAAACGTTCTACTATACCTGAATACCATGTGTGATATAAATTACATTTTTAACGAGATCTACATTTGAAAATTAAAATGTGTATGTTGAATTTTCAGGAAATATTCTGTGAATATCTCTTTATTCTGGATGAAATTTGCTGAATTTTTTTAACTGGTAAACAGAGGGTATAGACAAAATTTACTGCACAAAAATGTAGATCTCGTTAAAACACAAATTTTGTCATATACATTTTTTTCTGAAGATAACTATTTCGGAGATATTCCTTGTTATTGGTGTCAGTTTTAAAATATTTAAACTTTTCTCATACGGGAATTTGTCAACTCTTGGCAATACAATGAAATGGATTTCAACCACTTGGCAACCAGCTTTTAAAAGATTTGACTATCGGTTTAGCCTAGTGTATTCCCGTATTTTCCTTCCGCTTACAAAGAAGCAAGTACTAGATCATATCTGCTAATGTTTTTCTCGATTAGAATGAAGTAGAAGAAGAATAGAATTTTTAACAATAACTTGTTACAATCTAGAAAAAGTCATGCTGATTCTGAATCAAGAATAAACTTACAACTCATCCTATCGTCGTGATAGGGAGTGATTTTCTTGAATGTACGCAGAATTCCCCTTTCCTCCAAAAATAGCTGTGTAAGTTAACTGTGAAAATTCTGAAAAATTCAGTTTGTGTACAGCAATACCTTTATTTTAGTGTTTTTAAGACGAATGGATATATAATGCTATATATAAATTTATGAAATTGCCAACCAACGGAGAACCTAGTTTGGATATCTAAAATCGCTTTTCTACCCTCAAATTAATTTCTTTCTGAGTTATTTTCAGTGTTTGCAATCACTTAAATTGTTCCTTGCAATGCAAAATTTTGCTAAATTCTTTGATTATTTCACAAAGGAGGTTAAGATGATAATAAATACAAGTTATCCCTAGGAAAGTAAAAGTTATTGTCCGGCTTTGTAGTGTGGTGGTAGCGTAACTGTCACATATTCAAAAGCTTCCGAGTTTGAATGTCATTTAAGGTGAGTTGAATAAGGGCCTTTACCGGGGTTTTACCTTATCCTGAAAGATGCATGTCGGGTAACTGTAATGCAAATATAATTGTTTTGGGGTAAAAATTGTTTTGTTGAATTAAAATAGCTCAGATAATTTCTGTATTTGTGATTATTAATGGTGTAAATATTATGCGTATATAGTAAAAGAGGGTTAAGTAATTAAAATTATTGTAACATTTATTTAAGTGGGGTGATTGAAAGCTAAATAAAACTCTTTTTAAAATGTAATATTGTAATTAGCTGTGTGATCCATAAATAATGATGAACAAATTATATTACCTTAGGGATAACAGCATAATTTTTAAGAGTTCTTATCAAAAGGAAAAATTGTCGATGCTCAGATGTTTTTCAGACACATCTGACCATCATTGCACTCATCGTTCTGTATGACCTACCAGATAAAGGATGTTATACTACAAAATAAAGCTAAGAACCTTAAAAATTATTTGTATGAATTAAAACATGTAATAAGCGAGAACTATCCATTTAGAGCTAAACGACATTTCCGAATCAAAATCAATCTGTACGAATAAGTAATCCAAAGACAAAATCATTATATATATCATCCAAGATGTCACGAGCTCGGATCTCGGTTAAGACGAGATATCTGGATAAGGTTCTTTCCGGAGTTTTACCTTACTCTGAGAAAACGATTGTTGAGTGACTTAAAAGATCCATGGAACCCGGTCTCATTTGAGCTTCATTTCACCAGTTGTATTCGTTGAGCGATATGACCTACCATGTTAACGGCCGTTAAATTAAAACAAAAAGGTTAATAAAATAAACAAAAAATAATCAGATATGCTAAAATATCCTGCTGCTTCATCATTCCATAGGGCTACTTGTTTCTGTTTAAATTATTTTATGTGGTACTAACACTTTCACTACGTACGAAGAAAGTGTATTTAGTGTTACTAATATATATATTTTTTTTAAACAGTACCGGAGTCTGATCAGGACTCCGGCGCTGTATCCCCGTATACATTTCCGCCCCCCTAAGTTTACTGTATGATTACTGGTTTTACTGTTCCTTTACACAAACATGTACACTGCACAAACATATAACACCCATGCCCAAGGCGGGGCTCGAACCCACGATCCCCTGCCCACGAAGCACCAAAGCGAGACCGCTTAGCGAGCGTGGCCATGGGGACCGGCTATATTCAGATTTGTTTCTTACGTTGATCTAACCGATACACTGTATACTATTAATTGATACTTCCTATAATGTTTATGACATGAGTACTAATTCAATGTATTGTAATGCATTAAAGGATGATGATAATAAAACGAATCACCCATCTTAAATCAGATATCTGAAAATTACCCATTAAGTATCTGCTCTGTGGTTATGGTGGCGTTTTTTTAATGGCAAACAATGGAAAACAATCGGGAAATTTCCTATTATTATTATTATTATTATTATTATTGTTGTTGTTGTTGTTGTTGTTGTTGGATAGGTAAAGTCAGATTGAAAAATTCAATGCCATAGCCGGGGTTTGAGCCACGGATTGCCGGCCTCTAGCCGGTTGCTTTAATCTCTGAACCAGCATGACAACATGCCGACACAGCATTAAATTCCTCAACTGACTCGTGTACCTGCATCTCGTAGATTACCGGGAAGAATGCGAGTCAGTTGAGAAATTTAAAGCTAGCTCGGCATGCTGCCATGGTAACTCAATGGTTAGAGCAACCGATTAGAAACCAGGAGATCTGTGGTTCAACCCTGCCTTGGCATTGAAGTTTTCAGTCTGACTTTACCTATTCAACTGCTGTTCTACATACAACTTGTGTGGAAAACAATAAGTTGTTGTTATTATTATTATTATTATTATTATTATTATTGGCAGTGATACATTTAATTCTTACAACTGTTCAAAATGTATGCTTTTAATGAAGCGCACAAAATATTTTAGTTTTTTTTTATTTAGTGTTTCATAATTATCATTTATTCACCAATTGTTTTCGCTTATAACTGTCTTGAAGACCTTGCACTGCCAATTTAATAATAAATAATCGCAGAGAAAATAATCAATATACCTTTTGATCTCCGTCAGCGCTAACACATATTAAACCGGTCAAAAACGCGCAAAAGTTTAAATGTTGTAATATATCGAAATCTCCCTTCAAAAACTAAAACATCTAACTTTATCAGAAAAATAAAGATAGAAAATGTTCTTTATTGTGGAAACCAAGAGCAAAATTTACTCAAGTGTTAACGTTTAAATATGAAATTGTGGAAAATTGCTAAAAGCTTTCTTTCATAACTCAAATCTATTAAGAAAGAAAGTATTTTTGCTAATAAGGAGTTTCTATAAAACATCATGCCATATAGTATGTTAGGATTATTTAACAGAATTTTTGGGCTTCACTAAGACTTTTTATTTTTATTTTTTCCATATATATGTATAACTTCTCTGGTCATATGGAGGCTTTGAGTTGATCAACTGCTGATATTTTGCTCACTGAACTTTAGGGTTTTATATCTTATTTTTTCAGTTTTATACTATTAAACATTTCCACATTCTTATTTCCAAACTCTGTGGAAGATAGGGAGTTATCCTCCTTGAGAAGCCAGAACTGAACACTCGACCGCAGAAGCAGTCTTCACTAACTGTAATTATCTCCAAAGAAAACGTTGTTTTATTCGATATACGAGCATGAGTGTAAACGAACGCAAACCTTTATAAAATATACATCAGTAATGTTTTCATGCCCTGCAGAAATATCAGAACAACTAATAGGACCTGACAGCACTAAGCAATGCGGAGCTGGGAGGGTTGGAGAACAAAATACTGCCTCCTGTCTGTGACCTAAGCAAGTAGGCGGAGGCAGGAGTAGATTGAAAACTGTACACCTCTATTCCCAGTATGGGTTGCTGCCCGTAACTTAGGTATGTGTGTAATCCCCTCCTTTGAGTTTGTGATGCATATGTTGTAATGTATGATAATGTGTACTCACGTTAGGAAATTCGCCTCGCTGTATATCCATCCAGCAGTCGACAGTACCCGTAGAGACCGGTACCGTTACTACTTCCAACATGTCTACGACGAAAGGTTTGAAATACACAGTTTTTTCTTTCAGTGCTGATGTCGCACAGGAAATCTTTCGCGCTGCATCCCAAATTTCCTGCAAAAACACAGTCAGACATTTAGTACATGTTGTATAGTACATTTCACTATTTTCTATTCCACTAGTTATATTCAGTGGAATTGAGACTGAAGTAACACACACACACACACACACACACACACACGCACACACACAAAGGGTGTTAATGAACCTCAATGAAATATTTTTACAGATCCTAGACGAGTCTGATATATGCAATTTGGAGATAAGCAATAAACGGTCCACGGTTAAACATAACAAAGTTATATGATGTCAAACCTATTGGTTTTAGATGCTGATAAATCGATGTTAAAGTAAAGATAGATGGGCAAAATGATGCCATTTACATGACAAATTATGGTTTAAAAGCATAGTCTTCTCTCTAATTCATGCTAATCGATTAGCAGAAATGAACTAATAACTTGCTTCCTTGTAAGTAGAAGGTAATAAGGGAGTCAAATCTGTTAAAAGCCGGTTGTTGTGTGATTGAAATCCGTTTCTTAGCATTACCAGAAGTTAATAAATTCCCATATGAGAAAAATTTTAAGTATTTTAAAAACTGAAACCAATAACAGGGAATATCTAAAAACGTCAACTCCACTGAAAACAAGTATATGGCATAAATTGTGTGTTTAAACGAGATATATATTTATGTATAGTAAGTTTTTGTCTATAACCTATGGTGTACTAATTATGCAAAATTCATCTAGAATAAAGAGGCTGTTCCCAGAAAATTCAAGATTTATATTTTACTTCACATGTAAATATTTTTAATATACGGTATTTTAATCAAAATCGTTAGAGACATTTTTGAGAAAATCAAAATTAAAAAAAAAAAATCCATGTAAAGGTAATTTAGCGTGTCACATCCTAGGAAGATATTAAACTTAAATACTAAGTTTGGCATTTTATCGACTTTTACTACACAGACACGGACATTTTTCTAAAAATTATTTTTTGTATTCAGGGGATCCTAAAACGTGTATTTTTGGTGTAATCTCAGTTTCGAATTTTTGTCTGTAATGCAGTAACTTCTCTATGCAATATGTACAGAGTGCGTGACGAGAGAATAAAAATTGGCTTGGAATGTCTCTGAAACTGCTGCATGAGAAATTTCATTTTCTAGCACTATTTTTTTTTTTAATACAGCTTCGTAGTCTAGTGAAGACTGCGGCGCTGTTTATTCTTTTTCCAATTTTCTAACCTTTTTTTTTTTTACTGTGTTTGCTATTTTCTTCCAATACACACACGTATGCATGAACATATAAACACCAATGCCCAAGGCTGGACCCGAACCGACGATCCCCTGCGCCACAGAGCACCAAAGCGAAACACTTCAGCGAGCGCTGTCATGTGGACTAGCTGCACTTCGTCCTTAGCGTTCTCAAAATTTAATGTCACACATATCTTTCAAATCTCTAACTAATCACTTGACAGCGCGACATAGAACATAGATTAACTAATTGCTATCTTGCTCCAGAAACGCGATTTTAATTGCTCGCATGGCTTAATGCGTAACGTCTAAAGTTGATATCCCGAAGATCATAGGCTCGTTTTCTGTTGTACAGTGTTTTAATTTCTCTACTTAGTACATAGTATATAGAGAAGATGTTGCATTCCACCCAAGATTTCGATACCGATATTTCAATACAAATACATGTTTTAGGGTCCCCTGTATAAAAAAATGCATTTATATGAAAAGGCCCGTGCTGTGAACACGATAACTAAAGGAGAAAAGTCGATTAAATGAAAATTTTGATGTTTAAGTTCAACATCTTTTAAAGGTACGAAACGAAGATTTTCAAGAAAATCCTCACCCCAAACTACATGGAAAAAATCTCGAAAATTTTGATTCTCTTAAAAATAGCTGTAATTAAAATGCCGTATATTAAATATAAATGACAAATGAAATGCATATCTCGGAATTACCTCTGAAACCCTCTTCATTCTGAATAACTTTTGCATAACTGGTAAACCGTAAGAGACCGACAAAAATTTGCTATACAACAAATTTGGAGCTCTTTAAAACACGTCAATTTATTTAATATACATTTTTTTTTAAAATTAACCATTTCCGAAATATTCTTGTTATTGGTTTAAATTTTAACATACTTAAGCTTTTCTCATACCAAAAGTTATCACTCCTAGTCATGCAAAGAGAACGAATTTGAATCACATAGCAACCGGCTTTTCAAAAGATTTTACTATCACTTTAGCTTAGTGGTTCCTTTATTTCTTTTCTACTTATAATCAAGTAAATAATAAGTCCATTTGTGTTAATGTTTATATCTTGATAAGCATGAAGTCGATAGAAGAATACGTTTTCTTTTACAATAATTAGTTACAAAGATGTAGAGAAAATCATGTGAATTAAACATAACAGTATTTTTATATCTAATTCGTTACGAAGAAGTGCTGCGATACGCATACTCAAGACCAATTTGGATTGTATAGTTAAATAACTCTGATCATCTCCTTAGCGAGGTGGTAGCGTGGCTGCTTACCAAGCGGGAGACCTGGGTTCGATTCCAAGTATCGGCGTGTGGAGTTTTCCCTCGCTGGGAGACCTGGCCCGGGGTGCACTCAGCCTCGTGAGGAACTATTGATTGATACGTAGCAGTTCTAGGTCGAGAAGACCGCATTAACCGGTCGGGAGGGATCACATCTCATCCTCCAACACTGCATTCCTTTCATGACTTCTTCGGGTCGAGATGGAGAATGCAGGTAGGCCTTAGAGTTAGTTCAATAACTCTATTATAATTTCCTTCATTCGACTGCTGAGGTTAGTTCAGATACGCAAATATTGTACTGATATGTTGAAATTTAAATGCATAAAATAACGCATGAATTTAAAACTTAAGTTAAAACTGCATAAACAACAATAAACTGGAATAAATAAACAAAGCAAATGTGGTAACCCAAAAACAATTACTTCTTTTATTTCGAGGGTTGATGTCTAAAGCATTGCATCAGAGAGGCACACTGCGAAAATGGTCGTTTACGGTGTTATACTCTCAAATGGTATCATTAGCCAGTAGCTACTGACACTTTAGAAACTTATAGCCGTAACTTCAAAATTTAGACAAGTCAAATGTCTATCTCAAATTACTTCAAACTAACTCAAATTACACCTCCACATTCTCTGAAAATATTTCGGTGTAGTTTATTAACACTTAGTGTACATACATACACACAGATGCGAACCTTTAAGTGAATATCCATAAAAACTCAAGGCTGGGAAACAACAAATACGAATACGTACAAATCTATTGGGCAGTGACGTGGTTGAGTGGCTAGACCGCTCGCTTCACATCTTGGTTCCCCTGGTTCGATCCCAAGCGCCCGTATGTGAGATTTGTGGTGGGCGGGTTTTCTCCGGGTCCTCCGGTTTCCCCCCACCACCAATTGCTCTATCATCACCTTTCCTATCATCAATTTCGCTTACATTTAGTCGCCCTCCGTGGTGTAATGGTTACCATGCTGACTTCATATACCCAAAGTCGCGGGTTCAAACCCGGCGGACGACGATGGATTTTTTTGGGTGTAAAAATCCTTAGCATGGCTTCCTTCGGAAGGGAAGTAAAGCCGTTGGTCCCGTGTCGTAGATTTACGGCACGTAAAAGAACCTCAAGCCTAATAGAGAGGCCTCTGAGCAAAATTAAGCGGTCTTTCACATCCAATATAGAATGGGACGCTGAGAACCACAGTAGTTAAAGAGCGTCCATAAATAACACGCCATTTTTAATAACTGAAAAACACAAGGGACAATGAATGAGGGTCTATATCGGTCAAAATTAAACAACCGAACTAGATCAGTCCGTTAATGTGTTAATGATGGATTTAACGAATGCAAACTATACAACAATGCTATAAAATTTTTCGTATTAGACAAAGTATGGGAATTCCAAAGCTGAATCTTGAAAAGGATTAGAGTCGGAAATGTTAGTTATATTGCTTTGTGTTGTTCTCAATTTTATAACTCTTGTAACTTGTAATATTGCCAAACTAATTATACTGAGTGGAATGGTTCAAACAGTAGTTTCTGAGGCTCCCATTTGGAGGTTCCAGGGTTCGATTCCCGTTGGATAGGTCACCCTATCGTTTTTTCACGTGGTTTTCCAGGTGGAATGATGAGGCGGATTATATACCACGAATTTTCCTGTCTCTCATTTCCTATCCTTTCATCCATTACTTACTTTTTACTTTACTGACACCGCAGGCAATGACACTGATGATACATGGAATGAAGATGGAGCACCGGTGGAATACGACGGCGAGGGAACTCCGAGAAAACCCGCCCCTGCACGCTTTGTTCACCACAAATCCCACATGGGTCACTTGGGATCGAACCCTGAGCACCTCGATGGGAGGCGAGTGGTCTTAAAGGTCGGCCCCGGTGCTGCCTCGAGACCTTCTGTCCGAATCTGTCCGTACGGGTAGGGAAGGGCATTGAGGGATGCTCCGGGGAGAAACGTTAGGAACGTTAGGGACCCCGCTGCTCTGAGCCTGGTGAAATCAGATCCGATTGCTTTCATACTCTCTTATCTTATCCTTAATTGTCTGTTAAACCGCATCTCGGAGGATTAGTATGGCACAATAAGCTCAGCCTAGCTGCATTGTTGAAATCCTCTTTCTGAAATCACAGTCACAATAAAAATACACACTGACTCCATACATTATTTATCACCCTTTAAGGTAGTTTAGTAGACAAATTAACAAAGAGAATTTTCATTGTTAATGTTCCAAATATCAATATTATTTTAATTTATATGTTCCGACATTTTCCTCAACTTTTAATTTTATTAATTTTATAACTATTTGTAAATGTACCTATCCCATAATAGGTAGCGAAAATACCTTTTGCATTCCAACCACAAATGTAATTCGACATTTCAGGTTAAACGCACGTTTTGAGGTTCTTAAATAAAAAGAGTATGCTTGAAAAGGTATCCGTGAGTACGAGAGCAGTATTTTTCTAAGTCGGTTAAATACCAACTTTTGTATTTCAGTTCAACATCTTCCAAAGCTGAGATACAAAGGATTTTAAAAAGATCCCCCACCCCAATCTACCTTTTATATGACAATGTTTTCACAATTGTATTATGATTTTCTTAAGAATGTCTCTTAACGAATTTGATTAAAATACCACGTGATTAAGACTTTTATAACAAAAAACATCTATATTTTGAATTTTGTGGAAGTAGCTTCTGCAGTTCTCTTCATTCTGATTAACGTTGGCTAAGAGGTTAAATCTTTAGAGATGATAAAACATGTAGATATTGTTAAACCACCCAATTTGTCAGATACATTTCTTTATTTTTATTTTATTCTATTTCATTTTTTGTGGAGTTATATTTTCAAGACATTTCTTGCCTCCGGTTTCCTTTTTAAAATACGTATCTGGAAATCACTTAGTCCCAATGTATCTGCGATTAATATGTAATAAAAATATTTCTAGAAATATTTACCTCGGTTAATGTGAGGTATAACCGTATATAAAGGAATAAGGGTTTTGAGGAATAGGTTTATTGAAGAATGGGTAGATAAAATCAAATCATGTGATTGTAACACATAATGTATATGTATACATGGGTTTCACATAATAATTGTACATAATTTTCATTCATTCAAGTTTCATCACGCCATGTCGGCGTATTTGGAACATCAAGCGACGTTTTCTTGATCGAGAAAATTTATTAGTTCGCGATTCCACCACTATCGCACATGTGACGAGGATTCAGCTCATGTCCATAGATGGTGCCATAGAACAAAATCACAACATTGTGAACGTAAAATGGTGGACCTTCTTTTTCAAGGTATGTGGGTTTCTTATCTGTAAATAATTATTACAGTATCTTATTTATAATATGTGGCAGTGATGCCTTCTATATATTAAAAAAAACTAAGGTGTTAATGAAAAAGTTCAGTAAAAGATTTGACTATTAATATTTTTTCGCTATTAGATTTAATCTATTTTACCACAGCTCAGGTATTATAATAACATATTTTATATTAAAATGTATGTAAAATAGTTTTGTTAACACCGCACTAAATAAAGTTCAAAATTATTTTAACTTTCAAAATATTATAAACCCAATAATATGGCATAGCATGGATTTGAAACAGTTTCACGGTTCCCATAGGTTGCTTTAATCTCTGTACTACAGGGTTGAGACCAGTTATGGCATTGAATTCAGTCTGAGATTTATCTATCCTACTCCTGTTCTACACACGGCTTGTGTGGAAAAAAAATAAATAAAATGAGACTTTATTAAAGTGTAATGTCGTTTGTTCTTTCTGTGCATCAAGGCGACATTTTATCTACGTTAAATTGGCTACTAGGAAATTTTGAAGTGAGCACGAATATTTTGAAGTCACTGTTTATTGTCTAACTTATTTAGTTGTTATGGGTCATAAAATGCTCCGTTGTTGCTAGATCTGATAGGGAATTTATCGTGGTAGATGCTCATCTCGGACCATCTCCGTAGCGCGGCTACTTACCAAGCGGGAGGCCTGCTTCGTTTTCCGGTACCAGCGTGGTGATTTTTTCCCGCTAGGAGATGTGGCCTACGGTGCACTCACACTTCTAAGGTCCCTAGGAGGAGGAGGGGGGGCAATTGAGGAGATACTTGGGAAAGTAGCGGCTCCAGATTGCGTGGACCGCATTAATCGGCTGGGAGAGTCTCGGGGCGCTAACCACGTCCCACCCTCAAGTGCTGCATCCTACCCATGACGTCTGTAATGGGCAGAGATGGAGGACACAGCTGTTGGGCGATAAGCCTTGGCTTCGGGCTGCTGTGTCGCGGAGTTTAGTTTCTTTTAGATATCCATCTCGACTAGTACACGTTGCTCTGGTTACCAACAACGGAATGCGCCCGAATTCAATCCTGCACATAGGGGTGCCCACTCAGCACCGTGAGAAGCCGTAATAGGCCGCGGTCCTGGCAAAGAAAATTAACTCTCCGGCCGATTAGTTTGGATTATCGCCCACCTCTGTCGTTCGTACGTGTGCGTGAGGCCAGAAGTTGGATTGGCAGGCCCAGGCCCCACGAGGGCTATAGCGCCATGGGGTCTATTGTTGTTTAGATGACCATCTTCGAATAATAAATAGGATTCAATAGGTATTTTGGATCAAGAACTCGAACACCAACTAATAATTATCCCAGTCTCCCCTTACAGCTTATATAGCCTCATAACCACAATAAATATGATGACGTGCATAGTTGTTATGATTAAAGCAACCGAATAAAAACAGGAAGACCGGCTTCAAATCAAGGCTATGGCATTGGATCTTTCAGTTTTATGTTATTTTTCCAACCTTGTCCTACACGGCTTGTGTGAAAGAACAATTAATTACCACCATTGTCATGTTGACGAATAAAGAATAACTTTGCATTCTTCTCTGTATGCGGTACAAACGTAATGCTTAATTATTTTCAAACGCAACCTTTCGAGCATAGTTATAACTGTCGTTTATATCAATGATCAATCACATTTTAAACTCTGAACATTGTGAGCGTAGTTTTATTAGCAGGAATACCAACCTGTACAGTATCGTCCGTCTGGATGACGATAGTATTATCTACGGTGCGGCCGAAGCCGCCTGATGGCACTGTCCCGCATCCTCTGATTGGGATCACAAAGCTGTAAGAATTCCTAGACCCTCCGGGCTGAACGTATCTGTAACAGTAATTACGTGTTGTTAGTTTGTCATCAATAGATTATAGAATGGTATATAATAACAACCAGAAGATAAAAACTAAAGCTCATAAATAATAGTCTATAGTGCATTCACTCTTAGATTGATCCGCGGCACAGCTGACCCACGTAGCCAATGTATCGTGGCCAAAACTGTAGCTATGAGTGCAAAAAAGTAATCCCATTATAATAATTTAAATTTCGGAATTAATTTCCTTTTAACTGGTATAATATTTTATACAAATACCTAGAGTATAATTAACGCAGATTTATTCCTTTAAACAGCGCTGCAAATTCAAACACGCAATTCGTCACCTGGTATCCGGAGTATTGTCTACAACAGCTGCTGTTTAGTGTTAGGGAGGACGGTCGCCGAGAATTTGCTCTTGGTTGTCGTCGAGCTATATAAAGCATATGGTTGGTAAACAATTGAACAGTAGTGAGAAAACAATAATGTGGATGGAATCAGACTGAACATTTTGAGCCGGGGTTTGAACCACCCGGCTTTTGTGAAAAAACAATTAATTAAAAATAGTGTGAATATATGTTATAAGTTTTGTGAGAAATATCTGAAAGAAGCGGCGAAATTAACCTCTGAGTTCACCGGTGTTTCAACTTCATGTATAAACAGTGCTCGCGAAGAAGAAGAAGAAGAAAAGAAAAAGTTTAATTTAATTGGGAGGATAGGGCTTCGTTTTTGGTTTCCCTACAGGTACTATGTACATAGTGTATAGAGAAGGTATTGCACTCCACCAAAAAATTCGATACCGAGATTTCCCGGAAATGTATGTTTTAGGGTCCCCTGTATCCAAAAACAATATTTTCAGAAAAAGATCCGTGTGTGTCCGTGTATCCGTGTGTCTGTGAACACGATAACTCAGAAACGAAAATTCGGTAAAATATCAAACTTGGTATTTAAGTTTAGTATCTTCCAGGGATGCGACACAAAGATTCTGAGAAAAATCCCCCCACCCCAAACTACCCTTTATGTGGAACTTTTTTTCGAAAATTTTTATTTTCTAAAAAATGGCTCTAACGATTTTGATTAAAAGATTAAAGATATTTACCTGAAAAACAAAATGCATATTTTGAATTTTCTGGGTATAGCCTCTGAAGACTACTTTGTTCTGAGTGAATTTTACGGAATTTTGCATAACTGCTAAACCGTAAGAGATAGACAAAAACTTACCACACAAACATGTAGAGCACATTAAAACACACAATTTATGTTGTATTCATTTTTTCGTGAAGTTGATCGTTTTTGAGATATTCCTTGTTTTTGTTTTCAGGCTCGAAAAACTTAACTTTTTTCATATAGGAATTTGTCAACTCCTGTCCATACAAACAAAGGAACTTCAGTCACATAGCAACCAGCTTTTGACTATCGCTTTGACCTATAACACCCCCTTATTTCCCTTCTACTTACAAGGAAGCAAGTAATAAGACTATTTCTACTAATTTTTTGAAGATTAGCATGAAGTAAATAGAAGCATAGGCTTTTTAAAACTAATTTGTTGCAGAGATGTAGAGAAAGTCATGTGAATGGAACACATCAGATTTGTTGTTGTTTTTACCTATCCCCTTCACAAACCGATCCATTATCCCTCATAAGAAAACTAGTTTCGTCCGAGGAGAAAAAGCGTGTGAAATACGTGAAGCAAGAATGTAATATTTTGTGAAGAATGCAATTCGCGTAACAGTGCAGAATTTTATTTTGTTTATTAATGTTGAAAAGTGCTACAGTGGGTTAATGCTAATTCATATTTTGCTAATTTCAGAAAAAAAAACATATTTTATAACATTTTATGTAAAATTGGATTTGAATTTACTAAAAGAGACCGAAAAAGTACTTAATTTCTCTGTTCGTTTTTTTTTACATACCGCGTATATTCCTCACGAGGTCGTGAATGTACGACGAAAGTATGTTTGGGGGGGGGTGCTATTTATAACGGTGCACTGTCGCCTGGCTTTTCTTTTGGTGCGGATCAACTTAAGGGGAGTAGATAATAACAGGATATAGAGCGGTAATATACGCTATGTTTTTATAGTGTTTAACGCCCGCTTTTACTACTTTGGCACCACAGGCGATAACACTGATGATACATGGAACAAAGATGGAGCACCATTGGAATGTGATGGCGGGGGAAACCGTCACCCCTCCATCGCCATTACCCTCTCTCCTTTTCTCCACAACTTAGATGTTTTGAAAATAGAAGTACTAAGGTTTAAAACATTACAAAATATTTAATGTTACAAATAGTTGAGCCTGCTTCTTTTGATTTTAATGCCACCGGAGCTATATTGGTTCTCAAACTGGTTTACAGGCAAAATTAAAATATATTCCTCCTGTCGGGATTTTGTAAATAAAACCTGTAGAAGTATTATGCAATACATTTCTTATATTTAGCCTTAAAAATCCTGATTAAGTCGGAAAATATTTGGATTTTCTTTAGCTAACTTATGATCGAGACGAAACAAAGAACTTTTAATGGCTAAGATAATGATAATTTCTGAAATAAACAAAGTATTCATTTTGAAGAATCTTAATAAACTCAGACAGGTAACCGCGCTTCTTTCCTAGATCACTGCTAGTCTCATGTTGACACAATATGCAAGAAATCCGGCATGCTGTGACAGACTAATTTAGAAAGCTTATAGATTTTAGAAAAGCAATCAAATTGGTTTTAAAATTATGGCAGGTCATTTTCTGAATGCACATACCAGCAAGGAAGTTGGGTTGATCCAAGAGATGACTGGAAGTTGCTGACTTGGTTTGGAAATGTGCTAGCCAACGTGCTGATTAAGCGCCTACTCAAGTGCTTACCTCCTCCATACATATAGAGAGAGCCTTTTAACTCGTTGTTCTCTCTAAAATTTGTCTTGGACTTTGGGAGTTAGCTCTTTAACTCATAATGACTTTGTTAATGCTGTGATAATCAGTTCAGAGTCGGGCATGGACAGCCATGGACCTTGGTAACCTCAGCTGTCAGGCACACCTCTATGCTACGACTGTACTCGTGAGCATCATGCAACCATTGGCTTATTGTACGTCAGACCCCAGGAAGATAGTATGGCCAAAACCGGACGGCGAGAAGGGTACCTAACAGTTTCCAAGCAGTTCTTCATCACCTCGCGCCCCCAGGTCTGACCGAACTTCCTGGGTCTACAAATGACTTCCAGAGAGCTGTATTTCTAGAGCGCAGTCACCACCAAGGAAGGGCACCACAACCGCAGTTAACGCTGACACTTACAATCCCGAAAGAGATCGGTTGGATGAAATAAAGGGACAGAAAATTGGGGGAATGAAGAAACATCCCCAGCATTAGCATATGACCCGAGGAAACCCCGAAAAACTCATGGGTCAGAGAGGGGAGTCGCGAGAATCAATCCCATGACTTCCCGAATCCCAGGTTCAGACGAAACACCTGATCCACTTGGTTCGTGCATTGTAGTGTAGAGTAATTCTCAGATATTTCAACTAGTTTTGGAATCGGAGTTACGGATAATTTTAAACCCTTGCTAGCAATCCCTCCTGAATCGTCTGATCCCTATAGGATGTCGAGTTAAAGAGTAACCCTATCATCCTGTCTGAAACATCAAGGTAAACCTGAGACAATTCCCCCCAATTTACAAATGTTATTATGGTGACGGCTGTCATCTGAAGCCTGG
This sequence comes from Hymenopus coronatus, assembly GCA_030762935.1. Taxonomy (NCBI): domain Eukaryota; kingdom Metazoa; phylum Arthropoda; class Insecta; order Mantodea; family Hymenopodidae; genus Hymenopus; species Hymenopus coronatus. The sequence continues at coordinate 78,364,457 of CM060881.1, read as the reverse complement.
GTACATGCTTGGTGTAGGCGTTGTCACATGGTTGGCGGCGCCACCGAAGTTAGATTGAGCCGATGACGCTACATTGCTGCGTTGACTGGTGCATAATTTAAGCAAGCATACTACGCTGTTCATGCCTTGTCTAAGTAGGGCTGTGTCCAGCTTGGACAGGAAAATAGTGACGTACTCAAATCGATGTTAACTTGAAACGGATTGCCTGACTGCCTTCAAGGCAAGCTGGACATGTTAATATTTACATGCCTCTATTGTTTTACGCATAGTGTTAAAGGACGCACACTTATGTGCTTCACAGCTGCGAACACAACACTTAAAAAGAGGAAACTATAACAGGTGACGTGATTAATGAGGTCCGTACTTAAGGAGTAAGGAGAGAATACGCATCTTTTTTGGAGAGGCAAAGAGATTGGGGTAAAAGAAAGAAATCAAACCACTGGTTATGAGGGGCTGAGAACTTGATTAGTTACGATGGCCCACAGAGTTGGGTATCCGGAACCTTGACATTTACGAAAGTTTGAAGACGTGATTCCGGTGAAAGGTATCTCGTCATAAAGACGCGGCATTGAACGCCGATGTTGTTGCGTGTTTATCATAATGTTTAATGAGATAGCCGTAAGGCATATTTTACTTGGGAAACATAAAACAGATTATGAAACCCAAGTCAGTCGCGCTAGGACTACTACCGTTTCAAGATTTTAATGTGAAATACCACGAATAATAGTTACAGACTCACTTTCTTTAGTCATGAGGAAGCAACAAAGGAAAGCAATCATTCATTTAAAACGCACGATCTTACCCTAAGTATCTTAAACATGTATAATATCTATAAAATTTCACTTAACGATTTTGAAGGCTATAGGCAAACATTTCAACACTTAGTGGGTTGACTCTTGTGATTGTTCATTGCATTGGCTTTTCCCGAAATATTTATTGCATTTTAAGATTGGTGTGCTTGAGACATATTTGAATGTGTTCATTTTTTCTTCGTTTTTTTTTTTTTCCTTCGTACAAGTTTGTTATTATTAAAAGTTGACTTGCGTAAGTTATATGCGGCTAATTTCATATGGCTTACTTTGGAAAGCTCTTCAGAAAATCATTATCGTAATTCAAGTAATGTGGATAGCACAATACCTTTTTATACAAATAGATGTCCCATAAAGGACAGAATAGCCTTCGTTATAATTAGTAACTTCGTTAGCTATACTCATAAGATGTTAAAATCCTTTCTCTTTCTTTATTTTTTTTTTCTTTTACACACGGGCTTTGTCTAGACTTATAAACTCACATAATTCCTTATTCCTAACAGTATAAATAATTTCGGCAGTGTTCTGTTCTCATTGCGTTATTCATTATTCACATTTAACTAGAAATACTCAAAATTAACCAATATGGACTTGCTTATATAGAGACGAAAACAAAACACAGCTGTTCGCATATAGTTGCTTTCTCTAGCCCGTAGGTGTGTACAATGTTCATAGTGGATAGAGAAGGTATTGTATTCCACCCAAAATTCGATATTGAGATTTCACCGGAAATACATTGTTTGAGACCCCTGAATAAAAAAAAACATTTTAGGAACGTGTGTGTGTGTGTGTGTGTGTGTGTGTGCGTGTGTGTGCGTGTGTGTCTGTGGACAGCATAGCTCAAAAACGAAAAGTCCGTTTAATACTAAACCTGTATTTAAGTTTAGTATCTACCAAGGACGCGAGGGGAAGATATTAAAGAAAATCCCCCCAATCCCAATTATCCTTTACATGGAGCATTTTTCGAAAATCTTGATTTTCTCAAAAATGGGTCTAACGATTTTGATTAAAAGATCACATATTAAAGATATTTACATGACAGATAAAATGTATATTTTAAATTTACTGAGAATAACCTCTGAACTATTCTGGATGAGTTTTTCAGAATTTTGCATAACGATTAAATCATAAACGATAGACGAAACCTAACTGCACAAAAAATGTAGATATTTTTAAGATTTATTCTATTAAAATATATGAGGAAGAGCGGGCTCCAATTCAAGGAAGTAAAATAACAATTAAAACTACAGATCAAAATATAAATTCATTAATTAGATAATATTTTAGTCCTTGAGAATTTGCGATAGAGGTATAACAAATAAAATTGCAATCGTTAAAATACATGATTAATGTTATATGAATTTTTCTTTTAGAGTTGCCCGTTTTCAAGATATTTCTTGTTATTGGTGTCCATTTTAAACTACCTAACTTTTCTCAAACGGGACCGTGCATAGCGAACCGAATTTCAATTGTTTCATACGCCGACCAGCTTTTAAAAGATTTGACCTTTGCTGCAGCCTAATGTATTCCTTTAGTTCCCTTTTATTCACAAGGAAATAAGTAATAATACAGTTTCTGTTTATGTTTATCTCGATTACCATAATGTAGGTAAAATGAATAATCTTTTGTAAGAATAATTGTATGTGGAACAGCTAGAGAAAGTTATGTGAATAGAACATGTCAGAATTTTTACTACTGATTCAGCAGTGGGAGAAGCAGAAAAAAAGAAGAAGAAGAAGATGAATCGTCTAAGATGCCAAATGAGAGTTAAACCAATGAAAACTTACAGACAAAGGAACAAATCTCTTGGAAAACTATAATGTTACAAAAACATACATTGAATTAAACTGCTTGTTTCAATACGCTCTATATTTTTCATGAAGATGGTAAGTTTTCTTCTGGCTCTTATGCTTTAACATTTACGCAAAATTCATTCAGAATTAAAATAACTTCGACTTTTCACAAAAAAGATTCAAAATGTATATTTTATGAGTAATGGAAATGTCTTAAATGTATGCTACTTTGATAAAATTCATTATAGTAATTTTGAGAAGTAGAAACTAAACACGTTCCATGTAAAGAGAATTTGAAATGGGAGAATTTCCTGAAAGGCTTAGTATTGCATTCATGAAATATATTGGACTTCAATAATGGATTTGATATCCATCTAACATGCAGTTTTCTCGTTGTCTCTCTCTCCCTCCCTGCCACTCTCATACACACTCATGCGCGCATACAAGTACAACCCGCTTTCTTTGGTGGGAATAGGAGCTTTAGGGAATCTTACTGGCAGCATTTCTAATAAAACCACTCTAATTTTAGAGGGAATAGAATACTTAGGTAACATAAGTACGTAGAAGGGGATGCAAAAATCTGATATTGACAGTCAAAGGTAATAAATGTAAATGTATATTTAATGTGTTACTTATAGTATTCATATACCATTATTTCCTATCCACCTTATGTTATTCACGATACAGTTTTGTGTAATTGTTTTCAACTTAAGTGCTTAGTCACAACATAAAAATGTTTCTTCGTGTTAGGAAGCTCTCTGTGTTAGAAAGAAAAATAAAATGAAAAATTGCAATCTTTTAATGCTAAATCCTGCAAATATCTACAGTGTAGAAATAAAAATACTAAGACATGCTTAATATACGGCATATTAATCAACATTGTTACAGCAGTTTTTTAAAAAATACAAAATTGTGAAAAATGTTCCATGTAAAGGGTAACTTGGGATGAAGGATTTTCCTGAAAATCTTTTTGTGTCGATTCTTACTAAGAATGCGTATTTTTTTCAAGGATCCTCAACACATTGTATTTCCGGTGAAATCTCGGTATCGAATTTTTGGGTGGAATACAATAACTTCTTTACCTACTTATGTTTATTGTGCATACGTGCTAGAGAAAGTTAAAAGAGAAGCATCACATACATATCGTAATAAGCAGATCCGCCACTTAAGATTTTATGCTGACTTTGCCCGCATGGATCAGTATTATTAGCCATACTTAAAACCGAGCTCAGGCATTTCGCCCGGTCTGGCATTTGGGAGGTCGTGGGTTCGATTACTGTGACCCAAGAGTTATTAGGGGATTTCCCGGGTCATAGGGGAATGATGGCAAAGTTTCTTTATTCCCCCGAACTTCCTGCCACTTCCCTTCATTTCGTTCCAACCGGTCTCTTTCAGGCTTGTAAGTGTCGGCGAAGGTGGTGGCGCCTTTCCGTGGTGGTGCATATTTTCAGCAGCTGGGTGGCATTGGAGTCGTCTGAGGAAATAGGGGGTTCTATCAGACATAGGGAGCGGGCTCCGCGTCGAGATGAAGAACTGCTTGGACTTGTTAGGAACCCACCTCGGTGGCTCTTTTCCCGTATATCGTCCTATCCTCCCGGGGCCTGACATAAGCCCATAGATGAAAGCCGTGTGAAACCCCTTCCGGAATTTACCAACTAACCACCTATACGAAATTCAGAGACTAGATATTCGATTCGACATGACATAATTGTCCTTACCGCCGAAGTGCTTCAAGCAGTTGCAATTTTCTTTTATTTTAGGAGTTTCACAACAGCAAAAAGACAAATAAATACTACATGCACCGTGCGTAGTCAACGCCTTCTACGAACAGTGGTGTAAGATACGCAGAAAACCCACTATCAAAAACATATTTTGCATTAGTTGAAAAATAGACATGCCATGACATCATGTATCGAAATAACATTCTGTTCCTGATAACAAATTATTTTAGTTTCATTTCACCCTTATTTTTTGTCTTTCTAATCAAATAAATAGATAAACCTTTATTATCTTAATCACACATTGTTACATTTCCTGTTGTACTCACTAAACACGAAAGAGAATATCATTGTTGTTAAAATGTTTCGCTTTAATAATTAATTTTATTTTTAAACTTTTGATAAAATATAAATCAAATACAGTGTCATACTTAATATGTATGAGTGTAAACATTGACGTTAAATTTTTATATATTTTCTTTCAATCTAGTAACCATTTTACACGTTTTTAAAATAGATTTTAAATGTTGACGTATTTCCCATTATCATCATTGTAGATTGAATAGGCTACACGATATGCTCGTATGTTCAAGAAGATTCATGCAGAAACTAATATCCAGTTATTTAATTCACTATCTATTTGTTTACCAATGTTATCTGCAGCACCGCATACATACTACATACTTAGATTATAAAAACTCGATGTTGTCTAACACCAATATGGTTCCTCTGCTACAATGATAAAATGACTGCTTTTGCAGTAAGTTTAGGTTAGCCAACTTACCTTTACGTAATTGACAATTAAATAGGTGCGATCAACTCTACTATGGAAGGTGAGCACTCAAAATTGCTGCCCAGTTAGTTTTCCCATAAAATTCTAAAATTACTTGTTAAAGTCGAATTTTCATTTTGAATTCTGAATTAAATAAAATATTTTATGGAACATAGAAATATAAGTGATCAATCATGCTTCAAACCTTATGAGCAGCTTCAGAAATACGCTCCAACAGAAATTGCTATTACATTTTCTCTTAAATGTAGTATAGATTTATAAAATGCAGTCTATTAACAGCAGCCTACTGTGCTTACAAGTACAGTGAGGCAGAATGATTTACGCTTCTAACTAATTTATTCTGTATTTTTTTGTATCGGGTAAAACGTCAGTTTCCATATGCTTTAAATACTTTTAATGATTTAAGTAAATCTAGTGTAATACTGCATAAATTCAATAAAAATATTTAAAGCATCAGTACAGGAAAAGTATTGCTGAAACTCCATAGATGTGATTTCAATGCAATTAAATACAAGGCACTTAAAAATCAAACTGATGCTTCCAGTTTCATCGCTCAGAAAACGAGACAGTAATGCAGTTAAGAAAACAATAAATTTCTACCTACGTTTCAGCAACTTGTTTCTTTTCTCCCCCCTCCTTTTTTTTTTTTTTTGAAGAATATAATTAATTTTAAAAGGCTGCCAAGAAAAATATTAGGTTTCGCTATTTGTTAGTGGCAACAATAGACGGATGTAATGATGTATGGATGAAACCAGGCGTGGCTTCCGCTTGTCTTCCGACTACGTCTATATTACTGTTCAAATGGCCTCCAACATGCATGGACAAACACTTTGGGAGTAGCAGAAAAAGATATTCTCTTAGGAGGCCTACACAAGGAAAATAGGTCAAATCCGTTTAACCGCGCAGGTTAAGTATTATCTCCTGTAATGGATATTTGATTTTTATATGATTTAATACATATTTATAGTGTATTTTACTTAAGTATTTTCCTTCATTATAAAGTAAATACATAGCTTAACATTTTATACATAATTAGAATTGATTATCTATAATTGACGATATACTTGTAATCCATAATTTAATGCTCTAAATATAAGTTTAAGAAAGCGAGTGCGTGTGTAAGTACGTGTATATTTGTTTTCCTTTTCACGCAAAAATGACCCAATCAGTTGTTATGAAATGTTATGAATATAACACAACTCAGGCCCCCACTGAGGTTCCTAGATTATCAAACTGAAAATATGAAAACATTTATTAGTAACGGCCCTGAGTGTCATTTTGGGAGCTCATAACATTTTATTCAGAAGCGCCGAAAATATAATACAGCAGCTTGTCTGACGGAAAAAAAGTTAAAAGGAAGTTAGTTAAAATAGAATTTGTAGCGCTCGTGCACGCTTCTTATTACTCGGAACGTTTAGCAACGGCTCTAAATTGGTGGCATTATCATCACAGAGCGCGCATAACGATAACGTGTCTTCTGTATCTCACTGCATCTTTGCCTGCAGACACAAAGAGCCGTGGTCTACAAACCGGTTTTTGAACAGTGAAAACAAAACAAAGGCAGGAGGGACCAATACGGTCTATGCAGAATGAAATGTTTCATGGCTTCATTTTATATTCTAGCAAAATTTACACATATTTATAATTCATGTAACCTGTGGTGTTGGAGCAGTACAATGTAGCGTAAGTACTAATTCATATGCATATTTACAATATTTGTCCGCAAACTTCTAGTATGTAGATATAGTGGCTAGTCTGTGTTGTACTGCTTTAGTCTCTTTATCATGGGCCCATTTAATAAAATGTACTACAACACACATTTTAAGAGATTTTTGGGGTGAAGTTTCTATGATATTTTGCTAAGCAGCCAGCATTTATCCTGAGTAAAACTTCCCCACCAATCCAAATTCATACGCACATGACTGCATTTGCAAGTTCGATGTCTTATCAGTATTTTGCACAAAGTTGAAAAGAAAGCAAAAACAGGAACAGTAGCTAACGTCACGTCGCCTCTCTAGTCGTTGAGCGGACAGAGTGTGTAACGATCCCGCCTCTATCTCCGAAGATATCGATCTCCGTAGCGCTGTTAACTTGACATCTCTCAAACGTTATACAATCTGCTCTCTCTCTTTCTCTCTCTCTAATGTTTTTTAAATGGGAAGAGTTCTGCGCTGCAGTGAATGAGATGCGTTTTCGTAATCTGTGTTGCCAGGTCGCCACCACCACTTTTTCACATTTCCCTCTCACTCACACATTGAGCATGCAAATCTACCTGGCGATATAATGTTTATTCATGTGTATGATGAAAACTATTTGAGCTAAAAATCTGTGGTTTTTACAATTCTGCTACGAATATTACTCCCTATCTTCCTCGTGAATTATTTTAGTGCAAGTAGTATTTATGAGAGACGGAATCACTTAGCACGTTACTCTCCAGTTAAGCGCGAATATAATATGTCAACTCGGCAGCACTCCAATTGGCCATGATGGCGCTCAAGGACAAACCTCATCTAATTTGAAAGTCACTGTAGTTACCGTGTTTACGTTCAAGGTACCTTTAACCTGAACAAGACTGAAAGGAGGAGGGGCTATCCCTTCTGCTTGGAAAGAAATTACAGCTATCTAGAACGGTCAAGTATCTAGGTGTAATTCAGTTATCCTGGACATTGAGCTGAACCTCGCTATACACAACAGGGACAGTTGCTTTATTTTAGTAGTGTTTAACGCCCGCTTTAACTACTTATGGCACCGCAGGCGGTGACACTGATGATACAAGAATGAAGATGGAGCACCGGTGGAATGCGATGGCGGGGGAAACCGGAGAAACCCCGCCCCAGCGCCGCTTTATCCACCACAAATCTCACAGGCGGTCACTTGGGATCGAACCCGGGCTGTCTAGCTGAGAGGTCTAACCACTCGACCACGGCGCGGTCCTGGATATTTGCTACGTTAGCTGTATGTAAACAACGCCAAAGTTAATTCCTGAGTCAAGACCCTTTCCAGTATATTGTATCGCATACGGTCTTGACTGAATAGTACTTCTGCTACGTGATTGTAATTTCTGCCGTAGTGCGCTGCCACTTAATGGCATTGACGTAATCTTGTACTGGTAAGAGTAACAGAGTGATGCGCTAGTGCACTTCTTCAAGTGTGCATGTACCATAAACGTTTGGCCCCATAATATCAGTCATATCAGTCGCGCATGCGCAGAAGCACATTGAACTTGTGTAGGTCAAGATGTGCTACCGATCCTGTTGCCATTTCTCATCGAGTTTAAGAAGTAACGCCGTAGATTTAAATTATTGCATTCAAGGGAAAAAATCTTATGTTTTCCATTCACATTACTTCCTCTAGCTGTTTCACAAACAAATTTTTCTTACAAAAACTATTCTTTTATCTACAACATGCTAATCAAGATAAACATTACTAGAATTGGTCTTATTAGTTGCTTCATTGTAAGATAAGGGAAATAAGGGAATGCAAGGCTAAAGCGCTAGTCAAATCTTTTAAAAGTCGGGCCCTATGTGAAACAATTGAAATTAGATTCGTATTTGCTTGCTAGGAATGGCTTTCCGTTTGAGAAAAGTTTAAGTATCTTAAACTGAAACCAACAACTCGGAATATCTCTAAAACGGTTAACTCTACAACAAAATATACATGACATAAATTGTGTGTTTTAATGAGTTCTGCATTCTGTGTAGTATTTTTTTTTTCTATCTCTTATGGTTTATCAATTATACAAAAGTTATGTAAAAGGCATCCAGAATGAAGAGGTCTTTAAGGAATATTCCCAGAAAATTCATAATATACCTTTCATTTGTCATCAAAATATCTTAAACATATGACATTTTACGGTAGAGCCATTTTTTAGAAAATCAAAATTTTCGAAAAACGTTTCCATGTATAGGATGACGCATCCTTGGAAGATACTGAACATAAATACCAAGTTTGGTGTTTGGTGTTTAATGAGACACACACACATACAGAGAGAGAGAGAGTGAGAGAGAGACAGAGACAGATAGACAGACAGACACAAGGACATGTTTCTAAACATGCCTTTTTTTTATTCAGGAATTAACATGTAGTTCCGGTGAAATCTCGATGACGAATTCTTGTACATTGTACATATTGGCTAGAGAAAGTGACAAGTAAAAATCATCAAGGTGTCAAAAATAGGGCATTCGCGTGTTTTGCTCTTATACAGCAGCAGAACTCTTTAAATATTTTTATTGGAACCAAAAATACATTTTATTACATTTAAACGTACAATCTCAGAGAAGACAAATATCGGGCAGCTTTAAGCTCCATGGACCCCGGGATCCCCGAGATCATTTAAGTATCATTTACATTAGTTTATTCATTATCTGATATGACAAACCCGATTAAAGTAAGTTAACCTACAAAAAAAGTCCCATATATAGTTGTGTTCTGGGCTCGTGAGTCCCGTAGGATGAGGTGTGGGGACAGGGGAAAGCGATATCTGGTTACCCGACGAGTTGTTATGCATTATCATTCCTGAGATATGTGTATTAATCTAGTTCTTCTTTGCAGTAGTAGTTCTACGCTGAAAGAAGATTTGTGCTCTTTTCATCATGTCTGAAGTTAAGAAATGTAAGGCAATGCTTCCAGAAAGGCGTGAAATTATAAGTAACGTTATAGATAACTGTGATAAACACTGAATAAACAGTATTTATATCCAGTGTCACAAAGGACACAACGGGCTGCATATTATACTGGTATTTCCATGCAAATGATAAAGAGAATTCGTAAGGAGAAGATAGAGGAGGAACTAGTGTATTGAGCATTCCTGGAAAAGAGGAAAAACTAGACCAGAACATACTTCTGTTGTGCTAATCGACCACTTTGATGCTGCCGTTATGCGAAGAATAATACATGATTTTTATGTTTAGGAGAAACGAGTACCGATAGCCAGGAAATTACTGCCCATTGTGAAAGAGAGAATTAATATTTTTTTGGGGAGAATTGTTAAAGATAATTTTGAGAAAATCAAAATTAATGAAAAATAACACACGTACACAGTAGTGGTGGTGTTCTTTTTTTTTTTTGTGTTGAAAATCTTTGTGTCACATCTTGGAAGAATCTGAACTTAAATAGGTACCAACTTTGGTATTTAACGAGCTCTTCGTTTATGAGCTATACCGTCGACAGACAGACAGACACACACCTCTTCCTCTGCTTCTTCTTCTTCAGAAAATGAAACAGCGTCATGTTCAGAATTGGACACGGAATTAGCTCTGCCATTAATCTATTAAGATAAGCTGCATATTATTCTTCAATACCGTTTCTATCTGGTAGTATCACCTTATCTGTACTCATGTGTGTGTTGTATACGCATTCCTTTCAGGGTCCACGAGCTGGGAACACAACTATACGTATAATAGTTTTATGTATTTGTAGGCATCATTTATTCAACAGAGCTAAATTGTAAAATCACATCTTCCTGTAACCAAAGTATTTATACTCTTATCTCCTTTTTCCATTCTTCCCTTGCTACCAAAACCAACACTTCCAAACCTATATTACCTTCATACCAATTCCTTATATCGTCCATCCAGGTCTTTCTAGATATACCCCTCTTTCCTGTATCTGGAGAAATTCATTCTAAAAATTGTCTAGGTAATCCTGTTTCTGGGGTGACCATACCATTCTAGTTGCTTATAGCTCACAAAAATCTATTAATGTATCACGGAGAATCATCTCTTATATAAAGATTGTATTTCCTTTTTTTTTTTTTTTTTTTTTTTTTTTAGGATGTAAAGTGGAGCCCCTAAAACAATCCATTTCAGTGGAAAGTACCTTTATCTCAGATTCATGATTAAATATAAAATTTTACTTTCTCTGGCCCGTATGTACAATGTACGTAGTGAATAGAGATTCATTGTATTTCAACCAAAAATTCGTTATCGAATTTCACCGAAACACATATTTTGAGACTCCTTTTAAAAAAAAAAAAAACATTTTCACTTTCTTTATGTACTAAGTGTATAAAAAGGTATTGTATTTCACCCAAAATTAGATACCATGATTTCACCGGAAATGCATGCTTTGAGACCCCCTGAATAAAAAAACATTTTAAAAAATGTCATTGTGTGTGTCTGTGAGTTGTGTAGCTCAAAAACGAAAAATTCATTAAATACCAAATCTTGTATTTAAGTTGATTATCTTAAATTTTCACCAAAATCCCCCCACCATTAACTACGCTTTACATAGAAAATATTTCAAACATTTTGGTTTTCTCAAAATGTCTCAAAATATTTAACAATTTTGTTTAGACTCTCTTATATTTAAGAAATTTACATGACAAAAAAAATTGTATATTTTTAATTTTTTGGGAATAGTTTCTGAAGACCTCTTTGTTCTGGATGATTTTTTCGGAATTTTGTATACCTGATCATTCGTAAGAAATAACTTACTACACAATAAATGCAGATCTCGTTAAAACACACAATTTATATAATATGCATTTTTTTCGAAATATTCTTTGTTATTTGTTTCAGTTTTAAAATACTTAAAACTTTTCTCACACAGGAATTTGCCAACTTCTGGCCATGCAAAGAAACGGATTTCAATCCTATAGCAACCATATCTTAAAGCATTTGGCTGTCGGTTTAGCCTAGCGTATTCCCTTATTTCTCTCCTACTTATAAGAAACTATATAATAAGACCGCTTCTGCTAATGTTTATCTACATAAAGTATATAGAAAAATAATCTTATTAACAATATTTGTTACAGAGATGTAGAGAAAGCGAATGGAACATATAAGATTTTTAAAAACATCTCCGTATGTATGCGTGTGTGTATGTGTATGTATGTGTGTGTGTGTGTGTGTGGGCAGTATATCATTCGTTTAAATACCAAACTTGGTATTTAAGTTCAATATTTTCCAAGGACACCAAGATTATCAAGAACATCTTTTCACCCCAACTATCCTTTACATGGAACATTTTTCGATAATTTTTATTTTCATAAAATAGTTCTAACGATTTTTATTAAAATGTCATATGTTCAAGATATTTTCATGACAAGCGAAATGTATATTTGGAATTTCCTGGGAATAGCCTTTTGAAGATCTCTACATTCTGGATGACTTTTGTATAACTGGTAAACCGTAAGAGATAGAAAAAACACGTAACACACAAAATATATGAATTTCATTAAAACAAACATTTAAGTAATATACTATTTTTTGTAGAGTTAATCGTTTTCGAGATATTCCGAGTTATTGGTTTCTATTTAAATGTACTTAAATTTTCCTCAAAACGGGAGACATCTTTGTTTTCGTCTCTCTTTTATTTACTACTGCAAGAATCGAATTTCAATTGTTTCACTTGGTGGTCGGCTTTAAAAAGATCTGACTATCCCTTTATCCTAGCGTATTCCCTTTTTCCCTTATACTTACAAAGAAGCAAGTAATTAGACCAATTCTGGCTTTGTTTATCTTAATTAACATGACGTAGGTAAAAAAATAATCTTTTGTAAGAATAGTTTGTTTGCGGAATGGCTGGAGAAAGTCACGTGAATGTAACACATCAGACTTATTATTTTAGTAGGAGGGTCCTTTTGTACAGTCGAATAATTAAACTTATGGGACATGTTCTATAATTGCATGTTTGAAATAAACCACTCTCTTTAAAGTAGTTGCATTAAAAACTATGCATTTCAGTAGGTATTGTGCAATGGAAAACGAGTTCCATCAATAACTATTTGTTGTTTTCTAACTTTTTTCCATGTATAGAGATGGAGTAGGGCGTTTTCAGAGGGGAGTCACATCAATCATTACTGTGAGGAATCTACCTACGCCCCAGGAAGGGATATGCCTGGTGGGGAAGGATGAGATGAAATGAGACACTGGGAGGCCCAAACCAGGAGTTTTGGGTCCCTACGGTTTCCAAATTGAGACACAATGGCAGTGGGGCAAAAACCCTCACCCCATCTAGTGGGTCCATAGCCTCCAAGGGGCGGTCATTAACCTGGCAACCGGCCTAAGATGAAGGACAAGAAAGTTTCACACAGAGCAACGAAACATCGACACTTCAAACCTTGTTTAGATCAAACGGGGTGAAGGATGAATAAAATGATTAATGGGATATGGACGGATTGTAAATTTGGGGAATAAGACATACCACTCCAGGAAATCCCCGAAAAAAAACCCAGGGGTCAGAGGGTGCCTCCAAAGCCTCCCGAATTATCACGGCACCTTTTTGCTCGGATCATGTGAGCATGGAATTGAATATTTTACGTTACGAGGTAGGATTGTTTCACGTAATCGTTGAAGAATATTCCTGGTTGCTCCAGTAACAACTGCATTAATTATCTTGTCTCGAAGACAGAGTTAGAAACAATTCTTGAACATGTTTTATAACCGTTTAAGTAAACACGTGTTAAAATTGTAGCTTTGAGAAAGGACGTATTCGAAAAAAAAAGAAAGAATTTTTGCACATTTTGTTTGTATCGCTGGCCAGAGAAAACATTATTTGTGATTCATGCTATGACAAATTTCCGTTTAAACAATTCAAAATAGGACAGGACGTGGAACGTTGCCTTACTACAATTTACTTCACTGACTGAATTTCGACCAATAAAAACTACCACCGAAACTTTTTTACTTTCTCTATCCTTTACCTCTGATAAGTAGAAGATCTCACTGGAGATTTTGCTAGAAAGATCCATTTTGAAGCCTCGCAATAAAAACATATTTTTATAAGTTCAGAGGGAGGGTACCCTTGTGTGTGTGAGAAAGAGCAAACATGATACGTTTACATTCACATGATTTTCTCTATCCTTTATCGCTTATTATTGGGCAGGTAATATACATTAATCTTATAAAAGTATATTTTTCTGCCTTCTTCATTGCAACCGACGTAGACCTTTCCGCAAATATCTGCATTACATGTTTCGCAATAGCCAAATGTTTAAAGACTAGACGCTATACGCTGTCTTTAAATTCTATACTCTTTCCATGACCGCGAGAAAAGCTGTAAATGTGCCCTAGGTTCCTGTAATAAACGATGAAACACAGTTCTAATTTTAAAAAGTAGGTATCTTTGATGACCCAAATAATCCAGTGAATGTATGATACATATATATTGTATTCAACTAACAAAAAAAAAAAAAATGATTCCTAAATTTAAACGCAAATACATGTTTTCAGACCTCTTGATGCAAAAATAAAATTTTTAGAAACATGTCCGTGTGTGTGCTTGTCTGTCTTGTGTGTATGTATGTGTCCGTGGACAGCATACCTCAAAAACGCAAAGATGGTTAAATACCAACTCGTATTCAGTATCTTCCAAAGATGCGACACGAAGATTTTCAAGAAAATCGCCCACCCCCAACTACCCTTTACATGGAACATTTTTCGAAAATATTGATTTTCTCAAAATTGACTCTAACGATTTTGCTTATAATGCGACATGCTTCAGATCTTTTCATGGCAAACGAAAAGCAGATCTTGAATTTTCTGAGAATAGCCTCTGAGGACCTCTATTCTGAATGACTTCTGAATAACTTTTGTGTAACTGGTAAACCGCAAAAGAATACAAACACTTGCTATGCAAAAATGTAGATATTGCTAAAACAAACAGTTTATGTCACACTTTTTTTTCGCAGAGTTAACGGTTTTCGAGATATTCCCAGTTATTTGTTTCAGTTTTAAGGTATTTAAACTTTTCTAAAACGGGAAGTGTCTTTCTTTTCGTCTCTCTTTTGTTTGCTCCTAGCAAGCTAAGAGAACTGAATTTCAATCGTTTCACATAGTGATCGGCTTTTAAAAATATTCACTATCGCTTTAGCCTGCGCATTCCCATATTTGTCTTCTACTTACAAAGAAGCATCTTTCTGCTAATGCTTATCATGATATACATAAAAGAATAATCTTTTGTAAGAAAAATTTATTTGCGGAACAGCTAGAGAAATTCATGTAAATGGAACACATCAGATGTTTTGTACTAACGGTCGGTATGTGGATGTAGGATAATTTTTTTTTACATATAATAAATTAGTCTTTTTATCTAAATAGCCCCTTAGTATGTCATTCAGAAGTAAAAAACGAGTTACATAGTTATTATACTAGAATTTTTATATATTATAGGAAGTAATATGAAAATACATGCCTTAACCACAGTTTTAAGATGAAATTCGTGTATGATAAATAAGTAAGCACCTATTGAAGTGTGTGCCAGCAAAACTCGCTATGTGTGTTAAGAGGGATTTCTCCATAATAACAGATGCGTGGGTTTTCGCAAGGACACTAGATACTATTGGAAACTATTTCCTTTCTTGTTGTGAGATGACGTCATCCATTGTACAGACCTCGTCTTCTATTCGAAAATACACAAGTCATTGCTTGCGGATTCCATTGGTATTGACATATGTTTACAATGAAAATTAGTGTTCCATAATACGAAGCATTGTGGAGAAACCATAATTGCATTGTGGGTCTAACGACCACCAAAATAACTTACTTACCAGTAAGAAGAGGTACTATTAAAGACAAAGGCTGGCGCAATTGATTATAAGATACCTTCAAGCCATGCCTGGGTTTATAGTATTTCATACCCACGTCGCAAACATGTGCAAAACTCATCAAATTGTCAATACAAAGAGACGTTAACGTGGGAAAATCCTCTCCAAAAGGCTTTGTATTTAACATCAATAGTGTCTCCTGTGATACTTCATGGTGTTTTTGTTTCTTTGTTTGTTTGTTTTCTTTTTTTATTCATTTAACATATTGTAGTTCATATATAAATGAATGATGCTCAAGAAATCCCAAGGTGATTAGAGCTCATTTTTACTTTATCTATGTACTACGTGCATAGTGCATAGTGCATAGAGAAGGCACCTATTGCTTTCCACCCAAAAATTGGATACCGAGATTTCACCGGAAAACACGTTTTAGGGCCCCCTATGTCCAAAATAAGCATTTTAAGAAAAGGATCCGTGTGTTGTGTGTGTCCGTGTCAGTGTGTCCGTGCATCTGTAAACACGATAACTCAAAAACAAAAGTCGGTAAAATACCATATTTAGTGTATAACTTTGGTATCTTCCAAGGATGCAACATGAAGATTTTGAGAAAAATTCCCCCACCCCAAACTACCCTTTACATGGAAAAATTTTCGAAAATTTTGATTTTCTCAAAAATGGCTCTAACGATTTTGACTAAAATTCTGTATATTAAAGCTATTTACACGACAAATAACATTTATATCTTTAACTTTTGGGGGATAGTCTCTGAAGACTTCTTTATTCTGGATGAGTTTTGTTGGATTTTGTAAATAAAATGCGTATAGCCTCTGAAGATATGTTTATGCTGGATGAATTTTGCATAACTGGTAAACCGTAAGAGATAAAAACAAAAGCTTACTTAACAAAGAATGTAGAGATCGTTTAAACACACAGTTTATGTTATGTACATATTTTTAGTGAGGTTGAGAGATTCCTTGTCATTACTATCAGATTTAAAATACTTATACTTTCTCACACGGGAATTTGTCAACTCCTGTCCATACAAATAAAGGAATTTCAGTCACATAGCAACCATTTTTTGACTATCACTTTAAGCTATGGTACTCTCTTGTTTCCCTTCTACTTACAAGGAAGCAAGTAATAAGATCTTTCTGCCAATTTTTTCTCAATTAGCATGAAGTAAATAGAAACATAGGTTTTTTAACAATAATTTATTGTAGTGATGTAGTCATGATCATATGAATGGAACACATTATATTTTTTTTTCCAAACCGGAACTTACTTTCCGGACACGCCTAGTAGAATTTGTTTAGCCATTACTCGCAAACTTAAATTTTTACCCTCTGTTGGTACTCTTTTTGACTACCACTAACAACAATTTAGTTTTCAATGTTCTAAAACGTTTTGATAAAAACGGTACTTGTGTATGCAATGTCTTAAATTGTTTATAACATCTTTGAACAGTTTTAGGCAGCAACTAACATCCATTTTTAAACATGCATAAAAAGCACCAATATAGTAGAATATGTGGTGTTTTGCGCAAATGGCATTAAAACGTCATTATAAAATACATTTATAGAACATTTGAGATTTTACGAATAAGAGAAGATAAACCGTTTAAAAATAAGCAAGTTTGCGCGCGCGACGTGTGTGTATGTGTTGTGTGTGTGTATATATATATGTGTGTGTGTGTGGTGTCGGAAAAATGTTGAATTTCTTATTATTGGAAACGTTTAAGTTAAGTACATAATACGAGGATTTTAAGGAAATTCTGCTAGGAATAACGCCTAAAATTGCTTAACAATGTTCATTAAATCTTTAAAATATTGCCTGTTTTTGGTGTTGATTACATAACTTGAATTTTCTGCAAATAAACGTCAAACTCGGCTTCATTCTGATTGTATTTTATATAACTGGAAAATGATAAAAGACAGAATCTTCTCTATGGAAGATCGCATATTTATCCGAGTAATACTCTTACAATCTATGTCAATTGTCTACTTGTGATATCACCAGTTTCTAAAGTATTCCGTGCTGTATATGTATAAGTTATTCAGTCAAGGAATTTTCCTCTCGAAAGACTTGCATTCCGAATGTCTTGGGTTCCGTTCCCGGCGACTCTGACCCATGAGTTTTTCGTGTTTCCTCGGGTCGGCAGGCGAATCCTCGGGCGTTTCCCCTTCTACAACGACTTTCCTCTGTTCCTCTACCTTCATTACATTCATTGCCATCTGTTTTAGCGTTTAAGGATCAGCTACGATGTTCAGCATGTTGCGACTGGAGGTGATCACCATAGAGATATCCTACCTGGAGTAGTTAGGCTGCCCTGTGAAGGATAGCAGGAGGACCGATGGGGGCTTGTGGATGGAATTGGGCGATGTCGGTTGCGTTCGAATTGGAAACGTTAAGGACCCCGTCCATACTTTTACCAGTCGCCATCCGGATCTGAATACCTTTGGAGTCTCTCCCATCATCCTTTCCAGAAGAACAAAAGACCGGAGCCTAAGTGCGGTGCGCTACTCCGATTGCGGGGGCCCTCCATTCTTCCGTGCCTTTACAATTTTCCCCACACGTAAAAATGTTTTTAAATGCTAACACTTTTATTTTTTATTTCCTCTGAAAGTTTCTGTTTTTGTTTAAATAACTACAATATCATATGTTTGAGGATCTTGTAGTATTTACTTTTAATTTTCTGCAGGTGGAAAATAATAACATAAAGAAAGCTGGAGATCTTATTAATATAATAAGTTCATGTATGTCTTTACCAAATATCAAAATGTTTTGTTGCTGTACGTCCTCACAAATTTTAATTGCCTGGTATTTGCGTTTAATGTATCTACTCCTGTTTATCGTGATTAAAATAAATATATAAAAACCTAATGTGTTGCATTCACGTGGCATTCTTTACCTATTCAACTAATATTCATTTTTAAAAAGTAATTCTTCTATATATTTTACTTTAATCGAGATACACATATTCAGAAATACTTTTATTACACATGTCCTTGTTGAAACCAAGGGAATAGGGAAATATGTTAAACTTAGACAACGGTCAAATCTTTTAACAGCTTGTCGCAATGTGATGGCTTTGAAATTCTGTTCTCTTAACTTGGCTAGGATAAAGGAAAATTTGCTCGGTTGATATATATGACATTTTAAAATTGAAACAAACAGCAACGAACATCTCGGAAATGGTTATATATATATATATTAAAAAAAACTATTGAAACATCAGTTATATGTTTTAAGGAGATCTTATTTTTTTATATATACATATGCATATAGTAAAGTTTTCTGTATCTCTTACGGATTACCAGTTATGCAAAATGTCATCCAGAATGAACAGGATTTCTGAGGCTATTTCTAAAAAATTCAATATATATATATACACACTCACATACACACTTATGTATATACAACACTAATATATTGAGTCATTGAATGATTTAATGACGAATTATTTTATATACATATAAAGCATTCAAAATAAAAATGTCTTAAACATACATTTTAATCAAAACCGTTATAGCCCTTTTTAAGAAAGTCAAAATTTTTGAAAAGTGTTCTTGTAAAGGTAATTTGTGTAGGATCTTCTTGAAAAACTTTATGTCACATCCTTGGAAGATACACCACTTAAATATAAAGTCTGATATTTAATAGGCTGTTCTTTTTCAGTTACGTTGTTCACTACACACACACACACACACACACACACACACACGCACACACACGCGCACGCACAGTCTTTTATAGCAAACTATTACTTTTGTGTTCAGGGAACCTCAAAACATATATTTCCGTTGAAATATATATATATATATATCTAATTTTAGGATGGAATAAAATATTTCCCCTACGTAATATACATAGTAGAAAAATGAACAAGCTCTTATAAGATTAATCTGTAACATGTGGAACTGAACACAATATCCCATTTATTTGGCTTTATTGATACAAGGTCGAGATTGCATTGGAAAGTGACAGTTATATTGAGATATGTTAATCACGTTATGTGGTGTCCTTGCCTATCAGGAATGACTACCGTGGTGAACCAAGATAAATGTTGACGTAGCCACATCCGATATCTGAGAGAACCTTTTTCAGAAGCTGCTCCGAAGTGAGATGGAAGTGGGACAAGGATGTGCTACACGAGATGAGTCGCCACAGGTTGTGTAACTGCTGTGGTCTTGTGCGAAATACAGAAATCGTTAAGTCACTGCCGCCAAATGGTTGACAAAACAGTTGTACACTGTTAAGGACGCAGTGTTCAAACGTGAAAATACCAGCTTGTTTGCTCAGTGAGTCGCGGAATGTTTTCTGATTAGAGGAAACTAGTACGCCCGGTAGTGGAGGACATCAGTCCGTTGTGTAATGCAGAAGCATGCCTCAGGCTGCAGTGAATCTTCTTAGCTTGAAACCTGAGCAGGACCAAAAGCCATTTAGGGATTCTTTTTCGTGATTTTCTCATAGGAACACTTCGCACACTGCGACCTACAACGAAACATTGTGATTACCTTCCCATCTAGGATGAAGGGACGAACTGAAAAGGAGAGTGCAGGTCGCAGGCAGATAGACCAAAGAGCATGTGTGGTACACAAGTTGGATAGGTAGTCAAATAGAACAATTAAACAAATTGAAAAATCGGATGTGTTCCATTCACATGACTTTCTCTATATCACTGCAACAAATTATTCTATTTACTTCATCTAATGAAGCAAAAATTAGCAGAAATAGTCTTATTACTTGCTTCCTTGTTAGTAGAAGCGAAATAAGGGGGTAGGTTAAAGTAATAGTCAAAAGCTTGTTGCTCTGCGACTGAAGTTCCTTTGTTTGTATGGACACGAGTTCACAAAGTCCTGTATGAGAAAAGTATAAGTTTTTACAGTTGAAACCAAAAACAAGGAATATCTCAAACACAATCAACTCCACAAAAAATGTATATAACATAAATTGTGTATTTTAAGGTGCTCTACATTTGTTGTGTGGTAAGTTTTTGTCCATCTCTTACGGTTTAGCAGTTATGAATAATTCCGTAAAATTAACCCAGAATAAAGTAGTCTTCAGAGGCTATTCCCAGAAAATTCAAAATATACATTTTATTTTTCAGGTAAATATCTTTAATATACGATATTTCAATAAAAATCGTTGCAGCCATTTTTTAGAAAATCAAAATTTTCAAAAAAAGTTCCATGTAAAGGGTAGTTTGGGGTGGGGGGATTTTTCTTAAAAATTTTGTGTCGCTTCCTTGGAAGATACTAAACTTAAATACCAAGTTTTTGAGTTATCGTGTTCGCAGACACACGGACACACACATACACATGGACCTGTTTCTGAAAATACCTTTTTTTGGATACAGGGGACCCTAAAACATATATTTCCGGTGAAATCTCGGTATCGAATTTTTTGGTGGAGTGCAACACCTTCTCTATACACTATGTACATAGCACGTATAGAGAAAGTAAAAAGACTGAAAAATTCAATGTCATAGCCGGGATTTGAACCACGGATCTCCCGGTCTTTAGCCAGTTGCTGTAACCACTGAACTACTATGGCAACATGCCAGCGCACCAGAAGTTGGGGAATTTACTGCATGTTAGCATGGTAGTGGCTGGAGACCAGGAGATCCATGGTTCAAACTCCGGCTATGACATTGAATTTTTAGTCTTTTTTATGGTGTTTAACATCCACTATTACTACTTGTGGCACCGCAGGCGATGATGCTCATGATACATGGAATCAAGATGGAGCACCGGTGGATTACGATGGCGGGGGAAATCGGAGAACCCGGATAAAACCCACCCCTGCACGACTTTGTCCACCACAAATCTCAATGCGGTCGCTTGGGATCGAGGTCGTCTAGGTGAGAGGCGAGTGGTTTAACCACTCGGCAACGGCGTGGCCATCTTTTTTCAGTATAATTCTACTTATCTTCTCTATTGAGCAAATTTTCCTTTGACTCAGCATTCCCGCCATTAAACGCCACACACCACGAAATCTAGAAGCGGACCTGAAAGCTGAGAAGGAAACAAAATGAAAGGTATATTATGGAAAGGCAATGGTGGTAGATGTGGAAGCATCCCAGCTTCGCCAAAAAATCAGGAAAAAACACGAAAAACCCAAGGAAAGAGTGGGCAGTCGATGGTAGTCTAACCCGGAATATCCCGAATGCAAATCTCACAAGTTACGCGGAGCTATCTCGCTCGGTTGGTGACTTTTTAGTAGCTTAGGATAACTGTCTAGCTTTCCTCTCATTTAATTGATTTAACTTGCTTAGCAAATCGCCATGTATAGGGCTTTTAGGCTTTACTACATGGCGTAATTTTGGCGGTTAGTAGACGCTGGCATGCAGGCTTTGTGAATTCCTCTGTCATTTGCTGTACAGAACTTAGACACGTAGAAAAGAGAAATATCTCATTTATTTATGTCATCACTAATTACAAGCACATATGAATTAAGGCTATTACAACCATTAACTTTATTATTGTTACCCCCCTGTGTACAAGAATTCGTCCCTGGTTGTTTATTCAGAGTCCCTTAAAACCGAGTCATTGTATCAGCGCGTAATTGAATACAAGACACTTCGTTTTGAATTGGAACGTATGCCGAATCAAAAGCGGAGGAAAGACAGATTTTTTCAGCTGTGTGGTACCGAAATGCACCATTATTACTGACAGTTCGCTACTGTTTCCATTGGTGTATATTCACATTCCTCAACATACAAAGTTTACCAAATTCATGCTCATGGCTATAGATGTTATCTTGAAAATAAATAAAGTACAAGCTGTCATCTCATTGTCATCACCTTCAAAATTACACCATGACTATATTTCTTTCAATAGAATTGTTTTAATTTATGATTGTATTGTATTTATCTACACTGGACGAGTATATTTTTTATCGACAGTATTCTATTTGTTGCTTGCTACGACTAAGTAAATAACATTGTTATTATTAACTACGCAGTTTGTTTAACATTAAGTCGAAATATGAATGTTCGGAAATTAAAATTCCACTTTTACTTTCTCTACACGTACTATGTACATGGTGTATAGAGAAGGAATATTGCACCGACATTTGATTCCGAGAATTTACCGGAAATATATGTTTTGAGACCCCCAGAATAAAAAAAAAGAAATTTTAGAAACATTTCCGTGTGTGTCTATTAGTGTGTGTGTGTAGATCTGTGGGCAGCATAGCTCAAAAATGAAAAGTCCTTAAATACCAAACTTAGCATTTAAGTTCAGTATTTTCCAAGGATGCGACACGAAAATGTTCAAGAAAACTCCCTACTCCAAACTACCCTTTACATGGAAAAATTTTCGAAATTTTTGATTTTCGCAAAAATAGGTCTAACAATTTTTATTAAAATATCGTATTTTAAAGATATTTACACGATAAATAACATTTATATTTTGAATTTTCTGGAAATAACCTCTGAAGACCTCTTTATTACGGAATTTTGCATACTTAACTGGTAAACCGTAAGAGACAGACAAAAAATTACTTAAAAAAATGTAGAGCTCATTAAAACACACAATTTATGTTTATAGACATTTATCGTGGAGTTGACCGTTTTTAAGATATTTCATGTTATTGGTTTCAGTTTTAAAATACTTATACTTTTCTGATACGGGAATTTGGCCTTACAAACAAAGGATATTCTATCACATAACAACCATCTTTTAAAATATTTAACTATCGCTTTAGCCTATGGTACTTCCTTATTTCCCTTCCACTTACAAGTTAGCAAATAATAACACAATTTCTGCTAATTTTTTCTCGATTACCATGAAGTAAATAGAAGAATAACCTTTTTAACAATAATTTGCTGCAGAGATGCAGGGAAAGTCATGTGAAAGGAACAGATCAAATTTTTAAATTATCCAATTT
This sequence comes from Hymenopus coronatus, assembly GCA_030762935.1. NCBI lineage: Eukaryota > Metazoa > Arthropoda > Insecta > Mantodea > Hymenopodidae > Hymenopus > Hymenopus coronatus. Next base: position 78,340,968 of record CM060881.1, on the reverse strand, counting down.
GCTAAATATCACTTAAAATTAACTACAATAGATGTAAAGCTATATTCGGAATTTCAGGCTATGTTTTGGATACACAGAAACTGTCAGTCTCAAAGCATAGTTTTTTTTTACCTGTCAAATCAAATCAGATCCCATAGAATTTCTGTGACACATACATTATATTTAGCCTTTGATAGACACATTTAGTCATAATCGCTAAGGAATTTTTAAGCAGTTAGCTTAGATCGTTCTCAACAGTGACCATGCCCGCCTGGGTGGTGTGGTGGTAGCGAGTCTGCCTCACATTCAACAGGTCGTGAGTTTGAATCTCGCTTAGGGTAAATTACCCGGATAAGTTTTTTTCGTGGTTTTCCCTTATCCTGAGAAGGCGAATGTTGAGTAATTTTAAGCTCCATGGACCCCGAGATCATTTAAGCATCATTTCATCAATTTCGTTCATCGTCCGATATGACCAACCAGGTAAAGGACTTTAAGCTACCCAAAAAAAGAAGAAGAAAAAAAAAGAATCAGTGACCATGAGTCTCTGACGGCAACAAAAACGGCACGAGACGGCGATATCGTGATTGGTCTACACACACCAACATAGCGAACAAGATATCGGTTGATTTGTAGTCATGATGCTATAGGATATAGTCTTATAACAGCTCAACTTAATTGGAAATTGCGTAGCCTGATCATAATACTGTTCCCAAACCCACATAAGCTCAGCACTAAATCAACCCACTTTATATAAACATAATTATTTTCACATAATTAATTCATCTGCATCGTTATTAATGAACGTGGGTGAAGAATTCGCTCTTTATATGAACATAATTTGTAAGAGATATCTGTAAATTTGTAATGAACAGAGAAATCGTGTAAGTGTTAGTAAGTTCATTGCATCCATCCAAAGGCAGATGTTTTATTACTATCCTTGACACACCGTGACACCAGTAGTCGGCTACAAAAAGAAATAAGATTCTGTTATCACTTGTGAGATATGGGCTTCATCACTAGCATCTTGCAGCAGAGATTGAAGAACGTGTTTTTCTTTTGTTTTGTCTGGAAGCACCAATAAATAACGTTGGAGCTTGTGGGAAAACCGGTGAAGGAGACCAGAACATGGTGTCTACAACCACTACAGTAAGGATCTGATGCCCGTCCCCCACCCACCCAATATCTGGTCGTCCTTGGTACATCCGATCAAGGACATCCTACAGATTCCTCATTGTTCTGCAGGGGAAATATCCAGATAACACGTGTCCTTTGTGGGAGTCGCGCTTTGCTCACAATGTTCATGATTTAGGATCATAACCCACGCATTCGTTATGGACATAAATGATCCTATTTAAATTAATTTTTTACTACACCTGGTTTATTTTCTCTACTTAGCACATTATACATAGGTAGAAAAACTATTGCATTACACCCAAAAATTCGACACGGGGATTTCACCAGAAATATTTATTTTAGGATTCCCTGTAACCAAGAAAAATCATTTTTAGAAAAAGGTCTATATATGCATGTGTGTGTCTCTGTGTAGGTATATCAGTGTTCATGCGTGAGTATGTGTGTCTGTGAACAACATAACTAAAAAACGAAAAGTCGGTTAAATACCAAAGTTGATAATTAGGTTCAGCATCTTCCAAGGATCTGACGCGAAGATTTTCAAGATAATTCCCCACCTCAAAATGCACTTTACATGGAAAAATGTTCGAATATATTCACAGAATTGCCTCTAACGATTTGATTAAAATGCTGTATATCAAAGATATTTACATGAAAAATAAATGAAGAATATCGTATACCTTTTCTAGAGATAACCTCTAGAAGACCTCTTCATTCTGGATGACTTTTAGATAACTGATAAACCGTAAGAGATAGACAAACTTATTACAGAAAAATATTAGCATCTCGTGAAAACATACAATTTATGTCATTCACATAATGTTCTGTGAAGTTGACCATTTCTGAGATATCCTTATTATTGGTTTCTCAAACGGAAGTTTATCACTTCTTTTTCTTTTGTTTTACTGCTTTCCATGTAAAGAGACCGAATGTTAGTCACATAACAACCAACTTTTAAAATATTTGACCATCGCTTTAGTCTAGTGTATTTCCTTGTTTTCTTCTTCTTATATAAGTCTAATTAATTAGACAACGTCTGCTAATGTTTATCTGCATTAGCATGAAGCGGATAGAAGAATAAAATGTTGTAAGAAAAGTCGGCTACAGAATAGGCAGAGAATGTCATGTGAAAGAAACACGTCAATTTTTTAAATACGAATGACGATTTAATTTGTTTAATTTATTATCCATAATATTTATGAACGTAAATGAAATTGCCGGAATTTTAATTCTGGAATGACATCTTCATCTATAAGGATTAAGCCTATTAGATTGTCCCATCTTCATAGCATATTCCTTTTATCTATTGTAATCTACATCTTCCAATATTCTTCTTTCCTGTTGAAATATGATTTAATATTTGTTAGGCAACCACGTATATGCTTATACTAATCTTGTATCTGTAAGGTTGAAAATAGTTCTTGTCGAATGTTCTCATTTGTTGATGGTTCAATGACGTTTAACTTGCAAAACTTCCTAGGAAATAAAAGCACTTGCCTAAAATGCCTTCTAATTGCTCGATTCCAAGTCCAATTTTCATATCCACATGTCAACAGGGGTATGGTCATTGTTTTTTAGAATTTTAATTATTGCGTTATTAGTTGTGCTTTGTTTTTGAGAGTTATCGTAATATTCCACAGAGCTATAGTGCCATCAAATCTATACAAAATAATCCGGACCTCTGCAACAAACTTGGAATGATAGATCTCACAAAAAGGAGACTTTTTGTCAAACAACTGAAGCTGATTGACGCAGTGTTTACTGTCGGTGAGACATTTCCTTGTGATTGACACTTATGGGGTGTGTCGTCTGCTGGTAGGGTCTCGCAAGGTTGCTGACCAATCATAGTGTAAGAATGCATAACCGTCAGAGACATCTTGTCATAGGCGTAGCAACATCTACGGATTTAGTGGAAATTTACGTGCGCGTTCTCATGTATAACTGAACTGATCTAATTTTTTGGAATCTGATTGATTTCATTCTGTAAAACGTTCTGTTTAGTTATACATAGTGATTTCGTGAGGATTTACATACATAATCTTTACTATTTTTTATATATCGCGGACATTGTTCTCATTCTGGAAGTACCTATCACGAGTGGTACTGTGATTTCAATGTCTCACAACCGTGATAAACGAGTTGTGGTTACGTTAGCCGAAATAACAAAACGTTTACGTATAGTGAAGTACAGGACCCAATGTTGAAGATGAGGTAGTTACTGAGAAATGAGAAAAGTAGTTCAACATGCAAGAACTGGATAGAAAATGCATGGAAAGAAGGCATTTTAGAGGAAGTAGTAGAACATGTGCTTCAGACAGATAGCGAGTAAATGCCACAGCATACCGAGATATCCACGTGTCAGCAGGAATGTCAATCACAAGGAAATTCCTCACCAATAATAGGTGCCACGTGATTGAACAGAACAAATCCAGAGACTATATACGCGTATGTATTGTTGTAAGAGAAACTCATATTAAATGAGAAGGCTTCAAAATGCACCTTCGGCCCCAATGTGCCATCATTCTGTCAGCTGTCGCTCCAAAAATTTTTCTTCAACCCAAATCAATATATTTAATTGACTCTAAATCAATTATTAAAGATTTTTTTAACTCCAAAGTGAACCATAATTTACGTCTCGGCAATTGTGGATGTCCTAGAGAAAGCTAGATCAATATAAATAGATGCATAAAGGAATAAGGTCGATCTCGCTGGCCATTCATTAGGTCCTTCTTGCTCTATCCACTTCTCCCTCTGTGTGTTGTTGAAAGCTCTACTTTACTATAGTAAAATGGGAGCAACTGCTGTATACAGTAGTGTGGTCAAACGAGTGGGAACTCATGGGATGAAAAATTAAAGAACACAGCTAAACTAGTCATGTGATTCCTAACCATTGCAACATCTAACAAAGGTTTTTCAACAAATATGATCCTCTTTTTGATATCTATTTCCACAACATTCACAACATAAATTCTGAATCATCCTGTATATTTAACTGCCTTTTTTTGCGATAACTCGCCCACTTTTCTGTGTCGGGCTCAATTGCCAGAGAATGGGTTGGTTGCTACAATCTTCAAAAAGTTAAGATAACTGGAATTCTGGATATTATGACGTTACAAATACTGGAGAAACTGGATTGTTGCGCAGTATTGAAAAAAGTTGTTTTCATATGAAGTAAAAGAAAATATCTCCGTTATACATTTACAATCTGTCGCAGCAATAAAGGAAATTGTTTAATCTATTGATAAACAAGATTTCATGAAGTGATAGTCTGAATATCATAGAACATACATATTTTTTATGATCATTCAATATTTATTATCACTGATTCTATGGCCTTTTTAATGAATTTATTTGTCCTCACCTGTTGCAAGAAATTGACTTGGAAGACTATACCAATTCTTCATAACAAGAGTTTTTAAACTCCTCCCTGGCTTCACTCTCCGAAGGCTTTTGGCTCCCAAATGGTGGACTACCGCATGTTACACTCTCAAATGACAAATTCATCGATAAAGATTTTTTTGGTAGTGTTTAACTCCCGCTTTTACTGCTCTGGCACCGCAAGCGATCGATAAAGAATGCTTTGTGGAAAGATACAATAAGTTTTCCCAGTATGTAATTCAAAAAATAAGCACTAGTGATGAAAAGTTGCGATCTAAAGACTCAATGTCTTCCATTGTCTCGCGTATTTACTCATACAGGGAAGTATTGGTCTTCCCCAAATAACGTAAGTGCTAAGTACTTTTTCTGTTGGAGGCCGTCAGAGATTGTTAGCGGAAGTAGTAATGTTAACACAAGAACCAAGGACAACCTGTACTTACAAAGTAGTACTTCTGTAAGGTACATTCCTCAGCTGCTAAATGCGTTAGGGTCAGGAGGAGGCCAGTATGTTTATGTTTGTTAGTGGTTTCGTTTCCGCCAACATCTTTTGGGTTTCATGTTCCCGTAAGTTTATATCCTTCAGAAATCGTTTATTGGAGGTACATTATTGCTCTCTTGTTTTTACTACCATACTTTTCCTCTACGCCTTGTTGTCATTTTCCAGAAAGAAACATGCAGTGTTGTCTTTGGGATTTACGACAGGAATGTTTTCTTGTCTTCTTACATGCCGCTGTCTTTTCATTGCAGTTAACGTTCTTGCATCAGTTATTAATAATGCAACCCCAATAAAGATATCTGTAATGTCACATTCACATGAATTTCTTCATATATCGTTTATTTTTACATATCTTTCACAAACTATTCTTACGAAAGCTTATTATAGTTTCTACTTCGTGATAATCGAGACAACCTTTGCAGAAACAGTTTGATTCGCATAAGGTACGGGGTATAAATGAAACGATAGCCAGATGAACTGAATAGCAACAGTGATAAAAAACAAACAAAATAAAAAATCAAATAAAGCTTGATACATTCAAACCAATAATACTGTACAATACTTTTCCTTCAAACTGTGGCTACACCACGGCTCTTCGCGTGCCAGCCACCGAAGCTTGAACTTGCACTACAAATCACAACTCTCTTGCGTTATCCTAGTTATGGTTAAAATTACAACGATAATATGTAGATACCTTAAGATAAGAAGCTCTATCCTTTCTATTATAATATTTCTGGCACCTTCTCAAACAATTTGCACACACTTTACAGTAAAGTATCCAAAATTGAGTGAATTTCTCGCACATTTTCTTTCAATGTTGCATACACCTTATTTTTGAAGTTCTCCTTGGGTACAATTTACGTACAATAAATCAGGGGATCATGAAACCCATAACCTTTATTAAGTACCCTATATTCATAAATTTCCTGAATTACATTTAATAAGCCATCAACTGTATGCGCGGTAGTAAAGTCTTGTTGGAAAAATGCAGACTGATCCCGTCGACCAGCTGTTTAAATGCTGTGTGTTCAATGTTGTAAGTCATGCATGCACTTCTCTGCATTTATTATTTGTTTAAAATGGGTCCTTTCATACTCTTAATGCACACCAATTTTCGTATCACAAGAGATCTCGTGTGTAAAATGGAGTTTTTCTGTATTTCAATATATGTTATGTTAGGATACAGCTTAGCCATATAAGCATATGTATATATATTTATATATTAAGTGGGTGTCAATTACTGACCCCTTTTTCAGAATATAATTACAGAAATTTACCCAACTCTGATGATCAAATTAAAACAAATAAGATGTGTTCCACAAGACTTTTCTCTAGCTGTTCCATAAACAAACTATTCTTCCAAAAGATTATTCTTTTATCTACATCATGCTAATCAAGAGAAACATTAGCAGAATTGTCTAATGTTTGTAAGTATAAGTGAAATAAGGGAATAAACTAGCGTAAAGAGTTAGTCAAATCTTTTAAATGCTGGTCGCTATATGAAACAATTGATATTTAGTTGCATGCCAAGAGTATAAAAAGAAATATTAAAGGAAAGATGACTTCCCGTTTAAGAAAAATTGAAGTACATTAAAATTGAAACCAATAACAAAAATACCTATCTCCGAAACGGCTTACTGTACAAAAAATGTATATGAAATGAATTGTGTGTTTTAGCACAATTTTTGAGCAATAGGTTTTTTTTTTTTTTTTTATATCCATTACGGTTTACCCGCTATACAAAAGTCAATCAGAATGAAGGTGTCTTAAGAGACAATTCCAATAATATGTAAGATACACTTTTCGTTTGTCATAAAAACATGGTATTTTAATAAATATCATTAGAGCTATTTTTATGAAAATCAAAAATTTCGAAAAATGTTCCACGTAAAGTGTAGCTGGGTTGGAGGAACTCTCTCCAAAATTTTCATATCAAGTTTGGCATTTAACTGACTTCGTTTTTGTGTTATACTGTCCACACACACAGAAAAAATAAAATGAACAAACCCCATACAGGAGCCATATAAAACCATTTCTGCAATTAAAGAAGATTCAAAACAACCAGGTTTAAGGTAGTTACAAGATATGTGAGTTAAACTAATTACATTGTGGTATTGCATGTCGTCTTCTTCTTTAACCAGTATGAACACTGTAAATGCTAACCACTTAAGCTTCTTTTAATATTTCAGTCGGATGACTTAGATACCAAAGTTGTTTTCAAGTAAAGAAGGCATTGAAACGAATGGTTCTTTTTTATTTAATTTAAATGGAAAGATATCTCTGCCGGAATATTTCTGTAGAGGTTATACTGAAACCTTAATTGTTGCTTGCTGTCAATGATTATTTTCCTTTTGCGCATGCGCGGCAGATGACCACAGAGATCCATGTGTCCGAAAAGAAGCTTTCCCTCTTAGTTTCTCGTACCCCACACCCATACTGTAAGCTACATTAAAAGTACTGAGTTCTGCGCATGCGCAAAGGACGGCCTAAAATCTTTTGTGTTATAGAAGTTCGACTGGTTAACACCCCGACTCCCACCATCATAACTTCATCTGTGCAGTGCTGAACGTATTCATTGTAGGTTTAAATTTGTGCAAAAATTCGTTTTAGATTATCACATTTTACCTGATAATATTATGCAGAAATTAATATTTTAAATGTATGTAGATCCTAAATTTTACGGAAGGGTATGTGTCCTGTGACCCTTAAGGCCGACCGCCACTGGTGTAAGTTAGGAAATTGACTCAGATCTGAAAGATTCATTGCAAGCCCTGGTTTGAACCACGGAACATTGGCTCTCGCATTTTACTAAATTATTTTCTACGATTTTTTTTCCGTTTAAAGAAAATTGTAATACATGTAAATTTTGCTTTGTTATTATTTGAAATAAGTAGGTTTATGTAAAAAAACTAGGGTCTTCTCGTCCCTTAATAACATTTAAGTCTTTTTACTTAAAATCTAAATGCAATTAAAATAAATATAAAACACAATTCACATCATCCAACCATTCGTTTCGACACTCTTACCGCTTGAGCTACATGGTACGATGCCCGAATATCTATGGTTCGATTACCGGTCGGGGTATTGCATTTTTCAAATGTGATTCAACTTTTGGAATTGGTTTACTTAGCAAGCGTAAGCTTGCCTAAAGTGAAACGTTACTTTGGACTCAGAAATCTGTTAAATCATAGAAAATGTGAAATAAATAGAATAAAATTTAAAAGATTAATTTTACATTTGATTAAAACAGACAGGATCATTGAGTGTCACTGAAATCACAACAAAAATGTCACAGATTCACATGATTTTCCCCTACTCTATCGTTTATTAGTTAGTATACATACTATTCTTACGAAAGTTAATTTCTGGTCACTTCATTTTCATTGATATAGATAACATTAAACATTTTACTATATGAAAAAAGAATATCGATAGTGAAGGTTTTAAGAACTAGAAGCTGCATAGTGGTATTTTCAATCAGCCGCCATAAACAAATAAATATGGAAAGAATTTCAAAAATGATAATAGGGATGAGCACTTCGAATTACATATTTCGGAAATGGCTTATGACATAAAAAGTAATTATACATATATATTATTTGGTATTTTAATCCAAATAATTAGAGCCATTTTTTTGGAAAAATCCAAAACTCGAAAAATCTTCCAAGTAAAGAATAGTTTAGAGTGAAGAGATTTTATCCTCACATCTAAGTTTGGTATTCAACAAATTTTCGTTTTTGGGTTATGCTGTTCACAAAAACACATACACGCAGGCGACCTTTTTCTAAAAATGTTTCTTTTTATTCAGGGTATATTCCGAGGAAATCTGGGAATCGAGGTTTTGGGTGGAATGCAATACTTCTGTATCTACTATTTGCAATGTACGTCGTACAGAAAGTAAAGCAACAGTTATAGTAACAAACACTATGCTCTTTATGCTAATCGCGCTATTTATTCGAAAAATAGAAGCTTTGAACAGTAGCTGCTTTAAAGTGATGGGCGGGATGACGATTCCTTCAGATTAATTTCTAAATACCATTGATACCACTTCAATTCTTTTCAAACGAAGACGATATTTTTTCTTGATCTTAGATCTACTACTTGTGAAGAGGACAGTGACAGTATGGTTCCGGCTGCACACGCCTCAGGATTCTCACCTTCACATCACATATGTTTGAATGCATATGTGGATTCGTTTATTGTACTGCTTATAGCATTTTAAATGCGTTTTTAATTGCTTCCTCTCGATCTTTCGTAACCTAATACGGGATCTTCATCGACTCTTAATGCTCTGTTCACGCAACAGTCGTTGAACATTTTATTAAGTGCTATGATATGTCTTCTTTAATATTTCTGGCAGAATAATAACATTGTAGGCTTAGGTGTTTCTGTTATTTCAGGTAGTAATGTGCCAAAGAAGCTTTTCAAATTAATTTTTGATATTTTGGTTTATGTTAACTGAATAAAAACATTTTTGTGAAAATTCTCGGTTCACTGTCATTCAGACTCCTTGCTAATTGCTCTATACAAGGTACGTATTAGCTTAAAAGTAGTATTAGTTTCGTGTTTGCCAAGTTCATACATTTATCTTTGAAGGAACGGCAATGAATATTTTAGGTTTTAGCTTCTTACTGTTTCTAAAATAGACAGAATATGCCCTAAAGAACGTTAAAGAATTTATGTGAATTTCACACATATATAAATATGGTTCTTCAGTTAACTGTGTGGAATAAATTAAAGGCTTGGGAAACTTAATTCATGTGACCTAATTAAAATTCGCTAGAATTTGACGGGAAAACAGTAGGAATGGGAGACTTTTCTAAAAGTAACTACTTTTCCCAACCTAAGTCGTGTTTTACTACTTCGGAAAAACTATTGGCGTCTGTCTGTCCGTCCGCATGAAATAACTTGCCGAGGTGCAAGCACGGAGTTAAGAGCTTATGTATGGGAGTGAGGACAAAATTTTTTGACAATTTCAACTTTGGTTGAAATCTATTGTTTATAGTGGGTGTACAAACTAATGTTATGAAAACACATTTTTGTACCTACTTTAATTTAATCATATAAAGCTTTAAAGTAGTCCGTAATAGAGAAAACAAAATTTAATCTGACATGTTACAGTCACATGACTTCCTCTACGCATTCTTACAAACGCTAATTCTTTTATCTACTTCATGTTAATCAAGATATACAGAAATTGTCTTATTGCATATTTCCTTGTAGGTATAAAGGGATTATGAAGGTACAGAAGACTTTAAGTGAAATGTTTTAAGCGAGAAGCGCATGTGATGAGGTTGAAATTTCGTTCTCTTTGCATGACCGAGAGAAAAACACCAAGAGTTATTTTTCGCTTGAGAAAAATACAAGTATTTGAAAATTAAAACCACTAATAAAGAATATCTCGAACATGGTTAACACTACACAATTGTTTATTTGACATAAACTATATGCTTTGAGATCTACATTTTCATGTAATGCGATTTTGTCTATGTCTTACGGTTTACAAGTTATGCAAAACATTCAAAATGAAAAGGATTTCAGAAGCTATTCCGAAAAAATTCAAGATATAAATTTAATTTATCGTGAAAGTGTAGAAGACATATCCTATTTTAACATAATTCGTTCAGGCTATTTTTAAGAAAATAAAAAATTTAAAAAAAATTATTGTCTAACACGAGATTTAAGTGTGAGTTTCTTGAAAATCGTTTCGTTTTTTGAATTATCTGTTCAGACACACACACACGGCCCTTTTTCTACAGTTACTTCATTTTTATTAGAAATACTAAAAACGTGTAAATCCAATAGTGAATACAATTCCTATTCTTACTGTAGAGAAGTAGTAGAAAACTTATTAAAAGCCTATCTATTTAACTTATTTAACACGTTTGTTTATGTTACTTTAACCACAAGACTTTATAAAAACATTACTTTCACATTCAAATGTAGAGTTATTTTGTGGACTTTTTGTCTATGATTTTGAATGCTGTTTTCAACAATATTGTTCTGAAAGAAGGTGGTAGATTAGCTTATTGAGCATCGTTTGCTTAAATGTCAAATTTTAGGATTTCTTTTTTCAAAATATTATCAGCTCTGAAACTATGTTCCCTTGGCAATACAATTTGTCATGATATAATTTGAGTTTTAATTTTAAAGAAAAGGTTAATTTATTTTAAGTTGAAAAGCGTTACAGTTAATACTTAGGCTAAATTTTTAATACTTTGGAATAGTATATATGAGAATATTCAGTGATACGTGTGCTGATTCACGTTAACTACGACATTAAAGCAATTAGTAGTTATAATTTTAAGACTGACTTGAAAAGGGGACTTTATTACCTGATCCGCAAAAGGGGTGGGGAAGAAATAAAGAAAGGGGAGGGGAGGAGGTAGATATTGCAGTACGAAACAGAACTTGTTGAGCAAGAAAATAAATAAGCAATAACTGAGCGCAAATGTGGTTTCAGCTAGTTTAAAATAAACTTATCTATGATTTTGAATAAGAAAAAAAACTGCATTTTTAAAAATGTAATTACGCTGTTTATACGAAACCGCTCCCACATCCTGAATTCACAGAATTTATTTGGTAAGTAACGGCTTATTAACATTGCCAACTTAATTTATGAAGTAACGGAGAAGACTTGCCTTGTTATTTTACAACGGAAACGAGATCTCCCCACCTCTGAGGCTCACCTTTGTGTGAATAAATAACAGGTTTTCAAGCAGACATTAAAAAAAAAGTTTCGAAATCTTCAACGTTAGATGATACTTGATCATTTAGTTAAAGTGTCTTATCTAGAATCCTGATCGTTACGTAAGTACTCAAAAGGTCGGCGGTCATTCAGGTGGGATTTAGAAGGCGACGGCAATGCGGGTCAGCGGGTCAAGATTTAATCGACAGGGTCGTGAAACTTAAATGGCGCAAGACATCCACAATCTTCTTCCTTTAGGAGTCAAAATAACTTCATATAAATGATTTAAATTACTTCTAAAATTACTTCTAAACCGGTTGTGGAACATAAGAAACCTTGAGTTAGATGTATGGGCACTGCTGCACTTCTAATTATGGGAACCCGAAAAAAAATACGATGCAAATTAAAAAACCTGATGTGATGCATTCACATGACTTTCTCTAGCTGTTCCATAAACACATTTTCCTTACAAAAGATTATCCTTTTATATCTTCTTCCCTACAAGGATTAGCCCATAGACCTTTTCCAAGGCTAAATACATTTGTCACTCCTTCTCAAATTGCCGACCAATATTTCTTCGTCCAGAGGTTTGGTAAAAAAAAAAGCTTGTCATGGATATATCGAAGGAGACAGGCATTCTTAAAAGATGGTATAAATACCATATATTCACAATACCACGCATATACAGGATGTCCCAGAAATCGGCCACATAATTTGGCAGGATTATGAAGGTGTCTTAGATAAACAGTTTGAGATAGGGAATCTATTTTCTTTTTTCTCAAATGTCAGTTTTCATGTTTTCTGGACCACACATCAATGGCCGAAAATTAAAAGAATGTGGACGTGTGTGCCCTATTTGCATACAGAGTGCCTCATTCGTCTGTCATTAGTCGAAGGAATGCAGTATTGATGCACAATCAATAAGATATTTAAAATTATTGAACTTGTAACTTTAACAATCTTTGAGGGTGTGTACGCCTCTGACAATGGCTTCGCTGATTTCAGACCATACGCAGTTAGAGCTCTCCGCCAAAATTTACTGGTGGGCAAGTATATCTTGGTTGTCGAATCACACGATACAAAGATCGCTCCGCTCTCTGAAATTTCCATTTTTTAGTTTTTTAATTTTCTTGTTTTTCTCAAAGAGATACACCATTTAAGCAGCACTAATGCGTTTAATTTACATTTCTAAAACGAAGACAATAAACCCTCCAGTACAAATTACATTCAAAACACTGTGAAGATATCAATGTTAAATGCAGTAATTGTCAAGGAACCTCCGTATATTAATGCTATAAAACAATTCGATTTCTTGAAAATATTTATGTAATGCGTGATTTGAAACGTAGTAATTGAATTATGATTTTAGTGGTAGAATAAAAAAAAAAAAAACCTGGTCAATTGCTAGGATTTCGAATTTCTTACCCATATGTAGGTATTATGTGGTGGCGCCTTGGTTTGAGTGGGTTAAACCACTCGCTTTACCTAGACGGCTCGAGTTCGATCCCAAGCGCCCGCATGTGGGATTTGGGGTGGATGAAGCGGCGTATGGGCGGGTTTTCTCCGGGTCTTCTGGTTTCCCCCACCACTCGTTCCACCAATTGATTCATCATCACCTTTCTTATCATTCATTTCGCTTGCATTACATATGATTCAGGTTTTCCATTCTGTGTTTTCGTGTCGTTAGCTCCTCGTCAGGGTTCTGTAAGTCCTGGGGGTGTGGAGGTGGGGTTGGCTACAATAAAATGTAGGTATTGCTCGTTTTAACTACTTAAGTACACAGAAGGTCCTGCGAGACTGTGCTTCTGGAGATCTTCTCTAAATAATGCATACGCGTGACTACTGTCAGAACCATTAATTGTTAAACATTGTGTTCATATTGTGAGTAAGAAAATAAATTGTTTTCAACGAGGTGCGAAACGGATAGTACACAAATTAACATCCTTAGATAATCTAAGCTGCGAACTTGAGAGCTTATGCGTTTTGCTGCCACGCGGGGCCATTGGGCATGTTTAAGAGCCCCGCTTATCAGATTTCCATTGAAGCAGATGAACACGAACTTTACCTTCTTCTGGTGAGGTTCAAAACTATTCTGCCATTTTTGACAGGATGAAAGGTTCATTTCTTTGAAAGTGCTATCTCAGCAGGGTTGTTGCATCGTCACAAAGTTCCTGTGGTGACCTGTTGCATTTTGTGCTTCAGATATTGTATTCTTTTTTGAAGTCTCCTTCTATAGCCTTTCATGCTGAGATGAAATGATAGAATTCACTTTTCTAACTAGTACATAGTTCGTTATTTGTTTTTAAGTACCTACTTGTTTTACCACAGAGATTGTTGTTCACCTTTATTTTATTTGAAGTTCATTTCACACAATGATAATATTATTTTCTTAATTGTAAATTATACCTACAATTTTAATTTATATAACACGCCAACATACACTGTATCTTAGAAACTCCTTCGAAACCTACGGAGATGTGTACCTCTTCTGGTGTTAAAGACAATTGTCATTGAAAAGTTCTCCGTTGCACTTAGGAGCAACATGGCACCTAGTGCTAATTGTACATTACATTTATTTTATTTGTGAGTACGTATAAATCAAATTTAGTAACGCCACAAAATATGAATAGATCATTATAAAATGAAAAAAGGAGACAACATAAAATGAATATACCAATGTATGCTTGAGCCCTCAACTCCTTCTATAACTTAACCGGATGCTCACACGTAAACTATAGCGTTAAATATTACCACTGTGTCTACGCTTATCGAAATCCAGGTGCTCACCTCAAGGTCCACTGCGGTTTGATCAGTGGCATACTAACCCTTAGAACATTTTGTGTTTAGCAAAGAATTTAGAACCTATAGCCGATAGGTTCCCTACCTCTACAACCCTGCCAATTTGTGCAGTCGAATTCTGTAACACCCCTCTATATGTCATGCTGATCGAGAAAACATTAGCAGAATTGGTCTTATTACTTGTTTGCTTGTAAGTAGAAGGGAATAGCGATAGTTACATATTTTAAAAGCTATTGATATGTGAAACAATTGAAATTCGCTTCTCTCTTGCATTCCCGGAGGCAAGACAAAAGAAATGAAAAGACTTCCACTTGAGAAAAGTTTAAGTTGTTGAAATTATTAACAAGGAGTATCTCAGAAACGGTTAATTATACAAACATTGTGTATGACATAAACTGTGTGTGTTTTAATAAGAGTTACATTTTTTTGTGCAGTAAGTTTTTGTTCATCTCTTACGGTTTACAGTTATACGAAAGTCGTCCAGAATGAAGAGGTCTTGAGTGACTATTACTAGAAACTTCACGATATGCATTTCGTATGTCATGAAAATATCTTAGACATATGGATTTTTAATTAAAAACGTTAGGTCATTTTTAAGAAAACCAAAAAGTTTCGAAAAATGTTCTACGTAAAGGGTGGTTGGGGTTTGGGGGATTTTCTTGAAAATCTTCGTGTCCCATCCTTGGAAGATACTGAATTTAAATACGAAGTCTGGTGTTTAACCAACTTTTCGTTTTTGAACTAGGCCGCTCACAGGCACACACACACACACACGGACATTTTTCTAAAATTGCTTTATTCTCAAAAAATGTATTTCCGGTGAAATCTCGGTATCGAGTTTTTGGGTAGAGTGCAGTACCTTCTCTGTCTTCTATGTACATTGTAGTTATCTTTCACAAATACCTGCCGCGCAATGGGTCACCTAATTCTCAGGCGTTCTTGCAAAGGTGACATGAGAATAAAATTCGCCATTAGCCATATGCTTCCCTTCCCTTTGTGTTTAATGAGCATGACAACTATTTCCTCCCTTCACAGTTTTGGAAACCATATTTCAGCAATCATTGTAAACTACGTGAAATTATTGCAAATTCAACTTTAATACACTTGCAGAATATGTGTCATTATTGAGTTTCGATTAAGAAGTGGACCTGCTCTTATTGTTGGGCGCTTTGCTTACAACGTAAAGTTTAATCAGCAACAGTTATGCCTACGACTACAATAGCAGATGTGGTTGAAACGTGCTTAACAAAGAAATCGGGAGGCCGATCTAATCCCATATAATGGTGCCTACATTTTTCTATTTATTTATAATTTTTTTTGGAAAATCTTTATTTTCGTGACCTGTACGAAATATGAATTCAACAGATTGATAGAGCCTCTTTCTGATGAAATCTCTCCCATAGAGCAGCAAATTACACGGTTAATTCTCGTATTTCGCATAGGGTAATAATATTTGCCGCAGTCTTTCGAACGCTGCAATACGATTACAATTTTACAACTAATGCTACAAATAAAACGCTACAAATAAAACGGGAAATACGCCAACCTTAACTGGCAAATATTCCTTTCAAAATCAATATTTTCCTTTAAAGACCCACTCAAAGGTATCTGTCTATAATTCTCGAATACTTTGTCAGGCTAAAGGTTTTATTTCGGCATTGTTAATGCTTATATTAGCTTACAATTAACATAAGGAAGCATTTATATCTCCTTCATGATGGAATAACTCACTAGATAGAAAGGAAAATAAAATGTTTTAGGCACAAAAACGAAAAAAAATATATTGAAATGATTACATTTCTCAATGGTTAATTATGCAGTAGTGTGATACAAATACAAGGCTATGTAAAAATAGGACTCAAAACGATCTAAAGCAATTTAATATATTATATATCATAGGAGAGCATTTAATAGAATAAAATTTGTATTAATGCATTCTAAAATATAGCAAATACCAGCAAATAAATGAATTAATAGTATATTAAACAGATCACAACACAATTGTGGATTGCTTGAACATGAAGCAACCTTTATACCTGGTAGCGTTGCCATTTAGTTTATTTCTAACACTATACAATGTTGCTGTGCCGCTATTAACTGGCTGTCTACAAGTGTGCTTTTGTCATGATTCCCCATTCTAGATGACAATAGATAATCTCGTTTGTCAAAGTTCCGTTTTAGAAAATAAGCACGCGGGAGGTGAAGATGAGTCACCACTTGCTAGCACTTTTGAATTCACGGATAGCGATTCAGCAACTTCGACTATTTTCAGTTTGGTAGGTTTACGCCCTATTCATCTAATATACTCTGTTGCTAACTTTGAAATAATTTACTTGCAAGGCGTTTAGTTCGTAGTATCCTGAGAAAAAGTAAATATTTTGCTTTTGTTTCTAGATATTAATTACATTTATTTCGGGGATGAAAAGAGAAGATTATCCATAATAAATATGAATCTGGCAGTTTTCAGTGTGGGGTATACGTTTCTTTAGATGCTGTTTTAATTGGCATTGCTGTTATTATTATTATTATTATTATTATTATTATTATTATTATTATTATTATTACATATTCCCATTTATAGGCAGTAGACAATATTTGAAAGGTAGATTCATACTCTGAATTCAATGCCAAAACCGGGATTTGTACCATGGATCTTACGCTTCAAATCCCGACTATGGCATTAAATTATCCAAGTGCAGTCTTACACACGGTTTAGGTGAAACTCAATTTTTTTTTCAAATATTGTCCTTCAGATTCACGTTCAAACATGACGGATGATTGAACACTAAATACATTGTGATTTAGAGCCACCATTGATATTTTAAACTTAAAAATGTGATATAGGTATCTAATTAATATTACAGTTTAATATTATTCATAGCCAAACCCTCTGCCATGATTTAGCACCAGACTGATGCTTTGTAAAGTATATTTCCAAATAAAATCTTGTTAGCAATGAATAGGTAAAATTATCTTTTTCGGGTTTCCATCATGTTTTAATTCATTTATATCGAGTACTTACAAAAGTCAATCATCTTGTAATCAATTGCAAAATAACATAATTATTGTTATTATTATATTCAATAGTAGGGTTAATATAATAAATAGTATAATATGTTAGTCTTGAACCCGAATAAGTTCTCTAGAAATCCGGGAAACACCAACAATTTCGCCGCTCTTTGCTGCTGTCAACTAGCATAGGCCTACAAGGAATGTCTAAGAATGACAAAGAGTCCGAGAATAGCGGAAGCGATGTTTCACGCCTGCGCATTTGACACTTTATGATAATAAAGCGAGATAAGATTAACGTAGTGAATCGTGATATTTTCAAATTACCATTAAAACCATTTCATAGGTTTAATGATTTCTTCATCATTTGACTGTCATTAACAAAATCAAGTGAAGGGTCTTAAACCCCACTTTGAAAGCTGCGACATTCATGTTTGTGTTTAGTAGCAATCCATAGTGTTTAGTAGCAATACTTCTATTCTTAACGCATGCAAAACAGAAACTTACATGAATAGGGCTGATTATCTTGCCTTCTGAATATGCCAGCTTGGGATCGAATCCGAGCCGTCTCGGTTTCGATTCCAAGCGACCGCATATGAGATTTGTGGTGGACAAAGCGGCGCAGGGAAGGGTTTTCTCCGGGTTCTCCGATTTCCCCCGCCATCGCATTCCACCGGTGCTCCATCTTCGTTCCATCCATCACCAGTGTCATCGCCTGCGGTGCCATAAGTTGTAAAAGTGAGCGTTAAATATTACAAAAAAAGAAATATGTTAGCGGGTAGACTAATTAGATTTTAAGTGCTTGGTGTAGGGCCGGTGCCATCTCAGTATGGTGAGAAAATTGTGAAGCTGCAACAGACAGCGATTCCGTCCACGTTAAACACTATCAAACATCATCGTCGTCATCATTATACGTATTTACTTTTCTTGACCGTGGTAGGGGACCGTACCAAGCTTGGAAATATACTTTTTTGAAAATATACATCATGCCCATATGATGTTTTCTGAAACAACATTTGGAACTTTGTAGGTCTTCTGGAGCATTGTTATCATCTTTTGTTATATCTGCATTGCAATTCGTTCCCTTTTTGTGAATTCTGCTTATTTGAAGTTGAAAATATAGTCTAAACGAAAATAGCAAGTCATTGTTCCATGAAAACAGCTAAAATATTATTTAGTGGTCTCTCTAGTATCCTTGAACTACCTCGTATAACGCAGGAGCAGGAGGCTATTGGGATCTGAGATAAGAAAGGGGACTTATTGCTCATTTAGTTCATTTTTTACTATGGAATGTATGTATTTGTTTATATATTTGAGTCACCCATGCATATAAAATATAACTGCAGCACTTGCTCAATCCCAGATTCCTCTTGCTCGCCTTTTTCTCGTGGCGAGACAGAATATGATTGAAAACATATAAATTTGAAGTTAGTGGCTTATATTTGAATGACGACGGTATATTCTATTGTTCAGTTTACTTATATGAATATGTAGCCCATAAATGACAGTATAAAGCAATAAACGCAAATTGTAATCTTGGTGTGCTACATACTATCATCAATTATTCATACAACAGTTGATGAAGACTATTTCTAACAATACAATAGTCACGTTTTCATGTCTGCGGCCTAGCATATACTTGTTGTCGCTTCATATTCAGCTTGAATTTGTGTTCAGTTACCCATTTTAGATACCGCACTGGATAATCGGCCTTTCGGAAGTCAGGGGCTCTCGGTAGGATGCACTTTCTGCGTTGAAATTCTCCCGAATCAGCAGTATGTCGCAAGTTTACAACGATTTTCTCGCCGCTGCTTAACAAGAAGAAAGTGACTAATGTTAATGATAAAGCAGGTGCCATCTGATCCTCATCAGTCCATTAGTGGTTGATTGAAAGCTGCATGTCATTGGCCGCAGAAGCGTGCTCGCCACTTGGGAACGTGAAATGTCAGGCGGAGTTTCGCAAGTAGGTTGCCACAAACACACAGTGGACTGGAATGTATTAAGAGGAGTCTGTCGCAAGTTGCATAACGCCTCTCGAGGTCGACTGGATCGAGGAGCATCCTCTTGTGTGCCGAGCCCTGATTGTCATCGTCCATCACATTCCCCAAACACCTTGGACAAGAAAGCTAATAATCTGTTTGTAGAAAGTGACAGTAGTTGGGTCATACTAAGTTATACATCGAATTCTTAACAGCATTAGAGATGCTCGGAATTTTAATGGTTAGAGTGGCAATATTACACGTCTCAAAAATGTAATTTGTTTATAGGATAAACCCCTTTAAACTGTAGAGTATAACTACTGATACCATGCTCTTCAGTAAACAATGCACTTCACTTTTCTGTGCCCTTCCAGTGGTGATGGTGAGGGATACTATGACACGTGTGCTTTAAGATAGAGAACGGCCTTCGAGGAGAAAATTTACCAACGTTTATTCTTAAGTTTTATGGACTCACAAGCACATAAATTCCAGAGTTCCTCAGAAAGAGGCTGACCTTAGTATTCGAATTCCTGAGCTTTGGAATATTAGTACTGAAGTCATTTCTTGATTCAAGAGTATGTTTCACAATATTTTCAATTTACCTGTTAACAATTTACAAATAACAAGGATAAGTTTACAAATGCTTGTAGACTCTGACTTAAAATAAAAGTTTGTTAACTTGTGAAGTTTGAGAAACTTTAAAAATCCAAATATACAGTTTACAAACGTAAACATTATGAGCATTCCGTCATATCCGCGTTTCAAAGCGACACCAAACACACATCACGAAAGATACTAAAGAGTTAAGTAATGTTTCCATACATTTAACACATTCACGAGACCTGAGCTAAAAACTGCGTGAGAGGCTACGCATAAGATATAGTCCGATGATCTGAGATAAAGCAACATCAAATGTGAATTATGGATATACCTCATTCAGGCGTATCGTACATAATTAAATCAAAGCCACGTATTTGCTAAACAGCAACTTTATTAACGACAGATAACTACATCAACAATATATGTCCGGTTGTAGTAGATGTTCAAAATGTGCTCCGTTAAAATCTATGCAGGCGTCGAATCTTCTTAGTCAATCCTGCCCTACCTTCGTTAGAGCATCTGTATTCTTACCAAGCTCTAGGGCTGCTTCAAATACACGAGTGTGAAGATTATCAATAGTAGTAACCTTGTTATGTTATACCTTAGACTGCAGATTTCCCCAGAATATATAATCTAACAGGATCGAGCTTCGCAGAACCAAAAAGCAATAATTTTGAATACAATTAACGCATTTAAAGCACTGACAGAACCAATTGTCGTGCAAGGTGTCGAGGCAGGTAGTTTTACTGTCAACAACCCTGGCCTTCTGTTCTACTCACACGCCAAATGTGTCGTAGTTGCCAAGCAAATTAGCAATCCTTTATTCCAGTAGACACGCTGGAATCCAATGCTCATTTTGTGGCTACACATCTCATTTTAGCACCAAATACGTAAAAATGCGGATAACTAATCTTTTATAGCTCTACCTCGCAGAAGTAAACGAAAAAGGGATGATGTCATATTCGTAATCAACCATTTGGCCAGTTTTATTCTTTGCTGCTTTTCCAATGCAAAGCAACACACAGCTGCCGTTTTAAGGTTAGGACTCCACTTTTGCTTGTTGAAAGCTGAATGCGATGCCCTATATATTGCAATAATAATTCTATTGCACCTCTTATTGTATTATTAAAGAGCTGTATTAATTCGGAGCCTATTGCGTTTATGTTTTCTAGCTTCCCTTGCATGAACTTTATCATTATCTGAATCACTGGAACCGCTACTAAGTAACATTTTACGCAGTTTTCAGGCATATTGCTATGTACTTAATTGTATGCTTCTCTATGACTTTTTTTGTTGCTCAAATTATGAAAATATATATTACTTTACAAACTTTAAGCAATGTGTAGATAAATTGCTTACTTTACACACACAAATTACAAAGGTGTGAAATTACTATTTGATTAAGAAACATAGCACTTTAAAACCCTATAAAATTTCACTTGTGAATATTAAACTTTTGTAAAGTTCAACTTTACAAATGTCCATTTTGAAACAGGTTTTTACAAATTACAAACAAAGTTTGTAAACATTGTGAAACAGGTCCCAGACATTCTTTTATAAGTGTGAAGAGTGTATATTACAATATTGCATTGTGGATATAGTGTACGCGTAGGTGCAGGATTATTGGGAAAGAATAAACAAATTAGTAGGAATCCTTCTATTCTTAAGGCATGCGAAACAGAAACTTACATGAATAGGGCTGATTATCTTGCCTTCTGAATATTCCAGCGGGTAGACTAATTAGATTTTAAGTGCTTGGTATAGGGCCGGTGCCATCTCAGTATGGTGAGAAAATTGTGGAGCTGCGACAGACAGCGATTCCGTCCACGAAAGCTTATTTTCCGGCTGGGGGATAAGTGTTGGCCACATCATCTCTCCATATAAATTGAAATATTGTCCAACTCTGCCGTGTATAAGTGAGCATGAGTCCGGCAGACAGGTTGGTAGGCCTAGGCAATAAACGGGTTGCGCCGCCATGGGATTACTATTAATAGATTAATTAGCTACATTTTAAGATATCAAAGACAAACATTTTACTAATCATTACAAATTCTATTTTATAATTAATTTTTATATGTAACCCTTTGATGCAGGCTGTTATCCTTAGAAATAATGTAAAAATGCTAAGCACTCCTTTATATAGGATACATATTGCATACTTAATTATTTTAAAAATGGTTCAATCCATTCACATTTCTGTTCCTGTGTTGCGTTTAAGAACCAGTTTAGGTAGCTTACCGAACATCTAAATTATACGAATATGTAAATTATGAAACCCGTAGCAGAGTGGAACACCCTTGCCCCTCCCACCTTGTGGGTGGCCTGGGTACAATCCCAGGGGACTGCTTTGGAGTTTTGGTGAGCGAAATGGCATTTGTGAGGGTTTTCTCCGGGTCCTCCATTTTCCCCCGCCGTTCATTCCACCTATTGTTCCATCTTCAGCTTTCCTATAATCCATTACGATATATTTTACACCATCTACTTCTTCACGTTCATACTAAGCATTGGGATGATCCTCTATTCCTGATATCCTGTCTGCTCCTTAACATGTGTCTGACCCCAAGCATTGGATTGAAAGTCCTGGGTGTATGTCCCCCCTATGAGGAGGGTAAGCAGGCGGAGAAGAAGAGAAGAAGTACATTATAAAAACTGATTATATTTATTTCCACATTATTTATTCTCTATGTTTTGTTAAAAATAAATTCCTGTTTGTCCATCTAGCAGGAACCAGAGCGCAGTGCTCGTGAGAAAAGTGAGGAGCTGTGGTGGGCAGCGATCCCGGCTCTAATAGCCAGCATTTCGAATGTGGGATACGAAATGTCACCTCGCATATTATTATTATTATTTAAATGCTATGTTTTTTCCAACCGTGTAGGTAATGTTTTGTTTTCTCTCTACTTATGTATTATAGTGCCTTTTGAAGATCTTATTTTATAATCCTCGTTGATGCATCAGGTTACACTTCATAGATTTATTTCCCCATCTCTTAAATAAAATGAATAACAGTATCAGGTATAGTATAAACACATTACCTACTAAAAGCAAATAAAATAATTTTGTAAAACCACGACATATTTAAACTAAGGATTGGCTGCTAGATGTATCTTAAAGTTGAGTGGAATACTTTCCGAAATCGCTATATTGATTGATCTACAATCTCCAGTTCATTTCTGTTAAAAGTTGTTTCCATTTCAATGTCATAGAAAGCTCTGCTGTCAATAAAGCAGGAGTGAATGACCAGTGAAGCGTTTCAACTCGTGACTATATCATCCAGTTTAAGGACGAAGTAATATCAAGAGCAAGGCCACCCGTCCCATTTGTCTGCCAGCGGACCTTGACTCATTCACAAACTGCTCTGCATTCTGTTACAACCGGTTATTGAACTCATCCGACCACGTGGAGCGAAAACTGGGAACTTCCCATCTTCAGAACGTTGAGGAAAACTAATATTCGTAAAACTGTACTTTATAAAAACTGAAGCTTATATGTATTGCACATGAATTCGGGATAAACCTGCCATGTCTTCTAAAATACAGCTTGACTTTGCAGTTATTAAAGAGGTGTAGACTTTTACGCTGAAAATCACTATAAAATGTTTATTTTCGGTAATTATTAGACTTTGACTGTTTTAGAAGTAAATTTACTGAAACTATATATTCGTCAAGTCGTCTCCTTAGCGCGGTGGTAGCGTTGCTGCTTACCAAGCGGGAGACCTGGGTTCGATCTCCAGTACCGGCGTGGGGATTTTTTCCCCCGCTGGGAGACCTGACTCGGGGTGCACTCAGCCTCGTAAGGTCCATGGGGGGCCATTTGAGGAGCTACTTGATGGAGAAGTAGCGGCTCCAGGTCATGAGGACCGCATTAACCGGCCGGGGGGACTCGAGGCGCTGAGCACGTCTCACCCTCCAATACTGCACCCCATCCATGACGTCTGTAGTGGACCGAGATGGGGGACGCAGCGGCCGGGCGGTAGGCCAAGGTTCCCCGTGAGCTGTCGTGCCATATTCGTCAAATTCGGAATTTCAGGCAACTTGATCCGGAATATTTCAAAAGAATTATTTATATTATTATTAATTTGTAAGATTAACTTTTCAATTTTATTCTGATGTAACTAAATAGAGAAATTATTTTACTGATAGAACGCAAAAAAGTGTAAAGATAGTAAGATTTGTAACAGAATGTCCTTCCGATGACATTGCGCGTATTCATGCTTGATTGTAACATACTTTTCTCGTAAAATTTGAATTTTGACTTTATGGTCCACAGCAATAGTTTCTCTGTCTTATACAGAATCAGAAGGTATTGTATTGTATTTCACCCAAAAAGTTGATGTGGAGATTTCACAGGAAATATATGTTTTGGGATCCCCTGAGTCCGAAAAAAGCAAAACGCAAAAGAGGAAGTGTGTGTGTGTGTGTGTGTGTGTGAGTGTGTGTGAGTGTGTGTGTGTGTGTGTGTGTGTGGGTGTCTGTGGACAGCAGTGCTCAAAAACGAAAAGACCGTTCAATACCAAACTTGGTATTTAGATTTAGTATCTACCAAGGATGCGACACGAAGATTTTCAAAAAAATCCCCACACCACAAACTACCCTTTACATGGAAAAATGTTCGAAATTTATGATTTTCTTAAAAATGACGATTTTGATTAGAATCCCGTATATTAAAACTATTTACATCCCAAATACAATGTATATCTAGTCTCTGAAGACCCCTTTATTCTGGATGAATTTTGCCAATTTTTTCTTAACTGCTAAACCATAAGAGATGAACAAAACCTTACTACACAAAATGTAGATCTCGTCAAAACACACCGTGTATGTCCTTTACTTTCTTTTGTGTGCAGGTAACCGTTTCCGAGATATTCCTTGCTATTGGTTTCAATTGTGAAGTTGTCATTTTCTCAGACAAGAAGTGTCCGTTTTCTTTTGCTCTATTCCTGGCCAAGCAAAGAACCTGCTTTGCAATGACGATTTGCAATGACAATCGTAAACGATAGTTTTTAAAACATTTGACTATTAGTTTAGCCTAGTGTATTCCATTAGTTTTTTCTACTTATAAGGAACTAATTAATAAGAACATTCTGCTAAAGTTGATCTCGGTTGGTATTGTGTAGAAAGAAGAATAATCTTTTGTAGAAATTTGTAGAGCAGCTAGAGAAAGCCATGTAAGTGTAACACATCAGAACTTTTTCTCACAGATTATACTCCAACAGCTCTTATGCCTTCAATGATGGTTAATAAATTTTCTGAATTTGTTTATTAATTGGTGAATTGGATTTATCAACCATCCTGCCAGTTTTTGTCTGTCTTCAGAGTAACTATCGGTGACAGTAAATGCACTTTCAGCTATACTACATGCAATTAATGTCCTCAGTCCTAGCATGCCCACACTTTCCTGTGTAAAATTATTTATTTATTTATTATTTAGAGGAATTGTCAGCTAGCATAGCGAATTTCCCAGATCAACAATAAAACGCCATTCAAGGAATCAGATAAAATGTATCGGAATTTTTATGTGGAGAGTTTCGAATTTGTGAAGACTAAGTCAATTTTAATTAAAAACTATAGTTATCTTTTCATAAATAGGGGTACACATAGAAGAACAAATGCGAAAGGTTTGTGAATATATATTAGAGAAGCGCCTTATGTGAAACCTGACATTGTATCGTGAGCGACAGAGGGACTGGAAACATTTAAATTTGGACTGGAAAAGAATGGGGTATGTAAAATGGATAGGAAAAAAGTAATAAATATGTATTGAAGCTTTAGGCAGAAGGAAGTAAAATAGTGAAAAAAGTAGATCGCGAGAAAATAAATTAGCCGGGACTTAGGAAGAGAAAAGCTCATTGCTAGGAGATGAACTGCAGGGAGTGCTAAGCAAAAGGGGTTGGGGGGGGGTAGGGAAATTCTGATGTTTCTTTCATAAGGCTTTTTCATCTTATAGAAGCAAGGAAATTAAGGCCATCTACTAGGGTAAAGCATAAATTAAATCCTGTAAGAGCTGGACGCTATGTGATGATTTTGAAATTCCGTTTTCTTTGCTTGTTCAGGAGTAAAACAAGAAAAACGGGTCACGACTTCCCATTTTAGAAAAGTATAAATACTGCAAAAATTTAAACCAATAAAAAGAAATATCTCGGAAATGGTTAACATCACATAAAACTGTATTTGACTAAAGATATACTTAAATAAAAGACATACTTATTAAAAGTATATCTTTATTAAATATTTAACATTTTAATCAAAAATCCTTTAGATAATTTAAAAAAATGAAATTTTCAAGAAACGTTCCTTTTAAAGGGTGGTTTGAAACTCTTTGTGCTGCGTCCTTGGAAGAGCTGAAAATATGTAAATATCAAGTTTGGTTTTTAATGGACTTTTCGCTTTTTAGTTATGCTGTTCATAGACACACAAACTCATGGACTTTCTTCCTATTTTTTTTAATTCATAGAACCTCAAAATATATATTTCCGGTGAAACCTCGACATCGAATTTTAGGTGAAATACTACACTTCCACCCCTCACAAAAAACAGTGTACCAGATGATAGGAAATATTAACATAAATGCTACATGTGCGGCGTCAAAGAGCGGGAAGTACATTTGTAGTGAAATAACTGCCGTTGGCCAAAAGACTATGTTTAACATTTCGTTCTTAAAAGCCACTGTGATTCCTAAATCTTTAGCCTGAAGGCTTCCTCATTATTAATCAAAATACTTACAGAAATTTCAACTTGTTCAACTTTATGTGTTAATTCAGTTTGTTTCCCCTTGCTGTCTTATTTGATTAGGATTAGTTAAGGACGCAGTCCTCAGAACTCTGGGGCAGAGCACCGGTCCTAAGCACTTGTGATCCTTTGCAACTTACATTACCTTAGTTAGAGAGGGAAGGAGGAAGACACCCGAAGGGTGACCAGATCCGGATGACGACGGGCGCAAGCATGAATGGATACTTATTGGTACATTTGGAACGCTTCTGACGCCGCCCTAGGCCCTACTCACGAGTCCCGGAGGGAGCCCTCAGTTCCGACCGAGTGTTAGGGTAACCTTTTACAATGTACAAATCACCGTCCAGCCTTATTTAACCGAACACCGTCGCCGGTCCTTCAACCAGATGTTTAGGAAATGATGGGATCTGGAAATGGTAAATCGGAAAATTCGGGGGATGGAATGAAACTACCCAGTATTCGCCAGGATACCCGGGGGAACCTTGAAAAACAATAGGTCACGTAAGCCGGTTACGGGGATCGAACCTGTGGCCTCCCGAATGTGTGCACGGACGTAACCGCCTCAGTCTTGATTTAATTAAATACTTAATATCAAAAATATAGGCTTACAGTAACATTTATTTTAGAGTTACAATCTTCCATGCGTTTCTTACTCTCTCTATACGTACTATATGCTTAGTGTATAAAGAAGGTATTGTATAACACCCAAAATTCGATATCAAGATTTAACCGGCAAAATATGCTTTGAGACTTCCTGATTAAAAAAAAAAAAAATCCGTGTGTGTGTGTGTGTGTGTGTGAGTGTGTATGTGTGGGAAGCATAGCTCAAAAACGGAAAAGTTGTTTAAATACCAAACGTGGTATTTAAGTTGAGTATCTTCCAAGGATACGACAAGAAAATCTCTCCACCCCAACTACCCTTTTCATGGAACGTTTTAATTTTTTTTCAAAAATGGCCAGCAATTTTGATTAAAATACCTACGTTTAATATATTTTAGGACAAACGAAATGTATATTTTGAATTTTCTGTAAATAGCCTCTGAAGACCCCATCATTCTAGATGACTTTTGTATAACTGGCAAACCATATGAGATATACCAAAAATTACTACACAAAAATATTGATTCTATTAAAACAATAATTAATGTTATATACTTTTTATTTTTGTAGAATTTACCGTTTTCAAGATATTCCGGATTAACCACTTAAACTTTTCTCAAACGGAAAGAAATCTTTCTTCTCTTTTCTCGTTTGTTTACTCCTGGCAAACAAAGAAAATGGAATTGCAATTGTTTCACATAACAAATTTCAAGGAAATCAAGTTTGGGTGACACCTTCCATCTCAAGTTATGCCAAGCGATGTTCACGCATTGTAAAACAAATCACGTCGTGCACTTATCAGCAAAGTGTAGTGTGTAAACATTAGCGCAATCTGCATAACAAATAACACAAGTTCGGAAGATCTTCCGCATTGCCAACAGACTTTCTTTCTTTCAGATTTGCCGTCTGACAAATGGGACTTTTTGGCGAAGTATATAGTCTTACATAATGAGCGAGATCAGCGTGGGCGGAAAACTACCGTTAAGAAGCATTTGCACTAAAGAACGATCGGCCGTTAGCAGAAAGTGTTGTCAAGGATGGCCAGATAATGACGATGAGTCTGCAGTAGAAACCTTGCGTAACGGCGAAGTTTTCATAACCAGCTTGTTTCGGTGGCCTCACTTTAAAGGAGTGAACATTTGCAATCATTTCACTTTCTTGATAGCGAACACTTATTTTGTCCCCTATCTCGGTCAATTGTGCCTAAATTATCAAGTGAAAGTCTTGAATTTCAAAATTCCAGACGCTAGGCAATATTTTTGTTTAGAATTGCACTTAGAACTACTTTTTAATATACTGTCCATCTCTTATTATCAGATATATGCTCTTAATGTTGAAATATAAATAAGATTCGATTTTGGGAGCTATTCGAATTCCATTCCACGGTCAATTTTCAGCCGAGTTATCATCCAAATTTTGTTCAAAACAGGTTAATTCCATCCCGAGGTCACAAGACCATTGATGGTATTCTGTTCCTATAAAATCAAAATGTTGTATACAATTTGGTATCCTTATGACTGTCTCTGATTTATTTTGTAATTTAATTTTGTGAGTAATTTGCACTCTAGTAAATATAATATATACAGAGCGCTTCAAATCAGTCTTGATCAAATAATTGTAGAAATTTAATTTAAATAAATATAAAACGAACTGTTATTTGTGGAATTAAAATGTAGTTTTGAAATTGATTTACATTATGATGCAAACTGTCAGTATAAGGTTAGCATTTTCTTTGTTGTATTCTTTTACTTGTATTTCTTATAGGAATTTTTGGTATACAGAAATCCCAGAAAGCTCTAAAAGACACACACACATACCTCAATATTAAATGTGTATATGATGTGAATATGAAACTTGTAATTCTAAAATAATAAATGGCCCAAAAAATACATAGTAGAACACAGTTCAATTTGTTATTACGGAAAAATGGAAAGTTAATTAAGTATGCCGCAGAAACATCACAGAAAGTAATTATGATTCCCATTACTATTGATCATTCAAATATTACTAGTTGTTTTAACAAACCAATTCAAACTAAGTACTTGAATATGAGCTTTGAGGTATAGACAATGGAAATTCATTCGATGTTGAAACATTCGGGTCGTAACTGCTCCTACACTTTTTTTACTTTCTCTATACTACTATGTCCATAGTGTATAGAGAAGGTATTGCATTGCACCCAAAATTTTGATACCGAGATTTCAGCGGAAATATATGTTTTGAGACCTCCTAAATAAAAAAAAAAAATCATTTTTAGAAAAATGTTCATGTGTGTGTCTGTGTGCATGTATGTGTGTCTGTGGGCAGCTTAGTTCATAAACAAAATTTCTGTTAAATACTAAATCTGGTATTTGAGTTCAGTATCTAACAAGGATGAGACACGAAGATTTTCAAGAAAATTGCCCCCCTAACTACCCTTTACATGGAAACATTTTCCAAAATTTTGATTTTATCAAAAATGGCTCTAACGATTTTCATTAAAATGTGGAATACTAAAGATGTTTACATGACAAATAAAATGTGTATCATGAATTTTCTGGGAATAGTCTATGAAGATTAATTTATTCTGGATAATTTTGCGGAATTTTGTATAGCTGGTAAGCCGTAATAGATAGGCAAAAACTTACATAATAGAAACTGTAGAGCTCACTAACACACACAAGTTATGTTAAATACATTTTTTTTCGTGGAGTTGATTGTTTTCGAAATATTCTTTGTTATTGGTTTCAGGTATCAAATACTTATACTTTTCTCACACAGGAATTTGTCAGCAGAAACAAGGACCTTCAATCACATATGAACCAGCTTTTGACTATTATTTAGGCTATGGTACTTCCTTATTGCCGTTCTACTTATATAGAAGTAACTAATAAGACGCTTTCTGCTAATTTTTTTCTGGATTAGCATGCGGTAGATAGAAAAATAAGCTTTTTAATAATACTAATTTGTTTTAGAGATGTAGAGAAAGTCATGTGAATGGTACACATAAGATTTAAGAGTGATGGAATTCGTCTAGCATTACTGTAGTTGGTACTATTCGGTAGGGAGAAGGGCAGCGGCGTAACATTTGTTGATCGTGGCCCCAGATGATTATTTCTGTGCTGAAATATGGTTGGCGATGCACATTTTCATTAGAACTGAGATAAACAAAGACTTAACGCAAGTGAGTGAGTGGGCAATTTTACAATGAATAAATATATCTTAACTTCGATGGCCATGAGGTGCCCGAGTGGTTAGACCACTCGCCTCTCACTTAAACGCCCCGGGTTCGATCCTAAGCGACCGCACGCGAGATTTGTGGTGGACAAAGCGGTGCAGAGGAGGGTTTTCTCCGGATTCTCCTGTTTCCCCCGCCATCGCATTCCACCGGTGATCCATCTTCATTCTATGTATCACAAGAGTCATCGCCTGCGATGTCACAAGTAGTAAAAGCGAACGTTAAACACTACCAATGTAAATCTAAACTTTGATAAAGAATAAGAAACTTGGCTGAATTTTTAGGCCAATGTTGTGACACATTTCTTTTCTAAACTGTATTTTAACAAAGTTCCCTTTATTACTTTCAAGCTCTGTTTACAATGGATGCCTTTGTTCTGATGCATTCACAACAAAGCTGCAGTACAGTTTTTAGCTCGTCGCTTCAGCGCATCGTCACTTGACTGTTCTTCTCAGGTAAATGCTGCGCACTGTCAACTGCAGTCATAACTGGCTTGCAGTTCTTCTTTTTTATAGCTGTCGATCATGTGGAAAGAAATTTTCAGAATGAAAAGCACATTCTAACACGTGTGGTCCAGGTGTCGCATTCCGAGCTTTGAATTACTGCCGCCGCTCTTCATGTGTTAAATTTACGGCCCCTGCGACATGAGTGGGGCTACATAAAGGCGGCCGACCGAACACGTGCAGTTGCCAGCTATAGTATTCCTAACCTGCGGCGATTACGGTCAGCGTAGTCACATTATAGATGTTCTAATGAAGTACCTACACGGTGGATAACAGATGAGGTATCGGTATCCACGTGACGAGTTAGAGCACTGGCGGGAATGGCCTCGCACAGCAGCCGAGGCAGTATAGCTTGAGAATGTAAAGTGATAGGTCACTTCACTAATTTGAGTCAATTCATAAGGAATCAAGGAACAATTTTAATAGAGCTACAATCAGCATTCGGCAAAACTGATGGGTGAGAAAATCAGTCGGACTACTTTGCTATGGATGGAGAATCGTGCTAAAAAGACTGCGAATATGTGCCCTCTGCGCGCATAACCCAGGAGACCGACACTGCCCAATGAGATTAAAGTAATTGATTATGTCTTGGATATATGTTCTTATAACGAAATGCTGAGAAATATCACACACTATACCATTCGCTCAATGATTGCCTAACTTTGAGAAAGAAGCAATATCAAGTCTACGAAGAAGTTCACGAAATTATTCCGATGGATCCTGGAGGAGGAGAAGAGACATGACAGCTATATCACCCGGTTCACTCTCCTTATTCAATATCAATCCCACCACCAGGATTGAATAACACGACATCGGTCTGGATGACTTAGACCTGCTGGGCTTCTGATCCACCTGGTCCAGACCAATGACTTTTAAATGTGCCCAATTTACTGGCATATAACATAATTTCTGCGGAATCAAATTCCGGCACGCCGGCGGCGCTGATATGATCCTGGCAATTAACGTTTGTTACTGAATCACATACAACAAATGGAGGGAATTTATCCTGAGCCTACGAGGATCTAAGAGCCTACAATACTGGAGCCTGGAATAATATCAACTGAGGAATATAAAAGTTTATGGGATAAAGGTCGGTGGAGGAACTATTACCTCATTTCTGTGCGCTTACGCAGACAGCTTAGCCTACATATTCATTTTATATACAATATTGCTATTGCACCTATAAAAAATTCCCGAAATATTTTGAAATATCATCTATATTCAGTATATTAAAATTACTTATCATAAATAACTTTTATATTTTTCTCACATTTCGTAGTTTTGGAAAAAGTTTAGCTCATAATGCTTTTATATCCTTTATATTTTACCAATTTCACTTTTAAATGCTATTCGTATTCAATTTTATACTCATAATTTTATGTTTTACATGTTTCTGTAGGTTTCTTCACCTTGTTGTTTGGTATGCTTTATTCACTCTCTTTAATTGAGGTAGCCGAAAGCCAAGACTTTCCAAATACAACATTAAGACTTTTTACTTTGCTTCTCAATACATTGAATTGTTATAAGCAAATGCATATTTGAGCGCTAAACATGAGACTTCTGTTCAGTTTTATACACAAATTTCAGCTTTTGTGAAAATAATGACACTTGTAAACGGTGTCTCAAAAATATTATTGTCTGCTGCCGAGTATTTTGGAGCTGTGATTGCAGCAACCTTTAAGTAAATATTGAAGGATTACCTGCATTTTGGATCGTTAAAGTATCCCTTGCTATAGATGACGCCGCTGAAGGGTCCGTCGAAGTTGATGGTGACGGCCATGCCGGAGCTGTCACACTTGACATCTAACGTGCTGATATGCGTGTGGTGATGATGATGGTGATCTTGAGGAGCTAAAGCGTTGATCGCTGCCGGATCTGCCAATGCTCGCTCGTCCCTTGACGGCTGCTTCCCCGCAGCCGCCTGCACAGACAAACAATGCGGTGTACATATTAACTTCAAATATCAAGAACAAGCCTCAAAATAAGAACTTACTTGCATAACATTGTGAATTTAAAGTTTTATTGAGTTATTCTACCATGATCACTTGTGTTTACGTTTGAAGGGTAGTAGTAATAACTTCATGGCACGACAGCTCAAAAGGAACCTTGGCCTACTGCGTCCTCCATCTCGGTCCATGACAGTATTGGAGGCTGAGACGTGGTCAGTGCCTCAATCCCTCCCGGCCGGTTAATGAGGTCCTCATGAACTGCAGTCGCTACTTATCCATCAAGTAGCTCCTCAATTGGCCCCGCAGGGACCTCACGTGGCTGAGTGCAGCTCGGACCAGGCCTCCCAGCGGGAGAAAAAATCCCCACGCCGGTACCACTTGGTGAACAGCTGCGCTACCACAGCGCTAAGGAGACGAACGGTAGTAGTAATAATAATAATAATAATAATAATAGTAGTAGTAGTAGTAGTGGTAATATTGTAGGAATAGAGTTTATGGGTGTCCAACTGCAGCGCTTACTCATGCAGAGAGCGAAGGGGGTTTCATAGGATATTCCCAGTAAAAGTCAATGGCATTTTAATAAATATTGTTAAATATATTTATACAAAATAAAAAAAAATAAAATGTTTGACTGAAAGAGTAGTTTGGTTAGGTGGATATTTTTGAAAACCTTTGTATCGCCATCATTGGAGCACGCTGAATTTAACTATCAAGTTTGGTATTTAATCGACCTTCCGCTTCTCAAATATGCTGTTCACACACATAATGACCTGTTCCAGAAAAGGTATACTTATTCAGGGATCTCAAAATGTGTATTTCAAGTAAAATCTCTGAGTAGAAGTTTGCGTGAAGTACAATTTTTCCTCTACTTAATATAGACAGGTGAATGTAAAAATACATTTTCTGACTGTAGTGCTGCACAGAAAGGGTTTTAGAAAAACTGGTTTTATGCTTGCCCACTAGAGGAGTGTAAGGCATTAAAAAATAAATAAAAGGCGATAGAAATGACAGCAGTTTTCTCAGAGAAATATGTTTATTCTATATAAAGTATTAAAATAATATCTAAACAATTAATATATCTGAAGTTAATTATTACTAATAATAGCGGGTTTCATAAAAGACATTGCTTATAAACACCAGACATGTCAGCAAATATCAGGAAATCAACCCGGTTACTAAATTTCTTTCTATTGATCATGAAAAAAAAATTAAATAATAAGGTCAAACTGAGATTATGAGGCAGCAAATTAGTTTAGAGTAGCTGCCTTACATCCATTTATACTTTTATTTAATATATGCTACAATTAATTTGCTTCTTATATAACTATAAATATATACTGAATACGAGTATATGTATCGTACTATCAGGTCGAAACTGTAATTACAATTAATTTGATTCTTAATTTTATTTTTTAAGGAAGATTGATAGTTCAGGACATTTTACAAAACAGAATAACTCGACAAAATTATTAAAATGCATTTTCAAAATTCTATTTTTTACAAAAATAATATTAAATGTTGAGAAAAAGTCCTCTTTTTAATGTGAATTTGGTCCAGTTAATCAATACGTATGTGCTCTCCAATGTGTAGCTAAAAAATCTGAAATGTTCCATTCACATTACTTGCTTTAGTTGCTCCGAAGAAAACTTTTCTTATAAAAGATTATTCTTTTATCTACATCAAGCTAACTGAGATGAACTTTAGCAGAATTGGTCTTTTTACTTGCTTCCTTCTAAGTAGAAGGGAAATAATGGAATAAAGTAGGCGAAGGTGATAATGAAATTTTATAAAAGCCGGTCGCTCTGTGAAACAACTGAAATTCGCTTCTCTTTGCTTGCCAGGATTAAAAACAAAAGACAGGCGAAAATAAAGATGGCTTCCCGTTTGAGAAGAGTTAAAATAGTTTAAAACTGAAACCAATAACACGGAATATCTCAGAACTCTACACACACACACATATATGTATATATATACATAGTGTATACAGTTTGCCAGTTATACAAAAATTATACAGAAGTCATACAGAATGAAGAGGTCTTCGGAGGCTATTCCCAGAGAATTCAGGATATACATTTCATTTTTCATAATAATATCTTAAGCATATGGCATTTTAATCAAAAGTTTCAAAAAAATGTTCCATGTATTGGGTAGTAGGGTGTCAGGGATTTGTCCTAAAAATCTTCGTGTCTCATTTTTAGTATTTCACCGAATTTTTGCTTTTGAGTTATTCTGTACACAAACACACACACAGTGAAACTGTTTATTTTTCTTTATTCAGTGGGCCCTAAAGCATATATTTCTGGTAAATCTCATTATCGAATTTTTGTGTGGAATACAAATCTGTCTACTATGTACATTACGCCCGCTTTTACTACATATGGCGCCGCAGGTGACACTGATGATGCATGGAATGAACATGGAGTACCGGTGGAATGCAATGGCGGAGGAAACCGGAGAACCCGCAGAAAACCGGAGAACCCGGAGAAATCCCGCCCCTGCGCCGATTTATCCACCTCAAATACCACATGCTGTCGCTTAGGATCGAACCCGGGTCGCCTGGGCGAGAGGTGAGTGGTTTAACCATTCGGCTATGCCGCGGCCGTCTACTACTACTACTACTACTACTACTACTACTACTACTACTAATACCGGAATAGACCTATAAAATTATTATATAAAATGAAAACTAAAGTTTAGTACATCAGAAAGTTATACCTTTAATGTCTGTTAAGTACGAAACTTTATTTGTTGTTGAGTAAATCAGTTAGTTTTATTTTAAGTTACAATGGGTACAAAACTAATCAAATTAATAATGAATGTACTTTAATTTTCATTACTACTTTGTCACATTTTTAGCTGGTTTTTATTCACAGGATATAATTTTGGAAGTGGTTTCTTAATGGATTTTAATATAGCATCTAACTGTAGGGCGAAAATATGTACAAATAAAGGAGGGAATGCTTTGGAAATATATCAGCGTTAAACAGATTAAGATGAAGGTGCCCATTTTCTCCCAGTTTGTTTAACAGTACTAATGGATGCTTTAAATAAGAATTGCAGACAAATTTATATATTTTTAAAGAATATGGTACAAAAACTAAACGTAAAACTATGTGGAACTTAAAACATTAATTATGAGCTATAATATATTAAAATGACACCTGCATATTAAATATTTTATAATAACTAGTGCAATTGTATTTCCACAAAAAGAGACACTTTTCTGATTAACTTTTGAAATATAGTCTCTTATGGAGCAGTTGCCAAAAATCGTAATTTTTTAAGAGGTTGAGTGAACTATAATGTTCTACCGATTTCAAAAACTTATAATATAATTTAGTTAGATAAAATTAAACTTTAACTATGCTGATGGTATGCGTGAAGTGCAATCATTCGTGTCAACCATTGTTCGGAGTGAACTATTCGTTTCACATGGTGTAATTTCACACCCGGACAAAGACGTACTATGCTCTAAAATTATAATGCGATTACAACTCCTAGAAAAGTTCTCTCTTTCACTCCGCACAAGAAATTAAAATTAGAGACGCAAGTTTCATGTCACTAGATAATAGTCTCTACTTAGGTGAACGCCCTATGAAAATGACAACAATCTGTTGACAAGCAAGATGTCTTCAATAGTGTTTCGAAAGTCACTGTTCCAATTATTTGCGCTACATTCTTCTTCTGAGAAATAGGTGTCGTCAGATATGTAAATTTTCTGTTAAACTTTGGAGCTACAGAGAAACTGTGAGTAAAGAAGCATAGAAATGCAGGTGTATGTAAGTGTATTTTTTCTCTCTGATAAATACTCGTAATAGAGTTAGCTTTGTAAGCATGGAGTAGAAATTTTCTAGAAACGTGTGAAGTTCATGTTCCAAAACGGTACATTAAAAACGTCTTTAAAATATACGTGTACCTTAACTAAAAGAAATGCTTCTTCACACATACCTATACTATAGTTGTACATTATGGCATTGCTAGTTATATACACATAATCTTTTTCAGTAAATGACAGGAATGTCCATGAAAAAAGCACAGGATAACCCTAACATCTGAGGGTTATTGCATTGGTTTGTTTAGATGAATAAATCATTACAAACCGTTTTGTTAAATTCTTCTCCATATGAAGATACCACGGTGGTTGCAATGCACTGAAAGTTGGTACATATCACAGCATATGGGATTTTAATTCACTATTACATCCATACGCCAAATATGCATTTAGCAGTACCTTGGATATGGACCAATTAAATAATTGTATATTATATACTTACAAGGATGTGTTTTTTTTTTCGGATGAAATGTCACTCATTACTGGAGCGCGATAGTATGCAGAGATTAATAGGCTACGTCATCCAACTTGACAATAGTTTCAAACATGATTCAGATTGGAATAATGAGCAAGAATGGTTAAAATAAAATTTTTCAAAAATTTTGATTTTCTCAAAAGTAGCTCTAATAATTTTGATTAAAATATAATGTATTTAAGATATTTTCATTACAAACAATATCTTGAATTTATGGGAATAGCCTCTGAAGAACTCTTCATTCTGAATGGCTGTTGTGTAACTGTTAAACCGTAAGAGACAGAAAAAAACTACTACAAAAAAAATAATGTAGATCTCGTCAAAATACACAATTTATGCATACCTATCTATGCATTTTTTGTAGAGTTAATCTGCGGGATATTATTTGTTATTGGTTTCAATTTTAAACTATGCAAAACTTGGGGAGAAGTCGTCTTTCGTTTCATCTCTTTTGTTTTGTTCCTGGCCTTGCAAAGTGACCGAATTTAAATTGTTCCACATATGTATATATTTAATTGTATTATTATATTCTAATATATCACGTTTTAATTAAACTATAGAGTCATTTTTGAGAAAAAATGCTATATTCCCTTTAGATGAATAATAGAATTCAGAATATGTAATGATAATCACTGACTGTAGAATATTTGTTGTATATTATAATTATTATAGCAATTGAAATATTTATTACACAAGCTAATAATTTAATTACATTCGCGATAGACATGAGATTTTGAACTTTTTAAATTAGCCATTCGTGGCTATATTTTTCATTGCATATTTGAATGTAGTTTCTAGAAGAGCCTATAATCTTATAATTAAATGAAGCGGACTTCATGTGCAAAGACTTTCTACGATAAACAAAATTCGCCACACCAAAGAGAATGTTTGCACGCATCACGATTTGGCACTTCCTTTGGTGACCCCTGTACCAATCCAGATCCTATGAGGGTGGGAAGATGATGACTTTCCCCTTGTACCCATTTTCTGACATACAATGAGATTGAAACTGCTATTACCCAATTGTTTGGCGAGAAAAATTGCACCCGCCCTTTTCGTCTGATAGGCGAACCTCAGCAGATTGTTACAAAATCACTTGCAGTTACTTCGTAACATCGAAGAGGAACCAAGATTTGCTGTTCTGAGACAATTTAAGTTTTTTATTAATGATATTTGAAGGAATTTTGGTTTTTTGAAGCCAATTTGAGTTGCTTTAGAATTTGTATACTTGATATGCAATACGTTGAAGCTTCTCGTTATTATATAATCCAATATATGCTCTTGATCTGAGTTTTAAAATAATCTTACTGTTGACAAATTCCGCTATTTATTTAAACTATAAATAGCAAGTCATCAGTATTTGCTTTTCTGTTAATGTTATATATATTTGAATATATTTGTTGAAAATAATGACTTGTTTATATATTGCCATCAACAACAGAAACGCATTTGCTTTCTTTTAAAACGCACAATTTGTAACTTGCATAATTTTGTCTGCATATTTACTTTCTTTAAAGCCTATTCAGAGGTCACTTTCACTCACATTTGACCTCAAAATTTGATATTGAAGAAATGCATACTTTTAATCCTTTTGAATTAATCACACAAATAAAAAACCTGATGTATAACAATCTTACATTTATCTTTTATAGATTTGCCACACAAACATGTATGGAGCATGGTTTAGAAAGGTAGACCCAGACTTAATAATCGGTGCCAAACCATGCCCTTCACATGAATTGTATGCAAAAGCAATTAACTATCATTGATTTAATTAATAACATGTTTATTATTATATTCTGAAAAAGGACATACATATATTGACTAAAATATGCGTTTGTCTTCCTGGTGTGACTGATAAAATGTGCCTACATTGAATTTTCTTTGAAATATCTGCGTATGGAATCTTAACGCTTTTGTTGAATACATTCTTTAAAAAGAAAATCTAATTTTGGTAAGAATACTCCTGTTAGAAAAAATCTGATGTCTTCTGTCTGTGGGTTATTGAGGGTTGTATAAACTGCTCTTATGAAGTCTATTTTTCTACTTCTTCATATCAATTAGGATAGATCTTTACAGAAATAGATGTATTACGATTTCGCTATTGATTTAAAGAAATAGTCAAGTGTTTTTATAACTTGATGCTATATGCTGGTCTTAAACTTCCATACACTTTTCATGCAATCGCTTGAAACAAGTGAATGTCGCTACAACTTTGAAAAAATAACAAAGTATTGGAAAGTTATAATAATTAATAACGGAGATATTGGAAATGACTTATGGATCGGTCTGGATGGCTCAGATGGTTAGGCTCTGAACTTCTGATCCCAGAATGGCGGGTTCAAATCCCAGACCGGTGGTTCTAAAGTGTGCTTAAAGGTGACAGCCCCATGTCAGTAGATTTACTTCATGTAAAAGAATTCTTCGGCGCTGATAAGATCCTGGCAATTGACAGCATCGTTAACCAACAAAAATGTCTTTTGGGACAAAAAAGTTGTTAGGAATAAGCTGTGTTTTATAAAATCTTTATTTTTGTATATAGAAAATTCCTTCGGAATAAAGATGACTTCACAAGTCTTCGTTTCACACTTAAGATCCAGGGAGTCTCAAAACGTGTATTTCCGCTAAATCTCGGTATTGAATTTTTTGGTGGAATACAATACTTCCACTTCTTACTATTCGTAGCAAAGGAAGTGAACATGAATTATCCTTATTATCATTATCATTGTTATCATTCTTATTAATTCTTTGATTATAATTTTTTGAAATTAAAATGGGCACTCCTTAGGCAATACGCTTTCCTTTTTCAATTTGTCCAACGTATAAGGTTAAAAATAAAAAAAGAAACAAAGGAATAAACAATTGAATGTTGGTGCATAATTAAGTGTGAAAGCCGCACTGCCAACACCCAGCGATAAGCTTTCCTAGAAGTAGTTACAGACGCGCCCATACCGGTCTGGAGTGGCATATACTCCAGACAGTTATCAAGCTCTTCCAGATGCTCCAGACCGTTAGTGTTACATCAATCTCCCTGTCATTATCAACAGTCAGCCGCTTTCTATCTGCAGCCGCTTTTCTTTTAATTTACATAACCTTTAGCATTCTCTCTAGAACAAACAGATCATTCAACTCAATTGTGACAGTTCGGATTGCGACAGTGCTGCCACTCCTCTCGTCTTTATAACAAGGAAAACAAACTGGAATAATGAAATACTAATGAAGCATTCTTTTCATTTTCTTTTGCTTGCAATAATTTACTATTTTAAGCTAGCATAACTTAATTAATATTCAACTAGCAGGAGTTTTGCTTAAACCAGGAGATATGCATTATTACAGATATTTGAATATTTAATTGAAACTGCTGTAGTAATTAATATATTTAGGTTCTTTATTAGGTTAGTAGAAGTTTTTTTACTCTATCTACACGTACTATGTACATAGTGTATAGAGAAGGTATTGTATCACACCCAAAAATTAGATACCGCGATTTCATCGGAAATACATATTTTGGGTCCCCCTAAATCCAAAAAAAGCATTTTTGGAAAAAGGTCCATGTGTTTGTGCGTATGTGTGGTCTGTGTATGTGTCTGTGGACAGCATAGCTCAAAAATGAGAAAACCGTTAAATACCAAACTTGGTATTTAAGTTTGTATATCTTCCAAGGATGCGACACGAATATTTTCAAGAAAATCCTCCCATCCTAAACTACCATTTACATGGAAACATTTTCTGGAATAGCCTCTACAGACCGCTTTATTCTGGATGATTTTTATTGAATTTTGCATAACTGCTAAACCGTAAGAGATAGGCAAAACCTTACTACACAAAAAATGTAGATCACGATAATATTTCGTGAACTTGATCGTTTTCGAAATATTCCCTGTTATTGGTTTCAGTTTTAAAATACTTATACTTTTGTCATACGGGAACTTGTCAACTCCTGGCCTCGCAAAAAAAAAACAAAAAAAAAAAACGGATTTCAATCCCATAGCAACCACATTTTAAAACAGTTGAATCTCGGTTTATCTTAGTGTATTCCCATATTTCCTTTCTACTTATAAAAGAACTAAGTAATAAGACCGTTTCTGCTAATGTTTTAGCATTAAATAGATAGAAGAATAAGCTTGTTAACAGAGCAGTAAAGAAAGTCATGTGAATGGAGCACATCAGATGTTTACAGCAAGTTAATGAAAGGCTTTTAATGCTTATTCGTATGTACATAGTTCAGCAATAAGTTTTAGGATTCTATTATAAAAACTTGTCATCCATGTGATACCATGCTCATTGTCCACCATGTGTGTAGCTATGGTTTATTGCTAACCAGCTAATATAGGCAGTGGCTGAATGTAACTTAAATGTTTCAACAGAGAACACTCCTATTAAGGCTAAAATTGTGATTGACAGTGTTCTATAGAACAAAATCTAGAATTGTTATTATTTAAGAGTTTCCATGGACAAGGGCAGAAAAGAGATGAAAACAGAACGCTTACAGAAATATCTCCGCATATTTCAGCACATATGCGGAGATGTTTTACATTTCATGTTGTAATCTCATTCATTGTTGCCGCTATTGTAATAGTTCACTTGCTAGATACACGAACTTATTTTACAAGAGCTACTATGATTATTGCCGTCCTAACTGAAATTAAATTTTTCAGTTGACTTGCAATAACATATGTTCAAAAATTATTTTTAACCGTGAATATTATTTAGAAGAACATTATTAGAGAAAGTCCGCAAAGAAAAAATGTTAAAGTGCCTCTCTTATATGAATGTGAATGTTGGACTTTAAATAAAGGATTCTTTGAGATGTACTCATTCAGAAGTTGCTAAAATTAGGCTTTTGAAATTTGTAGCAGCTTATACTCTCATGGATAACAGAGGAAATAAAGAGGATTCTTTGAGATGTACTCATTCAGAAGTTGCTAAAATTAGGCTTTTGAAATTTGTAGCAGCTTATACTCTCACGGATAACAGAGGAAATAAAGAAATAAGGACAGTATTATGTATACATCTGCAATTTGACAATGCATGTTCATTACTTTTCTTCTAGTTAGGTGTAGCTCTTGTCTGTTACTGTAACTAGCTTCACTCCCTATTCTTCAAAAAAAGCCATTTACCTTTGTTAGGGCATTCTTTACTGTCGTTTCTTCTATGCTGCGTGTTATATTATAAACATACAATAAAACTTTCCTTCTCTTGCCATCATTTCTATCTTGTTTTTTAAAACAATTAATTATGCACACTTTGGAAAGGGTGCGTGAGAAGAGGCATCCCTGTCATAGGTCTCGGGCTAGTGGCTATTCCATTTCTCTTTGATACCCTTTCTTCTATTCCGAATAAGGTTTTTTCATATAGAAATTACTTATGAGCTTTTTCTCGTTCCAATCTAAATCACAGTATTCTTCGGAATCTCTGTAGGTTTCTTCCAATATTTCTGTCAAACGCTTTTCCAGACCTAAAGTACCAAATGAACCACTTTGTCATTCTGTAAGAACAGTTTGTTGATTGTTCATAACAGCCAATTTGCATCTCTCATTCTCTAAAAATAGTTTGTTGATTGTTCATAACAGTCAATTTGCATCTCTTTTGCCTTTTTCCTTCCTAGATTCGAACTATTTTTCTCTTCCAAGCATTAGCTTTCAATATTTTCAATAGAATCGTTGCAGAATCAATATATCAATATCGGCTTAATAATCCTGGAAACACTAAATTTCTTGGTATTCTTTGGTTAGGTAATAATGTCATCACTGTCTCCGCAGAGTCATCAGGCTATTCACCATATATGTGATTTTATCACTGCATTAAGATAGAACCATTTTCTTGCCTTCACCCAGATGAACTGTCTCTGTGGGTGTTTCACCTTCATACTTTTTTTCTACGTTACAGCTGTACTTATTAGATCCCTTTTGACTTTACATTTAAAAGCTTACCGCCTGCGGTGCCATTAGTAGTTAAAGCGGGCGTTAAACACTATCAAAAAAAAAAATTAAAAGCTTAAACATTTTACACAAGAAGTAATAAAGCCTAAAAATATTCTTAACTATTTTAGACGAAAAGCTGAACACAGAGAAACCTTATTTAGTTTCGCGTTTTTGATTGCCAAAGCTTTGAACCAAATTTATCTGTTACTCGTAGATATCTTCGTTGGATATAGATCTTATAACACAGCATATTAAGCTGTACAGTAAAGCAATTTAGCTGAGAGGCTAAGCGTGAGTGGAACCAAAATGTGGAACTAAACGGTTGTTCCCGTTGTTGATTGTTGAAGTAAATTATTTTCTTGGATTTCTGATGGTACAGCCGACCTTGAGGCATCACAAATCCTTTATAACACAACTAATAAAGGAAGCAATAAACTTGAGGAGAGGGCAGATGTTACTGTAATGGAAAGTGGTCAGTCAGGTAGTGTTACGCAAGAGGGAGCAGGGAAGAATGTGATGGCCTCTCTTCTCATACACGTGGATCCAAACCTTTGTTCCTTCCGCTCTATTATTATCATTACATTCTTATTGTCATCAGCCCTGTTTCGCGGCATAGGCCTTGTTCTACCTCTGTTGATAAGTGATTAAAGTAAGCATGACAATGCTACCATAAAATTCAAATTACGCTAGTGTGTGGTTTACCAAGCAGAACATCCAAGTAGGCAAGAAGCAGTACAATGGAGAGAGACAAGAACTAATATTTGGCTTACCAAATAATTTGTACTGTCAATTTACATTTCTTAATGTTTTAACCAATCATATTTGGTAGGAAGACAAATTACTTTTGTGCAATAATTAATGCCTCCTAATTTAAACATTCCGATTATATTACATACCTACACTAATATAATAGAATAGTGTCTCGTAATTTTTTTTCTATTTCAGAGCTTTGTAACGTAAATCATACGAAAAAAGTTTGGATAATTATAATGTAAAATCGGTCAGTTGGTTAGGCGATGGTTTTCTAATATAATGGTCGCTGGTTCAAAATCAGCCTAGATCGATGGTATATAAGTGCGCTTAAAAGCAAAAGCCCCATATGAGTCGATTTACTGACATGTAAAAAACTCCTGCGGGACGAAATTCCGTAACACAGCACCGCTGATATGATCCTGGAAATTGACAGCATCATTAACAAATATATATAAAGTTAGGTACATAAGGGTATATTGATTTAACAAGCGAATAACGCAGATTAGGCAGTATTTAGCATTTATTTCTGAAACCTTTTTAGGATAAATGTATGGGCGTTTTAAAAGATATTGAATGTAAGAAAATTCTTGGTCATTGCATGTATTTACATTTCAGTTTAAGACATTTTCCTGAAATTGAAACGTCTCTACGGCTTATTCGAGTTCACTTAGCAGTAAATCTTCTTAGACTTTTATTTCAACAATAT
The DNA here is from genome assembly GCA_030762935.1 of Hymenopus coronatus. Classification (NCBI taxonomy): domain Eukaryota; kingdom Metazoa; phylum Arthropoda; class Insecta; order Mantodea; family Hymenopodidae; genus Hymenopus; species Hymenopus coronatus. The sequence continues at coordinate 78,296,225 of CM060881.1, read as the reverse complement.
TAGGAGTTTATTCAAGACACTTTTATACAAAAATGTAATGTTAAAGTATATTATGATTTTTTTTTTTGGTGACTAAAATTACTTACATTTTAACTAACTCTACCCTCTATCATCTTAAGAATATAATTACTTTCTCTACCAAGCACATATTAGGTAGAGAATGTACTGGATTCGATACCGAGATTTTACTGGATATACACGATTTGGAGTCCCCTGAATTAAAAAAGAAGCATTATTATTATTAAAAGATGTACATGTGTGTCTGTGAACAGCTTAGCTCAAAACCGAAAAGTCCGTTAAATACCAGATTTAAGGCCAATATCGTCCAAGAGTGTCACACGAATATTTTCAGGAAATTTCCGCACCCTAAACTACCCTTTACATGGAAGATTATTTGAAATGTTCGATTTTTTAAAAATGCCTCCAACAATTTTGATTATAGAAAATTGGTTAAGTATTGGTTAAGCATTTATTAATGCCACGAGCGATATAATGACATTAAGCTTTCGTGGATCGGGTTGCAAGATATCTGACAACTAACAAGGGTACTTTCTTTTATACATTACGTAATTAGTTGCAGCTATAATTAATCCATGAAAGCAAATGGTTCAAAGAAGAGCAAGAATATTTCACATAAATAGCTCTTTTCACTATTCGGAAACCAATTGTTTTTTACATAATATACATAATAATATTTAATGTTAACAAAGTCTTAGAGCATTGCATCAAGTTTAGAAAAAGTGCCATTCCCAGCTGGAGCACTTTAGTTTTTATGCTTAATGTCCCACTTTTCATGGAATGGCACGCCTGATCAGGATAAATATAAACATTTGTTGTTTATGATTAATGTTATTTTGAGTTTCTTTCATTCTTTGAAAAAATGTGCAGCGTAAATACTTTAAAATAACCTTCACATTCCATTCGTAGACCTCAGCCTTGTAAAATAATTGGCAGTGTATCAACCGTAGGGATATTCCATTAATCTCACCTTCACAGCCTAGAGCTTTCAAAGCTTCTGAATTTCAGGTACTGGTTAATAAGGTATAGTGGCGTACTACTACTTCCTATAGGCCAGGTCCGGGTGTGAGACGGCACATAAATGTGAGTGTTAACGAACTGTTATTTCTAAGGGCAAATGGCCTCAATGAAAGAAGAAGCAAACAGACAACGAAAATAAAGAAATTGGTTGCAAACTGCTTTGCAAAGCGTGAAATTTGTAACAATGGTACATATATTATGATAAATGTATGCTTTCATTTCTTTCTTATTTAAAATTTTACAGTATTTATAACACATTAAGGGGACTGAGTACTTTCAAATATGTCTTTTGTTTTTTGGATTTCTAATTCTTGCACACTGACATTCCTAAGAGTTACGACACAGAAGTTTCAACTTTGAGTGCTACTGGAAGATTATATGAAAGTAATTTTTTAAACTTATACAAGCCTTTTCTTGTCTAATTGGTTTTACTTTAATGCCATTTTGCCCTGTTTGATATTTTTTAAAACTTCTGGTTAAAAATTCAATTTAGAAGCTTCATTTTAATTATTTGTATTAAACTTCGCTTTCTATTGAATAGAAGAAATTAATGATGAAATGAAAAATTTGGCTTTCGAAAATATTAACTCTGAAATGTTGTGCTAAATTTTTAGATTTGTAAAGCAATGAAGAATAGCCCTATAACTTAGTTATCTATAATAGACAGTAAAAACTATCCACATTTCATCTCCTAAGGTTAAATAATTTAGGAGCTGAATGTATCAAAACTTTGCGTATTTAACTTTGTATCTTGTAGAAAAGAGGTAGTCAGTCCCATAAATTATAACGTTACTTTTGAAAGAACCGATATTTACAACCTTATCAATTATTATTATTATCATCATCATCATTACTATATGTTGTAGTAGTAGTAGTAGTAGTAGTAGTAGTAGTAGTAGTAATAGTAGTAGTAGCAGTAGTAGTAGCAGTAGTATAATAATAGTAATACGACAATTTGAGAGGCAAATTCTTGAGGGGATACATAAAAGTGAGGTGTATAGTGTTAGGTAGCCATTACCAAAATATGGTACATATATGGAAACATCCAGTTAAGCAAGCTGAACACAATTGAAAAGATAAAGAACATTGTCCCTCGACGATATGGTGATGTCTTCCTTTATTAATCCCTGGAACAGCAAAATAATGCATAAGAAATCTCGGATAGTATAACCTAGGATATTTCCTTTGTTATATGCAACAAAGCGGGAGGCGAAAATGCAACTCTTCCCTTCTTACTGGTATATAGAACCTGCACAGCTTCATTATCCAGCAGCTAAAAAGCTCAGAAATTACAGAGCGACTCGTAGACTCACAATCGCCAGTTACCATGGCGGAACTCGGCAGAGACAGCCAATCTTTAATGTATTAAACACTGTATTATTAATTTAACTTAAAAAAATCTGAAGTTCAATTCACATGACTTTCTCTATATTCCTGTAATTAATTATTGTTAAAAAGTTCATTCTTATATCTATTTCATGCTAATTAAGGTAAACATTAGCTGAAAATGTTTTATTACTTGCTACCTTGTAACTAGAGGGGAAATACTGGAATACACTAAGCTAAAGCGGTAGTCAAATGTTTTAAAAGCTGGTTGCTAAGTGATTGAATTCTCTACATGGCCAAAAGTTGAAAAATTCCTGTATGAGAAACGTTCTAAGTATTTTAAAACTTAAACCAATAATCAGGAATATCTCTGAAATGCCCAACTTCACGAAAAAAATGGATATGACATAAATTGGGTACTTTAACCTCATCTACGTTTTTTATGTAGTAAGCCTGTCTCTTACCCTTTACCAGTTTGCAAAAGTCATCCAGAATGAAGAGGTCTTCCAAGGCTATTTCCAGGAAATTCAAGATATACATTTTATTTATTAAGCAAATATTTTAATATACATTTTAATCAAAAACCTTAGGGTCATTTTTGAGAAAATAAAATTTGTTCCAAACTTTTCATATAAAGGGTGGGATTCTCCTCAAAATCATCCCTGGAAGATACTTAACTTATATACCACGTTTGATATTTTACCGACTTTTCGTTTATGAATTATGCTGTTTACAAACACACGGATGCACATACACACACAGCTATTTTTCTAAAAAATTCTATTTTGAATACAGAGACCCCATAACGCGTAATTTAGGTGAAATTTTTATTGCATTTTTGGGTGGAGTGTAATACCTTCTGTAGCTATGTACTATGTACTAAGTAGAGAAAGTAATGAATGTCGATAGAAGATGCACGAATACTGACGCCAAACACATGTATTAACTAGTATTTACTGAAAAGTGTCTTCCTAAAAGACAACTTTTATAAATTTCAAGACTAATGTACCAGAAGCCTCCTTTCAACAAAATTTTATCAAAACGTTGTTTCGGACTCATACTTATTATAAAACGCCTGTAAAGATAATTAAGAGATATTTTTAAATTAGTATCTCTTAAAGTTCTCATTAAGGTTTTCTACAATTTTACTTATTTATTAGTTTTATTATGTAACAAAAATATTAATAAATGTTCTGGGCCTCCTTCTAAATATTTTTCTCCACAATTCTTAGGAAGTTAGTCTTCAGAGCCGCGTTAATCCGGAAGAACTAAATGTGACGTCATGGTGATGTTGCTACCGTCATGAAATGCACTTGCAGCGTGTTCACGATGCTGTTTTATGACATATAGTGAACGTTTGACCATGAAATGAGGATGTTATGTTTTATATGTGTGTTGGTTGGTTTTATGAAGCAGCATGAGAACATCTGGCGTAGTCGTGTCGCTGTTATTTCCGGTAACAATCATGGCGCGTTCCAGTCCGTCGTGACATCCTTTAACAAATACTAGCTACTGCTTTCGAATGCACGTCTCATACAGGTATCATTTAATAATGTATTGAAGCCAATACATCTTGACAAGGATTAATGAGTCTTTTACCCACCGTGTGGAATAGCGTATCTGCATGAAATTAAAGAGGTACCAGATGAAGCCTGGTAATTAAAGTTCCATGAACCCTGGTGTTATTTAACTAAAATTTCACACATTTAATTCATTCTTTTTCCGAAAAGGCATACCCGAACGTTAAACGTAAGTGACATAAGCTGTCTTATGACGACTCAATCCTAGAAGGCGCTACTTTTTTATGGTCTTACAACATCGCATAACTTACAATTTAAGAAAAGAAAGATGTGGTGTGTAGGATTCACATGACTGTCTTTACCGATTCTTCAAACAAACCTTATTCTTCCACTTCATGTTAATCAAGATAAACATTTTTACAAATTGTCTTATTGCGTATTTCCTCGTAGATATAAGGACCAGGGAAATGCAATAGGTCAGCCTGTTCCAGGTTAGATGCGCGCCAAAATAGTAGTGTGTAGCTTGCGACCCATGGGGGTTTACATGCAACGTACAATACGGCGCAGCACTGAGGGTAAGCTATCGTCACGGCTGAATCAGGTAATGGAAATACGTGTCAGGACGCAAGTATTTTGGTATGAACTTTGCCCAGTGCCATATTGATTATGACACTTCCCTTGCAACTCTGCTCAGAGTTTTTGGTTGAATACGCGCGTATACTCTTACTCAGAAGAGCCAAATTGGAACTCCCAGCAATGGATGGTAGAAGGGGATAGGAGGAATGCAATTACCTTTATGCGATAATCATATTTTTAAATAGCCGGTCGTTTTGTAATGCCTTTGAATAGCGATTTTCCTGAAAAATATATTTGAAAAGTTATACCAATAACAACAAATATTCCAGAAGCGGTTATAAATTAAACAGTTTTATTTCACACAAATTATGTGCTTTAAACACATCTACATTTTTATGTAGTAAGATGTTCTCCATTTGTTACGGTTTACTGGTTATGCAAACGTTGTCCAGAATGAAGAGGTCCCACAATATTTAAGATTTACGTTTTTTTGACATGTAAACTACTCAAATAAATAGAATTTTAAACAAAATTATTATCATGTTTGAGAACCGAATTAAAAAAAAATCCATGTAAAGGGTAGTTTGGGGTACCGGAATTTTCTTGAAAATCTTTGTGTTGGAAGTCTTGAACTTAATACCAAGTTAATAATAAGTTAATTAAATTTTAGAGTTGAGCTATGCTGCTCACAGACACACATACACACATGGACCTTTTTCTAAAAGTACTTTTTTGCCTCAGGGCGCCTCAAAACATATATTTCTGGTTCAATATTGTATAACTTTAGGGTGGAATATAATACTTCATACTTACTGTAGTAGAGAAAGTAATAATGTAATATTCAGGCTCCTGTCTTAAATATCCCATTTTAAATATGTATTGGTATATGCAATTTAACATTTAGGACCCAAAGATGTTGCCAAAATACATTTATGGAATCTATTGTCAATAAAATAAAGGCGTCCTAATTATAGTGCCAATTAAGATTATAATATTCATTTACTTTTTTAGTGTACTTATTCGACTCATATTAGTGTCATTCCATTGATCTGCATTCCGAATAAACTTCTTCATAAAAAATCTTATATTTTTCATTAACAAGACTTTCTCTACCTTTTCCACAAACAAATTTTACAAAAGATATTCTTTTATCTACATCATGCTGGACGAGAAAAACATTAGCAGAATTAGTCTTATTACTTGCTTCCTTGTAGGTAGAAGGTAACTAAGGGAATACATTAGACTAAAGCGACAGTTATATCTTTTAAAAACTAGTCGCTATGTGAAAGAATTGAAATTTGGTTCTCTTTGCGCGGCAAGGAGTAAAAAAAAAAAAGTATGAAACGAAATATGACATCCCGTCTAAGAATAGTTTAAGTAGTTTAAAGTTGAAACCAATAGCAGGAAATATCTTGGAAACGTTAATTATAAACAAATTGTGAGCTTTAACAAGTATATTTTTTATGCAGTACATTTTTGTCTGTCTCTTATGGTGTACCCAAAATCATCCGGAATGAAGAGGTGTTTAGGGGCTGCTACCAGAAAATTCAAGTCACACACTTCTTTTGTTGTGAACATATCTTAAACATGTGGTATTTCAATCAAAAATTTTGTAGCCATATTTGAGAAAATTAACATTTTCGAAAAATATTCCATGTAAACGGTAATTGGGCTGGGGGGATTTTCTTGAATATCTTTGTGTTGCATCCTTTGGAGATACTGAACTTTAACATCAAGTTTGCTATCTACCTCACTCTACATTTTAGCAGTGCCCTCTCTCCGTCATTATTGGTCACCATCAAAAATAAACTGTCGACTACTGCGTCCCCTACCGATATATTTTGTTGTAATAAAAGTAAAAGTGAGTTGTTGCAATTGTATATTTTGTTACTCTTCTGGTGGTAGCACTCTCCCGATCAGCTATTTTAATGCTATACAGCACCCACACACACGGAATTTTTTGTAATTATTTTTAGATTTAGGGGGCCTCAAAACATGCATTTATGGTGACATTCTGGTATCGAATTTTTGGGTGGAATATAAGAATCCGACATGTTGCACTCTCTTCTACAAACTATTTTTACAAAAGATGTTTATTCTGTGTACTTATTGTTAATCCTAATAAATGTTCATTACAGAGCTTCACATTTAGTTTTAGAATAAAGTGGGTAAAGAAATAGTACGAGTTTTAAAGACTCTGTATGTAGTGGTTGGTTTTAAATTCCTTACTGTCTGCATGTTACGATCTGGGGGGAGGGGATATTGATACATCAGTTGAGCAAAGTGTACTTAAAAATTCAAACTGATAACAAGGAACGTCCACAAACATTTTATTTTACACAAACTTTATGCTCTAAAGCAGGTCCTCTCAAACGCGTAACATTGTACAGGTACAAAACAAGTTGCAAAGAACACGCCTGGGTAGTGTGGTGGTAGCGTGTCTGCTCACATTCTAAAGGTCGTGAGTTCGAATCTGGGTTAGGGTAAGTTATCCGGATAAGGTTTTTTTTCGGGGTTTTCCCTTGTCCTGAGAAGACGAAAGTTGCGTAACTTTAAGCTCCATGCACCCCGAGATCATTTGAGCATAATTTCACCAATTTCATTCATCGTCCAGTATGACCGACTAGGATAAAGGACGTTAAGCAAAAAAAAAAAAAAAAAAAAAAAGTTGCAGTGGTTTTGTGCACCGTGTATTTAGTCCAACTGGGCTCACCTCGGGGCAATCCGCAGTGTGGAAGAACAAAGGAAAGGCGAGGAAAGGGGGAAGAGATGGAGCTAGCGCGACAAGCGCAAGTAAAGAAATAGTGCTATTGCAATAAACGAAGGAGTTGGGGTTTGCACTGACATCAACCTAGCCATATCATCAACCGCACACTGAGAGGTCCTGCTTGAAAAAGAGTACATTTTTTCTGTAATGTAGTGTCTATCTCTTACGGTTTACCAGTTATCCAACATTTTTCCAAAATGAGGAGGAACTTTTAGGATTTCCAGAAAATTCAAGATATGCATTTTAATTGTCATGAAAATATTTTAAACATGTAAAGTTTAATCAAAATAGTTAAAACCATTTTTGTAAACCTTGATATTTTAAATAATGTTCCATGTAAAGAATAGTTTGGAGTAGATGGTTTTCTTGAAAATCTTCGTGTCGCTTCTTTGGAAGCTGCTGAACATTTGAAAGTACCTGTTAGAATTTAAGGAATTCAGTTATGCCAGGGGTCATCGACTGGTTGTCTTTTGAGTAACACAAAGGGAGCAAATTTACCTAATGTGCATTGCGTGACCAACTGAAAGAAACGCAAGAGCAGATACCCTATAACTTCAGTTCTGTGGGAGTATACAACAGTTTGAAATACGTAATCCACCTTTCATTCATTAATGTATCTATTGTAAGGTACTGATTGTTAGAACAATTGCTCTATAATGTCTCTTGCATTAGCATTTATATTTCGCATATGAACACATCTATGTTTTCATAGGATTGTGGTAAATGGCAGTCGTAACATAAATACTTTAAAAAAGTACAGTTATTGTAGTGTTAACACAATAAAACAACACGCACCGTAACTTTGTTAATACCATTGTATCGCCCACATTATGAGAATTAATTTGTAACGGAAAACTTTCACTCGTAACTTAGCTCGTCGTCCTCCGTGGTGTAGTGGTTCGTATCCCAAGATCTCGTGTTCGAACCAGTGGAGGGTGATGGATTTTTTTTCGGGCGTAAAATTCCTTAGCATGTCTTCCTTCGGAAGGGAAGTAAAACAGTTGGTCCCGTGTCGTAGATTTACGCATGTAAAAGAACCTTAAGCCTGATTTACAGGCCTTTGAGCAAACCTAAACAGTCTTTCATGCCTAACATAGAATGGGACGCTGAAAAACACAGTAGTTAAAGAGCGTCCATAAATAAATCCCCATTTTCATTTTTACATTTATAGCAGTGAAAATGAAAATGCATCTTTGAAATTATTTAGTATTGAACTCAGTTGGAAAGAAATGTTCTCCTTGGTAACTTATGCTATAAATAAGAGATTTTCCTATTAGGTAAACATAAAGGAAGAAGTCTATGACTTCGCGTTAAATTGCTTTCTGTTCCCGCCATTCAAACATGCGCAAAAATCACTATACGAGAATTTTTTTTAATGTTAAAGCCCGCTTTTACTACTTGTGACACCGCAGGCGATGACACTGGTGATATATGAAATGAATATGGAGCACCGGTGGAATGCGATGGTGGGGAAACCGGAGAACCTGGAGAAAACCCACCCCTGCGCCACTTTGTTCACCACAAATCTCACATGCGGTCGAACTATGCGAGGAAGAGAGACAATTTCTGTTGTCATGTGTTTACACATTGTATGCACGGTGCAAGCACAAAATCAAGCGAGTTAGTGACGTTTAAGTTATGCCTGACATACAAACATATACTGTTTTGTAAAACTGTATTATTGGGATTTGGAGAGTTTCAGAAACCTATATTTCTCGTGAAATCTCGGTTTTGAAATTTTGGGCGTAGTTCAAAACTTCCCCTTCTTAATAAGTAGGTAATAGAAAGAGTAAAAAAAAAAAAAAAAAAAAAACGAAGAAGAAAAGCAAAAACAAAAGAAAGAATTGAGAATTGAGGGAGGACGGAAGGAAGGAAAGGCAGAAGGAAGCAAATAAAATAAATAATTTGTAGCCCAATAAGTATTGCAATCCGGTTCCGCTATCCCCGCCCAAGGCAGTACATAGATTATACGCAGGAATCTCACCACATGAATTGAAAATGATTCGATTTTATATACAGCAATACACTCGAGTTTTAAGCTAATTGCACTTTAACGATATAACTTCGACGCATTTTGCTTTTGCTGCATTTGCATGAAAACCATCGAATAAAAGCTTTTCTCATAAACAGCCAAGCTGTAAACGCCTTTACAGGGCCAGTAATGTTTAATGAATCAATAAATAATTGTTTCTTGCAACGCATCCTAAGACTCGTGTGTTTTTCGTAAGAAGCAGTGCCAAAGGTTAATTTTCCCATAGATATACATTACGGATGTGTATACCTACTTGTTTAATCGAGTATGACGACACCACTCAGTGAAAGTTCCATAATTTGGCAACAAGAACATCGTATTTTATCTAACTCCAGCCAAGATAATATTTAGATACACCAATTAAGGAAAGTGGCAAAGAGCGCCTTGACATTAAGACTCATCAGCGCAATTACCAATTTCCATAGTGAAGAGGAACTCCTTCATTGAGGAACTTCACGAATGTCTGATTGAGCTTTCCATTCCGCCGCTGTAATTAAGTGCTGGCGGGCTTAAATAATTAGCAGACCCAGGTACAAACAAAGACCTTTCATTTCAGCTATTACCTGACGTGTTTCGGTTGCGCTGACGTAACATGAGCATGTCTTCTATTTTGTAAAATCTCTGTCGCAAATATATTTTCCATTTCGTTTTCCTTTCTGCATTATTATTTATTATGCTCTGCATTGGAATCTTACGTTGTTCTGGGTGACTCATTTGATTGGACGCTGGACTTTATGATATCAAGGTTGTGGGTTCAAATCCTGCCTACAACGAACACCGATAGTTTTTAAGTGCACTTAGAAGCCCTCTGCCAGTATGCAACCGGCATGTTAAAGAACCTCCGCTGTACGAAATTCGGGTACACCGGTGACGTTGATATGCTCTTGCAAATGACAGTGTCATTAATAAACAAATTACTTTTTTAATTGGAATTTTCTGTTTTGCTATTAGCCTTTTTGCACGGAACGATACCAAAAGTCCTATTCCACTGACATTACGCTTGCTTACTAATATTTTTACAGGTTGTATAGGCGTGTCTTCTAAGTATACTTTATTCAATAATTTTCTTTATTAAGGAAGATAGGATTTTCTTCTCAACTATAACGTCCTTTGATTACAAATATTCAGCAGCTATTTGTTTTAAATAAGCAATCATCTTATTCACACCAAAGTAATCGGCAACAGTACTCAGAGGCTACTATGACTTAAAATTTGATAGCTATCTTCAATACTTTCTGAGAAAACGAGATTAATCCTAGTAATGTAAATTCAGAGAAAAAATTTCCAAAGCACAAGAATGTAAAAAACACCACCTCCTACTATACGAGGGGAGTCCCGATTCGATTCCCTGGTGCAGGGTGGGAATTTTTTTTCCGCTCAACATTATTCCCTATCTTTCCCAGAGTCTAAAAGATAGAATGAGACTGTGAATGTATGTGATATAATGCAAAACAGCAAACAAACAAAAATATAAAAAAACAGAAATGCAATCAAAGTGTTTACGAATTAAAATCATTGACGATAGAAACATATCCCAAAGGTAAAAGGCCGTTGATATGACCAGTGCAGGAAACGGGGGAAAAAACAGCATACAAATGGAGAAAATAAACCATGAAACCACGTGACTTAAGTATACAATTTGTAGAGCAAAACTCTCCCTATAAGACGAATCAAAGTTTACCGCTCTACGTACTTCAAAATGTGTAGCATTAAGGTCGGCAAAATGGCATATACAGTAGCATCTTTAAAAACATATTTAAATAGACGTACTATCCTAAATTATAAAATATATTTGAAATTAAAGAGAAAATTCCAATTTATAAGACTAAAAACTTAAAATGAGTTTTTATTTACTGTCACCATTTAGTCTCCCTCTTAATCTCGCTTCAACTGTCGTGATATTTACTACCACATTCCTTTATACAGTACATTTGATTCAGTATGTGCTGCATATTCACATACCGTATGCTTGAGCAAAGAGGTGCTCAACACTGCTAAATATCTCAATGCGTAGTCACAATAGTGTGTTACTGTTTGTTTAATCACAGTGTCATATAAACTATTCTCAGCAGATAAACCAAATTGGCAATTAATTTCAGCAATATTTTATTTTTGTTCCAAAGTTCATTATATATTTTTTAAAAAATAATGCTAGGCAAACGAATTTTAACTTCTCCAGGACTGAAAACGAATGTATCAGCATTTCAACTGGATCAGCAGAATCGCATGAACGAGATTGACTTAAGAGTCTTAACTGTGAAGCGGAACCTCAAAGCATTTACAAAATTGCGAGACGTCTTTTGTGTATGTTACCTCAAAACAAATCTGAGAATGTTTGTAGTTTACTGGAAACATGTGAGTCAGTTGTAGCATGTTTTAGTTGTTCTGTATGTTGCCTTAGTAGCTCAATTGGTTTGAGTAGCGTCACAGTAAGTCGAAGATCTGTGGTTAAGGTCTCGAGTATTACATTGAACTTTTCATTTTGACTCAACCTTTTCAACTTTAGCCAATACAAGGCAAGTATAGACGATCAACTAATTAAAATTGCTTCAATATATTTACTTGCATTTGTAAATATGGCTAACTTAAATAAGAAATCTATTTGTATTCACTTGAATGACACATCAACTAGCCACTTCACCCAGGATCTTAGTAACATAATTAGCAAAGGACCATTTTCATATTGATGTTGCGATTGAGCCGCAAATGAGCATCGAAAATAAAAATGCCAGTGTCTCAGCTTCCTCCCCCATAGGCTCCCTATTTACCGAAAAAGTTTGAAGTTTAAAGTTATAACGGCTCATTTTAGGTCTGTCTTCCATTCAATGATCAGTGCCTGGTAGTAAGCCAGGCGCTAATTATTAATTTTCCGGCACCGAGGCTACAAGAATCTGCGCGTAAGATCGCACTAAGGGTATTTACAACCAAGAGCTCCTTTAGTGAAGAGAGTATTACCTGAAGATGGTTTCACTTTATCTCAATGATGGGTGGATGTTTTGAAGAAAAACAACTAAGAGAAAAAACTGCTCATTTTTTCTTTCTGTAGCACTACTCAAAAATTCGACACCAAGATTTCACCGAAAATACATATTTTGAGACCCTGTGAGTAAAAAGGAATTTTAGGAAAAAGTCCTTGTGTGTCTGTGTTAGTGTCATTGTGTGCGTGTGTGTGTGTCTATGGCTTAGCTCAAAAACAAAAAGTTTGTTAAACTCCATGAGTGTTAAATACGAGACACGAAGGAAAACCCTCCTTATCCTTTATATGGAACATTTTCCGAAACTTTGGTTTTTCTCAAAATGGCTCTAACAATTTTGATTAAAATTCCATATGTTTAAGATATTTTCATGACAAACAAAAAGTATATCTTGAATTTTCTGAAGAACAGCCTCTGAAGACTTCTTCGTTCTAGATGACTTTTGCATAACTCATAAACCGTAAGATATAGACGAAAAGTTACAACAGAAAACATGTAGATGTCATTAAAACACACAGTTTATATCATATATATTTTTTGTTCCAAGATATTCCTTTATTGGTTTCAGCTTTAAACTACTTAAAGTTTCTCAAGCGGAAAGTTTCGTTCTATCTCTTTTGTTTTACTCCTGGGAATGCAAAAGGGAACCGAATTCCAATTGTTTCACAGAACAATGATTTTAATCTTTTTGACTGTCGCTTTAGTCTAGTGTATTCCTTTATTTCCATTCCGCTTAAAAGGAAGCAAGTAATACGGCCAATGTTTATCTGGATAATGTTATATCGATTTCCGTTATTTGCATGACGTAGATGAAAGAATAATCTTACATAAGGAAAGTTTGTTTGTGTCATAGCTAGGGAAGGTCACATGAATGGAATAAAAAGAAGATTTTTGTAATTTCTCTCGTTAAATATTTTTTAAACTCCGGTATGTGGAAGGATTAAATAGTATTAGTGAATCATTCTAATTTCTAAATAATTTTTCTTGTCAAATTTGAATTTATGTAAGAGAAACCCGAGATAAGGTGTTTTTATTTTCCATGAAGTTTCAGTAAAACTTCCAGTTCGATTTCTAACATCAGTGTGACAAAGATCCCTGTACATTTAAAATGGCACCGGCTTTATGATCATTTAGGCGGTTATCCTATTTGCTAAGAAACTTTAAGTTTGTTGTGCGGTAAGTGAACGTCCACATCTATCTGGACGCTTACTCCTCCTATAGCGTACATAGGCTATTAGTAAAGAACGTATGCATGCGTAGGTGCGGGTCGTGGCAATCTCATTAAGCTGTGCTAGTCATGAAATCCTTTCACTGTGCAGCAAGGACATTGCTAATTGTCTTTATTTTTATGGAGACATCGAACAACTATATAGGCGCATTCCAGGAAACATCTGAGCTCAAGATACTCTCCGAGAGTACGAGAGTAAACAGTTCATGTTTCACTTTCGATGTGCAGGCGGTTTTGTCTGTGGCCCGCATTCGGGAGGTCCGGGTTCGCTTTCCGTGGCGGCCTTCCTGACCCATGGTTTTTTTCTCGGGGGATTCCCCATGTCGCCGTTTGTCTCTTTCAGGGCTGGAAGTGTCGGTGTTAGTGCTCGGTGCGGAGCGGCAGCGAAAAAGAAAGCTGAGTAGATATCTCCGTCCCCCGATTTCTGCTGTTTGCCGGGATATCGCTCCTGGACCCAATTTGGGATGGGAGGTCCGGTCTACCTGTCCAACTATCGGGGCTTTCATCTGGAAATTATAGGGACCCTGCCATTGCTGTGTCGTCGCCCCTGCCGACCACCCTTGTATTCTCTCATCTCATTCCTCCTTCCTGGGGGCGCCTCTTCGTGGGGGCGTAGCTACCTTTTCGATAACCTCAGGCTCGGTGCAGAATCCGCTCGTACAAGTGTCCTGTCCTGTACTGCCTGTCTTAATGTCATAGATGGAATGTTGATTTAAATTTACAAATTTTGTTTGTACATGTATGTATGTATGTATGTATGTATGTATGTATGTATGTATGTATGTATGTATGTATGTATGTATGTATGTATGTATGTATGTATGTATGTATGTATGTATGTATGTATGTATGTATGTATGTATGTATGTATGTATGTATGTATGTATGTATGTATGTATGTATGTATGTATGTATGTATGTATGTATGTATGTATGTATGTATGTATGTATGTATGTATGTATGTATGTATGTATGTATGTATGTATGTATGTATGTATGTATGTATGTATGTATGTATGTATGTATGTATGTATGTATGTATGTATGTATGTATGTATGTATGTATGTATGTATGTATGTATGTATGTATGTATGTATGTATGTATGTATGTATGTATGTATGTATGTATGTATGTATGTATGTATGTATGTATGTATGTATGTATGTATGTATGTATGTATGTATGTATGTATGTATGTATGTATGTATGTATGTATGTATGTATGTATGTATGTATGTATGTATGTATGTATGTATGTATGTATGTATGTATGTATGTATGTATGTATGTATGTATGTATGTATGTATGTATGTATGTATGTATGTATGTATGTATGTATGTATGTATGTATGTATGTATGTATGTATGTATGTATGTATGTATGTATGTATGTATGTATGTATGTATGTATGTATGTATGTATGTATGTATGTATGTATGTATGTATGTATGTATGTATGTATGTATGTATGTATGTATGTATGTATGTATGTATGTATGTATGTATGTATGTATGTATGTATGTATGTATGTATGTATGTATGTATGTATGTATGTATGTATGTATGTATGTATGTATGTATGTATGTATGTATGTATGTATGTATGTATTTCTCTGCAAGTGGGTATCACCCGGTGGCAAAGTTATATATGTATACAAGACATTTAAACAATAAATCACAGCTGCCAGTTTGTGGCTTTGTAAGCTAACTTTGAGAAACTCGGAGTATAAGGAATAAAATATTTGCTTTCTCTTTAAACCATTTTTATATAACACTAACAACTCAGGAAATATCCAGTGGTACAGGCTTTCGTTATTATGCTGACTCACGATTGATTAATAGCCATATCCACCCAGACACTGGACACTTTTAAAGTTCAACATGAACATGTTTTGTCTCTGACCTCTGACTCCCACTTTCTCACGCTGTTCGAGTTTCTTAAACGCGTTGTAACAAATGGATTTTTGCATTCATTTGCAGCTTAATGTTAGGAATACGCTTTAAAAACTTTCTTCAAGGACAAGTGCAGATAAAACCTGCCCCTGTGAGTAATTCTTCAGGAATACTGCAGGGCAGTGGTGATTTAACCTTACCTTCTGAAAAAACAATGTGATATGTATTAATTCCGTGTCACCTAGATTAATTATAAAATTAATAAATACATCACATACTAATGTTATGTTCAAATACTCTATTACGCGGAAGGTACACTGCAAAGCAGTCCAAACTTTTACAAAGTGCATATATTGCTTTTTGTTTCTGGATTTAAATTGTTCCTTCCTGTGTTTAAAATAAAATACTCATTATTTATGAAACTTCTATTTTATCATCAAATTATTTTATTGGTGTTGATTAATTGATTAATTTTCGCATTAGTAAATTCTTTAAATTTTATATTCTGCTAATCATAAGGACTATTTGCTATAATGCTATAATTTGCTATACGTTAAAAACTGACTTATACATTGTATTACCGGCAAATGAATATGATAGCAACAATTTATTCATTGGTTTATTTTTGTATTACTATTTTTTTAAACATTTTAAACGCATAAATGCTATATTAATAATGTAAATAATTTGTAATAAACACATTTAATCAGAGCCTACATCCACATAACTTTCTCCCCTTATGCTGAACAAGCTATTCTTACAAAAGCTTATTTTTTATCTATTTCACCATGTGATGGTTTTGCAATATCGTTTTCTTTGCTTTACCAATAGAAACATGACTTCCGATTTTAAAGTAAAAAATGGAAACAGATAACAAGGAAACAAACATTAAAAGTGGTTAACCGCACAAGAAGTTGCATTTGACATACATTGTGCGTTTTAACACAGTTTTTGTGTCGTAGCATTTTGTCTATCTATTACGGTTTATTAATTATGCAAAAGTTATTTAGAATAAGGAGGACTTCAGAGGCTATTCCCAAAATATTCAGGATATATGTTTTATTTGTCATACAAATATTTTAATTTAAGACCGCATTTTAGTCAAAATCGTTACAGCTAGTTTGAGAAAACCGAATATTTCTAATAATTTTCCATGTAATGGGTACTTTAGAGTAGGTAGAATTTCCTGAAAATCTTCGTGTGGTATCCCTGGAAGATACTGAGCTTAAATATCAAGTTTGGTGTTTAAACGACTTTTCGTATTTTAATTATGCTGTTCACAAACACACATGCACGCACAGAGAGGCAGACAATACATAGACCTTTTTTTTCTAAAAATCCTTTTTTATTTAGAGGTCCTCAAAGCCTGTATTTCTGGTGAACTCTCAGTAACAAATTTGTGAGTGAAATGCAATGCTTCTTCCTACTGTACACATTGTTAACGGTAGAGAAAGTAACAAACACTTTGTTGAAAGTGAAAAGCCCAAGATTTTTAAAGTAACAAGCAACTTCAGAATGAATGAAGTGCATGGGTGTATGGATCATGTGAATACTGGCTGGAACGTTTGGCCCTAACAAGAAATGTTAGCACATTATGGTAGGTGGCAGAATATGAGATCACGTCTCAGTTACGAAAGACGTACCCCTAGCGGTGAAAGTGATGCTCCATACACACGATTCTGATAGATTATCCAGGAAAACTAGCCTAGGTATATGTGGCTAGCACGCCTGCACAGCAGTGCTTCAAGACAACGCAATGTGCCGAGCTATAAAACCTGTGTCAGACGCAGCACGATCGTAAAACCTTCAATTTATTACAGTTTTTGTATGAAAGTTGCTTAAACGACTGAAGTAATATAGAGTTGTTTTTTTTCTTGAACGAATGTACATCAGGTTGAACCCACGTTATATCATTTGAAAAAGATACGATGCATATATATATATATATATATATATATGAAGCAGAAAAGTATAAAACCAATATTACAAATTTTGATGTGTGCCACTCACGGAACTTTCTCTAGCTTTCTACAAACACACATCTTACAAAATATTCATCTTTTTTCTCCATGCTAATCGAGATAAGCACATGCAATAGCAGAATGGTCTCATTACTTAGGTCCGTATACGTAGTAAGGAACTAAGCAAATGCACCATGTTATAGCGATAGTCACATATTTTAAAAGTTGTCGCTATGCGACTGTCATTAAGTGTTGCTTCTTTGCATGGTCAGGAGTAAACCAAAAGAAACACGAACGACTTCCTGTTTGAGAAAAGTTTAAGTATTTTAAAATTGAAACCAACAAGGAAAGCTCGTAAACGGTTAGCTCCACAACAAAAACGTAAAGGATATAAATAGTATTTTTTGATGAGATTTATATGTTTTGTGTTGTAAGCTTTTTGCCTATCTGTTACGGCTTGCTGGTTATGCAAAGCTGATTTAGAATCAATGTAATGTCAAAGGCTATTCCCAAATATATACGTTTTATTTGTCATGTAAACATTTTTAATACCTATACATGCTTTTAATAAAAATCGTTATAGCCATTTTTGAGAAAATAAAAAATTTCGAAAATTATTGCATTTAAATGGTAGTTGGTGTATCACATACATGGAAGATACTAAACTTAAATATCAAGTTTGGTATTAAGCGGACTTTTCTTTTTTGAGTTATGCCGTCCATAGACACACACTGGCCTTTTTCTAAAAATGCTTGTTTTTTTTTGGATTCAGGGGGTCTCAAAATCTTGTCAGCGAATTTTGGGTGTAATAAAATGCCTTTTCTTGTACATATGTGCTAAAGAAAGTAAAAATTGTTGTGTTACTCTCACATATCTTTCTCTACCCATTCTGCAACAAAATGTTCCTAAGAAGTATATTCGTCTATTTCACGTTAATCCAGATAAACGTTTCTATAATTGCTTTTATTGCACATTTCTTTGTAAATACTATACTGTAGCGATAATCTAATCTTTCAAAAGTTGGACACTATGCGGTAGGTTTTACTCTTTACTTAAACTGGAGCAATAAACACAAATAGCCCATTTGAAGAAAGTATATGTGTCTTAAAATTGAAACCAATATGAGAAAATATTTAACTCCACAAAATGTAGGTACATATATGGCATAAATTGTAGATTTAACAAGATCTAAATTTTTTTGTAATGTTTCCATAGATTTGTTTGCACTATCCTGCATAAATAATCACGGGCAAAGAGTTCTCTAAAAAAAATGAGCTTATGCATGCATGAAAGAAATGGGCCAATAATAATTCTTGTTGCATTGATAGTACGTCTCACTGTCGTCTTTGTATCATGATTTTATCTACTACGTGTACAAGTAGGGGAAATATTGACTTCCAAATTCGATGTCAAGATTTCAGCGGAAATACACGTCGTATGTTGCAATTACCCTTTACATGAAATCATTTTTTCTAAATATTTTATTTTCTCAAAAATGACTTTAAAGATGCTGATTAAAATACCTTATATTTATGACAAATGATTTCCATAACCGGTTCAAGTCCTGCCATGATCGTGGTTTTCTTCAAGGTTTACCTGACAAATGCCGGAGAGCTATTCTTAGCATTTCACATATCATTTAATTGCACGTATAATCAGTGTCCAGTGGGCGATAAACACTGCTAAAATGCGTTCTTGAGGATTTCCCCCGTCTATGTATAACAGGTGACCTCTTAGCGGTACCGCACGATGTTAGTTTCGCCAGGAAATGAAACCATGAGTAGCATTACCTCATGCCACTTTTGTCACCAAGACAGCTTTCTACACAAGTTGCAAGTACACAGACAGATATTTGTTTGTATGGTCCTCGGATTAGCGCCGAAGTGTGTCAGGATGCATTCGACTTTCCCACGAGCGGTGTATGCTATCTCATTCACAACTTTACTATGATGTAATTGTACCTGATGTTCCTTTTTCCTTGCGCAGTAGACCAGACAAATGCCTCACCGTTAGTTAATTGGTAGCTACCTTTGTAAATGTTACTACATTAATAACAATTACTGTATGTTTAGCAACGCTCAGTGCATTAGCTAGTGACTCAGCTAGGCATAAAAAAGCGCGTCATAAAATTTCCTTGCTCTCTCGACAAATAACCAACTCTGCTATTGTTGGATATTGTCGAATATTCGTACAAAAGTTGACTATGCATACAAGGACATCCGAGTACAGTTAATTAAGATGGCTATTCTAATTTATTTTCTTAACTATTCTTTAAATTACAGTGTGCCTCTGAACAGTATAACTAAAGATTGGAAATTTTGGATGAATGCCAAATCCAGCATGTCTGAAGAATACAAGTTTCGCCCATTTCTATCCATTCAAAATTGCGTTTTACATGAAAAACACTCATTATGTTTACTTCATCCCCCACCGAATAAAGTTAAACGATTTTTATTAAGAAATTATGTTTGAGATACTGAGATTAAGAAGAGAGCGTGACTCTTGAATTTTCTGCCAATAACATGAGCAGTCCTCTTAATGCCGGTAGAACTTTATTCCTTTTTACTTTCTTTAGCACGTGTGTACAGTAGGTAGAGAGGTATTGTATTTCACCCAAAAATTTGTTACCGATCTTTCACCCAAAATACATGTTTTGAGGACCCCTGACCCCCCCCCCCCCCAATATTTTAGCTCAAAACGAAAGTACGTTAGATACCATTCTAGATAATGGAGTTCAACATGTTCCAAAGATATGGCACGAAGAATTTTTAGGAAAATCCCCTATCCCAAACTACCTTTTTCGTGAAATATTTTTCAAGATTTTCAATTATCTAAAAATTGGCTCGTATATTAAAGATACTTACAAGTTAAATGTGCATATTCTAATTTTTTTGGAAATAGCCCCTGAAGTCCTTTCCATTCTGAATTACTTTTACATAACTGCTAAACCGTAATAGAGAGACAAAAACTTTCTACACAAAAATGTATATATCTTAAAAAGAAACCAAAGCGCAATACATATAATTTTTTGGTAGAGCTAACAATTTCCGAGATATTCCCTGTTATTGGTTTCAATTGTAAGGCTCCTAAACTTTCCTCAAACGGGAAGTCCTCATTCTTTCATAGCTCCCTTGTTTTACTCCTGGCCATGGAAGGAGAACCGAATGTCAATTACAATGACATGCTGACAGCTTTTAAAGCATTTGAATGTCGCTTTAGTCTAGAGTAGGCTTCCCTTATTTCCTTTCTGCTTACGTTATAAAGAACTAAGTAATAAGTAATGTTTACAGGATATTCTCGCTCTTCTTCCGTTTCTTCTAAATTCGCTATTAATTCTTTTGGTTCCTATCCTTTATATATGCTCACTATACTTTCGTTGCATCTTTTAGTGCACTAAAGAGTTTAAAATATATAAGAGTGCTAGGGAATGATGGGATCACTGAAGAATTTTAAAATGTGCAGATGAAAATTGAAAAGAAATTTACATTAAATAATATTTGATATATATGAAATTAGAATACAGCAAAATGATAGCAATGCCAAAAAAGCAAAAAGAACTCTGTGAACTCTCTCGCACTTTAATTTTACTGTCACATGCATCTAAAATATTAACTAAAATTATGTATAGTAATAATAATAATAAAATAATAATAAATTCGACGAATATTTAAAATATGACCAATTTTGATCCAGGAAAAACGCAGGTACAAAAGAAGCAGATTTAGCAATAAGACCCGTAACAGAAAAAAGAATAAGAAAAAGTAATATTACCTTTTGAAATACATAAAGATTTAAAATTAAATATAGAGAATTATTTAGAATTTAAAGAAGGATTCAAAATCAATTATAAACTGTGAAAACAGAGGAGAAATAGCTCATTTAAGGAACGATAAAATACAAGCATGTGCATTATCATTAATACTGTACAATGCATTTAAAATAATTAAATTAATTTATTGAAGAAATAAACATAGGATAAAAATACTGCTATTTAAAATTACAAGCTCCCAATTGCAGATTTCATTTCAATTTTAAATGAAAAGAAAGAGTTTTAGAATTGTTTATTAAAATTATAATATAGACTAAGAAATACATATTAATAGGCCGAAAACAAAAAAATAACTTGTAGGAAAAAGGGAATAAGAGAACACAAATTAGATTAAACGGAAAATTCGCTGATGGTTGGAATGCTATCCTCTTTGTGTCTATAAAGAAATATTATTTGCTATTTCTACAAATGCTTATCCCAGTTAAAATGACGTAGATAGAAACATAAAGTTTAATAAAAACAGTTTGTATATCCATTAATAAACGATAAAGTGGTAGAGAAAGTCATATGAATGCAACTCATTAATTTTTCTTTTTTTAACTGAGATTAGTCAGCGCCCAGCTCCAAGATCAACATTACGCGTAGGCCATTGTAATTCCGTTGTACCTAACGCGACCCCTGGATTGAAGAATTGAGAGACCCGAAGGGTGAATAGTTCCGGACGACGCAAGACGGGATCATTAACGATTCCAGGATGACCCAATTCTGATGCAGATATAAACTTGCGGATACTATCTTCAACGTATGAATGAAATGAGTCTTCCCGATTAGCCAAACGCCTGGGAGAAATCTTTACACCATTTACCGTCGCTGGTCTTACCATTCTGAAGCATATGAAGATGAGGCAGGTGAAAGGATGCTCATGGTGAAAAGAAACCATCCCAACAGTTGCCTAACCACCTGGGGGAAAACGAAAAAGCGCAAGGTCAGGATGCTGGCTCTACTAGACTCTGAACCAATATAAGTGTTCCTCACAAGCTCAATTTGGATATTTATTGTTTGTGTACATAGTTTTAAAGTTGATTTGTGTTGACATGAAGCTATTATTAATTGTGTCTCATTTCATTTTGAAAATATTTATAACTATTTTAAGTAATTACATATTTTTAGAAATGCAATTGTGCAGTTTATTATTGCATAATTATTATTTTTATTCTCTTCTTTTTGTGTCTCGTTTGCTTTAAAAAAAAAACAGTATTCCTTAGGCAATAATCAAATTGTTATAGCGACGATATTTGGTTTGTAGTAATATAATCATTTTCTAAAGATCATCATGCTTTTGGACATCATCTGAGACACTACATTATATGTACTTCTCGTAGGCATCTTCCGTAAGGTATGATATGTATCTAAATAAGTGAAAATAACTAAGATATTTGTTATGTCAAAGATAAAAAATCTGATGTGTTACACTCACATGACTTACTCTATATCTCTGTAAATTATTTTTGTTAATAAGCTTATCGTTTATTTATTTCATGCTAATCGAGAAAAATTAGCCGAAATAATCTTATTTCTTGCTTTATAGTAAGTAGAACCGAAATAAGGGAGTACCATAGGTTAAAGTGAAAGCCAAAAGCTGGTTGCTATGTGACTGATGTTCCTTTGTTTGTATTGACAGGAGTTGACAAATTCCTGTATCAGAAAAGTGTAAGTTTTTCAAAGCTGAAACCAATAAAAAGGAATATCTCAAAAACGATCAACTCCACGAAAAAAATGTATATAACATAAATTGTGTGTTTTAATGTGCTCTACATTTTTTATGGTTTAAGTTTTTGTTCATCTCTTACGGTTTAGTAGTTATGAAAAATTCATCCAGAATAAAGTAGTCTTCAGAGGCTATTCCCAGAAATTTCAGAATATACATTTTATTTTTCAGGTAAATAACTTTAATATACGATATTTTAATCAAAATCGTTAGAGCCATTTTTTTATAAAATCAAAATTTTCGAAAAAAGTTCCATGTAAAGGGTAGTTTGGGGTGGGGGGAATTTTCTCAAAATCTTCGTGTCGCATCCCTGGAAGATACTAAATTTAAATACCAAGTTTGGTATTTTACCGACTTTTCGTTTTTGAGTTATCGTGTTCACAGACACACGGACACACGGACACACACACACACACGGACCTTTTTTTGAAAATACTTTTTTTGGATACAGGGGGCCCTAAAACATATATTTCCGGTGAAACCTCGGTATCGATTTTTTTGGTGGAGTGCAATACATTCTCTATTCACTATGTACATAGTGAGTATAGAGAAAGTAATAAAAATCAAATGACATTTAAGTATCAAATGATTATGTTATGTTTAACATAAATGTTCTGTTAAATGTTAAACTATATGCATTATTTTGTTCATTTCGTGCATTTCCAATTTGGACATAACTAATATGATATACAACTTGTGGATAAGTCCTGCAGATTGAAAAGCTATATCAAGATGGTTATAAATATATAGTGTGATATGTAATCGTTATGTATTCATACGATCTTACTAAAATACTCTAAATTTAATGTTCTTTTCTCACCAATAACATAGCTCTGAAGATAAAATACTGAGTGCTAGGAAATAAACCACAGTTTAGAACCCCCCACATATACCTAATAAGCTCATAATTTGGCTTTATTAATTGTGGAGAAGCTCCACACCATTTCAAAACGAACCAGAGATCTCGCAAACATGAAGCATTTATTTTACCGCAAAGCCTTCTCACTAGGAAGTGGTAACCATACTTCCATAGGCTGCAAGCTCAAGCTTTGTGAAGTCAATGGACCATTTTTGGGTGTATAAAACACTAAGTAAGGCTTTCTTCGGAAAAGAAGTGATCCTGAGGGGAAAGGGTCCCTCAACAAAACTTTCAGCCATTTTCACACCATCTAAAAAGCATCTGCTTCTGTGTAGAGCTAATTAATAGCACTGCGATTGTATACAGCACGTATATTGCTGAAATACACCAATGTTCTATAAACAGCCTTTGAAGTCCTATTCGCTCCTACTGAATATCTTATAATAACGAAACTTTCTGAGATGATAATAATGTAAAGGTAACATACTGATCTAGTAACTACTATTTACAATTAATTCCTAATACATCAACATTTCCGAGATGTTCTCTGGGGGTCCTTTCAACTTCCCATGTTTTAAGTAGCACATGTTGAAATGTTAAGTGGTCTTTTTTATTTCTTCTGTAAAGAACTCCTAATGTTCATCATTTCCTGCATTTTAAACATTTGGATATCAGGCTACAAAATGTGTATTATTGTATTAAAACATGAAGCTATTTTGTGACTGTTTATTTCAATTAAAAGTAGTAGATAGGAAAGAAAGTCTGATTTGTAACATTCATTTATTTTCATACTTATCTATTTTTAACATTCAGAATAGTTTGTTGCAGAATAGGTATAAAAAGTAATTTAAATGAAACACATAAGAATTTTCTTTCTTTTTCTGGACAAATTTCGCTACTCTATGCATTGTCTGTAGTATAACCATTATGGGAAAGAATGCTCATGGCCCGTGTCATGATACTTTGGTGCCAGTGTTTACCTCGTCTACAAAATCTGTATAAAATCTTTTGTGTTATATTCATATGACTGTACCTACATATTTTGCAACAAACTATTCATACAAAAGCTTATTCTACTTCATGCTAATCGACATAAGCATTGACAGAATTGGTTTTATTACGTATTTTCTTGTACGTACAAGAGAAATAAACAGATACACTAGACTAAAGCGATAGTCATATATTTGAAGTGCCGATCCCTATGCTATAACATTGAAATTTCGTTCGCTTTGATGACGAGGATGGAAAAAATAAAGAACAACTTCTCGTTTAAGAAAAGCGTAACCAGTAGGAATTTTGACGAAAACAAGGAATATTTCGCAAATTTTAACTGTATAAACAGTTTGACATAAATTGTGTATTTTATCGAGATCAGCATTTTTCAGCAAGTTTTTGTCTATTTCATATTGTTTATCAGTTATGCAAAAGTCGTCCAGAATGAAGAGACCTTCAGAGGTTAATCCCGCAAAATTCAAGATATACATTTTATTTAATATCCAATATACGTATTTAAAACAAAATCGTCATAGCCTGTTTTTAGAAAACTGAAAATTCCAGAAAATCTTACCTGTAAACTATAGTTTGGTGTGGGGTGATTTTCCTGAAAATCTTTGTGTCGCTTTCTTGCAAGACAGTTAACTTAAATATCAAGTTTGTATTTAATTGACTTTATGATTTATGCTGTTCACAGAAGAAGATACACATACACACAGTAGACAGATTAACAACAGAGACGGACACACAAGGATCTTTTTCAAGAAGTGCTCTGTTTTTATTCGGTGTCCTCAAAAGATGTATTTTCCTGTAAAATCATGGTATCAAATTTTTGGATATCTACCTACTGTGTATATTGCAGTAGTACAGCTGGTAAAAAGGAATATTTATGGAATGTTTAAACTTGCTAAAAGTTGTCCTTCTCTGCCTACTGTGTATATTTCAGTGACACAGAAGGTAAAAAACAATATTTATAAAATGCTTAAAACTGCTAAAAGTTGTCGGCCTTCTCTGACTACTGTGTATGCTGTAGTGGTGTTGCAGAGGGTACTCGTAAGAAAGAATGTTTATAAAATGCTTAAACCACTAAAAGTTGTTTCATAAAGAATTGCTGCTGCGACGGGTGGTTGGTAGGCAATTTGACAAGTGGTTGAATGATCATTGATTGTTGTCACTTGGTGATATTGCCACTCCTAGTCCCTTAATGCGCCCCATTCTTTTTCACTACTTCAGCACTTGACATTTATAGATATGTAACTGAGAACGAAGCAGGAAATATTCATAACGCACATGCCACCGTTTTCGTCTCTAACACTCCGTTTTATGCTGGGAGATCCAGAAACGTCCGAACCGGCTGGGCGGTGTTTTGCCTGTCCACGCCCTCGGCGCTCATTAGTCTGCCACTATCATAGAAAGGCGCGGATGAAACCATGCAACATTTTAAAACTACTTTTAAAGGTTTTACTTACCAATGTTATTAAAGGAGATACTTAAACTGGCCATCGCTGTTGTTCATACATTTTTGGCACTTCTTTAGGAAACTACCCATCACTCGCCGTAGTCACGTTGAGAAATGCTGGCAATTTCCTGGCGGATATTTTGTTTTAATTCTTCCAGGGTGTGTGGGTTTGTTTTGTAAGCTTTATGCGTTAAGTTACTCCAGAGACAGAAATCGCAGGGAGTTAGGTCGTGAGACCGAGAGGTCCACAAATCTCTACTAATAATTCTGTCCTGAAACATCCTTTCAATTGTTCTCAACGAGAGATTGGTTGTATGAGCTGTTGCAGTGTTGTTGAAAAAAGGCAAAATGAAGCTCCCTTAATTCTCTAAAAAAAGAGGACAAAATTATATTCACGTATGAATGGGCGTCAACTGCTTAATAGAAAAAAATTGGACCTATAATTCTTTGGCACACACCAAGTTTTTCGTCATGAAGGGAAATCATATAAACAATATTAGGTTTCTCAGAGCTCCAACAACGATTCTTTTATATACATATATATCCATGAAGGTGGAGCCAAGCCACGTTCGTGAAAAAATTAAACGTGAGTCAGTTTCGCCATTCTGTCAAGAAAGTACCGGAAATTGATCATTTAAAAATCCTGTTTAAAAGAGATTCAAAATTATTGTTGTCGCTAAGTTGGTACAACTTTTCTCGGAGTTTGATCGGCATCTGTCATCTAGTTTGTTTACAGTACGCCATTTTGTTAGTTCATCTCAAAGGTGATTTGCGTTTTTACGATGGATACCAATATTGAACAAAGAATTTGTCTCAAATTTTGCATTGCAAATGGTATTTCGTGTACTGAATCGCTGAAAATGTTACAGAGGGCTTACGGTGAATTGACTTTATCAAAAACACGTGCATATAAGTGTTACAGTGCATTCAAAAGTGGTCGAGAAGTGGTGGAAGATTTGCCTCGCTCTGTTCGGCCATCAACGGTTTCAACTGAACTGAACATCGCCAAAGTGAAGAAAATTGTGTCTGAAAATCGTCATTTAGGTCTGAAAAAGATTATCGCTGACTTTTCTGTGTCTCACGAATCGATTTGATACCAGTTTAAACGATTGTTTGGGCATGACACGCGTTGCAGCTCGGTTAGTTCCGAAAGACTTGAATTTTCTACAAAAACTCAATCGCGTAAGGATTACTGAAGACATGCTAGAATAAGCCAGTTCCGACCCCACATTCATGAAACGCATTGTAACTGGTGATGAGACGTGGGTTTTCGAAGTTGACTCTCTAACCAGTCAACACGCTTCCGAATTGCGCCTTCCAACTGAACCGAAACCTAAAAGGGCACGTCAAACTCGATCAAACTCATGTTGACAGTTTTTTTTTTCGATTATCGCAGTGTCGCGCACTCAGAGTTCTTGCCAGACGGTCAGATGGTAAATAAAGACTATTCTTATCTGAGCGTTATGCGGCGTTTGAGAGAACAAATACGGCGAAAAGGGCCAGATTTGTAGAACGACAACTCATGGATTCTGCACCACGATAACGCACTAGCTCACAAGGCTATTATTGTGAACGAATTTCTGGCCAAAAATTCAACAAATGTCATCGAACAACCACTGTATTCACCTAATCTGGCATCTGCTGATTTCTTTCTCTTTCCAAAACTCAAGTAACCACTTTGAGGCACCCGTTTTCAGTCGATAGAAGACATAAAGGAAAATTTGCGGCGACAATTGACATCAATTCGTAAAAGTGCCTATAAAAATGTTTTGATGATTGGATTATTCGTTGGCATAAATGTATAATTTCAGAAGGGGCATACTTTGAGGGTGATAAAATAAAATTGGATGAATAATTCATTTTTTTGTGTTTTATTGGAAAATTCCCGGAATTTTCTTGACACAGTAGTATACACTATTGAGAATCCACTCACAAAATGTGTTAACACATACGAACCACATAGTATAAATGCACGCTGCGTAGTAGAAGGCAAATGCTGAGCCACAATACACTTTGTGACTAAGTACAGGACAAAACAATAAAGCTCACTGGTAATAACTCAACCACACGATATCGCAGTTCAATAGTGCACTTTCAGAGCAGAGAAAAACAAGTCACTGTTTGCCCAGTGGAAAAACACCGCGCAGTGGCTTGGATTTGTTTGGGTCGCACGGTACAATACTAATTGAAATTCTCGGCGTTACACGGTGGTTTCATGGCTTAGAAAAGAAAACATTTCATATGGTGTTTACCTATATTCATAAAAGTGATATGAAGAATCATAATTTAAATTCTAAGTGTGGTATTTAATAGACTTTTCGTTTTCGAGGTTTGTTGTTCATAGAGACACACACACACACACACACACACACACACACACACACATGCTCGTTCGCACACACATACGGACCTTTTTCTAAAAAATCATATGGTTTTCTCTACCGCTTTATCATTTATTAATGAATATACAAACTATTCTTACGAAAATTTATATTTCTATCTACGTCACTTTATTTGTAGAAATAGCCACATTACACATTTCTTTATAGGCACAAAGAGGATAGCATTAGTGAAAATTTTACAAGTATACGCTATTTATACTGGACTTAAAATTCCATAGTATTTCGTTGTTACTGCGAGAAAATTGAACATTTAAAAGCCTCTGAAAGAATGGCTAAGTCTTGAATGAATTGAACCATTGACAATGGATATTCCAGAAATAACTTACTGCACAAAAGGGATTTAAAATTAATGTTGTGTTTTGAAGACATCTACTTTTTACGTTGTATGTTTTCGTCTATCACTTTTTTTTTTTTTTTTTTTTTTTTTAACGTCCTTTAACCTGGCTTGGTCATATCGGACGATGAATGCAATTGACGATATAAATGATCTCGGGGTCCATAGAGCTTAAAGTTACTCGACATTCGTCTTCTCAGGATAAGGGAAAACCCCGAAAAAAACCTTACCCGGGTAACTCACCCTAAGCGAGATTCGAACTCACGACCTTTTGAACGTGAGGCAGACGTGCTACCACCACGCTACCCAGACGAGCTCTATAGCTTATCATTTACATTTAAACAAAATATATTTTAATGGAAGAGTACTTCATAGACTATTCCCCAAAAAATTAAGATAAGCACTTTATTTTTCATATAAATATCTTTAATAAATGGTATTTTAATCTAAATATTTACAGCAATTTGAAAAAATCTGAAATTTAGAAAAAAATCCATGGGCATTGTATGATTCGTGTTGCTCTCTGGGAAATACTGAAATTAAATACCAAATGTCCTATTTAATCAACTTTTCGTTTTTGAGTGTTGTTCACCTGCACAACACGACCCTTCTTGTAAGAATTACTGTTTCTTTATGTTCAGTATTGCTGATGAAATCTTGGAATCGAATTTTTGGGTGGAATAAATACTCCCCCTACTTACTCTATCCATAGTAGAGAAAGTAAAACTATATACGCACTTGTAAGCAGAAAGTCTTACCTGATGTATGATGTCTTGGAGTAAGCGTGACATGGTCACGGAACTTTTCAGGGGTACATGAGAAACTTCAATATACTTTTGGGCGTATCGTCACGGTAGCTCAAAAGGTAGAACATATCCATGGAAATTAGATTCTCCGTGTTTGTAGCCCTGGCCATGGCATTGAAGTTGTACTCTCTATACAGCACATGGTACATACAAAGAGAGGGTATTGCACACCACCCAAAACTTGAATACTGAGATTTCGCTGGAAATACACCTTTTAGGGTCCCCTGTATATAAAAATAACGTTTATAAATAGGTCCGTGTGTGTTTATTCGTGTATCTGTGAATATGATAACGCAAAAACGGAAAGTCGGTAAAATACCAAAAAAGTTCGAAAATTTTGATTTTCTCAAAAATAGCGCTTACCATTTTGATTAAAATACAGTGCCTATATTTAAGATTTTATATGAAAAATAAAATATGCCTTGACTTTTCTAGAAATAGCGTCTGAGTACCTCTTTATTATGAATGAAGTTTGCCAAATTATGCATAACTGGTAAAACGTAAGATGTACACAAAGCTTGCTACACAGAAAATGTAGATCGTTAAAACACACAATTTATGTCAGATTTTTTTAGGGTTGACCATTTCCGAGATATTGCTTATTTTTTGTTTATCATTTAAAATACTTAAAACTTTTCTCACGCGTTAATTTGTAAACTTCTGCTCAACAAGAAACGGATTTTGACACATGGCAACCAGCTTTTAAAAGATTTGACAATCGCTTTAGCCCAGTGTTTCCCTTATTTCCCTTCTACTTACAAAGAAGCAAGTAATTAGAGAATTTCTGCTAATTTAAATAACAAACATTGTATTTAAGTCAGCACCTTCCAAGAATGCTGAATTTCAAAAATAATCTCCCCACCCTCGACTACCCTTTACATGGAATATTTTTCGAAAATTTGGATTTTTCCAAAAATAGTTCTAATTATTTTCATCAAAACACCATATGTTTAGGATATTTTTATGATAATATAAGTATATATATTGTATTTTTGGAAATAGATTTTGAAAAAGTCTTCCGTCTGGATCACTTTTGCATAACTGGTAAACTATGAGATAGATAAAAAATTGCTTCACAAAAAAAAAAAAAAAAAAAAAATGTAGTTCTCGTTTAAATACACATTTAAGTCATATAAATGTTTCTGGAATTAACCATTTCTGAGATATCACTTGGTCTCAATTTTAAAGTACTTAAAATTATCGAATACTTATACCTTTCTTAACTAGAAGCTCGTCATTCGTGTCTCTTTTGTTTGTTTATTCTGGCCATACAAAGAGGAGCTAATTTCAATATGATAATATGGCGGCAAGCTGTTAAAAAAGTTGACTATCGTTTTTGTCTAATGTATTCTTTTTTACCCTTGAACGTTCATGGAAATAATTATATAATAAAACCATTTCTGCAAACGTTTATCTTGATTTGCATGAAATAGATGGAAGATTAAACTTTTGTAAGAATAGCTTGTTGCAAAAGAAATAAAGTCATATGATTTTAATGAATCAGATGCTTACTATTTCATGGTTTTGCTTGCTCTAACTTTGTATACGCAGTTTTGATCATAACATTTAAGGATGGTGTCTGATTGAACACCTGTGTGTGGGCATCAAGTGGAGAGACTTTCCTCGCACAATGTGGATGCTTGATAAAGCGTTGACATTTTTCTCCACTTTCACTAGCACACCCTCTAGAAGTTATGCCCTCGTGACCGTCTTCCGAAGCCGCATTGACCGGGTGAAAGTGCCGCACATCAATAGCATGTTCATAGACTTTAATTTCTACTGTTGTATGCTTATGATTTACTGTTCGACTCTGGTGGCATACCGAACCTCTGTCTGCTAATGCTGGTCTAAAAGATGCGTAAGACAGATGGGTAGGGTTTGATTTATTGTTATTGTAATACACAAGAACTGGTTGTATTTACACAATTGCATTTTTAATATCCGTAAAACTTTCCGGCAACTTGGATCGTATTATTGGCATCCTTTTCAGCTGTCCTAAATGTGCTGGTCGTAGCATTTCTACCCGAAGTTTGAGACACATTTTCAATCCCGGATATTCAGTGTTGAAATTCACTGCAAAACACCTAATTATGTAACTTATGTAAGCTCTGGAGATATTTCGATTTTAACTATTACCGTAACCGCCCACAATGATGTTTTTTTTTTTTTTTTTTTTTTTTTTTTATTTGGCGGGACGGGGGGTCACCAGGCGAATGCTGGGGACTAAGATTTCCTTGTCCTAATTTCCCCACCATATTTTCAGATTGGTGGGTTGTAGTAGTGCGGGCAGATGGTGTGGATACATACTCAATGGAAAGATTGCTCCTCATGGACACAAGGAGGTTTTGCGGTCAATGGATCGACGGTACGGCCTCTCTGGCGGCCTAGCCGTGTAATGGAAACGTTAGGGACTTTCGCACGTCTCTGGTATCCTATTTGCCTATGGTCTATGTCCTATGTTTACTTCCTATATGTATTTCATCCTCCTAAGGGTGTTAGTCACAATAGATCTGCATAAGTTGCAGTGCGCAAGTTGTTCCCCTCCGTGGTCTCCTTTTAGGCAGTTCTCTCTTGTTGATCATATTATTTATTGTATCCACGTTGCTTTTTATTTTTAAGGAGTTTTTCAGAGCTGTAAAGCCATTTCTGAATGTTTTTCCGATTCTGATTAGTATTTAAATCAACAGACTTTTCGAGTTGTTACTGGAATTATTATAATATTTTTAGACAAATACATTATAAAGACAAGAGGAAGAAGAGGGTTAATTATTTAAAATTCATGCGCTATAACATATAACATTCAGCTTTAATTATTAATTCACTAGTGGTATATGTACCTACCACAACCCTAGCTAGATGGGCCTAGGAACTAGGAAAAATGTTCCACATCTTTACTCAGGATTTTTTCTTTTTGCGAGTATGTAAGAGTAAACACAATATAATGACCTTCATATCCTTCTGAAGAAACCATGCATCCATTACCTCCCACTGTTCGAATCCGTGACCATTCCACTTAGGACATGAAGCTGTGAAATTGGGCGAGAGTATTTCTTTCGGTGAAAACCTTCATATTACTCAATTCATGTTCTCTTTAGGAATATGATTTGGTCAGTTTTGTAAATGTATTCCTGAAGAGTATGAGAGGGTAATGCTATTTATACAATTCAATTGTTGAAAATTTACCCTTAATAAGGTGGCAAGACAACTAGTTAATTTATAAAATGTAAAAACTTGATGTGTTCACATGAATTTCTCTACAACTCTGTAATAAATTATTTTTGAAAAACTTTTTCTTCCATCTACTTCATGCTAGTCGAGTTAAACACTATACCCAAGCTGTTAGCTTCATATACGCAAGGTCGCGAGTTCAAACTCGGCGGAGGACGATGGATTTTTTCGGGCGTAAAAATCTTAGCATGGCTTCCTACGGAAGGGAAGTAAAACCATTGGTCCCTGTCGTAGATTTACGGCATGTAAAAGAACCTCAAGCCTCTTGCCTCTGAGCAAAATTACGCGGTATTTCACGCCCAATATAGAATGGGATGTTGAGAACCACTGTAGTTAAAGAGCGTCCATAAATAACACTCTATCTTATTTTACTAGGCTATAGTGATAGTAAAATGTTTAAAAGCTAGTTTCATATGGTTGAAACCCATTTCTAAGCATGGCCAGGAGTTTATAAATTCCCGCATCAGATACGTTTAAGCATTTTAAAACTGAAACCAATAACCGGAATATTCCGGAAAAGGTCAACTCCACGAAAAAAATGTTTATGACATAAATTGTGTGTTTTAACGAGATCTACATGTTTTGTGAAGTAAAATTTTGTTCACGGTTTACCAGTTACGCAAAATGTATCCAGAATGAAGGGGTCTTCAGGAGCTATTCCCAGAAAATTCAAGATATAAATATTGTTTGTCATGGAAAATTTTTAATATAGGTGTTTTAATCAAAATCATTAGAAAATAATAATAATAAAAATCGAATACTTTTCCATGTAAAGCCTAGTTTGGAGAAGGTGGGTGTGATACTGGTGAGGTGGCGGATAATAAGGATATATAACCGATACCCAAGTAATCGGGTGCCTTTTTCTGTATTTCTGATTTGACACACTTAATAATTCATATAACATGTAAGGAAGCTGTCTATGAACTGCACCACCGGACATGAAGTAAGTACAATTCTACGCGTCAAGTACTTTTCATATAGCTTTTGGTGTGTCTACTGCGTAATTATTATCTTTAAATTGTGTTTCGCTGTACGTATTAACTACAATTCATGAACAAGTACACTGCGAACGATCGCAACAGTCGCCCCGATTACACCGACTGAAATCTTTTAGCGTTCTTCTGACTTCAAATAAGCGCTTGTTTGAGACTTTTAAAACCCTACCTTCGTTTGGAATATCTTAAATTTCAGTTTACTTTTTACTGCTCCGAAAGCAACGCGTCCTGCCTTCTCCTATGGCTTTTAACTTCCGCATCATTTAAAAAACTCCTCTCTTTTGTGTTCGTTCGCTTGTAAAGCCTTTTCCCAGACGGCTCCAACTCTGTCCCTCTGAATTTGACATCTGCTGCAATTAACAAAGAAAACTCTCTCTCACAGATACATTTTTTACATACTTCTCTGTTATAATTACGTAATACACGCATTAATATTATGAATTACGCATGTCGTATTTTTTGTCGTCACTTAGCATTTTCTAAGCGGTCCAAAACAACTTATAATATTTGATATACAGCTTTTGACAAACATACCCAAAAATGACAGCCAAGCATTTACTAATGGACGGGTTAATACGCAATTGCTTATGCTTTTCTCAACCTTATATGGACATTATAATTAAATACCAGAAAATGTAATAAAATATGGTTCATAGTATATTATAAATATCTGAAAGTAGTGTACTTAATTTAGCTTTTTAGCTGTTGTCTAGTTTAGTATCTTCGTTACAGAGATGCCCACAAATCATGCAGGGAACCCGGTACCCCCTATAGGGTGTAGGTAAGTATTCCTCAGAGGTATGTCAAGGGCGTTCTTATGATGGACCAATCTGGATTAGAAATTTTGAGCCCGGTGCCTAATCATATTCTCCACGTAAGAAAGTGTCGAAGTTATTTAGTTTACTGATACTTGAATTTAGAACATTTTAGAATTAGTTTGGGTAAAATAAACTAAAATTAGTACATATTGTGACGGAGTTACGTGCCGAACTATCAGTCAGCTGACGTCGACCGCCCGGGCTGGTAGGAGATAAACAAAGATAAGCAACACTTCACCCAGTGCAAATACCGCACTATGGAGAGATAATTAAAACTCTCTGGAGGTTTCTCTTCACCCACCTTCCAGAACACTTCTAGAACGTCCGAGTGTTCTCGCGTGGTCGAGCCAGTGAGTCAATTAGTGAGTGAGTGTGAGTGAATTCCAACGGCTTTTCTAGTGTGATATAAAGTGCGTTTTCCGTGCGGTTTGTGACATACAGTGAGTTTTGCTACTGCTGAATGATTTAGTGAGATTTTCTGTTCGACTCCCCAACGAGTGAGGCGTACGAAAGAAAAGGCTAATCGTGCGCATTTAATCACACAGCGGCGTCGTGGAAGAAAGTGAACTGACAGGAGGAAGTGAACTAGTTCACTGCAAATGAAGTAACAGTTTAAGGAAAGCAATGTGACAGTGAGAACTTAGTGAAATGACCGTTAAACAAAGACAAATCCTAAGATTAAGCTTACGTGAGGGTTTAAAATGTAAAATATTCATATAGGACCTAACAAAGACTTTGTTCTGTTATTTATACTTTTATATGGTACAGTACATATTGTTCTGTAATTTGTATTTTATACTATAAAATACCCTTTCGTGCCGCGATGATTACTGAGAATTTTCCTCTACTGACAAGTGAGCTACGGTATTAGCAGGCATGGGCAATATTGTCAAGATCTGACTCACTATCTCATAAACAGTTCTTATTTACAGTTTTTGTGCAAATCTTGAAGAATAATTTACAGCGTTTCTTATTTATGGCAACTTTTAGGCGTATATAGTTGTATGAGATGCCATAGGAGGTCATCTCGCGGATAGTAAATCTGTGCCTGCCAGCAGACTTTGTACATTTCTATCGTCTGTTAAGGGCATGTAAGTTATACTGGGTCTTCATTACGTCAATATTAGTTCAGCGGAATTGTACCTGGACTGCAAGCATTGCCACCTGCAAGCAGTGCAGAACTATTTTTCGCCAGGACATTTTGCGCGAGATGGAAGTGATCAGCAATCATAGAATTTCCATGGTTGAGTGCTGGAAGAATACGTCAACTATCAGCATAAATGCTGTAACTGCGAGTTTACGAGACGTAAGTAATTGTTCCAAATGTAAATATTGGAACGGTACAATAAAGTCCCATTTCACTAAGGTAACCTTGAAACTGTTGACATCCACCTCTTCTATTCACGCTCGGTAATCCTCCGCAAGAGGCAATGTGTGATAAGCTCAATGAAAGATTGCTGGATTTAATCGTACTGGAGTAGCATCAGCTTTTACTCCGAGACTAGGAATTGTTCATGAATGAATTACATCTTCGGATGAAATTAGAATTCGTGTTAACAAATATCTTTTTGAGGAGCCACAGCAATTACTGATTTATTATCAGCCATTCCGAGGTATTAGCCTCATGCGCGGACAAACAGCTGGCGGCAAAGGACGAACAAATCTGAAGACCCATGTTTATGTAAACTAGACATTTCAGTTGTCGGTGGATGAAGCAAGGTTGTAAAACTTACAAACGTTTTGCATTCTGCAAGAACTAGTAGCTCTGCTGACAAATACTCTTGAGTTTTCGTCTTATCCAAAATACTCCAATATTGGTATCTTTTCCTGACTGTATTGGTAAATGTGTAGTGCTGGGATATTTCAAAATGAGGTCCATTTTCCATTCTATTTGGAAACAAAAACATTTGAGCATACCAAGAAATAAAAGTTGTACTGTGCTCTTGCCCTTCTAAACAGGGCTTGGATTCTGCCGTACTAAACTAAACGCTCTATACGGGACAGTATGTAGAAATAGGTACTCTTTATTTTAGAAGCTGTTACATTACTGTTACTTGCTCAGATATGAAGTTCTCGGCTTGTTAGGAGCTTGTAGCAGAGGAAAACCTGCTGGCGGTTATCTTAATGTGATCTGCTAAATAGGTACTCCATTACACTAACCGTTGGACACGTTATGCATGAAATGAGGCTTTTATCAGTATAATGACTAAAAGGCTTTAAGGATTTGTTGTCTCATAAGAACTTATATTAAAACACTAATTCAAAGTGGCGGCGAAGAAGCAATAAACTGGAAGTCACGTCTGATCTTACTCGTATTAATGGAAATTCTCTTTAGAATTAACAGTTCTCTTTATCTTCATTTTCTCTTAGAAAAATTTTATGACGTAAGTCTTGTATCAATAATGTTTAATATAATTACTTTAGTTACCATATAGAATATAAATGCATTCGACTGAAACTTATACGGAGCAAAAATAATAATTAGGTTGCAATGAATAACCAGATTATAAAAGAGCAAAAATAAAAAAAATCTGATGTGTTTCTACACATGACTTTCTCTAACTATTCTGCAAAAAATTATTCTTTCAAAAGCTGATCCTTCTGTAAACACCGTGTTAAATAAAAAAAAACAAAAATAGCAGAAATGGTTGTGTTATAAATAGAAGGGAAATAAGGGAATACACCAGCTAAAGCGATACTCAAGTGTTTTAAAAACTGTTGCTATGTGTTTAAAATTAATTTCTTTGCAAGGCCAGGAGATGTTAAATTCCCGTATGAGAAAATTGTTAAATGTTATGAGAAAATTGTTAAGTGTTTAAAACTGAAACCAATAACAAGGAATATTTCGGAAATGGTGAATCCACGAAAAAAAAGTGTATATACATAACTTGTGTGTTTTAACGAGACACATTTTCTGTGTAGTAAGTTTTGTCTGTCTGTCTGCCTCTTTCTGTCTGTCTGTCTGTGTCTATCTCTCTCTCCCTAAAAAGTCATCCAGAATAAAGACCTTTTCAGAGGCTACTCTCAGAGAATACAAAATATTCATTTTATTTGTAATGTAAATATCTTTACTTGTAATCAAAGTCGTTAGCCATTTTTGAGAAAATCAAATTTTAGAAAATGTTTCCATGTAAAGAATAGTTTGGGGTCACATCCTTGGAAGATACTAAACTTAATTACCAAGTTTTGTATTGTACCAAATTATCCTTTTTGAGTTATCGAGCTCACAGACATATAGACACATACACACACACAGATTTTTTTTTATACAGGATACCCTAAAACGTGTATTATCGGTATCTCGGTATGGAACTTTTGGATGGAATGCAAATATTGTGCACACGTGCTAGAGAAAGTAAAAATGAAAGATTAGATAAATATAAAATGTTATACTTATATAAGTCAGCCACGTTTTAACGATGACAATTATCAATCCCGAATAATGTTCTATATGAAAGAAAATTATTAGAATTTATATTTAAACGTAAGTTTGAATAGCGATTGTGTTCTAGATCGTCCAAAAATATAAAACATTAAATTATTCACACCTTAACAACTAAAAGCAATTACAATACAATGGAGGTTTTAAAATACAAAAACGTTCGATTTATACTACAGATACGTATTATAAGTTGTTTTATTTGCTGGTGCTATTTCCATATGCATTCACACAGATTTACCAAAGCCTGTAGCTGGTGTGACTGCTAATTCTATACATTTAGTTGGAATAAATTCTATAGTTCCTTCCCTCTTCTTGGCATCTATTGAGTGTGTCTCTTCTTTAAACGTTATTTTTTTAAACAACCATGCGCCTGATCCTGCAGGTGTGGTGGCACACTGAACTGCCGAGAATGTAAACCTCCCTCACTGATGTCCCACTCTAATTATAACATATTAAAGAAATTCGTTACATAAGTATGATAATTTGTTTGAGGAATGCTACCTTTTAAAAAAAAAAAAATATTAGTCACAAGTGAAAAGAAAACCGTTAAAATATTACTTTCTCTAGCACATATGTATAGTGTACATAGTAGATAGCGAAGGTGTTGTAATTCACCCATAATTATTATACTGAGATTTCACACGAAATGCATATTTTGAGACTCCCAATTGCAAAAAAAAAAAAAAAAAAAAATCGTTTTTAGAAAAATATGTGTGTGGGGAGGGGTTCAAAAATGAAAAGTCGGTTAAATACCAAATTTGAAGTTTAAGTTTGTATCTTCCAAGGACGCAACACGAACATTTTCAAGAAAAACACCCTGTAAATAGCCTCTAAAGCCCTCTTTATTCTGGAAGACCTTTGTATAATACTTAAACCGCAAGAGATAGACAAGAACTTACACACAAAAATGTAGATCCCATTAAAACATACTGTTTGTCATATATATTTTTGTTGTCGAATTAACCATTTCCGAGATACTATTTGCAATTGGTTTCAATTTTAAACTAATCAAACTTTTCTCAAAATGGAAGCAAACTTTCGTTTTATCTCATTTGTTTTACTCCCGGGAATGCAAAAGAAAACGGAATTTCAATTGTTTCACATAGCCATAGCTTTTAAAAGATTTGATTACCGCTTTGGCCTAGTGTATTCCTTTACTTCCTTTCTACTTGCAAGGAAGCAGGTAATAAGACCATTTCTTCCAATATTTATCTCGGTTAACATGGTGTAGATAAAATAATACTTTTTTTTTGTAAAGAAAGTTTGTTTGTCAATCATCTAGAGAAAGTCATCTTACATACTCACATTTTGGTGGTAACTGATATGTTACAAGCACTTTAAAAGCTTGTATTGGTGTAAGAGGGACTCCAATACAACCTCACACTGGTGCTTCCAGAGCAGGCTGTTCCAATTCGATTCATCTGAGTCAGAGTATTCACGCGTACTCAACCGCAAACCTTGGTTGAAATGGTCTGAAGGTGAAGCCGATAGCCGATACGCCCCGGGCAAAGGTCATAAGCACAATGCTTGCTTTTGCTGCCACTTCATTCCAACAGTTGATTCCAGCAGTTGATTCAGTCGTGAATGGAACACATCAGATTGTTTTCCCAACATAATTCATTTAACATTCAGTCATTTGTAGTGCTGCTAAATAAGCTTTGAAATCTCCTCTGCATGATACTCGGTTGTCTGTGAACCTCTAATTAACCTCTTTATCCGTTTAAAAATTATTTCAATGATATGGAAAAGTCACTCGAAGACAATGCTGGATGGCTAAAACCCTTCCACTTGAACTGTTACAGAAAATTTTGAGTTTGTGTAGCAATATACGGTCGAGTATAATATGGAAGAAATCACCCCTGAACTCAACATGTCGTGTCATATGTTCTGAATTGGTCTCCTAATTGTAGACGTTAGAGGAGTTTATTTTTATACCTCGTTCTATGAACTCGAATATCATACCTTGCTTAGAAGAAAAAAAAAGTTGTTTTGAACTTTCTTCTTGAAAATGTTAACCGCACTTTTGCTGTAAGTCGTAACATTGACTTGCCGTTTTATTGCAACGCTTGCATAATAAAATCGAGTCTTTTCTTCATGACAGTCTATTGACAAGGTTTTCATCTTTACTCAGTAGCATTAAAGGAATGTCAGTTCTGCTCCCCTTCTCGTGGAGGGCTTCAGAAAATTGGCTGTCACTTGCCTAAACATTTTGTCCTGCTGATTTGCGGAAAATGCTCATGGAGTTCTGACGCGATTTTGACATCCTTGTTTGACACGAAATCGTCGTAACAGGCGGTTGCCCAGTTCATTTTTCATCACGGATATTAGTCTGCCTATCTTGAAACTGAGGACACCATCAAGCAGTATTGTCATTCAAATGTTTCCGTGAGTAAACAATAATCACGATGAATTGCAGCTGTCCTTATTTCAGCACAGAAACTTTAATAACTACACGCAGCTCACATTTGGTGGTAACTGATATGTTACAAGTAATTTACAAGCCTGTATTGGTGTAAGAGATACTCGAATGTAACCTCACACTGGCACTTCCAATTCGAATAATCTGAGTCAGAGTATTCACGCGTACTCAACCACAAACCTTGGTTGAACTGGTCTGAAGGTGTAGCGCGATAGCTGATACGTCACTGGGCAAAGGGCATAAGCACAATGCTTGCTTTTGCTGCCAGTCCAATCCAACAGTTAATTCAGTGGTGATAGTTTGCCTCACTGCCACAGTTTTGCAGGCAAACTTCCGTGAGTCATGAACTACTCATTGCTTTTTTAGCTCGCACCCAAGCTTGATTAGCCTGACCTAGAACGTACCTACTGAACCAAGTTACAGAGTATCAAGAATAATGTGCTGCTACCATCTGTCTTACTCGTGAATGTCGAAGTCGGAACTGGCTTTACGAATTGCTTTCGTATATCCAAAGAAAATGCCTAGACCTGTATATAAATGTTTACATATAAAGTCTTACCTGGACGAGGAGGACTAGCAGCGCTGCCCACATGATGCAGCAGCCCACCGGTCCTGCAACAAAAACATAATATATAAGTAGGAGAAAAGAAATTAAACACAGAAAAAACAAATGGAATGGAATTTCAGATACCTCGGCCCAATTCCCAAATAAATATGGCGCAGTAATTATGGAGAAAGTACATCAGAGCTGGCCAGGATATGGGATATACACTTATTTATACTCGTGAATGTGTAGCTATGGAGTGAAGAAATGCTCTCATGTTTGGTATTTTCGTAGAATTTCGTTTATTTCAGTTTCTATTATTCCTAAATCGACTTAGTTCGTTAGAAATCCTTTGCCATCGCTAAAAAGTTGTTTAGACAAACATGCACAGACTCATGCTTTTTTTCATCACTTTTTTTTTTTAATTTTTGAAAATACAGTCCGCAGACTTGTCAAGACTCCGGCGCTGTATTCCCTTTTTCTTTTCCCTCTTTTTTCCGGTTTCCTACTTTTCCTATTCATTTAACTTTTCTTTTGTTTTTTACTTTCTCTACACGTACTATGTACTGCACCCAAAATTTTGATACTGAGATTTCACCGGAAATAGACGTTTTAGGGTCCCCTATATCCAAAAAAGGTATTTTCAGAAAAGGATCCGTGTGTGTGGGGGTGTGTCAGTGTGTCTGTGAACACGATAATTCAAAAACGAAAGGTCAGTAAAGTACCAAACTTGGTAATTTAGTTTAGTATCTTCCAAGAATGCGACACAACGATATCAAGAAAATTTCCCCATTCCAAAGTACCCTTTAAATGTAAATATTTCGAATTTCGAAAATTTTGATTTATTCAAAAATGGCTCTAACGATGTTGATTAAAATATCTAATATTTCAAATATTTACATAGCAAATAAAATGTATATCTTGAATTTTCTGGGAATAGTCTCAAAAGACCTCTTTATTCTGGATGATTTTTATTGAATTTTGCATAATTGCTAAATCGTAAGAGATAGACAAAAGCGTAAAACACAAAAAATGTAGATCACGATAAAACACGCAATTTATATCATGTAGGTACATTTTTTCGTGGAGTTGATCGTTTTTGAGATATTCCTTGATATTTCTTTCAGCTTTAAAAAACTTATAGATACTTTTCTCACACAGAATACTTTTCTCCTGTCTATACAAACAAAGCATCTTCAGTCACATAGCAACCAGCTTTTGACTATCACTTTAACATATGGTACTCCCTTATTTCACTTCTACTTACACGGAAACAAGTAATAAGACTATTTCTGCTATTTTTTCTCAATTAGCATGAAGTAAATAGAAGAATAAGCTTTTTAACAATAATTTGTTGTGGAGATG
This sequence comes from Hymenopus coronatus, assembly GCA_030762935.1. Taxonomy (NCBI): domain Eukaryota; kingdom Metazoa; phylum Arthropoda; class Insecta; order Mantodea; family Hymenopodidae; genus Hymenopus; species Hymenopus coronatus. Next base: position 78,253,702 of record CM060881.1, on the reverse strand, counting down.
TAGAGAAAGTCATGTGAATGGAACACCTCAGATTTTTTTAAGTTATTTATTAACTCTTTTTTTATTTTACAAAATACAGTTCTGGAGTCTTGCCAGGACTCTGAAGCTGTATTCCTTTTTTCTTTTTCCTCTTTTTTTTCCAGTTTCCTATATTTATATTCATTTAACCTTTCTCTCCTTCTTAAACATACATACGCAGACACGTGCACATGCACATGCACAATTACAAACACGCAAACACCCATGCCCAATGCGGGACTCGAACCCTCGATCCCCTGCCTCATGAAGCACCAAAGCGAAGTACTTTAACGAGCGCGGCCACGGCGACCGGTGTATTAATCTACAACATTGTTAAAATGCAGGACGTTTAACAAACAATGGCTTCAGTACAAATAGATCACAAATTTAATTCATGAGTAATCTGCTTTTCCACAAGATTCCTCAGGGTTTGCCTAGTTCTTGAACTAGGACTGGAAAACTTTCTATCTACTTTATTGTTGCTGCTAATTATTAAGCATCAGTTTTCTGAATGCATTAGCTTATAGTGTTGCCGAGTATGTTGTATGCAATTACAGTCAGAAGAATAGACCAGCAAAATTGGTCAAGTTGTAGAAAAATTTCTTTTGGTCATGTCATGTCATCAAATAGATAAGGATGCTACATGTAGTTGCGTTATGTTTATCCGGGGACCATGCATCGCCGATCGCAAATTACATACTTATATCAGTCACGTGCACAATCTCGCAAATTATTTTGGTATAGTTCATTAAAACCCTGTGTGTGTGTGTGTGTGTGTGTGTGTGTGTGTGTGTGTGTATATATATGTGTGTGTGTGTGTGTGCATGTGTGTATGTGTGTTGTGGGTCACCCATGCTGCCACATCAAACAACCACTGCGGTAGATATGCATCTCCAGGTTGATGGCGCGCGACCTTTGTCAGCGATGTTTATATTTATCGATACTAGAGTGCAAGAATTTTATTCGCCTGGCAGAAAATTTATATGTACCACATTCCTTTTGCTCGCCTTCTTCCTGGGGCCAGATACCTTGATTTCTTCATTGTTGCCATGCACCTTACCGCCAGTGATGCTGAAGTATTTTATTTATTTTGTTTTATTGTTCTTTATGGACGCTCTTTAAGTGTTGTGGCTCTCAGGGCCCTATTCATATATTAGGTGTGAAAGACAGCATAATTTTGCTCAGAAGCCTCTTTATCAAAGGCTTGAGGTTCCTTTTGAGGTTCTTTAACGTGTCTTAAATCTACGACACGGGTCCAACGGCTTTACTTCCCCTCCTAAATAAGCCATGCTAAGGATTTTAAAGACCGAAAATGTCCATCAACCTCCGCCGGTTTTGAACCTTCGACCTTGGGAAATAGAGGCTAGCGTGTTACCCATAGACCACGGAGGACGATGATGTAATACTTAAGTTCGTCTACCTAGCAAAGCTGTGTTTTGCGCTCTAAAATCAGAGTAAATAATCTCAGGAGTCTCTGAGTCTGTCTACGTGTCTTTTGCGCTCGTTGTACTTGGCATTCTGGGAAATGTTTTCATTCATCCTTGAGCTCCTATGAGGACATTCACTATATCTGTCACGTTTCATCTTGGAAACGTACGCACAACGATCATTAATTTTGTCATCACACTCCAGGCCGATACAATCCAAGGCATGTCCCAGCTGGCATAGGATGAACTGCCGGACTTTACCGGTAGCCCTATTTTTCTTTTGTGCGTGCTGGGCATTTTGAAATCAGCATAGTGCATCCTATTTTAATGCTCTTACCCTCCACCTGCAATTGCACCTGATGTCTCAAGGTTTTTTGTTAGATGTGACGATTCTTTACAGAAGCTTGGTTATCTATTCAGACAATAAGCTATTTACTTTACCCGGAGGTCCCGAGTTCAATTCCCGATTGGGGCGGGGAATTTTTCTTTAACCAGAATTATTCCCTATCCCCCACAGAAACTGGAAGTGTGCATGTGAGAGTGAATGTGCATGTTTTTAATTACATAAAGGTGATTATCCTAATGTCAATAATCTATAGTTATAATATGAGTTGTTCCACAAGCCCGATATGACCATTGAAGTTAAAGGGGGTAGTTAAACAGATAATTTGAGCATCATTTTACCGACTTCATTCATCGTCTTGAAAATGACTAATTTAATTCAAGGTGTTATATATTCATAAAATGATATTGATATGACCGACGAGATTAAAGGACGTTAAGCTAAATAATAATAATAATAATAATAATAATAATAATAATAATAATAATAATAATAATAATACATAAGTTGAACATAAAATTGGCACATTTGATTATTATTGTCTCCAAGTGTGAAAGAGATTTACATCTTTTTGTTACCAGAGCTTAACAAAGGAAACACGATAAATACGGGCCTATGTTTTGACGTGTAAATTATAACAATGGAATTTCATTTATTTGCTGAATGGTCACAGTTATACGTGCGGCAATGTACTTTATTTTTGAGCTGAAATTTTAGATAATTTTCTTACAATCAACCTAGGAAGAAATAACCGTTTCTAAACTATCTGTGAATAAGTTTTTTAAAAATAAATAAAAATGATAGTTTTTGCGTTCTCTTAAGACTTTATTTCAATCATTTTATTCAGGGCATTTGTGAAAATATGTTACATCAAATTAAGTATATTTTTAAGTTTAGAGATCTTAATTTTGCATCTCACTTGACTTGTGAAGAGTTGATAAGGGAGGTTTTTAGTCCGAAATTTAGTCCGATTTACTTGCTAGCATACACAAGAAGGCCGGGAGATTTTCATGACAAACGAAACCTAACTTAATTTTCAGGGAATAGCATCCGAAGACATCTTCATTAGGATGACTTTTGTGCAGCAGATACCGAAGAGATAGACAAAAACTGACTACACATAAAATGTAGATCTCGTTAAAAGACACACTGTATGTCATATACTTTTTTGTGAAGTAACCGATTCCGAAATATTCTCTGTTATTGATATCAATTTTAAATATTTATACTTTTCTCAAACGGGAGGCCATGTTTCCTTTAATCTGTAGTTTGTTTTACTGCTTGCCTTGCAAAGAGAACCGAATTTCAACCGGCTTTTAAAAGATTTAACTATCTCTTTACTCCCTTATTTCCTTTATTCTCACAAGGAAACAAGTAATAAGACCCATTCTGCCAAAATTTACGTCGATTAGTATGATGCAGATAAAAGAATTATCTTATGTAAGTATATTTTGTTTGTGGAACAGTTGGAGAAAATCATGTAAATGGGACACATCAGATTTTTCTATATATTTATGCTTATGTCATATAATGGACGCGCATTTAATTTCAGTAGCCCTTTTAAAATAAATACATATTGCATAAATTATGGGGCATGGGGCTGATCACCCATCCTGGCTACTCTCTCTCTCTCTCTCTCTCTCTCTCTCTCTCTAATCCAGAATGCTTCTGTTCCGCAACAGGCATCTGACCTCAGCTGCTGGCTTTGCAAGTCTTGAGAATTAGATTAGATAAAATAAAGATGGATTAGGGAAATATAACCTAACACTGTGATTAAATGTCTAATGTACCATATGCATCTTCTTTGTTCTAGTCACATAGTCCATTACCTTTAACAAGGAGTTTACGTTGTTGATTTGATTTTCCTTCGGATAATCTGATCCAGTCAGTCCCAATTATGTTATGTCTACGTCTGGCTCATGCCTTACAATCGAAGATAATGTGAGAGGCAGTTCTTCCTTGTTACTACATAATCATAAGATTGATGCTTCTTTGTAGGTGTCTATTATAAGTGGGTGTTTCCAGTAAAGAGTCCTATTGTTAGCCTCATTTGTGTCGTTCCTAGGATTTCTCTAGTAACAGATAAGAAGGATTTCATAGCATGAAACAAACTCCAGAGAGCAACAGCTAGCTAGTGGGGATAATTTAACGATAGTCCGCTTTTTCAAAGCAGTTTCATGGCTAACTAGGAGAGAGACTAAATGACTTATAGTGTAACTTCCCCCGTGATATTACCACAAGTATGCATATTATGCGCACACTTTTTCATGAGCACTCGGCTCCCTAGGCTTCATTCGGAAGGTTTCGCGCAATTTCGGAAGCAGAGAAGAGAGACAGCATTGAGACATGAAGTACGCTACACCCTGAAATCTAGTGGCTTCAATGCTGTGGTTTCATTCTGTTTGTAGATTCCACAGTTGACACAAATGGACGTTCGTTTGTTTCATTTAATAATTCCGATAGTTCACGGTCTAACCTATCCATTATATTGGCTTTGCAGAAAGACAGGTGGGAGAACTCTCTTCTTCCCCCGGACCTTGCTTTCCCGTAAAAATAGCGCCAAGAAAAGGTGCGATCATGTTCTGTAGCTTTTGGCCACCAAACCCTAAAGATTGATGCCTAGCAAATTGCACTTAGCACTAAAAGCGAAACTTGTAGATCACGGCGTCTCAAACTCATAAAATTGCACGCGTGCAAACAGAGATAACGGTGTTCTGCGTCGCTACGACTCGTTTCGGCTCGATATTTCTCAGCGAGAGAAAGATACAGCGGAGAAGGCGTGAAAGGAAGAGACAGGCGGAGCGCGAGACAAGCATAGGAAAGAGAGAGACACCTCTATTGCTCACAATCCAGGAGTGGGTCTTTGCACTTGTCTTTTGCACCTTGCGCCGTGCAGTGCACCCACACATGCGTTCTGAGCAGCTCTGAAGTAGAACTATGCTCTTAAATAAATCGTAAGCAAGTCTATATGCAAATTGGTGAAATTAAAACACCAGGAATAAGGAATACACTAGGCTAAAGTATAGTGGAACATTTTAAGGCCTAGTCGCTATGTGATGATTTTGAAATTAATTTTATTTGCATGACCAGGACGAAAAAGAGAAAGGAAATAAAACAAGAAAGGGAAAAAAAAAAAAAAAAAAAAACGAACGAGGACTTCTCAATTGAAAAGTGTAAGTATTAGTAAATTAAAAAAGTATAAATAACTCGGAAATGGTCAATTCCTCGAAAAATATGTATTTGACATAAATTGTGTATTTTAACGAGATCTGCACTATATGTGCAGAAAGTTTTGTCTATCTCTTACGGCTTACTAGTTTTTCCAAAGCAATCCAAAATGAAGAGGTATTTACAGGCTATTTCCAGAAAATTTAAAATACACGTTTTATTTGCCATGTCAATATTTTAATGTGACTTTTTGAGAAATTTGAAAATTTTTAAAAATATTACATGTAAAGAATAGTTTGGGTTGAGGGATTTTCTTGGAAATCTTCGTATCGCTTCTTTGGACGATACTAAACTTAAATAACACTTTTGCAGTTACATTGTTCAGAAATAGACAGGCAAATACGAACTTTTTACTATTAATACTTTCTTTGGGTTCAGCGTCCTAAAGACGTGTATTTCCAGTGAAACCTCGATATTGGCTTTTTTGGATGAGGTACAATACCTTCTCTACCGACAATGTTCCCACATTTTACGTCGCAGACGAAGTAAATTCAAAGGGACAGGAAACCATGCACAGGAAATTTGTGGTAGAAGGGGAACTATTCCAGAATTTGCCTAGCGAAAAGGACACCGGGGTGGGGGAGAACTCGTGGTTAGAATGGCCGGCCCGACGTAATGTGGGACCTCCACGTTACAGTGAGCCATCTCGGTCGTGTTTACTCTACAAGTGGTTAACATTCAGTCAAGCAGATACACACTCCCCTGACACCCGTACTTTTTATGTCCTCAAAGTCTACCTCAAAGAACCTCACGTCCACCAGGTCAGGAGAACATGGCAGCCAAATATGGTAACACTAAAGAAAACAAATACACGAGGGTAAATATATTCATAGTTCGTCGCAACAATGTTAAAAGCTGAGTAATAAGTAAAAAGTAAAAGGATGTCCTCGATTACGTCAGAGGGTTTCTACATTCTTGCCATGTTCCTCTTATTGTTCAGAGCTACTGTATGTGAAACTTGAACATTTGCCAAGCGATGTGTGTGACGCATGTATAAACTACCAGCAAATCAACAAGAAACATCTGAATTGTATTAACCGGTGTTGCTTTCTTGAGGAATTTACGTAGACCTAGTTATAATGGCGCTGCCGAATGAGTAATGTGCACGTGTAGCTATGGTTAAGAAATTTTAATTGCAGGATTTAATATCACATACCACTTTTTACTGTCTTACAGCTTAAGAAACACGTTTATACGGCAAAAATTACAGTTATAATAGTAATAGAATCCTCTTATTTCCATCAGGCAGTTTGTAGATCAACATGTTCTAAGATAATACTCTAACAACAGGTTAAATTAACTACACTACACTTTCTAAACAGTTGCAAAATAGCTGATATAGAAACTATAACAATTTCTAATATTTTGTAGATTGCCTCAGTTTAGAATGAAGGACAAACAGCCTACGTATTCAACCATTTAAAAAGTTCTAGTGTAATGCATTCATATGCCTTTCCTTCTCTCTGCTGTTTATTAATGGTTATACAAACTATTTAAATACGGAATGTGATTTTTCTATCTACTTCATTTTAATTGAGACAAACCTTTGAAGAAACAGCTACTTTTCGCATTTCTATATTGTCAGTACAGAAATAATCCAATGCTTGATAAATGGTCACTATAAGCAATCTTAAAATTCCATACTCTTTCTAGGAAATCATGTTTCTATGTGAGAAACAATTGCAGGTCTTTAAAAGAATGGCAGGATATTGATCAATTCGATTCCTTAATAACGGATGTCTCAGAAATTGTTCATGCCACAAAAAAGTATATTTGGAATAAATGGTGTGTTTTAAAGAAATCTACATTTTTTGTTATATATTGCTTAACATATACCAATTATACAAAATTATACATTCCTTGAATATACGTATTTTATTTGTAATATAATGGTGCAAATTTAAGTGTGCAATAGAAACCAATTTAAAATGGTTCTAACTTAGGACCGAAATCCTAATTTGAAAGTCCAACTACAGTTATGAGAGTGAGTAATCTAAAATTTGCACCTTATATTACAAATAATAGTTAACTCACTTTAAACAATATTTTAAAAGCAATTTAAAAAATACGCATTTTGCTTTTCATTTAAAAACTTTAATGTATGGTATTTTAGTCAAAATAGTTAGGGCCATTTTCTAATTCAATATTTCCAAAAATTCTCAAAGTAAAGGAGGATATTGGGGAGCAGAGATTTTCTTGAAAATCTCCATATCGCATCTTTGAATAATCCTGAACTAAATGCCAAGTTTTGTAAGTGCAAACTTTTCGTTTTTGAGCGTTGCTATTCTCTCTCTCTCTCTCTCACTCACTCTCTCCCTCTCTGATACAAAGACACACACGCACGCATGGACCTTGTTATAGAGATACATTTTTTGGATTCAGGAATGCTTAAAACATTTTTAGTGAAATCTTCGTATCTAACCTTTTGTGGAATGCGATACCTTTTCTACCTAATAAGCACATGGCAGAGAAAGTAATACATTTTCTAGTAAATAAATAAAACGCCTTGAAAGTAAACTCCCACTGTTTTGCTCAATTTAGTTTCATTATTTACCCAAATCAAAAATAATACTCTTAAAAACTAAAGGTGTAAATGACATAGAACCTGAAAAAATAATTATTCCATAACATTTAAATTCGTATGCTGAGGGCAGAGCTGGTTTTTATTTATGGTAATAGCTAATTTTCATGTAGAATGACTATGATTGTTACCATCATAAGTGAGGTTTGGAGCAACTAATCCAAAAATATTTTTTTTTGAAATTTAAGTGAGCGGGAGGGCCTTTGAAAACAGTTGAAATGCAGCATAGTACCATTCTGGGATTACATTAAGAGTCTCAGAAATATTTCTTTGAACCAGAAATGGATATAATAGGAGCAACGTTTTTATTGTAATTATTATTATTATGATTATTATTATTATTATTATTATTAGTAGTAGTAGTAGTAGTAGTAGTAGTAGCCATAGTGTGAGTTATTTCTCAGTCTAAAGAAGAGGTTTTTTTAGACACTTAGGTTGGTTTTTTAGCCTTAGGCAAATAAGTAAACGCAATATAATGCATTAAGGCTTTATAAATTGCAATGATAGGTGTTCATAAAAGCGTAAGTAAGATTTTGAACATAATTACAGATTCCTTTTAAGCAAGGATATTTAAACTGGTCAGAGTAAAGGAATAAGTTACTCATAAGTATAAGTTAAAGCAATTTCTATTTAGCCAACTAATAGAATTTCAATCTTAGAACCTATACTATTATTATTTTTCCTAAAACTATGTTATTTTCTTGTTGTACAGTAAAAGTGATAAATGTGGATTTTTGTATTTAATATCTTCCGGAAAATAGGAAAGTGTAAACCTTGTAATATAGTCACTGGAAAACATCAGAGTTAAAAGAAACAATACTGATAACAAATACATACATACTCTGAGGAAGGTCCTACACCGGTTGCTATCGCAATGCAATTAGGAGGGTGAAATACAGATTAGGTATAACTACTCGCTATAACTGACCTAAATTCTTTTGATCGAAGTTTTCGTTATCTCTTTAGTAGGTACCTTCCCAATGTTATGCTCTATTCTAGAAAGAAAGGAAGGAAAGAAAAAGAAAATCCCATGTAGCTCCGGGGATCAAACTTTTACCATTTGCAGCCAAATGCATTTAGTATATCACCAACAGTCTAATAACAAAATGTTTTATGTTTATCATACAAGTTAAAGGGGGAAAATAGAAAGAAATTGCATTTTCGCACAATTATATAATTGCAGCTTCCATTTGAAATAGAGAAATATACATTTTTTTTTTTTTCGTAAAATAAATATTGGAAACAAAAAGCATGCGCTCGTAAAATGCGAAATGCGAAATTTCTCCGCAGTGAACACACACACACTCACACACACACACGCATATGCCAGAGTTAGCGGTAAATACTTATTTATAAGGTGGTTATGCAGATTTAAGGTCATAGTATTAAAAGTGGGCTACAATGTATATTGTAGTTTCAGATATTTATTATCTTATTACAGTGTTGATATTTGAACAGAATACTTTCTTCCGGCAGTACTGGTGCAGGACATACATTTGTAGCCATCTCGCTATCCAGTTTATCTGACCACTAGCTGTGTTTTCCATTAATTAGCTCCGCAATCATGAGAAAACGCAACTATTTTTTTCAGCTTTACAGTTCTTTAACCTGGTTGATCATATCGCACGATGAATGAAATTGGTAAAATGATACCAAAATAATCTCGGGGGTCCATGGAATTTAAAGTTACTCTCTTCTCAGGATAAGGAAAAACCCCGAAAAAGAACCTTATCCGGGTAATTCACCCTAAGCGAGATACGAACTCGCGACCTGTTGAATGTGAGGCAGGAACTCTACACGCACACTACCCAGGCGGGCTTGCAACCAAATTTTGTGAAGCAGAGTCAGATCTTCGTGCTTCGAGAACCTGGAGTGTTTGCATTTTAACATACAACAATCAAAATTAGCTAATTGAAGTACCTAGTGCTTACGCGACAGATGAAGTTTAGTCGGAAATAATTAGCTGTCTTCGATTGAAGCATTATTTAAATATTTTGAAAACGAAAGCGAGCAGGTTGAATTTTGTTATCAACATTATTTTGCTGTACACAGTCTAAGTTTGCCGTAAGTGTCCATTCAGGTCTCCCTTCGCGGGGTGAATTAACTTATATACCGATAAACGTTGGATAATATGCTCAGGGTGTAAATTTAATATGAAATCGAGAATTAGAGAATAATCCATATAAATGTACCTTCTTCTGTAGAATTATCGACGAATATTAGGAAAGAAAGTCTATAAAGGGGTGCTGCTGAAGTTCTATAAAACAATACTATCTTAACTATGAATCCTGAGGAAGAGCGATGAAAAAATAGCTATAGCTGTAGATGGATTACTTAGATACGACTCTGAATATGTTGAAGTGGAGAAAATAGGAAATAAAAATGGTAGTTAAGAGTTAAAATTTCAAAATACTCTGAAATAAAAACAGTATCAAACAAGATGGAAGGAATATGTAAATCGCTTGTCAGAACGAAGAACTGAATATACAAGCACAGTATAAACCAAGAGACGAAGTTGTTAAAAGGTAGCTTGAAGGGATGCCATGCTGGATATTTTAAAAGACACGGAATGGGCTGAGGGCTCAATCCTTGAAGTAGGTACATGATAATAATGACCTCAAAACTTGCCACATGTGCCAGTAGTAGTTTCTGATTGCGAAATGTGGATTTTTTTCAACTCAAAGCCATTTATATAAGCTTCAAGTTCGATATACTATTGTTCCAAGCTCCATCCAGGAAAGTAACTTAGGGATTATTCCACTAGACGGAAATGGTGAGGCGTGGTCATTATTTACCTAAAGGTCATCATGATCTGGAAGCACCTTGACCGAAAGACTGTTCAAAAACGAATCTTGACTTTCAAGCAGCGCAGTGAGCTTTATGTTCTGTAATTACAGTTTATTAACAAGTATAGCTACTCGTCAAGTACACAGCTCGTCACGAAGATGGAGTCAGGATTCAGTGATGGCTTCCTTTGCTTATATTAGAATTATTTTTCAGTTGAAATCTCAGTTATAACAGAACAGCACTCCAAAAGAAAGATGATCAACTAAAATCAAATTAGCCGAGGATCTTAAGATAGAAGAAGGACATTATTCATTTTGCTTGAAAGCTACACGCCAAACTTGAAAAGAATTCTGCCTTCAAGTTTTATTAAAAGTTATACGTCATTTTGAGTAAATCCGTAATTTAAGGCAGTAGAAACTATATATATATATATACTTATTTCATACTTAAATTTTCACCGTTCATTAATTGATTTACTATCAGATTATTGATAGTTTAAAACATTAACGATTAAAATGGACAATTTCTTACAACAATAAGATAAAATTTAAACATGTTCCATAAACAATCACCTGAAAATGCTCCTATACACATCAGCACAAAAAATACTTAAAACTTAAGATCTTTTTTAAAACTTTCTTCATCTTTATCAGAAGTAGTTATTCTATACGAGTTATGTATAATTTCAGTGTTTTTATATATAACAATTCAGAAATATTATATGTAATCAATAACAGGCACTCAGGTTATTGATTAGTTAAACATTTAAATGGATGCTAATTAATTAGTTTTTCTCACAAGTGCGTGTAAAACAGGAATCAGATAGGTAGAGCCGGACAAAAATTCAATGCCATAGACGGAATTTCGTTGTTTGCTAGCCACTGAGCAACATCTCGATACAATAAATTCCTCAAATGGTTCGCATTTTCTCCTGTAAACTACAAGTAGGTCTCAAACTATGTTGAGAAGACAACTCCTAATAGCGACCTTTAATATGTACAAATCCCGGGCTTCATAGTTTCATCAACTATTGGGTAAATACGTATTAATTCATTGTTTTTTCCACACAAGCCATGTGTAACATGAGATGGGTAGACAGAGTAACACGGAATCATTATATACCTGGAGATCCGTGGGTTAAATTGTCATTGCGTTTCTTAGTCTGACTCCAGTTAAATGAATAGTATGTAAAGATGAGGTAATTTTTACTTTCTCTACACTTACTATGTAGATAGTGTGTAGAGAAGATATTGTATTGCATCCAAAAATTCGATACCGAGATTTCACCGGAAATGAACGTTTTGAGTCTTCTGATTATAAAAAAAACATTTTTAGAAAAATGTCCGTGTGTGTCTGTCTGTGTCTGTGTGTGTCTGATTGCACTGTAGTTCAAAAACGAAAACGCCATTAAATACTCAACTTGGTATTTAAGTTTGGCATCTTCCATGGATGCGACAGAAATGTTTTCAAGAAAATTCCCCCACCCCCAACTACCCTTTACATGGAGCATTTTTGAAAATTTTGATTTTCTCAAAAATGGCTCTAACGATTTTGATTAAAATCTCTTATATCTAAGATATTTATTTGACAAATAAAATGTATATCTTCCATTTTCTGGGAATACCTTTGAAGACATCTTTATTCTGGATAAATTTTGCATAACTGGTAAACCGCAAGAGATAGATAAAAAGTCACTTTACAAAAAATGTAGAGCTCGTTAAAGCACACGATTTACGTTATATACATTTATTAGTTTCAGGTTTAAAATTCTTATATCTTTCTCATACGGGAATCCTTCCATACAAACAAAAGAACTCCAGGCACATAGCAACCAGCTTTTAAAATATTTGACTATCGATTTAGCCTATGGTACTCCTTTATTTCCCTTCTACTTACATGAAAGCAGGTAATAAGACTCTTTCTGCCAATTTTTTCTCGATTAGCAGAAAATAAATAGAAGAATAAGCTTTTTAACAATAGTTTAATGCATAGATGTAAGAAAGTTGTGTGAATGGAACACATCAGATTTTTTTAAACGTATATTTAAATATTTGAGATCACTCGTCTACATTGCTAAATTGTGATGTGTTTATTGTGGTATAAGAGTTTGAACTCTGAATGAATTACGTCAAAAATGTCTTTGGGAAAGAATGCATTAATGCTGCAATGTATGAAATGAAGGAAATGCCAGTCATGGCAGGAGCCACCACTGATTTCACGGATGGCTCGTTAAGAAAGAGAGAGTGTTGTAGGTAGGGCAGACAGCGCTGACATTGACTCCCTCAAGGCAACCTTGGTGTGGCACACTTGTGGAACCCTCCTTTCTTTAACCCTTTCTTTGTTTCATTCACATTCCTTTATCTTAATACTGCTGAAGAGAAATCACAGAATTACTTTCATATGATGCTAAAAAGAAAATTAAATGCTTTTAGTGATTTTATTACTTTCTCTACACGCACTATGTACATAGTGTATAGAGAAGGTATTACATTCCACCCAAAAATTCGACACCGAGATTTCACCGGAAATATACGTTTTAGGGTCCCCTGAATCCGAAAAAAGTATTTTCAGAAAAAGGTCCGTGTGTGTCCGTGTGTCAGTGTGTCCGTGTGTCAGTGTGTCCGTGTGTCTGTGAACACGATAACTCAAACACGAAAAGTCGGTAAAATACCAAACTTGGCATTTAAGTTTAGTATTTTCCAGGGATACGACACGAAGATACTCCAAACTACTTTCTACATGGAAAAATGTCGAAAATTTCGATTTTCTAAAATATGGCTCTAACGATTTTGATTAAAATTTCGCATATTAAAAATATTTACCTGACAAATATAATGTATATTTTGAATTTTCTGGGAATAGCCGCTGAAAACTATTCTGGATGAATTTTACGGAATTTTGCATAACTACTAAACCTTAAGAGATGGACAAAAATTTACCACACAAAATTGTAGAACACATTAAAGCACACAATTTATGTTATATACATTTTTTTTGTAGAATTGATCGTTTTTAAAATATTCCTTGTTTATTGTTTCAGCTTTGAAAAACTTATACTTTTCTCATGCAGGAATTTGACAACTCCTATCCATACAAAAAAGGAACTTCAGTCACATAGCAACTAGCTTTTGACTATCACTTAACCTATGGTACTCCCTTATTTCGCTTCTGCTTGCAAGGAAGCAAGTAATAAGGCTAGTTATGATAATTTTTCCTCGATTAACACGAAGTAAATAGAAGCATAAGCTTTTTAACAATAATTTGCTGCAAAGATGTAGAGAAAGTCATGTGAATGGAACACATCAGATTTTTTTAGCTTTTATTCAAATTCTAATCAACGTAGAATTTAATAATATATTTTATATCTACATTGAATGCCAAAAGGCTTGGCTTCCAGATTCGAATCCTCATAGAAATGTTTAATAATGCTGGAATAATTTTTGTTTCTTGTTTTTTTAATGTTGTTTTTCTCCAATAGCCAGTTAAGTTTTATTATAACTACTAATGCCCTAAGAGACGTTTATTCATGTTTGCGAAATCTGAATCTGCTATTAAAACAGCTTTACGATATTCACCTTTACGAAAAGGAAAACTCTAGCAAAAATCATATCCAGTTTATCTAATTATACCCAAGATATGTCACCCATCGCAGGAAGAAAGAGCACGAACTGAGGAACGCTGAGGACATTAAGAGAAGCACTAATGAATGTGAGGTCTGCGTTTCAAATCGCACCAGGACCGACCTCCATGACAGGTTAAGAAAAGGTTTTCTTCTGTCCATATAACTACCAAATACCGCGGAGATACCCAAAACTTATGCCTTTCTCAAATGTATTTTCCCAATTATTTTACATGCAGCATCTCTTATGGTCGACAGGGCGTTAAACCCTATTGAAGAAGAAGAAGAAGCAGAAAATCGCATGTATTTCAGTATTGCCGGTCTTGAAATGGGTTAAATGAAATGGGTTTTATTTATGGGCGCTTTCTAACTGCTGTAGTTCTCAGCCATTCCGTGTTGGGCGTGAAGGACTGGCTATTTTACTCAGGGGTCTCTTAATCAAGCTTGAGGTTCTTTTACGTACCGTAAATCCACGATACGGGACTAAAGGCTTTACTTTCCTTCTTAAGGAAGTCATGCTAAGGATTATTACGCCCGAAAAAAATCCATCACCCTTCACCGGGTTTGAACCCACGACCTTCAATACAACAGGCTAGCATGGTAATCCACTGGCTTAAAAAATTGAATGCCAGAAGAGAAGAATTGAAGGAATGTACCTTTTACAAGATAATAATAATAATATTATTATTATTATTATTATTATTATTATTATTGGGCGTATTAACTACTGCTCCTAAATTAAAATTTATACACCATACGTCTTTGCGTTGCTGGGAAAAAGTGTATCCAATAATTATTTTTTTCTGTCAATCATTTGATGTTTATTTACGCAATAATTCAAATATTTCAATAAGAAAACGGAAAAGTGTAAGTTTCTTTTGCGCAATAACTGTTTGCAATGGTTCTGTACATTGGTTAATTCCTTGGCAAGAAGGAAGAATGTGTACGGAATCGGTGCCCACTGAGGAAGCATCATGAGGAGACTGTCGAACTTAAGTTTGCAGAGATTCTAGACAGACAGACAGTCAGAGAGACAAACAGACAGTCAGACAGACTATTATTAACAACGGAGTCTACTCTGCTGATACCTACCATGTGTCACTCCGCTACGTACCAACTAGTAATGTTTATCTTTATGTGCTTGGGCATCTTTCAGCTTGAGGTTGGCAGTCGAGTATACTATGAGTACCCTAAGAAAACTCTGCAATTTGCGGTGCAGGAAGAGAAAACCTAAATATGATTTGAAGCAAGGGATTTGTTCTTTTCTATTCCTGAAAGAAGGTTTTGAATAGAGGGTGATAACTCGGGCAGTAGTGACTTGCATTGGGAAGACAACGGTTTCGAATCCCATCTTTATTGATTGACTCAAATTCCGTTTGGGCCTCTTTTGGTTATATTCTTTTTCGAGGGATGGGAATTCGTGGTTTCATCGTTGGGCAGCTACTATATTGGATATTACTAATACCAGTTCCACCTACAGAATAGAAGAAATAGAAATAAAATAGATACTATATAAAGGCCTCTATGCAACTAATGACATTTATCCATTAATTATTCAGGTAGATGATAAAGGTAGACGATTGCTCTTAAGGTCATTCTGTATATGTATGTACCCCAAAACCAAAAATCACAAAAAAAATCATCTTCCCATTTGCAAGAAGCCAGATGGTATTGGAAGCGCTTCGCAACTATGAGCATTGTCAACCTTTCGCTGAATCTCCTGTGCCAAGAGAACGAAGGCAGCCGTGAGTTAGATGTCTAAACGACCTTAAAAACAAACAAACAAAGAAGAAGGAAGAAGAATTAATTGAAGTGATGTTTCTTGTGTGAATAGATATAGTTTAAACGGCGCTATTTATAGATCTTGTAAAATCCCTACAATTGATGCCGTTTCCTGTATTCTTAGTTATGAGAAAGATTGCAATTATGTATTCCTTTAAAAAGAAGTAACGGTTATCGACTTTGGCCGATATTGTACTTGTATAGATATTGCATATCGAAAGAGGCTTCTTTTATTTTTTATGCTTTTCCCTGGGTACAATCTCAAACATATTAGTACAATGGTAATGCGCCTTGCTCGAGCTCTGGGGACCCAGGTTCGATTCTCAGCACCGGCCTGGGGATTTAGTCCCACGCTTGGAGGACTGGGTGCATGTTCTTTCATCATCACCATCTCAGGGAAGGGAAATGGCAACACCACCGCAGTATTATCCTTGTCTGAACGTTGCGGTCGGTTTTGGTTTCTCTCAAAATTCCTCCCGGCCATTGCCGATCATCAAATTGAATACTCGTCATCATCACAAACGAGACACTATTTAAGTTTTCAAAATAGCGGTATGCCTGAAACATTAAACAACCCTCACTTCCGAATGAAATTGAATAATATTCTATTTATGTGCATTAAACCTCCGTCCCGACTACTGGCACTGGTGGCCAAGATCCCAATGCGAGCCTTAACTCTTCTGCGACAGCTTCTCTAATGACCTCAATAGTTGTGTCCCTTAAAACACCTGTATTCTTCCCAACTATCCATTACTCCATAAATAATGATAACCTGCTCTGCCACGTTCAACTAAGTCTGTTGCGCTCATACCACTCCTCTACACGAACGCTATTATGCATATTTAATAGCATGCATATTTTCACCCGATTGAATCTGAGAAAATGAGACTCTTTAGCTACTCTATATTTATCTTAGGAGTTAGGAAAAAGTGATAGATTAAGAACACCAACTTGAAATGGTCTCTACATTGAAAGTTCATATTCGTGCAGTAAAAACTACCCTTTGTTCAGTCATCTGAGTCCTAGACCTCCCCACGTGTAACACTCCAGTGACCAGAACAGGTTCCTCTAGTGGACCGAATTAACCGGAAGGACATGATGAATGTGGCAATACCGCTTAACAAGACGCCTCCGATATCCGTATACCAGAAGATTACATAGTACCAACCGGTTTCTCGGTCCAGTCTCATCATTACTCTAGATCACCATTCCTCAAGTTATGCAACTCATGCAGTCTTGCTAGAGGGACCTAATGACCAACATATTTTTGGTGCTAAAACTGATGGCATGTACATCGCAACTTGGAGCTTTAAATTAAAATTAGCGTATTCATAAATATTTATGTCATAAATCTCGTTCTTCCATCATTTATCTTATGAAACAAGTAAAAGAGCATGCTGATTATGAGGCACTATTTATCAAAAATACAGGAGGACGAAAGAAGAATATAACTATAACGCAAAATAATAAAGTAAATAGAATAAAATATACTGTACTAGTCAAGGAAGAAGAACTCGGTTTGCAAAAGCTGGTGTGTGAATCACAGAGGAGCCGTAAATTAATAACAAATAACAGCTTTCTGAACAAAACGTATTCAAAAATATATAGACAATTCTTGTGTCAAATTACTTAAGAGTGGCCATTTCATAATTTTTAGGAAGTATTATATAATGTTATAATATAGTTTTTCTCTATCACATTAAATCTGGATGTTTAATATTTAAGAATATACATATTTTCAAATGATTAATACAGACTTTAATAATAATTTAAAGTCTTTATTGCACATGTTAAGCGTTTTAAAGGTTATAAGCAGTATTTAACTATATATCAAATTAATTGTAATGCTTTCAATATATTTTAGGGATGAAAGAGGGCAGAAGTGAAGCTGAGAGCCACAAAAAGATAAATGCATATTATGCACAGCTCACTATAGACTGTGTGTGTGTGTGTTTGTACGTGTATGTTTAATATCCTTGAACCAGGCATATTATATTCGCAAATAATGAAATTAATGTTCAAAAGAAGGCAAGAGTTAACCCATATTTGTCTTTTCAGAATAACACGAAATGGAGTTCGGACACGTACAAACAAGCGAGGCACACATCTTTCTTATAAAAAAACATTATGTAACAATCCCTTTATAACAATTATGATCTGTAGAAATCTGTCTAAGTTTCCTTATTGATTAAAGGAGTTCTAACCCGTAGACGGATGGAGGGATAAAAACTGCTCTCTTATACCTGCGTCGAAGTCGCCGAATGTATCAGAATGTATGACATTCAGAATTTTTCATATACCGGAATTGAACGAAACGTTCTTTGTAATCCTTTCTGAACTGTATTTAAAGTATATAATCATTGGAATCAACATAAATATTGCTTGTCAACTGATTATCGAGATCAAGTAAGGTAACTCTTACGTATTATATATGTACATTACAAATAATGTGTATATTTTGATATATAACAAGAGAGGTTTTGAAAATAAGTAACTTTGTTCAGAAAGGTCCAGAAAGAAATAATACAAGTTTTGATTCTAATTCCAAATTGAGGAAGCTCGGAGAGATAATGATGTAAAGAACACTGCGGGTGTGTACTTCTATCATGTGCCACACCACATTGCAAATTAAAGAATGGGCTAAGAACTGAATTTGCTGAGCTATGTTCCCAAATATATATTTCTTTGATTCAAGTGCAGCTTCGCCAAAACACCGATATGATCTCAAAATATGTGGGACAAGTTCTCTGTATCCATTCAGAATGGAAGGGATATTGTAATATCAGTATGGTTTTAAATATGATTAATTAATAATCAGTATTTCGCGATAAAGGGATAATGGTATTTCTCAACCATATTTTGAGCACGTCATGTTTTCATGACGGAAAGCTAAACTGGGTACTAAAAAGAGCAAAGTTTTGCGTACACTTTTTGCTTAACAGTTACTATTTAAAATGTTTAAATGTCATTATAACTATTACTAATCATAAAATATGAACCATAATTAGCATTATCAAGATTAAGTTTTGATAACTGGCAAGGATCTGTCAATGTTTGTTTATGTATATTTTGTTATTAGTATTCTGTAATAAAAACACAGGTGTACCGAAATATTTACTCAACGATGAACGTTCAGAAATCAAACACTTTCTTCTAAATGGAGAAAATAGTTGTAACAAACTTCTTTGTTATGCACATCCAAAACAATTTTGTGTTAAAACAGTGCATTAATAGTTTATCCTTACACATGTAGAAGCTCTTACTGTCTCAAGAGCAGGAAATCTGTGAAAACTTCCAAAGGGACTTCGAGTGTCTTTGATCATGCATTGTTCCACTTCCATAAGCTACACTATTAAACAATTGAATTAACCAATATAAAGAGACCAGAGGCTAAAAGTTATTAACACATTAATTTTGTTTTAAATCGGAGAAAATTATTTAAGGAAACACTATGGTGATAATAATTAATATTTTAATATTATTTTAAATTTAGATATAATTATCTTTTGAAATGTTCATCCTAAAAATAGCTTTTGGAAATTTCGTATATATATGTATATAGTTATGTTTATGTTTTAAAACATTGCCCTCATTTGATATAACATGACTTTTCATATAGTAATAAAATGCACGCTAATTTCAGTTTAGGATTTATCTGTATATTTATGAATTAGGCTGTTAATAATTAAATGTTACTGACTTTAAAAAAAAAAAAAACATTATAGGGTGTTTGAATTTATTATTGCGTAATAACATTAAATTTATTAACAGTCCAATTGGCAACGAGGCTACATAGTATATTTTTCATACTGAAGGTGCAAGGAATGGTTTATACATATGTTAATAATGATCAATTAGAATATTTATAAACATAAAATATTTATTAAGAATCTGCTCGCGCTTCTAACCAGGTAAAAACTTGGTTTGACACCAACGTTTCGAAGAAATGTATCTTCCTCGTCTTCAGGTGATCAAGTTTTTACCTGGTTAGAAGCCCGAGAAGATTTTGAATTAATACGTCGCCAGGAAAGCTTCAGTTCTTATTTTATAAAATATTTACATTAGAATTTGGAGTATTTTATAGCATCAATCGTGTATGCTGTCATTGAATGTGTAAATATTGCTGTCAAGTTTGGGGATTTATTTACCCTATTTTATTTACAATAGTTGTTGCGATGGTGGTTGTCGAGGTAATGATGATGGCGCCCATGACGATGATAATGATGATGACAATGATGATGATAATAACTTCCCAAGGAATTCGATCATCTCCTCCAAAGATGTGTTAGGCAAGATGCTGCTGCGGTGGTTTGCCATTGTCTTCCGCAGTATGAGAATAAATGAAATCATACGAAAGTATGAAAAATCACGCTAAGAGAACTAATCACCATTCTACAGGATTCTTTATCATAGTGTTCCCTAAATCTAGTAGTTATGCAAAACAGTTTGGTACTCTTATGCTACTAAAATGCTTCATATACATTTTCTATGGGTACTAGAATTTAATTGGAAATGCATATGGCCTTAGGCGTTTGTAAGAATCCTCAACTGGAATGATTGAAACTTTGAACCAATCATCCCTGCAGATAAAATTCTGTTGCTTACAAGCATCCATACTCAAATGAAGCACACTTAATATGTAAAAGACGAAAATATATCTACGGCTACACACTCCGATGGTCACAATCGTAGATTTCATCCACTGCTTCAATCCTTCTGGCACTACACTTGAAAAAAACACTAGGCACTAGAGAATGAACTCACCTCTTCGATTCGTTCAAAGTCTTTAGTATTTGGAACCCTAACCCCCCGAGCTTGTGGATTTGGGTTCAGCTCACAACACGTGAATGCCGCTAAAAATATAAAGTGAAAGTATTTATACCGGAGATGAGCCACCAGAAGATGCAGTAACAAGTGGGAGGTTCCAGGAGGTGGGGGACATGCTGCGCCTGCATCTAGACGACCCGTAACATCCTCTTGTCCACATCTCATTATATCACCTTAATGAAGCACACATGCAACGGTCCTCGCATCTTCTGGCAGGAGGATGTTTCTTTAACAGAACTTGAGCAGGGAGATGTCCTAGTTGAAGTCCAATATATACACAGACTAGGAGTGTACTTGTGCAGCATATTGAACTATGTCGTCTTAGACTTTGCAAGACTGCAACAAACCAGTTGCGTCAGGAGGATAGAATTGCAAAGTGAGGTTTAAAAAAATGCTTAAGAAAGATTAGGATGAAGGTCAATAAACTACACACCGGGTGTCTTATATTATATACCTTTTACTTTTAGTCCGTTTAAAAATTATTCCTATAAGGGTTCTATTTTATTTTACTACCAACTTCATGCTAATGAAGATATACTTTTGCAGATATACTTTCGTTAAACAATTGGTTGTTGGTGCAAAATAGACAGAAGGCTGAAGCAGTAGTCAAATCTTAAAACAACCTCTATCCTTAAAACAGTTGCAAGGAAGTAATGGGTAGAGAAAATGGTGGTCAGCAAGCAGGTTGAAAAGATGAACCACACAGCATTCGCCTCTCCACCTAGGGAAACCAAGAAAAATCCATGTGGTGGAGTGCCCGTCACCAGCGACCGAACAAAAGTACAGCACATCGTCTGGACCACCCCATTCGGTTTTTAATCATTCTATAACTACAAAAAAGGTTTGATTAAGAAAAGCAAACAAACGGCTCTTACTCTATGTAAATCTCAAAATAGCTAACGCTTTTAAAATCTGAGCATTATAGTTAATTTTTACAAATATTTCATAATACTAATAAAACTAAAATTAACTAATTTTTTGAAAAAATGCCTGACACATGTCAAATATAATCGTTTTAGATCTTTATATGTCAGACACGTTCTCGTTCTTTGGAATTTTTTCTGTCCTATTGCTTATTTCTGTCAAATAGGTCGGCCATTTGGATGATTTTCATTGAAAAGGATACTCTGTCAGGATATCCACCATCATCATTATCATTATTACTATCGTCATCATCATAACCTAAACGGCACGGGTTCGATCCAAAGCGACCGCATGTGAGATTTGTGGTGGACAAAGTGGCGCAGGAGCGGGTTTTCTCGTTTCCCCCGCCATCGCATTCCACCGGTGCTCCATCTTCATTCATGTATCATCAGATCATCGCCTGCAGTCTCACAAGTGGTAAAAGCGGGCGTTAAACACTACAAAAATCATCAACATAATCTTGTCCCGTTATTTCATGCCGAATATATACTGAGAACCATAGCAGTTAAAGGTCGTCCATAAATAACATGCAGATTAATTTTATTTATCATGATCATCATGATCATCATCATCGTCATCAGAATTTCAATACTTACAGGTCCTACTAAAGAGATTTTACTTTTGACTACTGTCACAAATACAACTGCTTCCTTTACAGAAATTCTGATACAGAAGTCAGGTTGTCTCTAATGTTTAGTCCTTAATTTTCCTCCAATTTTACTGTTTAAACTTTTACAGTTAAAGGCATGTGTCTGAATGTGTATGTGTGTGAAAACAGGCATCCTTATATAGATTTTAAAGCGTATATTTTCTATACATCCACATAACATATTTTTTAAGCTTTTGCATTACATTGTTACATTTTGTTTAACAAGCATGTAATCATTCTTGAATTTGTATTCCAGTAATTACAAATTGTAGTGTAATTGTAATGTACCTATTTCTGACACTGGGCCTGAATACACTCACAACTATTTCTCTTCTCTGGATCAAGATCAATAATTACCATCTCAAATGTTTTGTGCTTACAATTTTCGTCTCTTGCTACACACACAGACAGCAGCATTACACTCACTCCAACACAATCTCACAAGATTATTCCCCTCTATACACATAGACACACATCGGCAGTTTTCTAAAAATGTTACTTTTTATATTCAGGAACCTCAGAACGTATTTCTGGTGAAACTTCAGTATCGAATTTTCGGGTGCATTATAATACGTACCTGAATCTACTATGAGTACACACGTGCTAGGAAAAGTATCTACTATGAGTACTCCCTGTGAGTACACACGTGCTAGGAAAAGTATCTACTATGAGTACACACGTGCTAGGAAAAATATCTACTATGAGTACACACGTGCTAGGAAAAGTATCTACTATGAGTACACCCTGTGAGTACACACGTGCTAGGAAAAGTATCTACTATGAGTACACACGTGCTAGGAAAAGTATCTACTATGAGTACAAACGTGCTAGGAAAAGTATCTACTATGAGTACACCCTGTGAGTACACACGTGCTAGGAAAAGTATCTACTATGAGTACACACGTGCTAGGAAAAGTATCTACTATGAGTACACCCTGTGAGTACACACGTGCTAGGAAAAGTATCTACTATGAGTACACACGTGCTAGGAAAAGTATCTACTATGAGTACACACGTGCTAGGAAAAGCATCTACTATGAGTACACACGTGCTAGGAAAAGTATCTACTATGAGTACACCCTGTGAGTACACACGTGCTAGGAAAAGTATCTACTATGAGTACACACGTGCTAGGAACAGTATCTACTATGAGTACACACGTGCTAGGAAAAGTATCTACTATGAGTACACACGTGCTAGGAAAAGCATCTACTATGAGTACACACGTGCTAGGAAAAGTATCTACTATGAGTACACTCTGTGAGTACACACGTGCTAGGAAAAGTATCTACTATGAGTACACACGTGCTAGGAAAAGTATCTACTATGAGTACACCCTGTGAGTACACACGTGCTAGGAAAAGTATCTACTATGAGTACACACGTGCTAGGAAAAGCATCTACTATGAGTACACCCTGTGAGTACACACGTGCTAGGAAAAGTATCTACTATGAGTACACACGTGCTAGGAAAAGTATCTACTATGAGTACACCCTGTGAGTACACACGTGCTAGGAAAAGTATCTACTATGAGTACACACGTGCTAGGAAAAGTATCTACTATGAGTACAAACGTGCTAGGAAAAGTATATACTATGAGTACACCCTGTGAGTACACACGTGCTAGGAAAAGTATCTACTATGAGTACACACGTGCTAGGAAAAGTATCTACTATGAGTACACCCTGTGAGTACACACGTGCTAGGAAAAGTATCTACTATGAGTACACACGTGCTAGGAAAAGTATCTACTATGAGTACACACGTGCTAGGAAAAGCATCTACTATGAGTACACACGTGCTAGGAAAAGTATCTACTATGAGTACACCCTGTGAGTACACACGTGCTAGGAAAAGTATCTACTATGAGTACACACGTGCTAGGAACAGTATCTACTATGAGTACACACGTGCTAGGAAAAGTATCTACTATGAGTACACACGTGCTAGGAAAAGCATCTACTATGAGTACACACGTGCTAGGAAAAGTATCTACTATGAGTACACCCTGTGAGTACACACGTGCTAGGAAAAGTATCTACTATGAGTACACACGTGCTAGGAAAAGCATCTACTATGAGTACACACGTGCTAGGAAAAGTATCTACTATGAGTACACCCTGTGAGTACACACGTGCTAGGAAAAGTATCTACTATGAGTACACACGTGCTAGGAACAGTATCTACTATGAGTACACCCTGTGAGTACACACGTGCTAGGAAAAGTATCTACTATGAGTACACACGTGCTAGGAAAAGTATCTACTATGAGTACACCCTGTGAGTACACACGTGCTAGGAAAAGTAAAAAGAAAATAAATAATAAAAACAACAAAAAATATTTAAGCTGTTCAACCAAACCTACAGTATGAAACAAGTGTCATTTGGTATACACATAAAGAAAGCTTACAATCTAAAGTTTACAATTTAAAAATAAATTCAATGACATCTATTCGTGTAGAATAGTAGTGAAAATTTTGCTTACGTATTTTTGTAAAATATTCTTGTCAAAACGATAAGTTTAAGGTTTAATAAATCGATTAATTAATTTTATTTTTATTACTATTGTGCTACTCATGAAAATCTTTGCATATGAATCTAAAATATTACCTTTATTAATTTGAAACGTCTCATATTTGAGTTTGTTCCAGTTGTCCTTTAATGCTAATTTTTCTTTCTTTATTTCTAAAACACGGATTCAAATTGTTAGCTGGCAACAAACACCAATTTTAAATAGCCTTGCTTCACATATGACGAATTTTATTCCAAAGAAACTTAAACAAATCTGTATTTTCTTCTAACAATACACTACTCAAATTGCCTTGAGAAACAATTATCAGTAGATATAGACATTTGCACAAGCTTGACTTTAAGTAGAGCTTTAGCTTCACATTATAAATTTATATTCCAATTCAAATTCTCTAAAATTTGGAAGAATAGAGTCACAATAGAAAACACCATGCTACAGCCGGGCTTGTGTGGAAAAACAATTAATTACCAGTGATTGATCTAATAGTTGGTTAAACTATTCCGAGACTTAAATCACTTACAACGTTGTAAGTTGCAATTGAGTTATGTCATCACAAAATAATTTGACATCCCCTTGCTTTAGTGGAAATTATGTGAGGCAGTTGGAGAATTTTATATTGTATTAGCAGGTTGCCATGGTAGTTCAGAGCATAGAGTAACTGGACGTAAACCGGGAGATCCATGATTCAAATCCCGCCTATGACAGTACATTTTTTCAACGTGACTCTACTTTTCCAACTCTTGCCCTAGACACGACTTGTTTGAAAAAAAAAAAAAAAATTATCATTGATTGTTCTAATAATTGGTTAAACTATGAAACCAGGGATTTAAAGCACTTGTGAATTGTATGTCGACATTGGGGTATATCACTCAAAATAATTTCAGTCTCCTTGTGGTTTACCGGGAAACATTCAGTTGGGGCATTTAATGTTAAGTCAGTATGATGTCATGGGATCTCAGTGAGTACTATAGCAATTGGACGGAGATCAGGAGATCTATGGTTCAAAACCCGGCAATGGTATTGATCAGGTTTGTCCTGCATGTGTGAAAAAAAAAACAATTAACTGAAAATTTTGTTTGAGAAGATAAGAAGATCCATAAAGTTAAGCATCTACTGTTACGTGTAAAATAGAAACTTTACCTTTAAAATAATTAATCATATAGAACTGTAATTAATTGCAAAGCAATAGTGATTTATAAAGCAGCGCTTAGGAGCTGTTAAAATATATATTTTAAAACGCATAAAGCTTTTTAATTCTAACATTTTGGTGCAGTTTGCTTTAAATTGATGCAAATTAATAACCGTGTCTAACAAGGAAACAATCGCTATACTCATAAGTATACTGATAAATACGTCAAAAGTTTTCCCGTGATATCTATCTTATATAACAAGTCCATGCTCCAAACATAACGTGCTGTTTTCAATTTGAAGCGCCCTCAAATAAGTTGCAAATATCTTGGAACATATAAGAAACATAACGCAGCACTGTTAGCATGACAAACAGACCGCGAACTTGACACGATTATTTGTTGTGCAAAGTGTTTTAATTACTACATCAACACAGATACTTCTGTTTCGGTTTTCTCTCTGGAAGACGCTAACCAGGGCGGTCGCCTCCGCGCATCCTGAACACCGCCGGCCTTTATGTAAGGGATGTCCATCTCGACCCGACAATTTCCAGTTTCAAATTCGAATACTTCAAGTTGAAAGAATACTTCAAGTTGGAGGATAAAACGTCTTATACCACATAGATTACCATGGAAAACTATGTAATTGATGTATTTGCGATATGAGTAAAGTGAGAGGTACCTTGTAAGTTAACAGGTACACAAACCTTAAATTCTCTATAAGTTTTAGCTATCGTGGAATGCAAATAGGGTTTTTAAAACGCACCATATAGAGGATTTACGTATCATTAAGATTATATTTATTGATTTTCTGTTCAGAAAGAGCAGAAATGGAATGATTAATTGCACTGCAGAGAAGAAGACATGAACTTTAATTTTACGCTGTAATTTATATCGAAGTATTACTCAAAATGGAATTAAATAAAAACACGTAAACTTCTATTTAATATACTTCCATAATATTGTGCAAATTTGATTACAATGTGCAATAAATCTTGCAAACAAAGATAATTGTATCAAAAAATACCGAAACGGGAGGATTAAATGTTAGAAACATCTTTGAATATTAAGCATCAAAATCCACAGTGAAACTGGTAATCCCGTAGAACAGTTATTTTAAATGTGTTTTTAGAAACAAAGGTTTGCTTTAACACCTTTTCCACGTTAAACTGCGAAGATATTCACTAGAAATAAAAGGTGCTAGGATTCTCTTGTTCTAGACTTCACCTACCTCATGAAAGAGCGTTCAAATGGCACTAAATGGAATTTAAATGGAAGAACATGAAAACCTGTTGGAACATGAAATATAAATGAATAAGGATTTCAAAATAGATTTTTATTCAATTTTCAGTCGCCCATTGCCTTAAAACCAAAAGCGAAAGGATATAAAAGCTGAGTATGCTTGAGCCAGGAAACATCTCAAACGTCTATGTTCTTTGTATTATGCAAGAGTTCAGAACACCATGTGCGTTTCCAAATAACGCTACTGCATTAAAGATTCCTCAGCCGTTTCAAGAACTGTTGCCAAATAGTCTGTCACTAGTCTCGACCAAATCCGGTCGCGGCAAACATGAAATGCTACACACACACACACTGACAAACGCGGACGCAGCAGTAATTATAAGGCATATTCTTTTACTTAATTATAATTTGTTATCAAAAAATAGCATTGGAAGTAAAATTGGCGAAACAATGCAAATTATTTTGAATGTTTTATCTTAAATTGCTTATATAGGTAATATAGGAAACTAAAAGTTCCATATTGAATAGCAATTTTAATTTCTCGTAATATATAAGCAATTCGAATAGAAAACTGAAAGAAAACCACAAAGGATACTTGGACAGGTAGAGTAAGATTGAGAAATTTAATGCCATAGCTGGGATATGAACCACGAATCCCTCGGTCTCTACCCGGTTGCTCCTCCACTGAGCTACCATGGCAACATACCGGCATAGCATTGAATTCCTCAACTGACTCTCATGTTTCCCGGTAAACTACAAGGCGATCTCAAATTATTTTGAGATGACAACCCCAATGGTGACTTACAATACGTAAGTACTTTAAGACCCAGTACTCAATAGCATAGCCAACTATTATTTACAATACCGGGAAACATGCGTGTCAGTTGAGAAATTCAATGCTATGCCGGCATGTGGCCATGGTAGCTCAGTAGCAGAGGAACCGGCTAGAGACTGGGAGATCTGTGGTTCAAATCCCGGCTGTGGCATTGCATTTTTCAGTCTGACTCTACCTATTCAACTCCTGTCCTACACATGGTTTCTGTGAGAAAACAATTAAAGTATCACGAAGGTTACTTGGTCAAGGCTTATACTAAAATTAAATTATTTTAACTTTATATCTACATTAGCGCAAACAAATGTTTACTGATTATTAGGAAATGCTTACTATTTATTACAGGTGCAAGATGCAGTTTATTCTTATTAGCATTTATGACTCAAAAAATTTGCTCATAAATAAATCTATGTGGAGCCAAACCTGCACATGACTCTTAGAGTGAGATAATGAATTTCAAGTATCTGGTTTGGAGCGCGTAAAATTAGAAGATGTGAGTGAATCAAAATGCTCATTAAACTTGGCATAAAGTCCTGAGTGGTTTTGGATTGCTATTAATTCTATCTGCAAGGTTGTTAATGAATCTCAGACTCTGTTATGAAAAACGAATTAATGAATAAATCTATTTACTCTTTTCATATTCTAAAAAGAAGAGTTTGTAATGATAAATAGGTACACATTGGATCTTGAGCTTTTGACGTGCGTTACAAAATGTCTTGACAAGCCTAGGTTTGGCCGTCCTTTCCTATACTGTTTACGTGTGTAACAAACTTTTGCTCATGTAGATTAATTGTTACATCCGACAGAACATCCTGAGTAGCTTGGACCTTGAGTTAATTATCATGTCGGATATAAATCCACATCAGCTGAAAGAATAACTAGTTAACAACATTAGAATTTGGCGTAATTTTCTTGACGATAACTGGAATGTTATTAAATTATTTACTCAAATGTTGATATTCGTAACTCTCAAACCAAGGTCTAACGAATGAGTTTTAAATTCTTCAGTAGAACCTGAACATCGAAACAACAATGTTGAAGAATTTTTTGGTTTCCTCTTCTGATAAGAGTACAAAGATAGGGCTGAGTTAGAATAAGGCGACACTCTTGCATTTGACCCAAATTAAATATACGCGCTATTGTTATCCATTGTATCAAATCATTAGAAGGGAAAATCCGAAAGAAAGTGTTCACTAATTGCAGACTGCTTCGACTTGGGTGTTGTTCTAAATACGTCTTCATCTGCATACTGAGTTGGAACTGGTCCAGCTCCGGAAGATAAAGGAAGCCGAGGTATTTCATTGAACCATCGCTGGCGGCATCATACCGTGTGTCACGTACTACTGGCATCACTTTATTCAATTAGTAGAACCTCAGCTTTGCGTGAGCTATTTTGGTAAAATACTGTCTCTCGCTTTTCTTACTCTCATTGTTTCTCTCACTCCTGCTTTTCTCTTCCTTTCCAATGTTCTTTCATTTTTCTAACTCCCTTTCTCCTCTATTTGAAAATTTCCTGTCACATGGTATTTTAAAAATCGGTATTAAAGTGTTTTTTATGAACGTTAAGAAGAATTAAATCAAAGGCCTAATAGAAATTACATTTTATATTACCAAATTAGAAATAATGCAAACAATAGGGAAAAGGGTCGCTGATGGCTGGGAAACACGTGTCTGCATAACCAAAAGACTGTACGAGGGAGCGGTTGGGTTGTTACCTGCGACGTCTCTGCCTAAAATCCAGCAGCAATTGTTTTGCTGCCTTTCCTTCGCTTTTAATGTTCAGAAAGTGCTATATCTTATTATAATAGAAGCGAAAATATGCTATAACTTCTTATATACTCAAATTTATGGCAATTCTGAATGTGACAACATCTTTAAGAAATATATATATATATATATATATATATATATATATATATATATATATAGAAATACGGTTTTAAAGCCCGCTTCTGTAATATGGGCGTAGCTTGTCTGCCACATATTCAAGAGGTCCCAAGTTCGAATATCGGTTAGAGTGAGTTATCCGGATAAGGTTTTTCCCACCAGGGTTTTCCCTTATCTTGAAAGACGAAGGTCGGGTAACTGTAAGCTCTATGAATCTCGGATGCATTAAAGTAGCATTTCACCCATTTCATTCATTCATCGTCCGATATGACTTAATAGGTTAAAGGACGTTAAATTAACAAGAAGAAAAAATACATTTTCATGCTACATAATAAACTAAGTAATAAGAGAGTTATCTATTTGGAATTCTTTATTTTTCACCTAATGAGAATCCCACATTTTTGATGCAAGTAATTAGATATTAGCGATATCCTAAGCGGGAGTTATGTTATACGCCAATTGCACGACAGGAATCTTATATAACTATATACGTCAATTTAACATCTGAGACACCCTATTCAGTTTAAGAACTAACAGAACTTGTATTAAGTGATCAGTACATGCATAGTTATTTAGATTGAGAAGCTCTTAATTCAAAGACGTGATTTTAATTACATATGTCTCGGTAAATGACTTTCTTTTCTCTACTGTTATAAAAACATTTACTCTCATTTTACTTTATCTGGCACTTTATGTGCAACGTACATAATAGTTAGAGAAGGTATTACATTCTACCCAAAATTTTGATATTGAAATTTAACTGGAAATATATATTTCTAAGACCCCTCAAATTCCCCCAAAAGAAATACTATTAAAAAAAGTCTGATGTTTTCCATTCACATGACTTTCTCTACCTCCCTGTAATACATTATTGTTAAACAGCTTGTTCTTCTATCTACTTCATGATAACCAAGATAAACATTATTAGAAACTGTCTTAATTACTTGATTTCTTGTAAGTAGAAGGGAAATAAGGGAATACACTAAACTAAAACAATAGTTAAGTCTTCTAAAAGCTGGTTGCCATGTGGTTGAAATCCGTTTCTACGCATTACCAGGAGTTGACATATTACCGTATGTGAAAAGTTTTTCAAGTATTTTAAATCTGAAGCAAATAACAAGGACGTTTAAAAAAGGGTCAGCTCCACGAAAAAAAAAAAAAAAAAGAAGTAGGTTTATGACATAAATTGTGCTTTTTAAGGAGATCTACATTTTTTGTGTAGTAAGTTTTTGTCTGTCTCTTACGGTTTACCAATTACCAATATTCAGAAAAAAAAATATCCAGAATAAAGAGGTTTTTAGGGGCTATTCCCAGAAAATTCAAGATATACATTTTATTTGCAATGTAAATCTCTTTAATATACGCTATTTTAATCAAAATCGTTACTGCCATTTTTAAATTAATTAAAATTTTAGAACTTTTTTCCATGTAAAGAGTAGTTTGGGGTGGGAGGATTTTTCTCAAAATCTCCGTGTCGCATCCCTGGAAGATATTAAGCTTAATTGCCAAGTTTGGTGTTTTACCGATTTTTCGTTTTTGAGTTATCATGTTCACAGACACTTGGAGACCACACACGGACCTTTTTCTAAAAATGTCTTTTTTGGGCTCCGGGGACCTAAAAGGTGTTTTTTCGGTGACATTTCGGTATCGAACTTTTGTGTGGAGTGCAATACCTTCTCTATACACTATGTACGTACGTAGCAGTGTAGAGGAAGTAGTATCCGCGTGTGTGTGTGTGTGTGTGTGTGTGTGTGTGTGTGTGGGCAGCATAGCTCAAAAACGAAAAGTCCGTTAAATACTAAACTTAGCATTTAAGCTTAGTATTTTTCAAGGATACCATACGAAAATTACCCTCTATATGAAAACATTTTTGAACATTTGATTTTTCTCAAAAATGGCTATAACGATTTTGCTTAAAATATCGCAAATAAAATAAAATGTATATCTTAAATTTTCTGGGAATAGCCCTGAAGACCTTTTCATTCTGAAGACCTTGCATAATGCATACCGTAATAGATAAACAAAAACTTACCACACAAAAAAATGTAGATCCCGTTAAAACACACACTCTATGACATATATTTTTATGTACAGTTGACCGTTTTTGAGACACTCCTTGTTATTGGTTTCAGTTTTAAATTAGGTAACTTTTCTTAAATGGAAGTCACCATTCGTTTTATCTCTTTTATTTTACTGCTGTCCATGAGAAGCGAATCGAGCTTTAATTGTTTACATATCGACTAGATTTTAAAAGATTTGACGACTATCGTTTTAGCGTAGTGTATCCCCTTATTTCCCTTCTGCTTAGAAAAGAGCAAGTGATGAGACCATTTCTATTAATGTTTATCTGAATTAGCATGAGGTAGATAGAACAATAAGATTTTTACGAATAGCTAGAGAAAGTCATGTGAATGTAACATACCAGAATTTATTCTGATCCATTGCTTTCTTTCTCAAGCGGTTATATGTTTTAATTTATGTACATGTAGAACCCACATCTGTGTTGCGTTATTGCGTTGAGTGCGTAGACTATATTGTGTCGCTCCTTGTCTCACTTATTGTCTTTGACTTTCTTATTGCCACTCACTCCCTCTTTATCTTCCTCTTCTCTTCGCTCTCCATCCATTAGTGTTTCTTTGCCTTTCCCATTTTCTCCCTGTCTTTCTCTTCTAGCTCCCGCTCATTCGCACTTCCTCCTATATTTTTCATCCTGTCATCCATTTTCTCCCTCTCTCTCCTACTGAAGCCTTTTTCTCCACATATCTCTTTCTCTACCTCACCCTGTCTTCCGTTTCTCACTCTCTTTACTTCTGTAACCGTCTCTCCATCTCATCTCTCTCTTTCTCTATACACTCCATGTGTCAACATGGAAACAATATAATTGCTTAATAAAACCATAGATGATGTACTAACCATAAAACCTAAGTAAGAGGTTAAATAGTGCACATATTTGTGCCTCCTCCTTAAACCTATACTGTCACTTTTGATCTTATGCAAGAGCACAAGTTAAAAAAACGGTGTATAACTTCTCAGCATATGCTCACCGTATCGAAATGTTGTCCACAAATATAACTTTAAACTTGCTAGAAGCATTGTGCATATAAAAATTTGCAAGCGAAAATACTTGAATGTTTTGATTTGGTGATCCTCTGGAATCCCATCTCCCCTTTGGAGTCAGTAAGATGTCCTATTATATACTTTATAAGTGAACCCGTTACCAACTATACAAGTCAATTTGATCCCTGTTACACGAAAAGGTTAAAAAAATTACAAAAGTACTCTTTGGCCACGCATATTTATCAAAAAAAAAAAAAAAAAATTCCGACTTTCGATTGCGCAAAGGCTAACTTCTTGTATAAAACTGCCTATTTAGTTTCACGGCTCGACTCCGAGTGGATATATATATATATATATATATATATATATATATAGTTTATAGCTATTCTCTGTAAGATATAGAAAAGGTATAAAAGATATGCTTATGCTTCTTCTCTGCAAGGTCTCCTACCTTAAGCGCAACCTTTCAACTGGCCACATAGTACGCCACTTCTTTGTTAGCAATGTTGTTGTCGACATGTTCTTGTTGCAGTTAAAATAATCGTTACAAATCTGTATAGTTAGGAAAAAATTGTAACAGGACATTGTTTGGATCTTTTCTATTTTTTTAAAAAATTACGTTAGTATTTTTATTGAATCTAAACTTTCCAAGTATTTTTATTAAATTTAAACCTTCCTCCAGAAAGCTTCTTAAAACAGTGTTACCCATTTTAAAGATCTGCACGTTCAGGTAAATATATCTGTTACACTGTCATTTGTACTAGTTATAGAAATGGTTGAAAGTTAACTGTTGTAAAATTAATTGGAAGCATTATTATGGCAATATACATGTTTTCTGTTTTTAGTTAATGGGCAGACACGCACGGTGTTCGTTAAGGAACCCCGCTGGAGAACATCTCTAATCACTTTTCATTAGGTGGGTTGGTCTTCTTCACAGACTGCATTTTTTTGTTTTTCTCTCTTTCTTCCCCGCTTGTTATGTTGCTATCCTTCGTAATGGAACCGGTCTCATGTAGTAGAGAAAGGGGTTCCTGTGCTCTAGGCCACGGGGTATGCACGAAGATCTCTATCGTGCATCAGTTACTTCACAAACTCTGCATCATCGTCAATTGATTTCCCTGCTTAACGATCACTGTCTTTGTATGCTTAATTTTTTATTTTTTAAGCTAACCACCGACTATAAACGTATGTTATGCCATCAAAAACAAGTAATACGGGATGGTTTGTGAATTTCATTTTTACTGGGTGGAATGTGGAATGCTTTGTTCTTCTTTCATGTTTTTTACTTTCTCTATACGTACTATGTACATAGTGTATAGAGAAAATATTGTATTGCACTCAAAATTCGATACCGAGATTTCAAAGGAAATGCATGTTTTGAGACCCCCTGAATCCAAAAAGGGTTTTTAGAAAAATGTCCGTGTGTATGTGTGTCTGTGGATAGCATAGTTAAAAAACGAAAAGACCGTTAAATACCAAATTTGGTATTTAAGTTAGTATCTTCCAGGAATGCGACAAAAAAATTTCAAGAAAATCCCCCCATCCTCAAATACCCTTTACATGGAACATTTTTCGAAAATTTTGGTTTTCTCAAAAATAGCTCTTACGATTTATCTCTTATATTTAAGATATTTTTGTGGCAAATAAAATTCATATCTTGAATTTTATGGGAAATGTCTCTGAAGATATGTTTATTCTGGATGAATTGTATGGAATTTTGGATAACTGATAGACAGTAAAAGATAGACAAAAACGTACAGCACAAAAATGTATATCTCGTTAAAACATACAATTTATTTAATATACATTTTTTCGTGGAGTTGACCTTATCCTTGTTAACAGTTTCACTTTTAAAATATTAACTTTTCTCACACGGGCATTTGTCAACTCCTGTCCATACAAATAAAGGTACTTCAATCATATAGTAAACACCTTTTAAAACATTTGACTGTCGATTTAGCCTATTTCCCTTCTACATACAAGAAAGCAATTTTTTCTCGGTCATTATTAAGTAAATAGAGGAATGAACTTTTCAGTAATAATTGATTACAGAGATGAAGAGAAAATTATGTGAAAGGAACACATCAGACTTTTTCTTTTAAAGGTAGCAATAAAAGCTAAACTTTTCATCTTAGTTTGCGGCGGTTTATA
Source organism: Hymenopus coronatus (assembly GCA_030762935.1). Lineage (NCBI taxonomy): Eukaryota > Metazoa > Arthropoda > Insecta > Mantodea > Hymenopodidae > Hymenopus > Hymenopus coronatus. The sequence continues at coordinate 78,218,690 of CM060881.1, read as the reverse complement.
TAAGTGGTAGAAATGCTGAACGGATACGATTGGGTGGAGTTAATTGTGCTTTTATTGCACACACGAAATGTAAGCAAAGATGAGCTATTTAAAATTTGAACATAAGACGATCTTTATATGATATAAATACACTAGGTGCATGATTATCATGACTTGTAGTGATTACACTCAGGGCTATTCCGTCACAATTTTTCTTCTCCCTTACTGACTTCAAAACCATCTCCTAACGCCTAGATGTTTTTCTTATTATCTGCGACACTCCGATTTAAAGAAGACGTGTGATGCATAAATATCTTCGCTTTAAGTTACCACAGGTGCCCTTCCGCGAGAAGCACCAATTTACTCAACAGTAACCCGTGAAGCAAAATACTAAAAACACGTGCCTTCAAGACTGCATTATAAACTCGGCTCTTAACCGACATTGGCTTACTATTTATAGCGGAATTAATGTGCCTCCTCGTTTCTAAAATATAAATAAACTTTCTGTTTCTAACTCTCAAAGCCCCAAGAACCTCATTTAGGGGTTTTATTTCATTCATTATAGAAACCAATTGTTTAGTTGAAATAACATATTACATTTTCATTGTAAAATGAAATTATAATTTTGTTAGTCAATATTAATTTTTGTATGTGTTTCTTACGCATTCCTTGGTTACCATCCGTTTTTCCATGTTTCTTATTGTTTGCATAGTTTTATAGCACTCATATTGGCTATTTCTAATTAAAGCGCTTTTCAACAATACTAACGAACGAACGAATGGTGTGGAGATGTGGGCACCCTAGTTCAGAATGTGTTGGCATGGAATGTTTCTCAGGCGTGGTAAGGCACAGGTGTGGTTTCCTTTGAATTCAAGATTGTTATTGAACTCATTTATTCTTTTTCTTCGATCTTTTCTGCCGTCGAACACACACGCTTTCCTCATAATTTCTTCCCTTTCCAACTATGCCTTTCGCGACCGCGTCTATCATTCCTTATTACTTTTAGTCGTCTTCAGAGTGTTTTAAATAAACACTATTTCCGTCGCGGCTATATGTAGCCTGTTCGTTTCCACCGCGAACTCAAATATCCCCTTTTAACCCAACGAGTCTTCCATGGCTAGTGAATTTTACCGTATTCTGGTGTATTAAATAAACACTATTTCCGTCGCGGCTATATGTAGCCTGTTCGTTTCCACCGCGAACTCAAATATCCCCTCTTAACCCAACGAGTCTACCATGGCTAGTTAATTTTACCGTATTCTGGTGTATTAAATAAACACTATTTCCGTCGCGGCCATATGTAGCCTGTTCGTTTCCACCGCGAACTCAAATATCCCCTCTTAACCCAACGAGTCTACCATGGCTAGTTAATTTTACCGTATTCTGGTGTATTAAATAAACACTATTTCCGTCGCCGCTATATGTAGCCTGTTCGTTTCCACCGCGAACTCAAATATCCCCTTTTAACCCAACGAGTCTTCCATGGCTAGTGAATTTTACCGTATTCTGGTGTATTAAATAAACACTATTTCCGTCGCGGCCATATGTAGCCCGTTCATTTCCACCACGGACTCAAATGAAATGAATGTTCCATAGCTAATGAAGTTGCATCGCTCGACCAACAACAGAACCGTTTCTATTTGTTTTATGTCCACCCTGGGCAGTGGAACTTCCAAAACCTTCGGTTCATTGTCCTGCTCTTAACGCTACTCTCCTACCTGGGTCGTGTACCAGCTAATGGTAACTTGTTATTTGCACTCTTAAACGTCTTTTAAAGCATTTCTTCCATGGCCATTTCCAATGTATATTTGTCCCTTCTTAATATAATTTATATTATATTGGATATAAGTTATACCTCCCTTTAGACCTGTTAATCCTGTACTAAGTCACTTTCCAATACAAGTCATTTATACCCTAATTTATATATTTATTTATTGCACATATTATAATTATATAAGACTTAAATCTATATTATACACTTTCTTGATAGGGATCCTCCCCCATCCGCCCCCTACGGCCAGCTCTCGAGATTACCTTATGCAGGGGCGGTGCTAGAACATAGTATTTTTACTTCTTGTACACTAATATGAGTAGATAATGTATTCCAACCAAAATTGAATACCGATATTTAACCATAAATGCAAGTTTTGAGGACATCGGGATAAAAAGCACTTTTAGAAAAACTTCAGTGTGTGTGTGTGTTGATAGTGTTTAACGCCCGCTTTTACTTCAAATGGCACCGCAGGCGTTGACACTGACGATATATGGAATGAAGATGGGGCACCGGTGGAACACGATAGCGGGGAAAACCGGAGAATCCGGAGAAAACTCGCCCTGCGTCGATTTGTCCACCACAATCCCACATGCTGTCGATTGGGATCGAACCCGTGCCGTCTAGGTTAGAGGCGAGTGATCTAACCACTTGGCCACGGCGCGGCGGTATGGTGTTTGTGCGTGTGTGTGGTGTGTGTGCGTGTGTGTGTATGTGTCTGTCTGTCTCTTTGGACAGCATAGCTCAAAAACGAAAAGACCATTAAATACCAATTTTGGTGTTTAAGTTAGTATCTTCTAAGTATGCGACACGAAGATTTTCAAGAAAATACCCCCATCCCAAGTACCCTTTATAGGGAAACATTTTTGACAATTTTGTTTTTGTCAAAAATTACTCTATTTTGATTAAAGTGTCCTATATAAAACATATTTACATGGCTAATAAAAATTATTTCTGAAATTTTGTGGGAATACCTCTTCATTCTGGATGAATTTTATACAACTGGTAAACTTAATGCTGGAGTTTTGTCTAAGTAGTTAGTTTTATGGTAAGCAGACAGATAAGATTTTATTCTCTATAGAAGTTTCTCTTATATACCTACCCATCCCTGTTATGAAAGTTTAAAGGTCTCTATCCCTCTCTACTCATAGGTAAGATTAAACCATCAAATGCGTTTTTACTTTCTCTACACGTACTATGTACATAGTGTACAGAGAAGGTATATTGTATTACACCCAAAAATTCGGTACCGAGATTTCACCGAAGTACACGTTTTGAGAATCCCTAAATCCAAAAAAAAAAATGTAGGAAAATGTCCGTGTGTGTGTCTGTCTGTGTGTATCGGTGTCTGTGGTCAGCATAACTCAAAAACGAAAAGATCGTTATATATCAAACTTGGCTTTTAAGTTTGATATCTTCTTAGGATGCGACGAAGATTTTCTAGAAAATCCCCCCACCCCAACTACTCTCTATATGTAACATTTTTCGAAAGTTTTCCTCAAAAATTGCTCTAACGATTTCGATTAAAATACCAATGAAAAACAATATAAAACCATTTAATGACCTTAATTCTAAATAGTTCTTTAAAATCAATGATCCTGCTTCTCTCCTGCCACTCTCTCTCTCTCTCTCTCTCTCTCTCTCAACTTTCCTCTCAGAAATATAATGAATGTAGTAATGATTAAAAGTAATACTCAGAGTGGATTGCCCAGTGAGCAGTTGTATGCCGTAATATGCATATGTTTTTTATTTGCACTTGGCGATGCATAAATGCCAGTTACACGAGCTGTAAAATATTGTATTTACAAGTATTAACAAAGTCTATTTATTGTGCTTTCTGAAAACAAATTCTGTTTCTTTTATTGTTTCACTTGAACCTCATTTGTTTTGAAATAAAACCTAGAACGAAGCTTTGCGCGCACCTTATTGAATCGAGGTACAGAGCAGAGTCGATGTGGTGGCTGCAGATTATATCATAAAATAAAAATTATTTCCTATTGCTCAACTAGGATACGAGGAGTAATGCAGGAGTGTGCCAGTGTTTTGTGTACATTGTCAATATTTGGGATCCGGGGGCAGCGATAGGAAAGTGACATTGGAATGAATGTACAGTCACAATAAAAACTTTACCAAATTGCTGTCTTCACATTCGTTGTCTCCGAAACAGTACCTCTGGATATATTTCCTTTACCTAACTGTACTTCTAATGCTCCGACCATTTGTCTGTAACTGTTTTGCTTCTCTTCCCACCGAGCGCATTCAAAACGTGATTGCTTAGTAGGTTTTAATTGTTTCACTTGAGCAGAGATAATGCTAGTAGACAACGTTTTTTTTTTTTTTTTTTGTTTTTGTTTTTTTTTCCGAGCCTGCTCTGTTCCTATGTTTCCCTCTTCATGCATTTGATAGTAAGTAATTCCAACCATCCTGCTTTCAACCACTAGTTTTAAAATGTCTGTAGGCTTGTTGATTAAATTATCAACGTTATCTATTAGAATATTTTCTTTAGACATTAATATTGTACTGGTTGCGAGGCATAGCAATTGGCTGTGTAGAATCCAAGATTCGAATCGATGATAGTTTCTTTTGAAGTTACATTTTCAGAGGATGCTCTGAATTCCACCACTCAGGAAATCCCTATAAATATATGTTTTGAGGGCCCCAAATAAATAAAACTATGCTAGAAAACAGTCAGACCGAGCGCGTGTTACTCTCTCTGACCATGATAACTTAAAACCTAAAGTTATATAAATATAAAGTTTGGTATTTAAGTTCATAATCATCTAAAACTACTACACAAAGATTTTCATTAAACTCCATCGACTACAAATTATCTTATGCTTGGAAGGTTTTCTGAACCTTTCGTTTTTCTTAAAAATTGTACTAACAATTGTTAATAAATTGCCATATATTCCTTTATACGCCTATTACATATAAGGTGTACTTGTCTAAATTTTTTATTTATTTTTTTGTTTTGCCTTTTTGAAATTTAGATTTCTGAGATCTCCTTTGTTATCAGTTTGAGTTCATCAAAATTTGTCATTTTATTTTCTAATACACTTCCAACCTTCAGCTACTTCTCGCGAAGTCATGTATAGAGTATGAATTTTTAAGTTCAGGTGTGTAGCAACTTATTACTTTCTCTGCAGTACTATGTATATAGTGTATAGAGAAGATATTGTATTGGACCCAAAGATTTTACCAGAAATATGGTTTAAGACGCCCTGAAATCAAATGTGTCTGTTAATATGTCTGTCCGTCTGTCTGTGTTGTGTGAGTGTGTCTGTGGGCAGCATAGCTAAAACTCGAGAATTCTGTAAATACCAAACTTGGTATTTAAGTTCAGTGTCTTCTAAGGATACATCACGAATATTTTAAAGAAAATCTTTTCCTACCATCAACTATCCTTTATATGGAACAATTTTCGAAATTTTTGATTTTAACCTAACGATTTTGATTAAAATATCTTATATATAAGATATTTACCTGAAAAATAAAATGTATATCTTGACTTTTCTGGATATAACTTCTGAAAAAATCTTTATTCTGGATAAAGCTTACGGAATTTTACATAACTAATGAGCCGTAAGAGATAGACAAAAACTTACTTAATAGAATATATAGAGCTCGTTAAAACGTATAATTTATGTTATATACATTTTTTCGTGGAGTTTATCGTTTTTGACATATTCCTTGTTATTGGTTTCAGCTTAAAAATACCTATACCTTTCTCATACGGAAATTTGTCAACTCTTGTTCATACAAACAAAGGAACTTCAATCACATAGTAACCAGTTTTTGACTATTACTTTAGCTAATGGTACTCCTTTATTTCCCTCATACTTACATGAAAGCAAGTAATAAGATCATTTCTGCTAAAGTTTTCTCGATTAGCATGAAGTAAATAGAATTTATATCGAAACGTCACCGGAAATACCGCTTTCACTGACCCCCCCCCCAAAGCATTTCTAGAAAAAGATACATGTGCATGCATATGTACAACATAATGAAACACGAAAATTCGGAAAAATTCCAAACTTGACATCCAAATTCAGCAGCTTTTAAGAATGCAATAGGAACTTTTTAGAAAGTTCAACGTTCCCAAACTAAATTCACAAATACATGGGTACATGTAGTTTTATTTTCTAAAAAAACTCTTTATGATAGTAATTTAAGTCATAAGTTTACTGTATTGCTGTAATATATAAAATGCATATCTTCAAATTTTTGAATAGTGTTTAAAGTCCCCTTAGAATGTTATACAATTTTAGTCAGTAAATTTAAAAAGGTAAACAAAATTTCATTAGAGTAGAAGTGTAGAGCTCGTTAAAATATGCAATGTATATCTGTATAAAGTTGGTTAAAAATATAGTTTAAATAATTTTTCCGTAGTTTTAGCATGTTTATAAATATGTTATGTTTCACATTTAAACCTTTCCAAATTGTAATCTAACGCATATGTTTTAACGTTTGCTATTATATTCCCCAGTCTCTTTCTTTTCTTTCCATAGCAAAAATAAACGTAACCATAAAGAAATATTTGTATACATTACCGTGTGTTGTAACTAAGTACTTCTTGCTCAATTGGAAATCATCCAAAGGAAAACTACACTTAAATGACAGAATATTGTGAAGATAGAAGAAGTAATCATTACTCTTTATATTTTATATTTGGTAGATAAAGTCGTGTGAATGGATCCCTACATTTGTTTATTAAAAATAAATGTATTTTTACTTTCTCTACACTATGTACATAGTGTATAGGGAGGTATTGCTTTCCACAAAAAATTCTATACCGAAAATAGACGTTTTAGGGTTCCCTGTATCCAAAATAAGTTCGTGTGTCAGTGTATCCGCGTGTCAGCGTGTCCGTGTGTCTGTAAACACGATAACTCAAAAACGAAAGTCGGTAAAATACCAAACTTGATATGTAAGTTGTCTCTTCCAAGGATGCGACACAGAGGTTTTGAAGAAAATACTCCTACCCCAAACTACCCTTTAAATAGAAAAAAATTCGAAATTATGATTTCCTCAAAACTGGCTGTAACGATTTTGATTAAAATAACGTATTTTAAAGATATTTATACAAAAACAAAATGTATATCTTGAATGTTCTTGGAATAGTCTGTAAGACCTCTGGAAGAATTTTGCGTGTTTTTGCATAACTAGTAAACCATAAGAGGTTGACAAAATCTTACTATAAGAATATGTAGATCTCGTTGAAACACACAATTTATGTCATATACATTTTTTTCGTGGAGCTGCTTAATTTTAAATTTTCCTTGTTATTGGTTTCAGTTTTAAAATACTTTTACTTTGCACTTGCGGGAGTTTGTCCACTCCTGGCAGTGCAAACGGATTTCATCCACATGGCAAGCAACTTTTAAAAGATTTCATTATGGTTTTAGTCTAGTGTAATCCATTACTTCCATTCTACTTACAAGAAAGCATTACTGCTAATGTTTACCTCGATTAGCATGAAGTAGCTGGAAGAATAAGCTTTTTAACAATAATATGTTACAGAGATGTAGAGAAATGCACGTGAATGGAACACGTCAGCTTTTTCTGGATTGATATACCTCACCTATTCCTTTAGTCAAGTTCTTAATTTTGATTAGTTAACTGAAATTTCTTATAACTATACCCAATTTGTGCGTTTTTTCGACCTTAGCATCAATTAGCTATATTCTACTTTCCTCATTCTGCAGAATAGCTCTAAAGTATGTAATCTACGGATGCAATAACAATGTCAACACAAGTTATATATTATACTCATTTACTAACCTAATGTTTGTAGCACAATATTGTATCTTCGCCGTTTGTGTGCAGGTGCTCTCCAAACAATTGCGTAGGCACGATCACTTTCTAATGCTTTCCTCTAGGCATACTCTCAATATTGTACGCCAACGCCAGTGCGAACAATTGAACTACTTATGTCAGGTGTTTTAACAGTATATCCAGGTCTTTGTGTTTATCCACACGATAAATGAAATATAATATAAAACAATTATTTTGACTTGATTAACCTTAGGTAACAGCAGATCTCGATATTTTAAATATCAAGTGGCGTTCCTAACATTTAAGTGCGTCAAACTAACACATGGTATGAGGGAATATGTATGAGATGTCATGATGAAGAGGGGAATAGAACAGGGACAAGAGTTTGATGAAGTCAAGAATCATGAGAAAACTGCTGTAAAATTAAAATAAAGTAAAATTCTTAAGGGGACAAGATAGTCTAAACATACGGAAATTACACCTTAAGTGAGTTGAATTACCATTGCTCTTAAAGTATTCAATTGTTTTTCTATAAACTTGTATGAGTTATTCTATAAATCATGACAATTATTTCAAGTAGTTGTTTGCATTAATAGCTTATGGGTTCAATCTATAAAAAGGTATTTCATTCAGCAGAAAAGTAATAAAACTTAGTTTTAAAACATGTGAATTCATGTACCTTTTTCTCTGATACTATTTGCAATACATAATCGCACTTTTGCATCCTTGTTCTTAGTATAATCAGATATCTTCTGAACCTCAATTATTTATCCATGATACAATTTCAGTATAAATTTAACAAAGAAATTATTTGCATATTCAAAAAAGTAAAAATGTGGAAATTTGCAATGTTGTTGATCTCTTAATATGGTTCAGAAAATTAAATTATGTGTTGTTTATATGTGCTGAAAATTTAAGCTTTCCAACTCTCATACTTTCTGAGAAAAAGGTGTATGTGTATCAAAAAATGCTGATTTGAGATACCTGGATTTAAAAATACAAATGTTCTAAAAGGGGCATTGCATAACAGCTCTAAAGAAATGCAGACTAGCTTTAAATTATATTTAAATTGATTGAAATCCTCCAAACCCCCCAAAAGTATTCATTTTTTAAACTAGAAATAATATAGATTGTATTACTATCTAAAGCAAAAATGTTATTTTTTGCCATTTCAGAGTACATTGACCCTTAAATCAAATTGCACTAAACTGAGCGCTATTTTTGTTATTATGCTAACGCATTTTTACACATTATGGTTGGCCACTTAAAAAATCTATGTACATCATAATTAATACGTTAATCGTAATTAACGATGTAATATAATACTACGAAGATTGCTTGAATCTTCTCCACTGCTAAATTAATTTTCCTATTGAAACCATTTTAAAGGCGATTAAGACTGGTTTTACAGAAGCAATTTGAAAACGTTTTTGTACCAATTGCTTCTAAAATGATTTACTATGCATTTAATTTCCCAAACAAATACTTTAAACAGACTTAAGAGAAAATTAAAGGTATTTTTGGAAGAAAAACCTTCTTCACGCTCTGTTTAAATGAAATGAAGTTTTATTTATGAACGCTTTTTAACTGCTGTAGTTCTCAGTGTCCCATTTTATATTGGGCGTGAAAGATCCCTTAGTTTTGCTCAGAGACACCTCTATCAGGCTTGAGGTTATTTTACGTGCTAAGAATTTTTACGCCCGAAAAAAATCCATCGTCCTCCGCCGTTTTTTTTTTATTTTATTTTTTTTTTTTAAATTGAATACGGTACCGGAGTCTGATCGGGACTCCGGCACTGTACACCCTACTTTTATTTACCTATTTTACCTTGTTTTTCTGCATTATTAATGGATTGCTGTTTTCTTACTTTTACAACACACACATAAACACAAACATATAACACCCATGCCCAAGGCGGGACTCGAACCCACGATCCCCAGCGCTACGAAACACCAAAGCGAGCGCGGTCATGGGGACCGGCTGGTTTGAACCCACGACCTTGGGTATATGAAGTTAGCGTGGCTACCATTACACCACGGAGGGCGACTACGCTCTGTTTAGGACTTACAAGTGACCGCCTGGGGTCATATACCTATTGAGGAGCAGAGGCTCTGAATAAGAAACATGGATGGATGACCAACCCGATGCCTGATATCAAAGTGAGCAAGTGGCCGACAAGAAACGACTGAGAAATGGATGAAACGAAAGATGATTATAAAGCAATTGGTGGAATGAATGGCGGGGAAACCAAGATCCCGGAGAAAAACCCGCGCTACGCCACTTTATCCACCAAAAATTCCACATGCGGTCCGCTCGAATCAAACACAGCCCGCCTTGGTGAAAGGCGAGCGGGTCAGTCAGACAAGGCCGTCTTAAGCCAAAGCCTGAAAGTAGTTTTAAAATCAAGAATCAGAATGAAAGTTTTGCCCTCTTTCATTATTCCTGCCTATTTTACCAAATCCCGGTGTATTTCACAGTTTTAAAAATTAGCGAGCGCTACCACATCGAATGAAATATTTAATAATTCTGTTTCCGTCTCTAAATTCACTAGAGAAGGACGTATTAAAGAGTTTTTTTCAATCGTTTTTTAACACCCGCTCTTACCACATAGGCGGTGACATTAATTATGCATGAAGTGAATGAATTATGCATAATTCATTAGGAAATTTGAGAAGGCTGCGTTCCAGGCCTAGGTTTAGGGTACTGCTCCTGAATTTGCTGGTTATTAAGAATAGAAAGTCCTGATAGTCGAAGAAACCTCAAACTGCGAGAACATCCTGGTTGGATTTGAACCGTATTTCTTGTTCTGGAGATTTCGGCTACCCGTGTCGAAGAGACGTTCGGAAAGCATGTCTCGGCGCGGTTTCTCTTTGCAGAACAATCTATGACGTACAGTTGATCACCACACTTGGGGATTAGAGGACATTTTGGATTGTTGCTGTATTAGGTACTCTGAGCGGCCAGCTAATAAGTCGTGTTTCATTAAATCATTATTGTCTTTAATCCATAGTTATCGTGGTTCACAGCTGTTCCATGAATATCCAAATTTAAAAAAATCAAATTTAAATTCTTTCAGCTAAATCTATTTAAGAAAGAATTAATTAGGGTATTTCAGGACATTTCAGGCACTAGAATTATGATTTTAGGAGTTTGAAGGAAAATATAAAAAGTTATTTCAAAACATTTTAGACAACGTAAAGAGTTAGCAAGATGGGGTCAGGGTAATGTGTGCGACTCGCAATAGGGAGGTTGTGAGTTCGATTCCCATGGCCAGCCTTCTTGACCACGGGTTTTTACGAAGGTTTCCCCGGAATGGCTCGTTACATTCCCGGAATTTTCCAGTGCAGTATTTTCTTGTCATCTGTTTCAGGGTTGAAGGAACAGGCTAAGTTGGTCGGCGAGTACAGCTGGATCCTGGCCTGCGCATTGTAAAGAGAACGCGGACCCTCTCGGGGAACCACCGAAGGCTCGGAGTAGCAAGGCGTGAGAGGTGTTCCATCTCTAACCGTTAGGGACCCCATTTGTTTGCGCCTCTCGTCATCAGGATCTGCTCGCCCTTCGGGTCTCTCCTTATTTATCCCTTCCTGTGGAGTACACGTAAGATGCAAAGGAATATAAGAGCCTACTCTGTCCCAGTATCTGGCGACTGTGTCCATGTGTAATCCTTATCTTTAGAGCACATTTGCTGTATAATGATTTGCAAACATCTGCAATTTTCCCTTTCCATAAAGGAAATAAATAAATATTTGCCTTGATCTGGGGTCTAGCTATAAATAGTGGTTAGACAACGACTATATCGAATGACAGTAAATCTGTATGACAGTTGTCTCATACATGCATACAGCACAGAAGGAGGAGGGTGATTTATGTATGAAAAAACAAAAAACTATCGCGTAAATACAATCTCTACAGTTAGGCTATAAAATGCGGCTGGTATCCAGAGGATATCATTTTCTCCAGCGATTGGTTTCTCCATCTTGAGTGAACGTAGTGTAATGGTATTGTGGCACATACAGGAAATACCAGATGCCGATCATGAAAAAATAAATGCGCTATTAACAGTTTTACAAGAGCGGGAAAGCGACAAAGAGCATTTCTGGGAATGCCATGGAGAAAGTTACTCTTAAACAAATAAATTCCCTTTTTTTAATTTCTCAGACTGCAGCAATCGATACGTGATAAATTCCTTCAAACAGATTCTTAGATCTACTATGGATGAATTGAAGATATGGATGATAATTCATTTTTAGGACTCTAGAATATCAAACATGAGCTCGTTAATCATTAGACTTCGGATTGCCAACTTGATGATTTTTCCATTCCACAATTTTTGCTCAGATTTGGAAAACAAGAACTGTCACACAATTATGAAAAATATATCTCTAATAACCCAATACGTAGTTTCAGTTGAAGGTGAGGAATGTGGACTATCGAAATAAAACAGATTGCACTACATAGCGAAAAAACAAATTTTGTTCATGGAAGGAAAAATCTAATGTGCTGCATTCACATGACATTTCTACCTAAGCTTACAAAAACTTACTCCTCTATCTGCGCCGTGCTAATCGATATAAACATTATCAGAAATGGACTTATAGCATATTGCTTTGTGGAGAAGGGAGATAAGGGAATACACAAAGCGAACGCACTAGTCAAATCTTCAAAAGCTAGTCATTATGTGATGGTATTGACATTTCTTTCTCTTTCAATTCCATTTGAATGGGAGGAATTTCAATAACAAGAAATATATGAAAAATTGTTAACTCAAAAAGAAAAATTAATCTAAACCAATTGTGTTTTAACGAGATCTAAATGTTGGCGTAGTAGGATTTCTCCTATCTTTAACGGTTTAACGGTTACATAAAAGCCTTCATAATGAAGAGTGCTTCAGAGCCTAGTCCCAGAAAATTCAAAACATACATTTCTTTTGTCTTAAAAATCTTAAATGTGTGGTTTTAGCCGTTTTTGAGAGAATTAACCATTTCTAAAAAGATTTCATGTAAAGGATAGTTTGGAATAGTCGGGGGGGGGGGGTTTAAAATGTTTATGTCAAATCCTTCGAAGATGCCGAACTTGGATACCAAGTTTGGTATTTAACGGACTTTTCTTTTTAAAACCGTGTGACCGTTTGAAGTTTGAATCTAATTTTTAAACTTTCTGTATTATAAAGTACATATGTATTAGTAAAGATAAGGTGTTTTGACATTAAATGTCATTTTAATTGCTAAATATTGTTAAAGTATACAAGATTTATATCGGAAAATGACAGTGTTTTCGTCGAGGAAAAGAGAACAGCCCATTTATGGTTATAGAAATGTTGAATGCTTCCCCTCTGAGTGTTACGAGTACTATTTTAGGCTTAACATTTGTAACAGCTTTTAACGCTCGTCTTCGTTACTGCATTTCCGACAGGAAAATATGATGTCGTTCATGAAAAATCATGGTTCTGTGCGATGTCGAAAATCAAACATTGAACATGTTATTACGTTACTTGTGCACACGAAGAGAAGGTTGAGATTAACAAGTGTTGACTTAAAGATGAGATAACCAAATCAAGTCCGAGACTTCTTTACACAAATTACGTTTTGTGAAAGTACAAAAAGGTTTTAGAATCGGTGATGTGGAACAATGCAGCTGATTGGATTCCTATATAAGTGCTCACGTTTATTGTTGTGGTCACGCGACCTTTTGGGGAAAGTCTTCGTCGAATGCCATCGCCTAAAGGTCTCCACAAGCGTCCTTTAAGAACAGACAGCTCTCTGAAGCAGGTTCCGCTAAGAAATGTCCCGGAAAAGGCGGAGATGAAACATGTCCAATGCGATGACATCTACAATTCACTTTCTTTTCTCTTATTTCATCCATACTTCGGAACTCTTCTCACTGGGAATATGGTTTTATAACGCTTCATAGAAACAACAAATAAAAGGCAAAACATGTCTCAATATTTACCTAAAATGGTTTATGTATTTTGTTTACCTTTATCCTCCCTATAAAGGTTCCGACGTTTACTCAAATAAAAGAGAAATCAAAGCAGTGAAATTTATACATGCTAAATATTATAACGTCCCATGTGCATGAAACTCTGCTGGAGTGTGCAGTTTTACTTTCTCTAGCACGAATGTACATACAATGTACATAGTAGCTAGAGACGGAATTGCATTCCACCCAAATATTTGTTGTAGAGATTTCACCGGAAATATATATTTTGAGTTCGAAAAAGCATTTTTAGAGAAAGGTTCGCACGCGCGCGCTCGCTCGCGTGTGTATATCTATAAGCAGCATAGCTCAGAAACGAAAAGACCGTTAAATACAAAACTTGGTATATATGTTTAGTATCTTCCAAGAAGTCGACACGAAGATTCTCAAGAAAACTAAACTTGAGATTCTCAAGAACTAAACTTTACATGAAAAAATGTTATAAACATTTTGTTTTTCTCAAAAATGTTTCTAATGATTTTGATTAGAATACAGTATATTTACAGTATCAGCATAAAGATATTTACATCACAAATAAAGTGCATATTTTAAATGTTCTGGGAATTGTCTCTGAAGCCCTCCTTATTCTGGATGAGTTTTGCAGAATTTTACCAAACGGTTAAACTGTAAGAGATAGACAAAAAGTTACTTTACAAAAAAGTAGATATCGTCAAAACATATAATTTATGTCATATATGTTTTTCTTGTAGAGTCGACTGTTTTCGGGACATTCCTTGTAATTGGTTTCAATTTAAAAAAAAAACAACTTTTCTCAAACGGGACCATGTAAAGTGAACCGAACCTCAAGCTTTGATTTTCTCAAAAATGACTCAGGATTTTGATTAAAATAGCATAATTTATTTAGATTTTGATTAAAATAACACAATATGAATATTTTCATGGAAAATTAAATGCACATCTAGAATGTCTTGGAAATAACCTTTGAAGTCATCGTCATTTTGAATATCTTTCGCATAACTAGTGAATCTTCAGCATACAAACAGAATATGTAGATTTCGTTAAAACACACCATTTGTCAAACATATATTTTTTTCTTATTTTTGAAACTTGAATATTGGGAGGATAGACCCTTGTTCATTTTTACTCGATATATCCTTCACATGCCGATCCAAGGCACTATTCACATACCGATCAAAGTGTTACCCATTTACGATTGCGTTATTGTTTTCAAATATTTCTACTTTTCTTTAATGGGAAGTCGTTCATTTATTTATTTTACTCATGCGAAGAGAATGGAATTTCAATGCTATAACATGATGATCAGTTCTTAAAAGACTTGATTATCACTTAAGCCCACTACATACAATATTTCCATTGTACACACAATGAGATAGGTATTTAATTAAAACATATCTACAAACATTTATTTCGATTAAATGAAATGGATAGAAAAATAAGCTTTTCTCGGTATAATTTGTTAAGTAATAGGTAGAGATTGCCACGGAAAATAATAATTCATGGTTTTAAAGTGACGAATATGCGACTTAGTTAAGTTGTATTTGTTCTGGAATACATTTTAAAAACGTTAGTCATGAACTTCTGAATAAAAAGTATTTGCAGTGATTACAGGGTTTGCATAATTGGCTATCTAGAACGTCTGTGTATGCACTGAATGAATGAATAGTGAGCAGATGTCCTAAATTCGAAAACAATGCCCTAAAAGTTAAAAAGGGCATAAGATAAGCAAATATGGTTAATGAATATACATTTGCATAACCTGGGATCACTATAGGTGTGCTTTTTTTTCTTTTTCTTTTTTTTTGCTGACGTGAAGTCGTTACCACAATAGACGTGGTAGACGTCTATTGTCAGCTTGCTGCTCCGGTGGTGAGCGTGGGTGTTGCGAGAATGGATAATTGATTGACAACATTTAATGGAGGCTAATAGAAAATCTGTTGGAACGAGTTGCCGATTGTTAAAGGTTTCTCAATCTAAAGCGGGAAAACTAGTGTTTCGTATTATATCTGCTAATCTAAAACGATAAACTGTAAATGTTTCATACTATATCTACTAATCTACTAATCTACGTGATATACTGTAATTATTTCATACTATATCTGCTAATTTCAGTGTATTAATAATTTAACGGTTTAGGCATATATTTTCGCCAATTAAAAGTAATAACTATAAGTTACCGTGACCTTCTAAAATATGCATCGAATCACTGCTAAGTGGATGATGAGCCTAGCGGGTACTTAAGCGTTATCGATGTCGATAACACTTTGTAACTTGTGTCAACCGTTTAGCGAAGAATTAGAAGTATTAAATGTTCGCAGTATAGGCGAACATTTATTCACCTAAATCCCACCTACATCGTGGTTAATCCACCAAGTTCCTGCTATCTATGTTTCCAAGTATTTCCTATTTATTTGCATCTCTGACACAACCTTTAAATATCTGAATGTACTGATTTCTCTCAACTAAACCATCTAATGGATTTCTCGTAGGCGGAGTTCACTAATTACCTTGTATAAAAAAAATGTTAATTTATACTAATAATGTAAATAAATCTTCCTTGATATGATCTTAATATTAATAAAATACATGTAATTAAGTTCTTATTATATTATGAGTGCATTTTACCTAAATTAATTAGACTTAATTAATAGTTATACAACATTTAAAATTTATTCATGAATAAAATTTTCTTTAAGCGAACGAAAAAACTCTGACTTTGATCTAATTACTGCTTCAACCCTTATCTTGCCTTGCTAATAACTTTATATAGTAATAGAATCTGTGGTTTTTACATTATTGTTGGTTTTTCACATATGGAATTATTTATATCAATTGTTTCTGGATTTCCTCATTGTTTACTTATCAAATAATTATTAAATTAATAATAATAATAATTCCGGTGTAATATATTAGCAGTGTTATGAAGCAACAGTTAAAAGACTATTTCATCTGATTACGGGGCCTGATAATAACTTTTTTGAGTAAGGGATGTGCGATACTGAAGAAAACAGCAATAGTTACGTGTATATCTCTGAAGTAGAAAATGAAGTATTATTATTATTGACGATGGCGACAATGATGAGACAAATATAACTGATTAATAACGGATGCAATTGTGCTATCGGGATTTTAAACTGCCTATTTTTTAAAAATTGATCGCAGCTTATTTGATCTGTAATTTAAAATTCCTGGAGCATTAGCAGGAAACAACAAATAGTTTAAAAAAATATTCTGTACAAATTTCCCCCTAACTCTGTTTAAGTAGTAAATGAACAAATCTGATTCATTTTCAATGGCATCAATAATAATTAAGTTTCAAAAAATTGTAGTGTATAGAAAGTTCAGAGCCAAAATTTATTTTTCCTGCCAGTTCAGTTCATGGATTTATTCTATTCCTTCTGCTTATTCCTCTTCTCCTCTCAGACTCCTGAGGAAATGCAAAATTTTTGATAGTTCAATTTTAGTTTCTACTTAATGCATACTACATGGTATTTGATAGTGGAATTACATTGGAAATGCACGTTTGAGAGTCTCCTGTATCCAAAAGAAACATTTTTAGAAAGAGAGAGAGAGAGAGAGAGAGAGAGAAAGAGAGAGAGAAAGAGAGAGAGAGAGAGAGAGAGAGAGAGAGAGAGAGAGAGAGGGTGTGTGGTGTGTGTATGTGTCAGTGTGTCTGCGTGTGTCTATGAACAGCGTAACCCAAAAACAAAACAAAAAGGGAATTAAACATCAAAATTGATAATTAAGTTCAGCATGTAGAAGGATGCGACACGATTTTCGGGAAAATCCCCCACCCCACTACCATTTACATGGAAAGCATTTCAAAAATTTTGATTTTCTTAAACATGAGTAATGAATTTGATTAAAGTACCGTATATTAAATATATCTTCAGACAAATTATATATATAATTTGAAGATATTTTTATTCTGGATGGCTTCTTTGTAACAGGCAAATCGTAAGAGATCATAGACAAAAACTTACTACACAAAAATGTAGATATCGTTATAACATAATTTATGTTAAATTTTTTTTTTCGCGGAATGAACCATTCAATTTTAAAATTCTTATACTGTTCTAAAACGGGAATTTGTCATTCCCTCTTCTTTTATTTTACTCCTGGCCACTCAAAGAGAACCGAATTTCAATCACACAGCTACTGGCTTTTAATAGGTTTGACTCAATTTTGTCCAGTTTATTTCCCTTATTTTTCTTCTACTTACAAGGAATTAATTAAAAAGACAACCTCTGCTCATGTTCATATTGATTAGCATGAATTTGATAAAGAATATGGTTTTAGGAACGGTTTGCCACAGAATAGGTAGAAAAAGTTATGTGAATAAATCACATCAGATTTTTACAGTCTATATATTCTCGGACGGATTTTTATTACATGCAAAACAACTAGGTAAATTTTCAACTAACGTTCTTAAAACCCAACGTTGCCACATTGTTTTACCGAAATGCAGGAAACAGTAAACTATATATGGGGCAGTGCTGGGCAGATCGGTCTAGAAACACCAGCAGGCATTTACGGGCAAACAAATCCATGTCACGATTAAGGCAAGGAAGAGTGTAAGGAAGTCGAAAATGTCTGCTCCCTTTGTTTTCAATATTGCGAAAAATAGAATTATAGCTGTATAGTTCCAAAATACAACATCATTTATGTCAAGCACTTGTTAAATATGCCGGCATTAAACCCGTTAATATCTGAAAGGTTACACCAGAATTATGACGAAATTCCCAAACAATGTATTTGTGACTGCCTCCATGGTCGAGTGGTTAGCGAGGTCCCGGGTTCGATTCCCGGCTGGGTTGGGGAATTTTTCCATAAACAGAATTATTCCCTAACCCCCATACAGTCTGGAAGTATAAATGTGAGAGTAAATGTGCGTGTGTTTAGTAATATAAAGTTTATTAACCTAATGCTCTCAACCTACAGTTTCACAAGTCAAAGTCCTCGTTATGACCATTGATGTTAAAGGGGGCTATACAAATGAAACAATTAAAAAAAAAAGGATTTGTGCAAATAGCAAAGATATTTATTAGACCATTGCTGCATCGTGATTAAAATTACATTTTTAAACAAATATTTGTCAAGATCTCGAAGATTAATGTCAGTGTTGTCCACTTTTGCGAAAGTTGCCAGGTTCATCTGACCCATCCTGTATTTGAAAGCATGATTTGAATTAAAATAAGCTCATAGCTATGCACGTACTCAGTACTTTAGTAAATTAATCAAATAAATTAAATCACTTAAGTAAATAAACATATTTGATACTTGGAGGTAACTAAACGTGGTATTGTGATGTTTATTCCACTTTTTGAGGTAGTCGAATAATAGACCAATGAAATAAAAGAAATTATCAAATGTTGACCAATCATAATTGGCCATAATACCACACTAGAGGAGGCTTCTTATCCGTGAAGACGTCTCGTCGATACTGAACATATTAACTCAATTCGTATGCAGTGATTATGTCGAAACAAGAATGAATAAAAATGAAAGGTCACGCCAATGCAGCATCCCTGAACTCATAGCTGCAGAAGAATAAAACTCATCATTTATCAATAATAGAGAACTTACGAAATCGAACTCATCCAACTGCTACTGATTATACCTCTAGCTCAGTCCAGTCCCCTTCAGTATCCATCTTAGAATGTCAACAAAGCCCAACCAAATTACATTTTAACAACTACATCTTTAATTAATTCCAATATATGTAACACTTGTTTCTATTATTAAATCCTTTCTTACCTTCACTCTGTTAATATTAGTTAATTTTTGGTTAGTATATCTTAGGCTATCTACTGAATTTTCTAGGTTAAGTGGTGGTGATTATTTTGAAAGGCGTAGCTTTCGGCTTTTTCCATTTGGCAGATTGCCACAAGGACAAAACATATCAAACAAATGAACAAAATAAAACAAAATATATATAAATAATCTGTAACATAAACATTAAGAAATGAAAGTGAACAGTGAATAATCATCAAAATTTAATTAATAAAATAGCAGTTCTATAATTTTTTTTGGTAGTTTTTAACGCCCGCTTTAACCACTAATGGCACCGCAGGCGTGACACTGATGATACATGAATGATGATGGCACACCGGTGGAATGCGATGGCGGGGGAAACCGGAGTACCCGGAGAGAACCCGCCCCAGTGCAGCTTTGTCCACCACAAATCTCACATGCGGTCGCTTGGGATCGAGCCCCGGCCATCTAGGTGAGAGGCTCGTGGTCTAACCACTCGGCCACGTCGCAGACCCAGTTATATAAAAGATTTATAGGTTAAAACATTATTTATGAGCAGCCATTAGTTTATATATATAAATGCATTTAATATAAATAGTTTTTCAAAATATTTAAGGAACCTTTTAAAGCTGTAATAGCAATGTTGTATATAAAATTATTATTCAACAAAATTTAAGAAAAAAAATGGTGGAATAGTACCTCTAACACCGATTATTAACCCATGAATCTTTATATTGTTCAGTTGGTATTTTTCTAAATAATATGTTATTGTAGGCACGTACATAGATGTTGCATTTTTCGAATGGACCTCCTCTGGTTGTTTATTGTGTGATTCAGTCCTGATGTTGGGATCGATAATAAATCCAGAAGATGAGTCTGGTTGTATGGCAATCATGTTCGTTTTTCTCCAGGAGTCGTATTGAGTAACTCCATGGGCTACTTGATATTGCTTCTTTTTCAAAGTTTCGGCAGTTAATGAGCGGATGGTGTGGTGACTTGTTTTTCTTAGAATTTCACTATGAGGACAAATGCCCAATTGTTTCGATCTCACGGTGACAGTAAAAATGTAAATGGCGTAGTATTTATGGACGCTCATTAACTACATTGATTCTCAGCGTCCCATTCTATACTGGGCGTGAAAGACCGCTTAATTTTGCTCAGAGGCCTCTCTATCAGGCTTGAGGTTCTTTTGCATGCCGTAAATCTACGACACGGTATCAACGGCTTTACATCCCTTCCGAAGGAAGCCATGCTAAGGCTTTTTACGCCTGAAAAAGTCCATCGTCCTCCGCCGGGTTTGAACCCGCGACCTTGGGTATATGAAGTGTGACAATGTCGACAGTGGTTGCCGTCTTGGGATCTTCCTGGTAATGCGCACAGAGGGCATACTTTAGCTATCAGTTTTAGCGCAGATCTCCATTTACTGCTCTTGAGTCCATCTGGATTTCTCACCCATCGATTTTCAGGGGTGAATTCTTTATATAATAAGACTCCCTTGTCTTTTTGTGGTAAAGCACAAGTTGATTTAAGTCTTTTCCCCTGAGCCTTCTGTCTCAGCTTTCTGCCGTTATTGTTTTTTTGAGGTTTATTGGACAAGTATAATTTTTGTAACCATATTTCTATTTCACCATCAAGACCACGAGTGGTATTAACTACGGTGTTATGAGTATCTTTTAGGTTTAAACACTCGTGGTTTCAGTTTAGTAACATAATTCTGTCAGCCCGCAGGGAATTACTACAGATAATGTATTTTCGGGAATGCAATCAAGTAAATTCAAGCTCTATCAACTTCTTCAAAATAATTATTTTCTTCTGTTACAAGACTTTTAGAAAGTAAAATGCAAAGGAGGGTTAGTCCAAATTTAAGTGACCACTTAAAGCATGTTATGTATTAGTAATACTGATGACTAAATTGTTTGCGGTCCAAATGTGATTAATGATTTAAATGTATCTGAAACAAGTTTACTCTCTTTTTCACAGTGACTGTTTCTGGGAGCAGTTCCTTAAGAGTAGCATTTTTCTTAAAATGGACCAAAGTGGGTAATTATAAAATTACATTAACGAGCGAATACATTTAAAAGAAAAATATCTCCAGATTCAGCAGCTCTGATAATTGTCAATCAAAATGTTTTTGTTTAATACCCACTCTTCACATAACGATTTAGAAGTAGCACAAAAAGGTAGAACGTTTAAGTAGGTGCCTCATTATCTCATAAGAGAAAAGTAGTGGGTAAGAGTTTAAACACGCGACCTCTGGCGAGAGCAAAAGTGATGCTTGGTGTTGAGCCTGGGGCAAGGTCGCTGTATCCTGTCCAGCAAGTGGCTAACCAGTCCACATGCCTGAGCGCCAGCAGTGATTATTATAGTAATTAACATAAAATAATTTTAATGCAAACCTAAAGCCTTGTATTAACAGCACTAGAGTTTCGTCTAATGGTTAAATGTTTAATGTATAATACTTATGAATATATTATGTATCTACTCATTACCGACTATTCGTGTAAAGAAGAATATTTCTATTCAGTCATGATAACCATGTCTTTTTTGGAAATATGAACTATACACTTAGTATCTTAAAACATAGCACTTAAAATTTCGAAGGTTTAAAGTAGTGTGCATTTTGATCGAGCGAAATGCCTCGTGGTAATGTATAAGTCTCGCATCGGGGGGGGGGGGTCTCGGGTTCGATTCTCGTCGGAAGGGCCACTCGGACCAAGGGTTTTTTCGTGCTTTCCCTGGGTCGTTAGGCGAATGCTCAATGGATACTCTTCTATCTCGGAATTCCTGTTCATTATTTTCTGATCCCGCTATTTCCTTTCATTGCTCTGGGGTCGAAGGAGTTGATGAAGGATTCAATATGTTTCGGCAGGACCGTAGATTCTCTATTTAGAAAAGTTTCTCACAGGAGTGAATTCTCTATTTAGAAAAGTTTCTCCCAGGCGTTTATGGGTCTGCTAAGAACCCCATTCTCGAATCCCTCCCCCAAATGAAATGGGACTAATACTTGGCTCCCATTGATGTGTCCCATATGGAACCATATTGTACCTGTCCCTGCTGGACACGTCGTCCAGACCTGATAGGCCTTCGATTCTCTCCTTATTCCTCCTTCACAAGATTTACGTTAAAATCAAAACGGAGCAGTTGCAGCCTACTTTGAATCTCTGCTCGATGCTTCTGGACTGATAAATGTATTGTGCTCCTGCGGTATATTTTGAATTTAGTGAATGTCAAGAATTATTTAAACAACATTGTTGAGGAATTCAACGAGATTTGCATATTCCTTATTTTCAGTTGACATCAATGCAAACAAGTAATATTATTTAGCAAAAATGATAAAATATCAACCAAAACATTATTTAAGAAACATTTTCTAAAGATATTTGCATGTTTATGATATTAGAGTGGACAATATTGGGAAGAAAATATACACTGGTGAACGTTCACTACCACAATAAGTAAGACTAAACAGAGATGCGAATTTAATAGTGATAGAAAGCATATTTAATTAATATAACAATAATAAATCATCCATATATTCATATATATATATATATATATATATATATATATATATATATATATATATATGTGTGTGTGATTTATAACCGCCAACAATCCAGCTGGCCCTTTCAGATTTTTCAAGTGCATTGAGTTGACGAGTAATTCATGAGTAATAATATTTATACCAAACATCGTATTCATATCAAAAGAAGAATTAGGAATTTGTAATCTGTCAATGGCAAAATAAGGTTTAGAGACTACGGCGCATTTTTAACGGAATATACCTGCTAATGTTAAAAGGCATTTTTATTTTCCAAAACTACGAAAACTTTAGAGTGCCACTGAACTTCATATCTAAATTCCAATTACCTATATTAAGAGATCATTCCATATACGAACATTTATAAAGGTTAGTTTTCTACTATCCAGTGCAAATTTTACCAGGGATTATATCCTGACATTACTCTTATTTCCATATAAAAAACTTGCTAACAGAGAAAAATAAAGGAGATTTGCCTTCATTGTGGCGATGGAAAATCTCCGCTAAAATATGAGGTAAATATGAAGTTTTAATTATTAATTTTATTCACGCTAAAGAAATGTTGTTTATAACATGTTATTTATGAACAAGAAAACTGTTCAACACTTATAATACTCTTAATTAAGGAAATAAAAAACTTATAATATGGAAGGTGGAGGAACCATTGAATTCCACCCTTCAAAAATAATTTATAAAAAATATGTTTGTATGTGAGTAGTAAAACGGAAAATATAGCGAATACCGAATTTCATATTTAAGTCTGGGATCTTTCAGGTAACAGCACAACATTTTTCACAGAATTCCCATAGCTCCATAAACTATAAACTACCCTTTACATGGAGAAATCGTCGTTACTTTTCATTTTCTTACAAAAGACTAATTATTTTCATTAAAATAAGGCATGGAATATTCATGTGATACTACCTTATAGCATGTGAAGTTCTTTTTGTTCTAACAAAATGATATGTTTATTTTAAAAAAACATCATAAGATTTAGATAACAAGCTATAGAAAAACACGTGGAGCTAATTTAAATGTACAGTTTGTGTCAAATAACTTGCTCTTCTAGAGTTAGTTGTATGTCTAAATTTATCCAAATATCTTTTCTTCATTCCCCTTTCTTGCCTTTCCAAGTGAACGGTGTGCTCCCTGAACTTCTCTCATTATGCTTGTATAAACATGTAAAAGCAATTTTGTACGTTACCAAACACTTTTTACTTAATTTAATATTTCTGAGCATAATTATTATGAATGCCGCAACGTGGATAGAAAAGTCAATTTTTAAGTGACAAATTACAATTTCAGTACTTAACGTATCAATACATTTTAATGGGTAGGGAAAGGTTGTGAATTAATTGTTTCATTCTCTGGTGTGTGTGCAGAGCAGTAGTTGGAGAGGTAAAGTCAGATGAAAAATTTAATGCCAAAGCCGGGATCTGAATTACGAATTTTCTGCTCTCTCCCCAACTGCTCTAACCACGGAGGTACCATGGCAACATGCCTGCATGGCAGAAAATTCTCCAATTAACTCGCGTTTTGCCCGTAAGCTACAAGATCTCAAATTATTTTGAGATAAAATAACTCAATGGAAACTTACAAACTTCGTAAATCCTTGAGTATCGGACTTTATAGTTTAACCAAACTATTAAGTGGTTAGAACAACTGGACGGAGACCAGGAGATCCGCAGTTCAAATCCCGGTTATGCCATTGAATTTTCGGTATGGCTCTACCTATCCAATATCATAGAATGATAATTTTTACATTATGGGTTGAAAACAGGTAGTGAGAATAAAAAAGTAGACATTTTAAAAAGTTTAAGAGTAACTTATCGTTTTTCCCAGTTTTCGAAATGTAACTATGAATGTTTTAAAAGCCCAAAAATGCTAATTGAAATCAATCTTCAGAAAAATCAGAGAGAAATATGGTGATATGAACAACCTTATTTATTCCCTCCTTCTGATAATTCAATTTTAAAAATATCCTCCGCATCTACTCCTTTGGTCACCCTTCGTGGTGTAATGATCACCATGCTAGGCTCCAAAAAACCCCAGATTGAAGGTTCAAACCCGGCGGAGGGTGATGGATTTTTTCGGGGGCAAAAATCCTTAGCATGACTTCCTTTGGAAGGAAAGTAAAGCCGGTGGTCCCATGTAATGTTTATTTGCGAATAAAGAAGATAGCGCGAAAGAAGAAGATTCCTGTGAAAATTCCACTATTTTCGCGCCCGCAAGTCGTTATATCGTCCTACAGTGCTATCTGTGGGCGAAGAGCTGGTCCCTCGTCACCATGACGCAGAGCGGCGAACTCAAGAACTAAAAATTCAAATCCGATCAAGGAAACATCGTAACGATGTCCTATACTCTACTTAGGAGCTAGACTAACCTCTACCTCTTTGTGTTAGAAGTCATTAAAACAACTACCCTTCCAGTAGCATACAAATATATACCAGTGAACTACACCGAAATAATTTGCGAGATTGTGCACGTGACTGATATAAGTAATTTGAGATTGGCGATATATGGTCCCCGGATAAATATAACGCAACCACATAGCGTTAAACGTGTGAGTATCAGGTGCTGATAAGTCGGTGTTAAAGCAAAGCAGGTTGAAAAATGGCTTAGAATGTCTTTAAAACTGCAGCCCGAGTATAGAAATATCGATTTTTAGCAGCTGGTTACTGGCATTCTCAAGATTTAATGTCGCAAAAATCTATAAAATGTCGAACTAATCACTTGACATTGTGGCATTGAGCATTTATTAACTACGTTCTTGAGTTATGTAGCCTGCTCTGGAGGCATTTTTTCAACTGCTCTGGTGGCTTAATGCGTAACATGGCAAGCTACTATCCCAAAGGTAATGAATTCGATTCCTAACATAGAGTGAATAATTTTTATTATTGTTTTTTTTTTCAATTCAGACGAAGTGCCGCGATACGTGAACGAGAAAACTAGTATCACAACCACTACACTAGAGAGGTACGCTGTAATATGTCCCTTCGTTTTTCGTGTTATACTCTCAAATGTTTGATAAATTAGCCAGAAACGTACTGGTACTTCAGAAACTTATAGCCGTTACTTCGTTATTTCAATAAACGTGCTATAAGTCTCCTATCTCAAATTATTTATTTAAGAAATCTATATATTCTTTGAAAATATTTCGGTACAGTTCATTAACTATATATATATATATATGTGTGTGTGTGTGTGTGTTTGTGTGTGTGACATGTGACTGTGACAAGTGACATCCAGTGAAACGGTACGGGTAGAAATCCGCTTTAAACTTCCCCTGTAACAGTTTTGGAAATATTTTATAGGCTATGCCTATGTGCGTCCTCAATAGCAGTGTTTTCCATCGTGAAAGAATATAAAACTCTGTTAAGTGGCTTACTCATACACATGCGCGTGGAGAACAATGAGATTCTCTTTTTATATAATATGATTGATTTTTAAGCTCATTTGATTCTCACACTTTTCAGCACCACTTTATGCAAGGAAATTTCCGAGCTCACGACTCTCCTGAAGCGACCTTTACTTTACGGAGGAGTACCAGATGTTGTTCATCATCATTTTCACTAGAGTCAGGTGTATAACAGTAATCTCTCCTGATGAAGTAAGGACAGATTTCCTTTCACGAATTCCTTTCAGAAAATTCTCGAATAATGATCCTTGTGTAATTGCAAATAACCTCTAAAAAGCCACTAGTTGCCTATGTTTTACTGCCTAAGTTCCAGGGATCAAACTGTTGTTATATAACGGACTTGTTCTGGTAACAGAGTGTGACGGGTTCGATCCCGGTCAAGGTTTCTGTAATTTTGACCTGAGAAGCAGCACCAGGATAAAAAGCCGTAAAACCGATTTTGCACGGTTTATAACGTTTCTCAGACGTAAAATTAACAGAGGAAAGAAGAGGTAATTCTGCATTTCCTTATAAGACTTAACGTTCAAACATACCGGTTATTACACTATTAAAGCCATGTCAATACAAACAGTAATTGTGTATTTTAAAAAGGTCAAATACAATAACAGCAAAAATTGTAAAGCAGTAAATTTGGCCTCAAATATATTTTTTTTTTCTCTATGAAATAGTGAATAGTAAACGAAAGCACTCATTCGTGTTTTAAATAACACTACCTAGAAGCCTTAATGAAATATTCTGAAACGATAATGAGAAAAATTAGATATTTTGCATTCACATCACTTTCTCTGTCCTCTATCGTTTATTACTGGATATACAAATTATTCTTATGAAGGTTGATATTCTTATCTACTTCTTTTTAATTGAGAATATTGTTTACTTTTTCTAGCCCATATGTACAATATACTATATTTCACAGAAGTAAATATCCACCGCGCGATGGGTCACCTAATTTTCAGGCGTGTATTTGCATAGCGTGTATTTTTTAACAGCCTTTAACACCCGCTTTTGCTATTTTGGCGCCGCAGGCGAGCATAGGAGATATGAGAATAACATTTTCCATAATTATGTTTCCCATTCCTTTGTTCAAGGGAGCATGGCAGCTATTTGCTCACCTCGCAGTTTTCTAAACTAATATTTCAGTGAATTCAATAATTTCGGGAAATTGTCGCAAATTCAACTTCAATGTGAAATAAAACTAGCCATATAATTTACTGCTCTATGGGAGGAGTTTTATCAGAAAAAGGTTCCATTAATATGCCAAATTTATATTTCAAACAGGTCACGAAAATAATAGTTTTAAAAAAAAGAAAGAGGCACCCGTTACACCGGATTCGATCCAAATCCCGACTTCTCTGTACCTAGCAGAAACACACTTTAAGCACTACGACTATTCTAGTCGCAGCCAGAATCATTGTTGATTAAATTTATCTTTGTAAGCAAATCCCACAACAATAGGAGCGTTTTACTTCAATTCCACTACTTAATCGAAACACAATAACAACACATTTTCTGCAATTATATTGAAGTTGAATTTGTAGTAATTTCTCGTTATTTTGCAATGATTTCTGAAATATTGGTTTCCAAAAATGCGAGGTGAGCGAATAGCTTCCATGCTCAATTGAACACATACAGATGAGTAGCATATGGCATATGAGAATTAGGTCATCTTCGCGCCGTGCGTATTTACTTTTGTGAAAGATGGTACATAGTGGGTAGAGAAGGTACCTATTGTATTCCACTCAAAAATCGATACCGGGATTTCATAGAATTATATGTTTTGAGGTCCCCAAGTCCGAAAAACATTTTTAGAAAAAAGTCTTGTGTGTGAGTGTCTGTCTATCTGTGTGTGTGAGCGGAGTGTTTTTCACATTGCTACCATTGGCTTTTGTACGTCAGACCCTAGGAGGTTAGGATGAGACGTGAGTAATGTATGGGATGAGAATAATGTCAACTAGTGGCCGAAGCCGTTGAGGGTCCCTAACGTATTTTAAGCAGTTCATCTCGATGCGGAGAGAGCTAAGGGTCGAGGGCCTGACCGAACTCTCTGTGTCTTCAGTGACTTCTAATGCCATTCCGCCGCAAGAATTGCATTTGCAGAGAACATTCACCACCACGGAAGGGCGCGACCACCTTAGTCCTCGCCGACAAAATCCCATCAAAGACCGGTTGGAAGGATGCAGATGAAATGAAGGAACAGGAAGTTTGTGGGAATGAAGAAACCTTTCCAGCATTTATCTAGTGACTTGGAACCCCCCTCCAATAAAACTCTATTGATTAGAGTTGTCGGCTGCGAGAGTCGATTCCACAAATTCCCGAATACTAGTCTCAGACGAAACGCCTGAGCCACCTGGTTCGGTTTTTCAGTGGTGTAATTCAAACCCAAAGAATTAATTTCGCACGTGCTGAAGATTATAATTTCTCAAGACCGTAGTACAGCACTTTTACGAAGTTCTTACTACCGCAAGCGATTCTTTATGTTTATTTTTATTTATTTTTTTTTATTTCCTAAAACGCCTCTTAACACTATAGTGTTAGAGATATACACATGAAGATTAACATACTTAATAAATGCATTTTCATCGAATAAACTGTGAAATCGCTGTTGAATTTTGCGTAATCTGTGTCTATGTATATGTATATTGGAAAATAAGGAAGCAGTGTAATAGAGCTAATATAGGTTATAAGTTTGTGACCCTTTCTTTTTGTTTAACTATAAAATTCTGTATTAACATTAAATTTCACAAGAACATTTACTTGAATATCAATTCTATGGACACGACTTCCACGGCATTCTTGATCTTCTTGAGTGTATAGTGCTGATATTTGAGTAATTTAGATTTACCTTTAGAGCAGCCATTAAACATAGACAAAAGTCAATCTTTATAATTAAACAGTTTATCCGTTGTTCTCCGACATATCAGCTGCATATGCGTTGTGATCTTTCTAATATTTCTGCAAACAGAAACATATACAAACATTTTATAGATACGTGTTATCTACTATCTAATTTTGAGCTCTCGAATCAAGTATTACAAACTTAAAGCTATGTTGATTGGGATTGCGTTTAGGTTATGTTGTGATTTTCATGATACAGATTCGTTAATAACAGTGTCGATGAGCAAACTAATAATAAATTAAATAAATGTACATTATATTCTGATTAAGCAATTTTTCACTGCGTAATAAGTCTACATAATAGAAGTCTTAGTTTTCGCAGCGACATTTTGTGGGAACTGTAGTGCAAAAGCATGAGAGCAAATAGTATATTAATTCTAGATTTATTAACCATACATAATAATGCAGCGTTGGCGGAGGGCTTCTACATGTAAGTTAGTCCGAGTTCGTACTAATCGTGTGTATGCATCTAGACAAGCAGGAGAGTAACTAAGTAAAGCAAGTATTAGAATTGTACTTGCCTTTGAAAGTAGTTATTTATTTTAGTAGAACATGTCTGATATTTGCAAATTGAGGTAAATTTTAAATCTGTCATTTAATTTTTTTTAATTATTTAGTCATTTGTGATTCGTTTGAAAGTATATTATACAATCTGAAAGTTTTGCTAAAATTATGACTCTACATTTATTTTAAAAGCGAAAATAATAGTTACTGACTTGGATGATAAATTTCAATTGTTTCGCTTTTTATATATTTATAAATACTGTTTTATCGTATTAGGTATGTGTTTTTATATCTTTTTGGAATATATACGTTTTGATGCATATATGATTACTTACAATACATGTTATTAGATCTCATAAATAAAATGTTTAGGGAAAAAAGTTCATATGTGAGGGGGTATCCGAGATATGTATAACACAAAACGAAAAGTAAAATAGTTACCAATATTCTGGTTTAAATTCAGCATAGCCTAAGGGTGCAACGCGAAGACTTTCAAGATGGTACAAATACTCTCTCCAAAGTGTTCCCAGTGTTACTGATGAAAAACGTTTCTCCAATTTGTGTTAACAATGGCTATATTGATTTTGATTAAAATATCATTAAGATATTTATATATTTCACTAATAAATGTATATTTTAAATGTTATATAAATGGTCTATTAAGACCACTTTATTCCGAGTACATTTTGTGCAGTTTTCTACAGCTCTTAAACTGTAGGAAGTAGAAAGCTAATACAAATGAACATGGGTTTTCATAGTTTTCCCTGGCCGATAGGATAATACTGCGGTGATTTCTCATCTACAATTTCCTTACCATTATTTCACTTTCATTCCGTTTCCCACTTATCTTTCAGGTATACTACCATATTTTGTGGCATATATTGCTGCCGGAGAGATGAAACGAATGCTTGTTCAAAGGAAAGAATACTCTCCATGGACACTAGAGAGGATGCTTCATTAAAGGGCCATTTATCGCCCTCTGTAGGTAGCTTTAAAAGATTTCTAGTCTGGAACTCTTAGTGGTTGCGGCCTGCAGCCTCTAATGGTTGCAGCACTTCATCCCTTCCTTCTGAGAGTGATCTTAGATTTTTCTAAGTCGCAGAGCGCTAGGTCTTCCCATCCGGTTACTATATCTACTACAAAAAGAAATGAACACCTCCTTAAATAGCAAAAATTATTTCAAATAACCTCTTTTGTAGATTCAGCCATTATATTAACTTATATTGTTTTAAATGCATCAAGCTTTTATAACCTTTTGAAGTCCAGTTCCTATTCGATGCCATCCGAAGAGTATGGGATTTGAAATCCAGCATATAGCACTCCCATTTTATAGACTAATTGAGTGGAGACTGAAAACGCTCTTCCGCCAATTTTAAATTTGTCAGCTCCATTACCCTTTATTTCAGAAACTATTAACAATTTAATGGCATATAAATATGTATCTTATAAGCTGGCTGAACTAGAATCATACCTTTATGTTTTTGCTAGGGGATATGTATTATTCTTGATTACGACATTTATTAAAATTTCTTAGTAATTTACTTCTTTAAAAAATTTAGCAAGCATCCTATTAATACTAATGTAGCTCCAAAAAGCATCATATTGTTTTTCTTATTCCAAAACTTCTTTGAGTAACCTCAATAATTTGTGACGAACCGGGCATTTAGATTAAAAAGTGTTAATTTGAGAGTATTTTGTTTGAAGAAGAAACTTAAACATAAATCCTCGTACATTTGAAGAAACAAAGAAACCAAATGTAAAAGCGAAAGTTGCTTTATTCACCTTGGGTACCAGTTTATAGAGAAATTTTTCCACTGAAAGGTGAGCTGATATTAGCCTGTGTACTACACACAGAATAAGTTATATGAATTCTTCTCTGAAGTAGTAAAGAAATACAAAAGACAAAATGGTAGATGTAAACCTATATTTTAAAATAATTTAATATATAGGTAATTTGCCTACAGCCATAATGTATGTATCAACTTAAAGAGGACATTCTAAATGACAAAACTGGAATAAAAATATAAAAACTTAATTTTTGGGGGGCGAATTTGATCTAATCAGATTCTCCTTAACTATTCGTATCAATCTCTGTCACTCTCTCTTGCTCTCCCTCTCTCTTTCTATACCACTTTTTATCTGTACTTCTTTATGTACTTTATTAATGACCTTTATCCTGAAAGGTCTTATCGAAAGATAAATGAACAAATTACTGAAGAGGTGAACCCGGGTCAATACTTTAAAATGGAACATGGCCTTGTAAACCAAGGTTATAATTTTACAATTTCAAACGGATTTAAATACTTTTAAACAGAAAAAAATAATAATAAAGGATCTACCTAGATGTTCATTTCCAATTTTTAATTATTTTATATGTTTTATTTCGACCTTCTCTGGATAAGGAAATTCCCTGGAAAATCTTATCCAGACAACTCAGCCTAATTGAAATTCGAAATCGGGACCCCTCACCCATTAAAATAACATCATTTTTTTATATTTGTTGAGTTACAAATATGGGATTGTATCTTAAGAGGGAGAGGGGCAGAAATGTATTGAACTATTTCCATTTTTGAAACGAGAAAATCTTGAAGAAGATGATAATGCTTTCATGCTTGTTCAATTGGTGTTTGTGGTTGGTAACCAAACATAAATAACACTTTCTTCCTGACCCCTGCTGCTTGGATATTCTCGTGCTGCTAGTATGAAATATAGCGGAAGGAAGAACATGCAGTTCAAAGTGTTGCTTCATGCTCTTGCTGCCAACCTAACAATTTAATTGCTTCCTCTATAAAGCGTAGGTACGTTACAAATCGTTTCTCACATAGAGCCATTAATTTGTGTGTCTTGGAACGATTATAACATACATCTCTCATTGTTCTTCCAGTCCACTTTACAACGTTAAAGTGGTGAAATATATTCTCTAGGTAGCAGCAGATCGTTATTATATTATGCTCCCTGCAAACTATTGCCAATATCCCATCGCATAGCTTTGAATCTAAAATGTATACTGGATAAATAATATTCTTTGAATTAATGCTGCGATGCCTTATCCAGTTGCGTATATACCAGTTTCTCTACACCACTATGTACATAGTGAATAGAGAAGAAAAGCAAAAATTCGATACCGAGATTTCACTGGAAAAACATGGTGCATTTTTGGAAAAAGGTGTGTGTTTGTGTGTGTGTGTGTGTGTAGCTGTGGACAGCATAACGAAAATACCTTTAAATACCAAACTTGATATTTAAGTTCGGTATCTTCCAAGGATGTGACACGAAAATTTTCAAGAAAATCCCTCCACCACAAACTACCCTTCACATGGAAAAAATGTCGAACATTTTGGTTTTTTCAAAACTGGCTCTAACCCTTTTATTAAAGTCTCTTATTTAAGATATATACATGCCAAATAAAATGTATATCTTGAATTTTATGGGAATAGCCTCTAAAGAGCTCTTTATTCTGGATGATTTTTATTGAATTGAACTAGTAAACCGTAAGAGATAAACAAAAACTTACTGCACAAACATTGTAGATCACGTTAAATCACACAATTTATGTTATATACCTTTTTTTTTTTGTAGGAGTTGATCGTTTTCGAGATATTTCTTGTTATTGATTTCAGTTTTAAAATACTTAAACTTTTCTCTTACGGGAACTTGTCAATGCTTGCTTACACAAAGAAACGATTTCAATCCCATAGCAACCACATTTTAAAACATTTGACTTAGGTTTAGCCTAGTATATTCCCCGTATTTGCCTTCCACTTATATAGGAGTTAAGTAATGTTTTGCCATTAAATAGATAGAAGAATAAGCTTATTAACAATAATTGGTTACAGAAATGTGGAGAACATAATGTGAATGGAGCACATTAGATTTTTTTACTTCCCGGGTTTAAAAAAGTTCAGAACTCAACGTGACTTTTTCAAGTTTAAACCGGTAAGTGGGGAACTGGCTGGGTAACCTTCGTTCTATCCCACTTAGTTATCAGTGAAGAGGGTGAGCGGGTCTTGCAGAGGGGTAAAACGAAGGGCGCTCTCACCTGCTTTCCATTGACTTGAAAAACCCCCGTTGAGTCCTGCAACTATGTTAACCTACGAAGGGATATCGGCAAACGTCAAATAAGGGTCAGTTAGATACCTGGTATTTTAAATATGCGGAACGTAAAACATTTAATGTAAATTCAGAAAATACATTAAAGAGTGGCTAACACATTTTTACAACTACATTTCATGTAGCATCTGCAGTAACACCACAGGCAGTTTTAATGAGCGGCCATAAATAGATATTAAGCAAGGATTACATGAAGTGTATTAATGGTTGCTATGTAATAATGATTAATAATTATGATAACAATAAGCTCCTTCACGTGTTAGGCCTTTTTAGTGTGTTTCGGTTACAAAATCTTGTTAAGTGCATCTCCAGGCCGATCAAAAAAGGTCAAGCCCGGAAAAGAGTATAATATATAAAAATATTAATTTAATTTTTATACATAAAATTATTATCATCTTCAATTAAAAATCTGGTGTATGCACATGACATTCTCCACCATCCACCAGTTAAACAAAAGTCATCCAGAATGAAGAGTTCTTCCGATCCTATTCCCAGAAAATTCAAGATATATATTTTGTTTGTCATGAAAATGTCTTAGTCTTCTGGTATTTTAATCAAATTCGGTGGTCATTTTTGAGAAAATCAAAGTTTTGAAAAAAATGTCCATTTAAAGAGTAGTTGGGGGCGGGAATTTTCTTGAAAATCTGCGTGTCACATCCACAGAAAATACTGAACATAAAAGCAAAGTTAGGCATTTAAGCGACTTTTCATTTTTGAGTTATTCTGTTCACACACACACACACACACACACACAAATACACACGCGCACGCACGGACATTTTTGTAAAAATCGGATGTGTTTCATTCACATGACTTTCTCTATCTGTTCTCCAGGTTACAAAATATTATTATTTTATTACACATATGCACGGACATTTTTCTAAAAATCTTACGTGTTTTATTCACATGCTTTTCTCTGTCCGTTCTCCAGATTACAAAAGATTATTATTTTATCTAAAAACATTATTTTATCTGCGTCATGCTAATCAAGATAAGCATTGCCAGAAATCACCTTATTACTTAGGAAAATACCCAAGAGAATACACTAAAATACACTAAAGCGAGAGTCAAATCTTTTAAAACTGTTGCTATCCGATTGTCATTGAAATTTTTTTTTCTCCATGACCAGGAGTAAAACAAAAGAGATATGAAACGTCTTAGAAAAGTTAAGTATTTTAAAACTAAATTCAATAACTCGAAATGGGTAGATCTACAAAAAACTCTGTATGACATAATTATGTATTGTAACGAGATCTAAATTTTTATATAGTAAGACTTTTTCTATCTCTTACGATTTTCCAGTTATACAAAAGTCATTCAGAAGGAAGAGGACTTCTGAGTTATCCCCAAGAATTTCAAGATATACATTTTTTTCACTATGTAAGTATCTCGAATATACGCATTTTAATCAAAACCGTTAGAGGCAGAGAAAAGTTTGGGGTGGGGGAATTTTCCTGAAAATCTTCAGGTGCATCCTTGAAAGATACGGAACTTGAATGCCAAGTATAGCATGTCAAGATCTTTTCGTTTTTTGAGTTATACTATCCAAAAATACACACACCATGTAATTTCTAACCGACCAGCTCCTATATTCATCACAAATAAATAGAACTATTGAATGAATAGATATATAACCTTCCTCAGACATACACCGGTTATTTTATAAAAATTATTATTTTTGGAGTCAAGGGGTCCGGTGAAAATCCGGTGTAAATTTTTGGGTTGAGTACAATACCTTCTCTACATATTATGTGCACGATACGTGTAGAGAAAATAGAAAACACTCATTAATGGGGATGCAGTTGAAACTTAAATTGACTAGCAAAAATTCTTCAAAACGTTATTAAACAGGGATGATATATAGTACCTTGCGTCAAGAGTGAGAATAGCAGAGTTATCCAAAACCTCTAAGGAAAGGAAAGAATTTTGTAGTAGCTGCAATAGACAATGGAAAGATTAACAAACACCTCGTGTATAAGGTGATTAGCTTTCTTTCACGAGTTATTTTAGAAATGTAAAAATTATTCTGAACAAATTATCTTTATCATGATTCATTATCTATGAAATGCGAATAGTGTAATCCTTGTGCGTTACAGTGAGTTATATAGTGTTTGCGATTTAGATAAGTTTAACAAAGATATTTTATTCAGTTTTTGAAAAAAAAAAAATCACGTATGACTAAAGCAGCAATCACAAGTCCAAGTCTGATATATTCCATTCACATGACTTTCTCTACATCTCTGCAACAAATTATAGTTAAAAAGCTTATTCTTCTATTTAATTCTTGCTAATTCAGAAAAATTGGTAGAAATTGTCTTATTACTTGCTTCCTTGCAGTAGAAGGCAAATAAGGGAGTACCATAGGTTAAAGTGACGTAAAAAGCTGGTTGCTATGTGACTGAAGTTTCTTTGTTTGTATGGACATGAGTTGACAAATTCCTTTATGAGAAAAATATATTTTTCAAAGCTGAAATCAAAAATAAGGAATATCTAAAAAACGAACAACACTACGAAAAAAATGTATATGACATAAATTGTATGTTTTAATATGCCCTACATTTTTTGTGTGTTAAGTTTTTGTCCATGTCTTACGGTTTAGCAGTTATGCAAAATTCCATAAAATTCATCCAGAAAAAAGTAGTCTTCAGAGGCTATTTCCAAAAAATTCAAGATGTACATTTTATTTGTCAAGTAAATATCTTTAATATTTGCCATTTTAATCAAGATTGTTAGAGCCATTTTAAAGAAAATCAAAATTTTAAAAAAAATGTTCCGTGTAAACGGTAGTTGGGGGTGGGGGAATTTTCTTGAAAGTCTTCGTGTCGCATCCTTGGAAGATGCCAAACTTAAATACCAAGTTTGGTATTTAACGGTCTTTTCGTTTTGGAGCTATGCTGTCCATAGACACACAGACACACACACGCACTCACACACACACACGAACCTTTTTTACAAAAATGCTTTTTTTGGATCCAGCGGGACCCAAAACATATATTTCCGGTGAAATTTCAGTATCGAATTTTTGGGCGCAATACAGTACCTTCTCTATACACTATGTACATAGTATGTGTAGAGAAAGTAAAAATGATGTTCCAATGATTACGAGAGGTTTTCATTTTGTTTTCTGTATGTAGTTTTCTAATAGCAAATACGAACATTTGTGTTAAACTATCACTCGGTTTGAAGTGTTATATCTATTTTGTTCATTGGTGTGCAGCAAGGGTCCAGATCAATCTTGAGATTGTCTTTTGCTCAGGGCGGGTACATGGTGCAGGACTTTACTTGGTGTAAAGAACATTTTCTTTTCTTTGGAACAAAGCTCGCTTTTATTAAAAAACTTTCAACACAGTTCCAAATTTGCAAGATAGCTTTCTTTCTTTTAAAACTGAAAATCGTCTGTAATTTAACTACTTGCGTTCCCGACGAAAATTTCTCTATTCCCGCCGAAATTATTTACTTTACTACGTATCTTTCCCTTGCATGCAATATGTTTTCTCTCTAGCTCGAACTAAGATGTGGCGGAAAATGTTTTTCTCAATTCCCCGGAAAAATGAACTATCTCATCGAAAATTATAACTGATCTATTCTCTGATGTAATATTAATTCAAAGAAACAGATTCTTTTATCACATTAACCTTCCTGTCTGATGAGGAAATGTTATTCCTCAGATAGTCTCACGAGGACCTACTTCCGCGACGAAGTCAGAAGGAGAAGTGTAAAAAGCTTTCAAAATTTTCTTTTGTTACTGCAAAAATTTTCTTTGCTAAAACATGTTATTGACACAAAATTAAACACTTCGTCGCCGTATGAAAAATCGACTGACGAAAACAAAACCGCAAAAAATTCTATCTTCATGAAAAAAAGTGACCAAAGTGTAATAACATAAAAACATAAAATGACGGGAAAAGACGTATTCTTAAGAATGCTATTAAAAATACAAATAAAATATGAAAAAAAACAGGGCTATTGGTCCGCAAGCGTAAGTGATCTTGCTCCAAGCGTAAGTGTAAAATGAAAACACTACGTACCCAGAAAACATTTATTTTTTCCTGATCGGGTGGAACCTGCATGTATTGACAGCGTGTAGTGGCTATTTACCGTAATGCCGCACTTCAGAGCGTTGCCTTAATGTTGCAATAATATTGCAATTTAAATATAAATCAGTTATTTATAGATAAAGTCTTATAAATTGACTACAGTTTAAGTGAATTTAATTTCTTTGATAAATCCTGCTAGCAGTGTAAGTGTAGACATCCACACTCTTTATTTACTCTATATGTATAAAGAAGGATAACAGGTGATTTTTGTGTACAGACATAAAATTTATACCCACATACCACGTCAACATTTTTCAATCTTTTGAATCATGTGTTATTTTCAATTTGAATCATATCGCGCTGAGAGATTAAAATTACTCAGGTACAGTGTTAGTATTTATATGTAAATGCCTCTCATGGTGAAATACCTACAGGTATAAAACAAAGGTGTGATAAAGTATGAAGGTATTCATCATAAGAATAAAACAATCAATATACGTGAATCTTAAAATAAATTATTTTGACAAAATTTACTTTAAAATATATGCATTAACACTAAGATATATTCTATATGGTAACAAAAGGATCCAGTTTGAGAAATCACACCACTCAGCAAAACGAGAAATAAATACTCCAGAAAGCGAATCTTAAAATTAATTCCATTGTGCTTTAAAACAGGGTTCTTCCAAGTCTGTGTACTAAGAACGCAATGTTACAATATTCTAAGTGTCTATTCTTTCTGGTTTATTAAAGGGTACCTAGTAGGTAAATTAAAAACAAATTTTGTATAGTACTTTCTGTATACTAAACTGCGTTTTGATGAATTCAATTCTCATGAAACATCTGTATGTACGAATACATTTAAATATATCGAAAGGAATGTATTTCAATTTATTACATTTCTATATTTCTTCACAAGTCTAATTATTTCTTAAAATATTATATCCTATTAAAATCCTTATAATACGTCTATGGAAACGATCTCAGATAGTCACCAAAAATGAATATATCCATTGATAAAGTAGGCTATTCTTAGCTTTGACCAGAAGCAGTAGGAGTCAGTTTTGGGAAGCCTCATTTTCAGTTGTCTAGATTATTTTAAGGTAACTTTCTCATTATTTATCATAGTCCAAACCTTGCATTGTAAATCAAGTTCTTAGAGGATATTAAGATGACTCTGTTCTTATCTTTATTTTAGCTTTAATTCTAAAACCTATAATCCTTAGGTAAAACTTTGTGTATAATTTTATTGGAGCTAGGCGAAATATTAGCACAATTGACACCTTCCTTGAAAGGTTTTAGATGAAGTGCTGAACTTCTTTGGAGAATTCAAGTAAGATACAAGGTCACAGACCGCACAGACCTTCTCATTTATGAACGTCCTTTAATTTGACGGTTTTGCGCTTGGGTTGGGCATCACTTTTGGCAGAGTTAATGTGAATTTCCATTGAAGTTACATCACCCGGCAGCACAGTGGACTGGCAACCTTTCCTCTTAGGAATCTTAGGAATAGCTACAGGATACGCTTTATCACATTGAATGACGAAACGCATTTCTTCTTTGATTTCGTCTCCACACCCAATGGTGTGCAGGTAATGGATTTTTGCGAATAAAATATAAGATTATTATATTTTGATTTCCAATAACGTTTTCGATTATACTCTACATCATGTCCGCTTATTATTTTTACTTGGGGTAAAAAAAATTGCTACCTCATATGAACACACACATATCTCCAGCGTGTTTATCACTTTAATTTGAGTATATATTTGCATCACCTACCAATAAAATGTCTATCGTTGATCAAATTGTTCCATCGATTCCTTGGTGTTTTACGAGGGTCGGATGATAAATCCCGGGCCTCACACATATATGGCTTCACTAGGCCAGTTAGACGATAGCATCGTATCACTTAACTCTAGACTATGTTGTATCCATAGTTATAGGTCAATAGCTTGTTTAGTTTTCGAAAGACATTTTTAACCAAGGGAACTTTTAGATTTTTCACGAAAATGGAGGATTTGAAAAACGAGCAGTGATTAAATATTTCCATTTGAAAGGCTTAAAGCATTAACAAATCAAGGAGAAAATGGACAGTACATTGAAAGACTCTGCCCCTTCATATTCAATGATTAAAAGGTGCGTTGTAACGTTTAAAATGGGACGTACGAGTACTAGTGATGAGCCCCGCTCTGGACTCCCTGTAGAAGTGACAGCTCCAGAGATCATTGAAAAAATCCATCGTTAGAAGACCGCAGATTAAAGTTGTTTGAGATAGCGGAGGCTATAAACATATCAAAAGAACGTACGGATAATATATTAACTTATGTTTTGGTATTTCACAAGATCTGTGCAAGATGGGTGACATGTTTGTTGACACCTGATCAAAAGTTGCAAAGAAAAACTAAACTGTTTCTGTTAAGAATGTGGAGCTCTACCGTAAAAATTCCAGTGATTTTTTGAGTCGGCTTATTACATGGATGAAACTTGGATACATCATTACACTCCAGAAAGTAAATCACAGTCAAAATAGTGGATTGCGCCAAATGAACCAATACCAAAAAAAGGCAAAGTACATTTTGTCAGCTATCAAGGTTATGGCGAGTGTTTTCTGGGATACACAGGGAATCATCTTTATTGATTACTTGAAAAGGAGTAAATGTATCACTGGTGACTACTGTGCAAGTTTACTGCAACGTTTGAGTGATGAGGTGAAAAGAAAAAGACCTATTTGGCAAAAAAAAAAAAATCTTATTTCATCACTACTGTGCTCCAGCCCATCGTTCATTCATTGCCATGGAGAAAATGTGCGAATTAAAGTTCGAATTGCTTGAATATCCACCCTAATCGCCAGATCTACACCCAGTGACTACCACTTGTCCCCAAACCTCAAAAAATTTCTTGGAGGACGAAGATGTCACAGCAACGAGGAGGTCATTGATGCGGTAAACATCTATTTTGAGGACCTTGAAAAATCGCACTACAGAGATGGTTTAATTAAATTAAAAAACCGATATGACAAATGTATTAGCGTTTCTGGAGATTATGTTGAGAAATAAAGCAAAAAAAAATTAAATGTTTTTTTTCATTGAGAGACGCGGGACTTATCAGCTGACCCTAGTATATTAATCTTGTAGATTTTCGTGTTCTCTTCCTTTGCTTTATTTTTTCTGTATTTTGATTTCAATGATGTGTGTTTCTCTGCAATTGTCTTAGGGATTAATATGTGCTCTTTAAACAGTCTCAGTAACGAGAAAAATGAAAAAAATATGGACGCCCTTCAGTAAACACGGATTACAGTTGAAAGCCGATAACATTAGTTAATTCATTACTGAAAAGTTGGATATGTTCTCTGAATAATTCCATTATTTTTATAAATGTTTTAACCATTCTTACTAAAACGTTTTCCCTTTACTTCATCTTCATTAAGATAAACGTTTGCAAAAACAGTTTCATCACTTCATCGCTATAGTAGCAAGCAATTAGGGGAGGCTAAATGGATACTCAGATTATTATGCTATATGCTGGCTTTGAAGTTCTATACTGCCTCCATGACATCACAAGAAATAAACAAACGTTGGCCTAGCATTTGAAATTAAGGCTAAAAATAACAAATATTTCGGGAACAGTTAATTCCACAAAACATTTATTTGACATAAATTATGGGGTTTAAAGACCTGAATTTCTCCCTTGTAGCTTTCTGTTACCAGTTTAGGCTTCCCACTTAAGCAATATTATAGAAAAATTATTCATAATGAATATAATTGATACAGTTAAAACATCAAGATGTAGATTTTATTATTATTTTTGTTGTTTTAATCAAAACTTTTAGACCGTTTGTGAGGAAATAAAAACGTAAATGTTTCTATCTGAAAGATACTTTTCTGTGAGGGAAATATCGTGGAAATCTTTGTGTCGTATTCTTGGGCGGTGTTAAACTTAAATATCAAGTGTGGATCATTTTAAAATGTCTTTTTGGATCTAGAGGACCTCATAGCATATATTTTCAGTGAGATCGCGACACCGAATTTTTGAGTTGAGTATAATACGTTCTCTACCTACTTCGATTAAACTGTATAGAGAGTAAAAATAGAGAACACAACTTGGCGAAAATATGACAAATACAAATATATATAGCAACCAGAGAGTAATTAAAAAACTGGAAAGTAATAATCGTGGAATACTGGTTGTAAATTCGAGTAGGCCTTGCAATAAAAGGTGATTACATTAACGTTAGTTTTATTGTGAGGAAATGATTTAATACGTATAAATCTATAAGTAATTGCGTTTTATAGTTAAAGTTTTGCAAAGTACCCAGTTTTTTATGTTTCTAGGAAGCATTTAGAGTTTATGAAACACTTATTTTGGTACGTTATGTTCCTGTGTTTCTCTTTTAAGATTATGGCGCTCTTAAAATCCTTGCATTTTAATCAAAACGGCCTTAAAGTAAAAGCCATGAAGTTATACTCATAAGTTATCCTGCTTGTATAACGAGCATTCATATTTAAATAAAAAGGAATATTTTCTTCTATTCTAGGCAAACTTGAGGACATTATAGATATAGGAAGGGGCCCTGTGGTAGTGTTCAGATTTATTGGAAGCAGACAGGGAAACCCGTGATGTAACATAACTAGGTGCAGTCTTCTGCCCTAAGGCGATTGAGGAAGACACACCAGTGCCTGTGTCTTATGGTTGGCTAGCTTTCACCATTCCGTGCACATAGGAAAGTGAGGATCTGGTCCAGCAGGCGGAAGCTGCTTAACTGGGGCCTGCGTGCACATAAGGCCAGAGTTCATCACGCACCGTATCAGGGATTGTGTACCCTCTTAATTAGCACCTTGCACAGGTGTGTAAATTTAGTTTAAGTTTATTCAAAATAAAGAACAATGCCGTAATGATGATGGCAATAAAGTGATATTTTTTAAACCCATCCTTTCTGAGTATAGTAAAGAAGAAATTAAACATTGTGAAGAGAAAAACCTTTTCTTCCATTTCCTATGAATATTCATTCTTCTCTTCAGAGAGAACGAAATAGGAATGAATAAAGGAAGGGACGGACATGTGTTTCTCTACTCATTCTCCAAACTATTATTCTTGTGCCTACTTCCTGTTAATCAAAATAAACTTTCGTTGCACACACATTTCCTTGTAGGTATAATGTTAAACTGAAAGTTACACCTTAAATGGCGAATTAACATGCCTGAAATATGCTCGTTGCATAACCATGAGAAAAAATAGGTGCTTGCTATTAACAGGTATTTGAAAATGCCATCGAATAACGATGTATATTTCGGAAACGGTTAACTCCATAAACATTTTATTTTACATAATTGTGTTCTTTAACTAGACCTACATTTTGAATAGTAAGATGTTGTCTATCTCCTGCGGTAGCTATACAAATGTCTTTCAGCATGAATAGGAATTCAAAGGTATACCCAGGAAACTAAAAATATTATATTATTTAACATGCAAATTTGTTAAATATATGCTCTTTTAATCATTTCAACTATTTGTGTGAAAATTAAAAATAACCAACAACCTTCTATGTAAAGGATAGTTTGGAGTTGGGGATTTTTTTTGAAATATCTTTATATAGTATGCTCGGAGTTATGAACTTAAAAAGTAAGTTTTATATTTATCCGAGAATTAGCTTTTTAGAGCTGAGTCTAGGGATGACGAAGTTCTGTAACATGCTGATGCAGCGCTCCCCGTTTAACGTAACAGCCTGCTTTATTCCATTACTGTATTCTAGGAAGAAACATGGACCAAGAAGTTAAGCCACAGTATGCTGTAACTTCTAAACATAAATATCTTGTTGAGCTAAAATCTGAGGTCATTT
This sequence comes from Hymenopus coronatus, assembly GCA_030762935.1. NCBI lineage: Eukaryota > Metazoa > Arthropoda > Insecta > Mantodea > Hymenopodidae > Hymenopus > Hymenopus coronatus. The sequence continues at coordinate 78,175,112 of CM060881.1, read as the reverse complement.
TCTGACTTAACTCTGCAATTATGCGCGTTTTTCGACTGACATAATCTTCATGCAGAATGGCATTCTACCCTACATCTGCACCCATGCAAAACTAATAATTACACATCGTGTCATTAGTAAGCACTGTGACCGATGTGGCCTCCGATCGCCAGACCCACTTTTGGTTAGGGATAACCTGAAAGAACGAGTTTTCCTGACACATCCAACAACCCCAGGCCATCTCAGATTACTAATATTTCAAAACATGACAGAATGCTATATAATGAACAAGAGAACGGCGGACATCTTCCCAATATTTTGTACATCCCTTTATTGTCCAACACTCATGTTTATGGACATCTTCACAAGTTTTGTAATCACCACTGTTTGTCCAACATGTGATAGTGTTGTGTTCTTGCTAACATATAAAATTTATAGCGGTTTAATGTTTGAAAATACTTTTGAGAAGTCTCATACTTTAATTTCTTTTTTGCAAGGAAAAGGTTTTAAATATGTAATTGTAATGTATCGTGATGCACATATAATTTTCCTCTAAATACTTGTATCTCAGTATTCGATGTCTCCTTATTTTTACTATCTTATTCCTTTCCACTCTATTTTGACTTTTTCTACTACGTATAGTAAAATAAGGGAAGTATTGTACGAGTATTTCACTAAAAATTCGATATCGAATTTCACCGGAAATATTTTGAGAGCCTCATGAACTCCCCATAGCACATTCTCAGAAAAAAAATCATGTGTGGTTGTTTCTGTGTGTGACTGTGCACAGCATAACTAAAATATAACTTCAGTTTAATAGCAAATTCAAGATATAAGCTCAACATCCTTAAAGGATGCAGTACCAAGTTTACTCACCTCAACTACCTTTACATGGAAAAGCTTTTAGTGGTTGTAATCTGAAACATTTTAAGAATATTTCCAGGATAAATGAAATGTATATATTGAATTTTCTGAAAATAGCATCTAAAGTCCTTTTCCATTCCGCATAACTGACAAACCGTAAGAGATTGACAAAATCTTACTGAACCACCAAGAATTTAGTTTCCCTTAATGAACGTAATTTATATAATGACTATGTGGCATATATTCACGCCTATGCCTTGCCATCGTAAATTGTTGCCGACGGCTTCCTTTCCATGCCTGATCCTTTGTCGCACCTGCGATAGTAAACACGTGTGCGATCGGCGAGTGCACATCATCAAAGCTCTGCAATGATACACCCGTGTGTAAGTTTGTGACACCTGCGTGCAATTTACACATGCAATAATGACCTCTGTTTCTGGAAATTTCTTACCAAATCATCATGAGATATATAAGTGGAACTGGCACGCTCGCACAGTTTAGTTTTGGAGAGAAATTCAGAAAAGAAGTTTTTCGATATACAACGGTAGAAAAAGATATCTCGCTTCTGAATGTATTAGAAGCCAACTGTAATTTACACAAAGCTAAATCATTATTCCATTCATAGTATTTGTATCATAGATTTATGTAACTAACGTATATGCATAAAAGATTACTTAGCGTTAATGTGTTTCTTTAAGAAACTCAACCAAATATGAGTGCACTTCTTTTATGTTTTTCCTTTTATTGTTTTTGTTTCTTTTTAGGGAATCAACTATGTAGCTTTCGAACTGTTTTAAACAATGTTCAAAGTCTAGGTTTTATATCCAAAATTGTATTAATAATCTCTTTTATTGATACAATATTTAATTTTGCCAATCCATTTAAAAAAGTTTACACGTTTCAATTTCGATTCCATATGAACTTATGTGGGTGACTAATTCATATTAGGTATAACATTATGACCCATCTTGTTCAATATTGTCAGTTTAATCTTTGTTTTATTCTCGATTTTTTGTAAAATATTTTAAAATCACATAATATAAATTTAAGTGCACCCTGAATATATACATATAGATATTATTTTATGCTCACTTCAGAGCATAGTTTTTGTTGTTTAAAATATTAAATTGTTCCCTACATCGCCATTTCTGTAAAGTGTTTATGTGGAAAATTCATAAAAATCATGTGGAATAACAAACACGCTCTATGATGTTTTTCTTGGATTAGATAGATCAAGTATAGAACATAATTATTAAAATACCAACTATTAGGATGTATGAGGTTGTGAGCATTAGCAGCTTGAGTTAAACGCACTGCGCGTTTATTCAGTATTCCGTTTCCTTTGTGTCTTCTAAGTGCGCTGAATGGAATATAAGTAGATGTTGCTCCACACTTGCTGCCTGGAGTAAGCAACAGGTAATTTGAACTGACCTTTCTGTCGCTCTTTCACTCTCACTTTCTTTAGAACGAACAAACGGTAGATAAATGTGCCACTCCTTTTCTGGTAGGTAGTCTCTACGCTATTTGGTTGAGAAGAGCGTGCCAACTGCTAAATATTAACGCCTGTCAAAGACCTTTACAGAACGATTTGAAATGCTTCAGACTATGAATGCCAACAAAGTATTAATTATCAACTGTAATGATTTAGCGTCAGGGAAGTACAGCATTTTCCAAATTGATTAGAGAAAGAACATTTATTAATTGATTTGGTCCACATATTTTCTTATTGAATACCGGAAGTTTTCAATCGAAAAAAAAAACACATACATTGTGTTTTTAAACACCAATATTCTGTTCTGAATGAGATATTAATGCACCCTTGGTCCACACATTTTCTTAGCGAATACCGGAAGTTTTCAATCTGATAAAAGCACATAGATTGTGTTTTTAGATACCAATATTCTCTTTTGAATAGGATATTATGCACCCCGTTCTATTTGTCAATGATTCACCTATTTAAATGCAATTTAAAATCTAACATTACCAAACAATTGATTTTTATTGAATTAGATTCAGTAGTGTTACATTGCTATACACGCATTAAAATCTCCATGTTCGCCAGTTTTTTCCTTCAGGACCTTAACTGTTCGTCTTAGATACACCTTTCATTCATGTTTCTACGGTATTCTATTTATTTTTTATTTTCCAGCCGTCCATTGGTATATTATTTTTCATTCTCTCGGCCGTCACTCCTATAGTTGCCAAAGTATAATTAATATTCGTTAATAACATCAAGATGGTATCATAAACTTGTATAGACTGCAAATGTAAGTTACCTGCTATCCGAAATAATGGTACTTCCTCTCAAACTCATTTGCAAATCACTAATTCAATGAAACCCATTTAACTTAACAAATAGCCTGCTTTATCCCAGAAAAATAAGCAGCTAAACTGAATCACGGCTACTTCTTAGCACATAAATGTCAGAGGCAATAAAATTGAAAACGACTTTGTATTTAGCTATTGGATTTTAATTTAGGCACTTTTAAAAGTTATTGTTTTTACTTTGTATTTAAGAATATTCCATTTTTACTTTTTCTATACGTACTATGTACCTACATAGTGTATAGGGAAGGTATTGTATTGTACCAAAAAACGATACCGAGATTTCACCGGAAATACATACTTTGAGACCACCTGAATAAAAAAAAAAGCATTTTAGATAAATTTCCGTGTGTATGTGTGTGTGTGGTGTGTGTGTGTGTGTGGGTGTGTGTGAGGGCAGCATAGCTCAAAAACGAAAAGACCGCTAAATACCAAACTTGGTATTTAAGTTGAGTATCTTGCAAAGATGTGACACGAAGATTTTCAAGTAACTCCCCCCACAAACAATTACCCTTCACATGGAAAAATTTTCAAAAATGTTGATTTTCAAAAAATGGCTCTAATGATTTTGATTAAAATATCGTATATTAAAGATATATACCTGACAAATAATATGTATATCTTGAATTTTCTGGGAATAGCCTCTGAAGACTACTCTGTTCTAGATGAATTTTACGAATTTTGTGTAACTGGTAAACCGTAAGAGATTGACAAAAACTTACCAAAAAATGTAGAGCACATTAAAACACACACTTTATATTATATACATTTTTTCGTAGAGTTGATCGTTTTTTAGATATTACTTGTTTTTGGTTTCAGCCTCGAAAAACTTATACTTTTCTCATACAGGAATTTGTCAACTGCTGTCCATACAAACAAAGGAACTTCAGTCACATAGCAACCAGCTTTTGATTATCACTTTAACCTATGGTACTCCCTTATTTCGCTTTACTTTCAAGGAAGCAAATGATAAGACTATTTCTGCTAATTGTTTCTCAATTAGCATGAAGTAAATAGAAGCATAAGCTTTTTAACAATAATGTGTTGCAGAGATGTAGAGAAAGTCATGTGAATGGAACACATCAGATTTTTGTTTATGTGTAGCCTTTGCATAGATGAATTGAACGACTTTTGTGGTAATATAACAAGTATAATATATGGCAAAACAAAAGAGCAAGTAATTAAAAAAAAATTGACTATTACATCCACATGGCTTACTCTACCTATTCTGCAACAAACTATTCTTAAAAAGCTTATACTTCTATTTTACTTCATGCCAATCAACATGAATCAACTAACAAACAATAGTAGAAATAGTCCTATTACCTAATTTCTTATAAGTAGGAGGTAAATAAGGGAATACGCTAGGCTAAAGCGATAGTAAAATATTTTTAAAGCTGGTTGCTATGTTATTGTAATTTGGTTCTGACCAGGAGCAAAACAAAAACAAGAATGAAACATGTTTTAAAACTTAAATAAATAAAAAGGAATATCTCATAAATGTTAACTCCTCCCTATGTGTGTGTGTGAATAAATAATTGTGTTTTATCGAGAGTTGTATTTTTTGTGTACTAAGCTTTTTTCTATCTTTTACGGTTTACTAAATATGAAAAAGTCATCCCGAGTGAAGAGGTGTTCAGGGGTTATTCCCAGAGAATTCAAAGTACACATTTTATTTTACGTTTAATATCTTTAATGTGCGATATTTTAATCAAAACTTTTAGATATTTTTGAGAAAATCAAAATTTTCGAAAACTTTTTCATGTAAAGGGTTATTTTAGGTGAATGAATTTTCTTGTAAATGTTCGTGTTGAGTCCTTAGAAGGTGCTGAACTCAATTATCAAGTTTGGTATTCAGCCGAATTTTGTTTTTGAGTTATCGGGTTCACAGACACACGGGCAAACAGATACATGGACACATACACATACTTTTTCTAAAATGATTTTATACAGTGGAGGTTAATTGAATTTTGGGTGGAATGTTAAAAATAAAATCTTTGGGAAATGTGATTTATTTGTTCGATTTTACTCAACAAACACCTCACATATCGTCATAGTATTTATTACGGTATATATAGAATGCTCATGATCTAAATGGTGGGTACTTGAGATTTGTGGGCTGTGATAATTTATAATTTTTGTGATAAATAATGAAAATAATTTTAAATAGTTAACAAATGATTTTTGGGTATTATATCCATGTATACTGAAGTTCAGTTTATATATGAGAATATTCTGTTTTGCATTCAGTTAACATTATAAAGCATACCTATGATAGAGTAAGAATACTAAAAGTTTTAAAAAGTGCCTTACAATGTCCACTAAGCTTAACATAACAATAATTCTGAATTTTTTCTCTCTTACAAAACAATAGCAGCGCTAGTACTATAATATTGTTCCACAAGAGGATACAATATGAAAGATGAAAGTATAATAAATGGATGTTAACAGGTTAGTACTCAATACATTTTAAATGTCCAGGTGTGTAAGGAAATGAGAGTTCAATGATAAGTTGCATTGAGTATACTCGTAAATCCTAAAAAAATGTCACACTGTATTATTAGTTGTTATTCTTTAGACTTTTATTTTACTGTATTTTAAGTCATTTACACACCAATTACATGAGCAATATAATAATTATATTCAGAATGGATTGAGCGACAACAGAAATAGCCAAGTTGTTGGCAAACAGAAAAGTAATACTAGGATAATTCTTAAAGTTAAAGCGAAGTCATTATCCTAGAACGAAAAATGCAGTATCTTAAGCGGGATTTGACCCATGGATCTTCTGTTCTTAGTCTGGACGTTTAACAAACTGAGCTACCAAGGTTACATATCTTGCGGCATTAAACTGACTCGCATTTTTCCGGGAACTACGAGTAAATATGAAATCATATTTGAGATATTGTATCCCAATGGCGACTTGCAATTTCATAAATTCTTTAAGCCCGGGCTTGAGGAATTATTAGGTTATTCAATGGTATCAATGGCAAAGTTGAAATGTAAATTCAGTCTGAGAAATTCATTGTCATAACTCGAATTTGAACTAAGGATCCTCCGGCTTCCACCCGACTGCTCTAACTGAGCTATTATACCATATGCCGGTACGATATTAAATTCCCCAACTGATTCGAATTGTTTCTGTAAAAATGATTCCTATACATCCCTATAATCCTTATATTTCCAGGGATTAAAGTACTAACAGCATTTTAAATCTTCATTGAAATATGTTATCTCAATATGATTTGTGTTTTATCGGAAAAAATGCCAGCCATGCGGGAATTTAATGTCATAGGATATCTTAGTTGGTTAGTGCATCCGTACGGAGAGTGGAAGATCCATAGTTCAGATCTCAGCCATGGCATTGAAAATTTCAGCCTTATTCTTATCTTTCAACTCTTGCCTTACACGCGGTCTTGTGTAAAAGAACAGTTCATTATTATTTATTAATTTGTCTGCAATCCAATACAATTAAGTTAAGTGTATAGGTACGTACACATTCAGATTCATTCTTCTTTCGATTGCTTTGCTATCTTTTACCAAAAACACTTACATTCTTGTTTTTCTAGTTATTATATCACATGCTTAATTTAAGGTTTTATTTAGAGATAGTAATGAATTATTGAAAGACAAATTGTTTTTCTTCTTCTTATCCTTACTGCTAATTTCCATTATGAAAGAATGAAGTTTACATTGGAGTTATCTCGTTACGAAGCTTTATTTCTTCCGAGAACTGTTAGCTTGTTAGATATGGTATAAGACATAGAAAAACTCAAGAAAAATTACTAGTTACTTTATTATTAAAATGTTGGGATTTTAAGGTGTTTTAGCAATATATAGAGTTCAAAAGACATAAGGTAGTTACCTCATTCTTTTTATCTTTCTCTACAACGTACCTATTATGTACTATGTATGTACCTATACATAGTAGGTGGAGAAGGTATTATATTCCATTAAAAATTCGATGTCGAGATTTCACCGGAAATGCTTTAAAATCCACTGAATAAAAAAGGCATTTTTAGAAAAATAGTATGTTAGTGTGTCCTTGTGTGTGACCGTGAACAGCTTAACTCAGGAATGAAAAGTCGGTCGAAACCCAAACTTTATAATTTAGTTTAGCACGTTCTCAGAATGCGACTAAAAATTGCAAGAAAATCTCCCAACTCAAACTAGCCCCTACTTGGAAAAAAATACGTAAATTTGATTTGCTCAAAAAATGTATTTAACAATTCTTTTAAGTGAAAGGTCATACAAATAGAACCGAATTTCAGTCACATAGCAACTAGGTTTTAAGAGGTTTGACTATCGCCTAGCCAAAATCCATTTCCTTTTAAGTAAATAAGTAATGACACATTTTCTGCTAATGTTTATCCCGATTAGCACGAAGTAGATAGAAGAATAAGCTGCTTAAAGAAAAGTTTGTTACAGAATTAGTAGAGTTTCATATGATGGAACATATCATTTTTATATGAAAAAATGGTGATGTGAATAAAAGGAAAGGTAATTATGGAGCGAATGTGAAATTAATGGAAGGGGGAGTTAGACGGAGAAAATACGATTAGACGCCGCTTTTTTCACAAAAACCCCACATGATGTCCACCAGGATCAAAATTTGGTGAGCTGCGTTTGGAAGCCTACCTTACCGTGTGATAAAAATTATGATTCAACTGTTTAGATAACGAAACCTAAGACTCGTCTTAACAATTCTGAATAACTTTGTAAAGCCGAGAGGAGCAACTCAGACGGTTTTAAGTACTTATTACTCTTCTGTAAGAGTACATTCTTCTACATAACTAACATAAACTCAGGTCCGCGATATTGGAGAGGAGAAAGTGGGCACACATCATTCTTCTTGCACCCGCGTCTTTCTATTTGCTAGTCCTTCCTCAGTGTTCACACATATTAAAAACCTCTAATCAGTTATGCACATAGTAACATATTTTCACTTGCCTTAGTCATACAGTGAGAAGACGACTGCTAGAACTACATGAATTACAAAAAACCTAAAATCGAATATGGTACACTCACATGACTTTCTCTATCTGTTGCACAAACAACTTCTTACAAAGAATATTTTTCTTTCTACACCATGATAATTGAGATAAACATTAGCAGAATGTTCTTATTTCTTAGTTCCTTATAAGTAGAAGGGAACTAAAGAAATGCACTATGCTAAAGTGATAGTCAAGTGTTTTAAAAACTGTCGCAAGTGTAATTGAAATGCACTTCTTTGCTTGGTCAGAAGACAAAGAACAAAAGAAACACGGGCGCCTTCCTGTATGAGAAAAGTAAAAGTATTTTAAACTTGAAAGCAACAACAAAAAATGTCTCCATTACAAAAATGTAACGCACATAAATTTTGTGTTTTGACGAGATATACATTTCTTGCGTAGCAAGTTTTTGTTTTATCTATACGGTTTACCAGTTATGCAAAATTCGTCCAAAATAAAGAGAACTTCAGACACTCTTCTCAAAAAATTCAAGATATGCATTTTATATGTCATGTAAATATCTTTAATATCCGGTGTTTTAATGAAAATCACTAGAGTCATTTTTAGAAAATCAAAAATGTCGAAAATGTTTCCATGTAAAGGGCAGTTCCGGGTTCGGGTTTCTTGAATATCTTTGTGTTGCAACCTTGGGAGATACCAAGCTTAAATACCAAGCTGAGTATTTAACGAACTTTTTGAGTTATGCTGTTCACAGACGTTCACAGAGACATACACATTGATTTTTTTGAGTCAGGGAGTCTCAAAATAAAATATATATTTTCTGTGATATCTCGGAATAAAATATAAAAACAAAACAAAAAACAACAACAAAAACAGCGAAAAGTGCTACCGGGAGCTACAGGATTAACTTCCATTATAGCAAAACGTAGGTTTCCTTAGTCTTAGTGGAGGAGTAGATGGATGGATAGAGCCATAACGCCGACAGCTAAATTATACACCACACTGCAGTTTGAAAGGTATATGACTTCTGCATGGATATATGTGTCTATTTGTTTTTTCATCTTCACACGCATATTTCAAGTGCTGGCTAAATGGGAGACCACATACCATAAATTTCATGCACCTAGAGAAGAAATTCATCACTTGGAACTCAATTTATATATGCTGCTTACTGCAGTTACTCCTGGCCACGGAAAGAGAATGAATTTTAATGACAATCATAGCATAATAATAGTTTTTAAAAGACTTAACGTCGCTTTAGCCTTATTTCCCTCCTACTTATAAGGAACTAAGTGGAAATGGAAATTGCGTCCCATTCTAAATTGGGCGTGAAATACCGCTTAATTTTGCTCAGAGGCCTCTCTATCAGGCTTGAGATTCTTTTACTTGTCGTAAATCTACCACAGGGGACCAACGACTTTACTTCCCTTCCGAAGGAAGCCATGCTAAAGATTTTTACACCCGAAAAAATCCATCGTCTTTCGCCGGGTTTGAACCCGCGACCTTGGCTATACGAAATTAGCATGGTAACCATTACATCACGGAGGGCGACTAAGGAACTAAGTAATAGGACCATTCCTGCTTATGGTTATCTTAATGATTAAGGCTTTTGGTCGAATTTTTCATACTAAGGGCCAGATTCACGATCTTTACTTGCGAGACATTCATACTCAAATCTCACTTGAGTGCTAACATCAGTTTCAGAAACAAAACTCAACTGAAAAGTGAGTGCGGAATGAATGAATATTGAGTGATTGAATTGAAATTTGGAGATGAGCTGTACTCCAAAGTACTCTTTGAGGATTTTATGTTTGTACCGTTCTCGTAATTTGCTAATTTAGAATTTTAAGTTTTGTTTACCTCAAACATGTCTGTGATTTCTCTTTGTTCTGATTGATTTTTGAACATTAGACAAACCAAGGGATCACAGAATTCTAGTAAACCAACTGTTTATCTCATTAAAGCGCACAAATTGTTTGTGGCTGTAACCACTACAGAGATATTATTATTATTATTATTATTATTATTATTATTATTATTATTATTATTATTATTATTATTATTACTGGTTCGAGTTTTAAAGTTCTTATAAAACAATGTTGTTCTCAGGTGCGTACTGCATCTATTTCTAGATTGGTTTATCTAGGTTAATGTAAAGTAGATAGAAATATTAACTTTCGTGAGAATAGTTTGTGTATCCACTAATAAATGTTTTCTTTTTGTTTTTAAGTTCTCTACCATTACATACTTAATAAAAAGAGAAGGTATTGTATTTCACCAAAAATTCGATACCGCGATTTTATTGTAAATAATGGGTTTGGGTCCTTTGAATCCCAAAATAAGCATTTTTATAAAGACTGCCGCGCGCGCACCCCTGTGTGTGTATGTGTGTGTGTGTGTGTGTGTCCATGGTGTATTTCCGTGTGCCTGTGAAGAGTATAACTCAAAAGCGGAAAATGCTTAAACAACAAACTTGTTATTTAAGTTCATCATCTTCCAAGAATTCGAATCCTAATATTTTAAGTCCCCCCAAAATATCCGTTGCTTCCAAAATATTTTAAAAATGTTTATTTTTAAAAATGACTTAAAGATAATGATTAAAATGCTATTAGATGTTTTATTGACAAATAAAATGCATATATTGAATTTTCCTGTGAATAAATGGTCTCTGTATGACTTTTACATAACTCGTAAACCGTGCAAGATAGAAAGTGAGATGTAAATCTCATTTAAAACACACAATCTATGCCCTATGCTTTTCTTTTTTAAACTGTTTCTGAGATTATTTTTATTGGTTTAAAATGTTTAATACTCACACGTTTCTCAAATGGGAAGTTTTGATTCATTTTTCTTTCTTTTACTTTTTTTATTGCTGGCCATCCAAAGAGAACAGAATTTCACTGTCACACATAGCAAACCAACTTCTTAAATATTTTAATATTGTGTATTCCCTTCTCGTACGTACAAGGTAATAAATAATAAGACCATTTCAGCCTGCCTCGGCAGTGGGGGGCGGGGTAGCGTATTTTCCTCACATTTAAGAGGTCGCAGGTTCAAGTCTTGCTTACGCTTAGTTACACGGAGGCTTTTTTCTCGGGCTTTACCTTTTTCTGAGAAGACGAATGTCAGTAGCTTTAAGCTCCATGGACCCCGAGATCATTTGAGCATCACTTCACCAACTTCATTCATCGTCCGATATGACCAACGAAGTTAAAGGACGTTAAGCCAAAAAAGTCTGAAATGTTTATCTTCAATAGCATGAAGTAGATAGATAGGCTTTTACAGGAATAGTGTGTTGGGTGATAGGTAGGGAAATGGAACGCAAATGTTTTAACTGTACATTGATGTTGTGTAAGTTTATTTTGTGAAAAAAAAACATGTTTTTAGAAGCAGAGTTAAACGTTGACAAAAATGGAAAGAGTGAACCTGTGCACCATAGATGAAGGACTCGGATATAATCATAAGTGGAAGATGTCCTTTGAACCAAAAGGTTTTCTCACTAATTACAACAGAATGTAAAAGTTTTAAAGCCTATTTAAATCATTTTCCTGCCTCATCTTGAGCCCGTAATCTCGTGAGAAAGAATGTACTGGGCTCAGCAAACGACCTTAGAATGCCATTGTCCACTCCGATCCTCCACATTCTCTTACGCATGCGCAACACGACCTTCACATTTACGATACAAAAAGTCCAGCTTGATTAGCTTCTATTACTCAGCTCATCTCTCATTGTCGAGCGAGAATAACGTAGATTGCTTTCAGCAAATTATGTAGAATGGAGTATGAGAATTAATGTAGCGAGATATTAAAGGTAATATTCACGCGAAAGATATTGAAGTTAATATTCACGAAACATTAGATAAGTACATTCTGTGCTAAAAAATAGCTGCAGCTGCTATTCTTATCCGGATGATCTTCAATCATGGGTGAATTATAAACTGTATAAGGAACTATTAAAAAATAAAAATAGCGTTTTAAAATTGCTTGAAATACCTCTCAGTAGTTGTACTTGTCATTTTCATAATGTAAATCGACAATGAAAGTTTATACACAGAATTACAATGAGCTTCCCTCGATTCTTACTTTCTCTATTGCTTTTCTATTATAGGCGGAGGAAGAATTGCATTTAAAATATCCAACAGAACAATCCCCTCGGTTGCGCTCCCAAAAGTGCCTATTTTCGGTGTTATGTGGCACAGGGGATTACGGGTTTATCTCCCGCTTCGGGTCATGGTTGTTTGTGTTTGCGTAAACGTTCGTTCGTGTGTGTATACGATGGTATACAACAAAACTATAAGGTAAAATAGAAAAGAAAATCAGTACTTTGATACCGAGATTTCACTACAGATATACGTTTTAAGATGTCTTGGTACTTCTCTTAATAAGAAAGAAAGGAAGAAAAGTAAGTTTTAAGATACCTGGATAATACCTGAACAATTAAGTGAAAAAAAGAAAGAAAATAAAAAAGAAAAATCGGGTAGATATCAATTTGCACATGTAAGCCCAGCATTTTTTAAGAATACAAGATGAGCATTTTAATGAATCCCCTTTTAATGAAAAAAAAAAAACGCTGTATATAGACAAATATTTTCTTAGAAGCCTTAAGGAGTTCTTTAAGGCCATACGTTTGAGGTTTCGGCGTCTATCCTAAGAGGATATTTATTTATTTGTTTATTTCTTGTGTTTGTGTTTTTGTCTGAAACATCTCAGTTGATTTGGATAGTTGAAAAACATAGCACCGTCACTTGGGTATGGGTACATCACAGCTTGAGGTTCCAATTTCTAAATGATTAAAACAGTAAATGAGGTTCAAAAAACCCGAGTGTTATAATTTATTATATATCATAAAATAAAATGTTTGCGAAGATAGAAATAGATATTGCTACTCCATAGAAAATACTTATACAAATAATAGAAAAATCGTGTAAATTTTACTCCTAAAATATAAATTAAATAAATATAAGTTATTATAGGCTAAATTTATAACATTATTTTAATATACTTCCTCCAAAAACTGAAAATATTATTAATACTGATATTCCATGAATTATTATTCATTTCTCTTCTCAATGCAATATGTTGATGGGCACATACTGGTAATTGTGAAAACAAGACACAGTAAAATCTAAGTTAATAGAATCTATATACGTGGCACACTGTATATGCAATTCTTAATCCAAAAGGTGAAAATCTTACATAGGACATTGAGGCTGCATTTCTGGTATGTGTAATTAGTTAATTTTATTTCTTACAAATAGGGTAAATAGTTTGCAGTGTAACATCAAGAATTGCTCAAATTATGTTTCTAGTTTGCATCTGAGAATTTATTTTCGTGATTGCTGCAGTACATGTGTCATTTCTAAAATGTTTATCCCTCGTTACCTGAAAGAGGGGGGGGGATCTTCGTATTCACCAATTTTGCCTTGTTTCATTGTATACTAAAGTTAGCATATCTGAATTATGCGCTAATTTTTTAGACGTTTCACATAAATACAAGCAAAGAGAAGGTAGAAAGGTTCAAAATTACATCTTATATAATGCAATTACAACATCATTGAGATAATTTATTCACAAAATAGATCTCACTAGAATTTCTAGAACTTGCAAAACTTTCGATGGAAGTTTGAGAAAATAAAAAATACAGCTGGTGATAGCTTCATACCCATTTGTACTTCCTCAACCACCTATGAACAATGTAAATAGTTGATAAAGAAGATATTGTATTCCACCAAAAATTCGATACTGAGATACAGGTTTTGAGATCCCCTGAATAAAAAATTTAATGTGCGTCTGTGGTCATCATAACTAAAAAAAATCAATTTTTGATTTTATAAAAAATACCCATAAGGATTTTTATTAAAATACCATATGTTTAAGATATTTTCATGATATACGAAATGTATACCTTAAATCATCTGGGAGTAGCCTCTGAAGACTTCTTTCTGGATGACTTTTATATAATTGGTAAATCATGAGAAATAAGCAAACACTTACTCCACAAAGTGTAGATCTCGTTAAAACCTCAATTTATGTAACATACATCTTTTTTTGTAATATAAACCGTTTCCGAAATATTCCTTATAATTGATTTCAATTTTAAACCACTTTCCTTTTTTCAACGGGAAGTCATCTTTCGATTTATATCTGTGTGTTTTTCTTCTGATGATGTAAAGGCACCCGAATGTCAATTGTTTCACATAGCGACCTACTTTTAAAACCTAGTGTATTCCCACATTTCTCTTCTACTTACACGGAATAAAGTAATACGCTGTTTATCTTAATTATCATTAAGCAGATAAAATAATAATTTTGTAAGAAAATTTTGTTTGCAGAACAGATAGAGAAAGTCATATGAATGTAGATTGTTCATCCATTGAACTATAACTTTGGTCAGGGCCAAAAGGGAAGCTATGCAATAAAAAGTATATAGATCTTGCTACAATAATGTTTGTATTGCTCACCTCGGTATGTGGGAATAGTCCGTCTGCGTCACATTCAAGAGGTCACGAGTTCAAATCTCACTTAAAGTGAACTTAAAGTGAGTTAACCGGATAAGGTTTCCCTTATCCTGCGAAACCCGGCGGAGGACGATAGATTTTTTCGGGCGTAAAAATCCTTAGCATGGCTTCCTTCGGAAGGGAAGTAAAGCCGTTGATCCCGTGTCGTAGATTTACGGCATGTAAAAGAAACTCAAGCCTGATAGAGAGGCCTCTGAGCAAAATTAAGCGGTCTTTCACGCTCAATTTATGATGGGATACTGAGAACCATAGCAGTTAAAGAGCGTCCATAAATAACACGCCATTCCATTTCTTATCCTGCGAAGACGAATAGCGAGTTAAGCTCCATGGACCCGGAACTCATTCGAGCATAATTTCACCGATTTCATTCATCGTCCAATATAACCAACCATATTAAAGGACATTATCTACAAAAAATAAATAAAGGTAAAGAATAAAATAAAAATATAATAAGAAAATAATGATTCAAAATAGCAATAACAATAATAATATAAATAAGAATAAGAATACTTTTATAAGACTGCGGGTGAAAGTAAGTGAAATGAATTACATCGTCATTTGGTATGTTAAAAGCTAACCATACAACGTCCGTAAGCCAGCTAGTACCAAATAAAAACAAATCTAGAATCTCGCATGAGTAGGCTGTAAAGTCTTTTTCATTCTCATTGGATTTTATATATATGGGGGGGAGGGTATGGAACATATAATTACTACAGGAAAGTGTAGACTATTAAGGCACTCAGTTTCATGTCAAGTAATTATTTGCAGAATTAATCACTTGTGAGATATTCACTGTTTGTTGTTGTTGTTTCCCCCCCCCCATTTTAAGCAATGTATCTTTGAAACGTAATATCCATTCTTTTGTTTTTCACCAGTTCATGCAAAGAGTATTCGTTTAAGTGCCTATCAACCGAGGTGTCTTTATGCATGTGCCTATATGTAACAATATGCTGGAACCCTTTCTAGCGAATATTTGTCATGATTAATAAGTAATAAACAGAAAACTAAGCTTTTATAAATCATTTGTAGAACAGTAATGTATAGAGAATGACAAATAATAGATAAATTCTTGTAGTTGCTACACATAACATTTATCTATTTATTATCTATCTAATGAACTACTCCGAAATAATTTAAGAGATTATAGACTTATAAGTAATTTCAGACAAGAAATGCATGGTCCATGGCTGAACACAACGCAGTTATAAGGTGTTAAACGAATTGGTTTCAAATGCGGTTAAATCAAAGTTGCTTGGAATGTCTGTAAAACTGATACGCGAGTTTAAAATATCGAGTTTCAACAACTTATTACTCGCGTTCTCAAGATTTACTGCCATGATGTTCTCTCAAATCTCGAATAGATCACTTGACATGGTTTAACTTTCCTTTTTGCGTTATGTAGACATTTATTTAATTGCTCGTGTGAATCAACGTGTGCCGCCAGAAGCTGATGAGCCGCAAGTTATAAGTTCGTTTCCTGCCATGGGTTTAAGCTTTTTTCTTTTAAGTCCATACAAAGAAGTGCTGCTTTTTAGAGAGAGATTCGAAAAGAAATACTGCTCATTGTGCGAAGTTAATGTCATACCATTACACCAGAAAGGTACCTTCTCCAACGGCCCTTCGAAATGTATCATCATCAACATGTAGCGGAGAGGTAATTTAGAAACTTATATTCATACTTCGAAATTTGAACTGATAGTCTAGGAGATCAGGAATATCCATCTCAAATTATTTGTTTAAGACACCTTTTTACTCTGAAAATATTTCGGTGTATGAACATTCCTGGCTTCTCTCTGATCCAAAAGCTCTGCTCCTCTACAGGCGTTTGGCCCCAGTAAGTACTGGGGGTGTAAGTCCTATACGGGGAGGATAATTAAAGAAAGATATTAATGAAAGGAAATTAGATGTATTTTATAGACCCATGTCTTAAAGAAACACGAGCTTTTCAATGGAAAAATATATATTATTATCAGTTGAGTGATTTTTGAAATTATCCCACACATGCACACGTTTTTTTCTCTTTATAATATTAATATAAACAGTAACTTGTCATATAAACATTACTTGTGTATTTTGAGAAAAAAAAATCCACTCAGAAATTGCTGTGCTAATCTATCTTGGATTTGCGGGATTAGAAACTTTGGCGCCTTACCTAATGTTCAGCTGAACTTATGCCTAGTGGTTTTATTTTAGGTGGTATTACATATATCTTGATGGCATTGCTGTAACCCATTCTGTTGAGGGTTTTCAAGATAATTGCTTTCAAGCATCAAATAGAAGCTGGTTTGCACACCCGTTTATTTCTTTCTCCAATATGGCAGTAACCATAAAGCTCAAGAGTGGACTGAGTGTGAATCCTTTCCCTTTAAGTTGGTAACCGTATCGTATATCAACGAGATGCTAAAAGCTGGGCGTCTCAAAAGATGGGTAAACCACTGCAAGTTAACAAACGGTGGGTCAAGGCGAACGAGCAACTGCGGCTGGTACTTTCCTTGTCGCGAGCTAAAGTTCAGCAGCTGACTTAACGTAACTGCAGTAAACACTAATTTCCAGACTTTATACGGTAAAATTGGTAAATATGCACAAAAATATATGTAAAACGTGGTGAAATTGAAGTGACATTTATAATATGAAATAAATAATAGATAGTTTAAACTTATATTGAAGTTGTTTTAAAATTTCATTGTATTTTTGAACACTTCAAGCTACGCTTGTAAAACACGTAGACTAAGATTACTAGATTATCGACATATCAATCAAATGATTAAACCAACGCCACTGCACAGCATTAATAATATTTTATCTTAACTTTAACTTTCAATTAATTTTTAGATTTCTAAAGGAAGCAAAATAGGCAAGTGTATAATGAAGGGAAAGATAAATGTAATAATTATATGGTGGGGGGCCATAAGGTGATAACTGAAAAATATGATAGGAGTGACAAATCAATTTTAGGCTATTGCTACTCTGATCACAAATCTCAGAATCAAGTGTGGCTTTATTTCAAATCATAGCTACCCTTATCAACTTTTGACAGGTTCAAGAGTAGGTACAATTTTTTGCAATGGCAAAAATCGCAACAACAACAAAATGCACTTATCAAGTTATGCTCCCCACTACGAATTAAGGAAAATCAGGAGAAAATATTTAATTTTGTGCAAGATATATTATAATATACCCTAGAACTTAAGTATAGCAACTTTCACGCTTCAATATATATAATATGTTCAATGCTTTATAGTAGACTATCTCGTCAGCCTCAGTAACCATAGAACTACTTTCTCTACATGTACTATGTATATAGCGTAGAGAAGAGGTATTGCATTCCACCCAAAAATTCGAAACCGAGATTTCAATGGAATTATACGATTTAGGGTCCCTTGTTTTAAAAAAACATATTTAGAAAAAGGTCCGTGTGTGTCTGTGAACGCGATAAGTCAAAAACGAAACGTCGGTAAATTACCAAACTTGGCATATAAGTTAAGTATCTTCCAAGGATGCGATACGAAGATTTTGAGGAAAACACCCCAACCCCAAACTACAGTTTACATGGAAAAAGTTTCAAAAATGGCTCTAACGATTTTTATTAAATTACCATGCATAAGGACATTTACACGGCAAATAAAACGTATATGTATAGGGTAGTCTGGAGGGCGGGGGGATTTTCCTCAAAATTTTCATGTCGCATCCCTGGAAGATACTAAACTTAGATACCACGTTTGGTATTTTCCCGACCTTTCGTTTTTGAGTTCGTGTTCACAGACACACGGATACATGGACACGCGCGCGCGCACACACACACAGACCTTTTTGTGAAACTGCATTTTTTGAATACAGGGGACCCTAAAACATATATTTCCGGTGACATCTCGGTATCGAATTTTTGGGTGGAATGCAATACTTTCTCTATACACTATGTACATAGTAGTGTAAAGAAAGTAAAAATGCCATTAAATGCTAAACCTGGTGTTTAAGTTCTGCATCAGCAGAAAATTCAAGATATACATTTCTTTTGTCTTAAATATTTGGAATTTAATCAATTCGATTTAATCAACAATTTTTGAACAAATAAAAATATTCGAAAAATGCTAAATGTAAAGGGTAGCTGAAGGTGGGAGGATTTTCTTGAAAATCTTCGTGTCGTATTCTTGGAAGAAACTGAACTTAAATACCAAGTTTGATTATTCAATTGTCACGTGGAGAAACTGAAGATTTGTTCACTACCAACAGACATATTTTATCCATCAAAAATATGTCTGATACTATTTGACCAAAATGGGTTGCAGCACATCAGTGCTCTTCTATATTACGATTAAAGCATAGATGAGATAGGAG
Source organism: Hymenopus coronatus (assembly GCA_030762935.1). NCBI lineage: Eukaryota > Metazoa > Arthropoda > Insecta > Mantodea > Hymenopodidae > Hymenopus > Hymenopus coronatus. The sequence goes on along the minus strand of CM060881.1, from coordinate 78,156,140 downwards.
ACGCACATTTTATGAATTTCTGAACCTAGCAAAACTAAAAAGCATTTTTAGAAAAAGGCCCATATATGTGGCCGTGTGTCTGTGAACACGAAAACTCGAATGCTGCATTTTCATAACTAGTAAACCTATGAGATAGACAGAAACTTACTACACAAACGATGTAAATCTCTTTGAAACACACAATTTATGTCGAATACATTTTTTTCGTAGAATTGATCATTTTTTAGATGTTCCTTGTTTTAATTTATGTATTTATTTATTTTTGTAGTTTAACGTCCTTGGTCATATCGGACAGTAAATAAATGAAATTGGTGAAATGACGCTCAGATGATCTCGGGGTCCATGGAACTTAAAGTTACTCGAAATTCGTCCTCTCAGGATAAGGTAAACCCCCGAAAAAAACCTTATCCGGGTAACTCACCCTTAGCGAATTCGAACTCACGACCGTATGAATGGGAGGCAGACACGCTACCACCACACTACCCAGGCGGGCTGTTCCTTGTTATTGGTTTAAGTTTTAAAATACTTGAACTCATCACATATTTGTCAACTTTTCACGGGAATTTGTCAACTCCTGGCAATGCAAAGAAACGGATTTCATCCACATGGCAACCAGCCTTTAAAAGAATTGACTATCGTTTTAGCCTAGTATATTCCACTAATTTCCTTCTACTTACAAGAAAGCATTTCTGCTAATGTTTATCTCGATTAGATGAAGTATACAGAAGAATAAACTTTTTAACAAATAGTTTGTTACAGAGATATAGAGAAAGGCATATGAATAAAACACATCAGATTAGTTTGTTTATACTTCATGATAATCCAGATAAATTTGCAGAAATAGTTTTATTAGACATTTCTTCGTTTTAAGTGCTATAGGAAGCTGAAGATATGATCAAAATTTTAAAATATGGGTAGATACATAATGGTATAGCATTTCCATATTATTTGCACAGCCAGAAATATAAAATCACATGACAAATATGTGATTAATTTCACAATTCAAAGCAATGGCAACTAGTAAAATGGAGATAGTGTCATTAAGAATTATATGGCTTTAATTCGTATTTTAACTAAACCTACATTTCTATGTGCAATATTTTAGTATGAAATATTTTAGTACCTCTTATGGATTATCACTCAAACAGAATTGTTCATTATTAAATCAAAATGAAAACTTCAAGGATATTTACTGAATTGCAAAATACAGGTTACTGAAAAACAGTGTTGAGCAGAGAGTAGAACAGAGTAAGCAATAACAAACTAAACATTATGGTGAGGAGTATTTTTTTTGTAGTGTTTAACGCCCGCTTTAACTACTAGTGGCACCGCAGGCGGTTTAGGAGTATTGTGTCACAGATGTAATACAATAATGGGAGCGCTGCCTGAACATACAACTTGTCTGACAAAAGAATGCAATTGTTTGAAGAGGTCGCTGGTGTAGCATGGCACGGTTTAGAACGGCCGAGGAAGGCTGGAATATAGTGCAGTACAGCCTACCATCAATACCTCATCACAGCTTACGTAAACGAATAAACTAAACGATCCACAAGCTAAACTTGCTATTTTCTTTATTAGTAATGACTATTAATTTACTACTTTGTGAACGTATGACTACGCGCGGCGGTATTTGCATTTTGACTTGATTCAAAGATAGTAAAATTCTCAACTGCTGCATTCCAGTATTGGAGAACTGTACAGGGCACACATCGGGAGTGATGATGCAATACCGTTTATCTTTGTGTTTACGCAAGCTTCCACTTGTGGCCGTCTGCATTCATTCTTCAAACAGGTAATAAAGAAAGCATTTTGTTTATTTATTATTTATTAGTCTTTGTCAGATTAGCAGTAATGCTATACATGCTAGACGTAAAAGTACTAGTGAATGGATAACATCTAAGGTTGACCACATTGGCATCTGTTTTTTGTGAGTAATAAATTATTCACAAAGGTGGATAATTAACATTGGTGTACATAGCTGTATTACGAAGAATTACAAAGAAAATAATTATTAGGCGTTTCAACCATTAAAATTCGTTACATCCTTCAGCCTGTAGCGAATAGCCTGTGTGCGAACCAGGCTTAAACAACTCTGGTCACTACATTATTACATAGAAATTTGTTAATATTATTTATTATATCCTGCATTCAGTAAAATTCCTAGGAAATAGGTAATGTTTTAAGACAGTCACATTTGACATAGACGTTATTATCGTGCATGCTATGCATAAGTTTGATTACGTTATTTTAGGAGATACAATGAACTGGCCGCCCTTTCTAACCCCACAGCAAGAGGCAGGTGAGAGTCCCATTCAACATTTCGAGCAAGACATAGTTGCACAATCCAGATGGGAATAATGTCAGAGGATGAGCTGTGAAGTTTCTTGAGGTTTACGAAAGCAAGTCAGAACCGGCTGATATAAATAACTGCAACAGTGTGACACAACGTGCATAAAATATCGCGCAGTTTTTAAGGCGCAGTACTGTCTGTCATTAGATGCACGCAGTGACAAGCATAGCGCAGTAGGTTCGGTGAATGGAGAACGTCACTAATGAAGAGTAGCTTATTACAACACCGGCTTTTCTGGAATTTAACGACTAAAACTTTACTGCGCCGCTTTTGTCCAGGATTATTTTACCTAGATTGACTTAAGCATGACATTCCCAAGAAATTTTAAGCGTGATTTGCTCAGAAAGGTCTTCTGAAATCTCTTAAAACCAAAAGAAAGGATTAGTTTTAGAAAGATCTTAGCATGCACATGTCTCAGTGAAACAAAACTCGCTGGTGTAAAATATGGCTCTAAAGTCAGGAAAGCTTTAATAAATTTTCTCTTCCTTTACTAGAACAAACCATCATCGTCATCGTAATCGTCTTTGGGTGTTCCGCCTCAGAATAGTTCACGCCATTTTTTAAGGAATTTTCCCTTTCCAATTGGGCTATATTGCATTGCAGTTTTTCGTTATTCTGTCATTTGACATGTGTCTCCAGTTTAGTCTGTATTTTTCAATTAAAGCTGTAGCAGATTCTACATTTAGTCTTATCTTATATCAGTCTTTTAAATTTCATTAATAAAAAGCCTGCCGCAAAGCGAAGGGACTTCATCTCTGAAGATTCAATTTGTCGTAATTATTCTGATATTAAGGTCCAACATTCACTACCGTACAACAGAAAAATTAAAGCTATTACTTTGTAAAATTTAATTAACGTTTCTTTCACACTTTCATGTACGTTGTATAGTGCATCAAAATGTCTGAATCAAGCTAACTTTAGCTCAACCTTATTTACTTTAGGCTGTTCCAACTCGTCACATGTGAACAAGAGTACACGAAAACGTATTCAAACACAACACTCGGAACGGGAGCGTGGTAGCTAAGGCACTATAAAGAGGGGTATAATCGCTCCTATTTTGGCTTAAGAGGAAATTGAACAAGAAGATAAAACTTCATATTCTCCTAAGTTGACATGTGGGGAAATGGAAATCATTGCACAGTTTACATTTTAATTTTGAGTTTATTTGTAATATTCCGTGCTGCTTGGTATCAATTTACTTTCTCTAGCACGTATGTGAAATATACATAGCAGGTAGAGAAGGCATTGTATTCCACCCAGATTTCACCGTAAATATATGCTTTGAGACACAATGAATCTAAAAAAATACATTTTTAGAAAAAAGAAGTCTGTATACGCTCGCGTGTGTGTATGTGACTTGGACAGTATAACCCAAAAACGAAAAATCACTTAATACCAAACTTTGAATTTAAGTTCAGCGTCTTTCAAGGATGCGACACGAAGATTTCAAGAAAAATCTTCCCACCCCAGAAAATCCCTATCCCGTTAACACACCCTAAGCGAGATTCAAACTCGCGACTTCTTGAATGTGAAGCAGATACGCTACACCCACCGCTACCGAGATAGGCCACGGATTTCTTATTCTACCGCAAAAGCTGTTTACAAACGTACTATGTTCAAATCTCAGCGAATTTTAAAGATAACATGGAGGCTAATAAATTCAATTAATTCAATGCGTAAAAAAAAAAAAAAAAAATATGTGTTCCATTCACATCACTTTCTCTACATCTCTGCAACAAATTATTATTAGAAAGCTTATGCTTCTAGTCACTTCATGCTAGTCGAGAAAAAAATAGCAGAAATAGTCATATTAGTTGCTTCCGTGCAAGCAGAAGCGAAATAGGGAGTACCATAGATTAACGTGATAGTCAAACTCTGGTTGCTATGTGACTTAAGTTCCTTTGTTTGTATGGACAGGAGTTGACAAATTCCTGTATGAGAAAAGTATAAGTTTTTCGAAGCTGAAACCAATAAAAAGATAAGTTTTCAGAATTTTCATTAAGATTTTCATGTGACTTCTTGTATGTGAGACACCACCATAATGGCGGACGATTATAGCTGATGTTAGAGAGCTATAGTGATAGCCAATACGTCATTGGACAAAGGTCATATCACAATTCTTGCATCCTACCACTTCATTACGACGCTTAATTCAGCCGTAACGAAAGTTTGCCATCAATTCTGTGCCGTATTGCATCTTGAAGTAGACCTTCAGTGAGTCGCGAGCTGCTCGCTACTCTTTTGGCGCACACCCAAGCTGAAATAGCCTGATCGTCCAATTAATTACACCCTAAATATTTAAACTCTCTTATATTTTAAACTATTTATTTGTCTGTAACAAGTTTGACTTTTATATGTTCCAATCTCCGAAATGCCGTCACTTTTGTTTTACATGTCGATATTTTCACTCCATAATTAATAGCAATTTTATTAAAATTATGGAGTAGACTGCGTCTGTCCCCAGTGGTCTAGGGTAACGTGCTGGCCTCTGGTTTCCTAAGACGCGGGTACAAAGCCGACGGAGGGTGAAAGATTTTTTCGGACATAAAAATCCTTAGCATGTTTTCCTTCGGAAGGAAATTAAAACCGTTTACACAGCAAGTTTGATAAAAATGCCTCTAAACAAAATTAAGCGCTATTTGACGCCCAAGAGTTAAAGAGCGTCCATACATAAAACTCAATTTAATTTGATCTTTTGAATTTCGTTTTCAGATGTTCCTATTATGAACTGAAAAACTTAAAACTATCAATTTCAATTGCGAGGTTTATTTTAAAAACCTGATAAATATATATTACATTACTATAGAGTTTAGTGTGGCTAAGGATTAAATAAGAATAAAAAACTAAGAGAAGATATCTTCATAAAAGAACACACATAATTTATGTTCTGACGTCAGCAATTTCCCAAATATTCGTTTACTTTTCCCAGACTGAAGTCTTTTTCCCCATTAACACATACACATATAAAGATTAAGAAAGTGCAATTCTTGTTTTTCCCTCGTGGATTCATTGCGTGGCTGATGAGATGACACCACCGGAAATGAAGTCACATGATCTTACGGCTCTGAACATAGCTAATACAAAATCATATAAATATACATTTTTCAGGAATTTAAATTGACTACTAGTATTATTAATGGCTACAACTACTACTGCTCCTGCTACTCCTCCTGCTCCTGTTTCTGCTGCTGCTACATCACTCCACCACCACCACCACTACCACTACTTCTTTGAATAAGTTGATTAAGGTCTAAAGAAATTGGATATAGCGAAGAAATACACAATCAGTGCACCTAAGCCTTCAACATGTATTAAGGGCCGAAAGAAAATAGAAGATAATGTCGAGTCTGATTCTATCGTTCCGCAACGCAAAACAATAATAAAAGCAGCTGCATTTTGAACAAATCGACAAAATTGAAGAGTGGTTCGTGTCTATTGTGAGTAGATATATGAATTTACTTCATGTTCATTAATTATGTAATGACTGAAAGTGTATGAAGGAAAATTTAAATATTTTTGAATAAGTTGACTAAGGTGTAAAGAAATTGGATACAGCTAAGAAATGCACAATAAGTGCATCTAAATGAATGTATTAAGGGCCGAAAGACAATAGAATATAGTGTCGAGTCGGATTCTATAGTTCCGCAGCGTAAGGCAATAAAATCAGCTGAATTATAACAAATCGACAAACTTTAACGAGTGGTTCGAGTCTATGGTGAGAAGATGTATAAGTTTACTTCATATTCATTAATTATTTAATGGTTCAAAGTGGCCAATTTCGAACTGCATTATATTCTTTCATATCCTAAAATACTATACATACTATAAAAATAGATGCAGTATTGCATTAGATTTTAAGGTTGAATTTTGTCCCTTTTAACAAATATTGCATAACCGATTTAAGAAATTTCAATGCAACGAAATGAATTTCAAAGTACCCAGAAATTCCATATAACGACATTTCGCTGCATTTGTATTGTATCTTGAGAAAAACCGCAGGTGATGAACTAATACTTGCAACAACGAATAGCTTTACCAACATACTTTTCGTCCTCTTCGGCGTGAAATAGGATGCGTTTGCAAGAGGGTCATGGGCGCTAAGAACAGTTCGGAGGAAGACTGATGTTAAACGCAGTAGTTGCGGGTAATTACGCACCACTAATGAATTATTCATTTGCTACCAAGTTGCCCAATATGGGCGGCAGCACAAGGCCGCGTTTTCAACTTTGTGTATTTAATTGTGTACACAGAGGCGCCTGCACTGTATCAGTTGTTCAGCTGTAGCTTGTTTAATATACCATAATTATGAGCTTTACAGAGAGCTTTACACTGCCACGTTAAAAACGAAGGCTCGTTATCTCGGGAACTATAATACATATTAACATGTAATTTTTAACCACGCCATTTTAAGCTATTTATTTTTCCTCTATTAAAATGTTTTCTTTCCAACAAAATACTAAGGTGGCTGTAATTATTTTAATAAACTCGAAATCTTGTGAAAGATTATATTTAAAATTTACTTTTGTATACCTATGTAAATATTTTAGTGAATTTACTAAAAGATGTTTAGGATAACATTCTCAACAGCTCTTTTAGTTCCCAAATTCTGAGTTTATTCTATAAAATATAATAAAGCAACTGTATTTGTTTCTCAAATGTAAAATAAAATAAACACAAACTCTCTCTCTCTTACATTTCAAATTATACGCTAAATTGAGATTCTACATAGAAAAGTACATCTAATTTTATAAGAGACGAAATGTTGATATTTTGACTTCCTCTAGTGGTATTGTTCCGCGCTGGCAGATAGAGCTCTATTTAACACATCCGAAAACAATTTTAGGTGTAATGTGCATGTTATACAGCAATATGATTTTCCAAACTTCTAAATGCACTAAATGTTGTTTAAATTAAAATTCAAAGCAGTCATATCTACTGCGATGAGTCACATTCTAGCATAGGGAAAGTTTCTTAAATGTTTGGAGCTTTGAGATATTTTGTTTGTTTTTTTAATAATTTTTAAGGAATTGAGAGACAATTGTCCCTTCAAAAGTTATAAGGAAAATTTACTTAAAATTGAAAAATGAGATAAATTGTTCAACTGGTCCAACTAAAACAATTTTTGAGGCATATATTATCATTACCATTTATCACGTAGTTACAAAGGGAGTTTCGATTTTGAAATACATATTTTGAACTGAATATTTAAGGATTTCATTATCATTAGATTTTTTTTCTTTCCTTTTTTTTTTTTTTTTTTTTTTAAATATCACTATCCCAATTTCCCCCGAAGAGTATTTTTGGAGCTGCTTATATCCCACACGAAATGTTGTACCAGCTTTATAGTCTGTGACTTCATAAATGTTATATATCTCCTAAGCATATATCTACATCTAGTAAAATCTGACTTAATGGCATTATTGTTAACCTACGTGTAAAGGAGAAATAGTAGTTTAACAATACTTTTCATATTTGATTCCAAATGTTCCGTAATCCTTTTCTATCACCAATTTATCAAAATTATTTTTATGTGATCTATGAAATATACTCAAAGGTCATTTTTTCCTATCACTTCATTTAGAAATGCTGCAATAATTAAGAGATTGAGAGCAATTGAACCTTGACTGCCGTATTGGAGCACTTCTGGGGATAGTCGTAATTGTGTTGAAATTAAATATTATAAATTACCTTAATGCTACAATATTACTCAGATAGCCACCTCATGCTCACACACACACACGCACGCACACTTGTGTGTGTATATATATATATATATATATATATATATATATATATATATATATATATATATAGAGATACGTGGTTGGTATGATGGATACAGTTTTCTTTGCCCTGTTATAAGTAGGCATACATTACACAGCAGAGGGGGACACCTCGTGCACTGTGGTCTGCTTAGATTCATTGTGGTTACCACTCCCAAGAGAAAGGGATGAAATGAAGAAAATACAGGAAATCTGTCGCAGGCAGACAGACCACAAGAGTCTCGTGGAAGTCTTAATAATTCCAGGCTCGAAGACCTATCCCAATGTTGGAGATGCTTAGAGAGGGCAATGAACCCTTTGACCTAAAGACCTTCTGGTGTCCACGGAAAGATACTTTGAGTAAGCATCCGCACCATTTTCCGGCACCGCCATACGCCAGGAAACGTAGAGGCACGCCTGTAAGAGAAGAAGAAGAAAACGAAATAAAAGTGAAGTGCATTGAAATTAAATAGTGCTAGATGAGTACCATGCCAGCATTCACCTGCTGGCCGGGAAAATCCACGAAAAATTTCCAGGGTAGAATGGGCGGTCGACGGGAAACGAACCCGGAACTTCACACATTACTGCGAAGCTATCTCGTTCGGTTCTTTGCCGTTTGTATAATGTTTGAGAATTGAGCATTTAGTATCTTGAATATGATTCAACAAAATTATTGGACTTTCTCTAATGGTATCTTCCTGAATATAATTTCAGAAAAGTGATCAATAAGCGTATTTTGAAGACAGAGTTTATTACAAAGTTAAGTGAGCCATATCTCTGACTACTGCAGTATCCCAATAATCTGCTCTTGCCGGGTATCAAAATGATCATCGAGGGTCTGCTTGCACATGTATAACTTCAGTTTTTACATATTTTCATTTTAATTTCACGCTACTAATCTTCGGAAAGAACTTTTCCTTGTACAAGGTTTCAACTTATATTCAGCGTCTGCTCTTTGATAAGTGTGCCATAATGTAATAACGTGCTGTAAACTGTAGTCAATGAAACGTGTTTGAGCTTGACCTATAATATTATAATACCTGTGCATCAAGGTTTAAAGCAGTAATTGAAGTTTGTCTAAGATATGGGTATTTTAATAAATAAAACTTGAGTATTTTTTTTTTCATTTCTTATAATGGATTCCTAAAGCAGTGTTAAGTTTTTTGTGATGGTCTCCGTGGAAGAGCTGCTACCTATGAAGTCCAGATTTCGGGTAGCGGTATTGGCATGGGGTGAACGCAGACGCCTGATGTCCTTGAAACCAAATGGAGAAACTAACTAGCGGCTCTTTGTTTCGGAAACCGTGTCAAAGCTACGAGGGGAGGTGACATGCTTATCACTAAACATAGGAATTTATAACCAGGACGAAAAGAAATGAAGTTGAGCTGTTACAGGAATTTATAGACAGTGACGTCGTAGATTATAATATGTTGGCATTTGCAGACAACACTCATCAGGCTGTGTTAACCTGCCTTCAATGAATCTTGGACGATGTCGTTTACACGCTTTACATTAACATATTGGTTTCAGTGTATATACATTTAAACCAACTGCTTAAAATCTGCTATACCTGCTGATCACATTCCACTCCCCCCTGCTCACAAAGATTTTTGGATACAGAGGATCCAGCGGTCTTGAGACAGACTTTGTCACTATTCCGAGACTGTTATTGAATATTTTATTTAAAATGCATTCTAATAAGATATATATATATATATATAAAATTCTTATTATATACTTACAGTATATTTTATAAATATATATTTTTTAAATTATTACTAATTACTAGCAAAATTAAACTGATTATAACAGAAACAGAAGAAAATAAAATGCAAGTTAAGAATTCATCTGCTATCCCATTCCTTTAACCCGTAGATAAAGAAAACTGCGTTATAAATAATCTTTCGCAGAGAGTATAGAAAAAGGAAAATAAAAGAACCTATAGATGGAAGATAATGCGAATACATGAACTTTGAACTTCCGTTTCAGAATGTGCAAACGCTAGCCCATGCTGCAGGCATAATTTAGCATGGAGGACCGTTGCCAGTTGTTTCGCCCCCCCTTTGGAAGACTCGTAACGCTACAGTTGGCTATAAGTTTGAAACTACAGGACGGTATTATAATTTATGAAATAATAAAGTAACTGTAAATTAGCCCGCCAGGGTAGTATGGTTGTAGCGTGTCTGCTTTTCATTCATAAGGTCGCGAGTTCGAATCTCACTTAGCGTGAGTTACCTGAATAGGATTTTTTCGGAATTTCCCTTGAGAAGACGAATGTCAAGTAACTTTAAGCTCCATGGACCCCGAGATTCTTTGAGCATCATTTCACCAATTTCATTCATCGTCCGATATGACCAATGAGGTTAAAGAACATTAAGCTAAAAATAGATAGATAAATAAATAAATAAAAACCTTTTGAAACAAATTTCAATGAAATTAGTTAAACGGAGTGGATATCACAGGAAGGATGATCATCAAATAAAAAATTGCATGGATGAACAAGATATAGTCTAGTTTGAACCCAAATGGAAAATATTCTGCTGGATTTTGGAATTTAAATGTCTGCTATAGTCAAATGTATATCAGATTGGACATTTCAAGTATTAATATGCATCGTCAGAGAATGACACTTTAGGTAATACAGTAGGTTATACTTAATTGGACCTCAGAAATCGTGTTCTCTTATGATTTCATGCCTTTCTCGCAAGCCTGTACATAAATAAACTGAATTTTCACGGAAAACTCATAAGCTGAGTTTTACTTAACAGTTTATACTCTTTAGCATATTCCCATTAAATAGTACATTATGCACGAGGTTGCCAAGGGACAATTTAGATAAAATAGAGGAAACGTTAGAAAAACATGAATCTATAACAGAACTCGCAGATAAAAAGTGTATAGTACTATTTGAGCAATTCTATATTAAAAAAAATCTGTTCTATTCACATGACTTTCTCTACATCTCTGAAACAAATTATTGTTAAAAAGCTTATTCTTCTATTTAATTCATTCTAATCAAGAAAAAATTAGCAGAAATGGTCCTATTACTTGCTTCCTTGAAAGTAAAAGCGAAATAAGGGAGTACCATAGGTTAAATAATAGTCAAAGGCTGTTGCTATGTGACTGAAGTTCTTTTGTTGCATGGACAGGAGTTCACAAATTCCTGTATGAGAAAAGTATAAGCTTTTCAAAGCTGAAACTAAAAACAAGGAATATCTCAAAAACAACCAACTCCACGAAGAAAATGTATATGGTATAAATTGTGTGTTTTAACGTACTCTACATTTTTGTGTAGTAAGTTTTTGTCCATCTCTTACGGTTTGGCAGTTACGGAAAATTCCGTAAAATTCATCCAGAATAAAGTACCCTTCAGAGGCTATTCCCAGGAAATTCAAGATATGCATTTTATTTGTCAGGTAAATAAATATCTTTAATATTCCATATTTAATCAAGATCGTTAGTCATTTTTGATAAAACCAAATTTTTCCAAAAAAATTCCATGTAAAGGGCAGTTGGGAGTTGGGGAATTTTCTTGAAAATCTTCGTGTCGCATCCTTGGAAGATACCAAACTTTAATATCAAGTTTGGTCTTTAACGGAATTTTCGTTTTTGATCTATGCTGCCCACAGACACGCACACATATATACACACAGGCACACGGAGATGTTTATAAAAGTACTTTTTTGGATTCAGGGGTTCTCAAAACATGTATTTCCGGTGAAATCTCGGTATAGAATTTTTGAGTGTATTACAATACCTTCTCTATACACTATGTCCATAGTACGTGTAGAGAAAGTAAAAATCTGATGTGTTCCATTTACACTACTTTCTCTACATCTCTGTAACAAATTGTTGTTAAAAAGTTTATTCTTCTATCTGCTACATAATAATCGAGATAAAATTAGTAGAAATAGTCCTTATTCATTGCATTTATAAGTAGAAGGGCAAACATTTAATGTGTTGCATTCACGTGATGACCTCTAACGGTTCGGTAAATAAACATTTTATTCAAAACATCTACATCATGCTAATCAAGATAAACATAAGCGGAATTAGCCTTATTACTAGCTTCCTTGGAAGTAGAAGTGGAAATAAGAAAATGCATAGACTAAAGCGATAATTTTGTACTTCAAAAGCGGTCAATTAAAATTCTAAACTCTTTGCTTGCTGGAGTAAACAAACGAGAAACGAAGAAAGATGTCTTAACGTTTGAGAAAAATTTTAAGTGGCTAAAATTGAAACCATTAATCAGGAATATCTAAAAAACTGTTAACTCTACAAAAAAAATGTATAGGACATAAATTGTGTGTTTTAATAAGATCTACATTTTGTGTGTGGTAAGTTTTTGTATATCTCTTACAGTTTTCCAGTTGCATAAAAGTCATACCGAATGTACAGGTCTCCATGGGCTATTTCCAAAAAATTCAAAATATACGTTTCGTTTGTCATAAAAAATATCTTAAGCGTAAGGTATTTTAATCAAAAACGTTAGAGCCATTTTTGAGAAAATCAAAATTTTCGAAAAATGTTCTACATTAAAGGGTAGCCTCTTGAAAATCTTCGTGTTGCATCCTTGGAGGATACCAAACTTAAATACCAAGTTTGGTACTCAACATTATTTTGTTTAAGAGCTATGCTGTCCACACACACACACACACACACACACAAAGACGCACACGCACACACGGACCTTTTTCTAAAAATGCCTATTTATTGGATTCAAGGGGACCCAAAACATGTATTTTCGGTAAATCTCGATATCAACTTTTTTGGGTGCATTACAATACCTTCTCTATACACTACGTAGTACGTGTAGAAAAAGTAAAAATAAAATTTGTAAATACTAATGAAAGTAACATATAGACTCTCATATCAATGCAAATTGTTGCTATGGAGAACTACTTATAGCTTATGACAAATTACGAGATATTAATGCATACCTTTGTTAGCGATAACACTGGGTTTGAAATAGAATTTGCAAAATCTAGTTATCAAAGTGTATGACTGAGAGAATTCAAATTTCGCGAAAAAGTAATGGATGCAACCAAATAAAAAAAAATTATATTTTTACTTTGTCTGCTACTTAAAAGTAGAAGCATTGCATTCATCCAAAAATTCTATATAGAAATTTCACTGAAAATAAACGTTTTGAAGACTCCTGAATACATTTAAAATAGTTTTAGAAAATCTGTCTCTAAATGTAAACAGCATAATTCAAAAAGAAAAAAAGGGTTAGATGTGTATTAAACCTGCTGATACTACATGAATATTTTCTGGAAAATATCTCCGCCCAAATTATGTTTTACAGAGAAATAGTTCTCTTTATTTTTATTTCCTAAAAAAGGCTAACGATTTTATTAAAATACAAGATGTTTAAGGCATTTGTATGGCAAATGAAATGCATATCTTGAATTTTCCGACAGCAATCTGTGAATTTCCTTCATTCTGAATGGGTTTTGTATAATTAGTATGATACAATATGTTTTTATTAATCATAATACTGTTCATACATTCTTACACTTTTCTTATAACTTAGAATTCCTATTTTTAGTTATCCCTTAGTCCACCTTAACATAACGGTTATATATGTACAGTAGATCTTGCCCTACATATTATTTTTACATCTTTTTCTTATTTTCTAATGCTTTTCCTCTTCCATCTTTTTGTTTATCATTCTCTCTGACCTTATCCAAGAAGTTACCTATAACTTTTATATTTTTCTTTCTTTTTGCGGACAAAATTCTCCTGATTACTATTTCCCCATCCATATTTTTTCCATTCTCGTTGCCAAATTTGATCTCTCCATAATTTTGTTTGATTACAATTTACAATGAATATGTGTCAACTTCTCCACACATTTTCTTGCACTTTCCTCAGGTCTTATGCCTTTTAAAATTTACTCCTATTCTCGCCCATTTTCATCCTTCTCTATCTATATGTACTTTTCCCTCTCCCAGGCTGGTTTTATTCCTCTATATATCCTCGCGGATGTTTTCCTGTTTTACTACTGAAATATCTTGTGTATTCCCTAGCCTTGATTTTATTATTCTATCACTTTACAAAAACTTCGAATGTTATATTCTGCATTTAATCACGAACTTTCCATACCTATTTTCTCGCTGTATTTTTATTGACCTTTACCCTTCTCATTTACTTTTCTCCAAAATGCTAAAGCATTCTTTGATAATATCCCTATCATCTAGATTGGACATTCTGTACAGATATTTCATAGCTCTTGAGACAATTTTGACCTTGGTGGAATGCCTACCCAGTTCTTACTGTGATGCTATTGGTAGACTTAATACAAACAAATTTACTAATTTTATGAACCTTTCTCCAAGTATCATCTACTCCCCATACCTCTGTCCTATATAACATTTTGTTTTCCACTAAGGCCATACAAATTCTTTTAAATAATTTAACATGTATGTCTGGCAGTCTTCTTACACATGTCCTTATAATACTCGGTCATTTTTCCATTTGTTATACACGTCTTTTTTGGCACACTCCAGCTTGCATAATTAGTAAACTGTAAGAGATAGTAAAGTCGTACTAGTATAAAATATAGAGCTCTTTGAAGCACACCATTTATGTCGAATAAAATTTGTATACCGGTATGCGTTTCCGAGATAACTTTATTATTGGTTAAGTTTTCAAATACTGTCCTTTTTCAGTAGTAAGTCGCTCATTGTTTTTACTCGCCATGCATAATATATGTACACAAACATATATAATTTATGTATAAATAAATAACATTAATAAAACAATAATAACAATGAAATGAATATAAAGTAAAAAGCTAAAATCAAAGGCAAACCGATTAAAGAATAGTATGGTGAAGTAAAATAAAGATGATTACATACAACATGAATGAAACAAAATTAAAACAAATTAAACCAATTCATCTAAAACAAAAATAAACAAAACGTGAGAACATTACACAAATTTGACTTAAAGTAGGTTAAGTATATTAAATTAGAATTAAATTTTAATGACATCATTTTATGGAAAAGTAAAATAAATAATATTAAATAGTAATGTAAATAAATTGTATGCATATTGCCTAAAAAACTTAAAAAAACCCATTAATATAGGTAGCAAGTTGAAATTATATTTGTACTGGATACCGGATACTGGTAGAAAAATTTAGATATAAGTTTTAATTAGTTTAATTTAGGAAGTAGCCGGTTAGCTGTTACTGGATCTCTGCTGGCCCTCAGCAGCTAGGAAGAAGGGTGGATTTAATGCGAATGAAAAAAAAAACTATTATTTTATTCGCTTTGGTCATTATCATATTGGAAATAATAATGTATTTTTTTTTAATTTATTTGTGGAGGATGTAAAATAATGTATAAAGGTCTGCAGTGCATACAATGATGTAGGAAACCAGGTACCGAGGTGGAATAGTTCAGGTTTTATTAGTTTGTTTATTTATTTTATACCGTTAGGCTTGTCTAGTTCCTACACCTACACGAAATCTATAATTGAATTGTGTAATGAAAGTTTATGACGATTAAAAAAATATATATATATATATATATATATATATATAGAACAATAAGCTATTTTAGGAATACTTTGTAGAAGAGTAAGTGTAGAAAGTCATGAATGCAACACTTCAGATTTAAAAGGTCTATATTATAGATTTCTTAGCGCAGTGGTGGCGCGGCTGCTTGCCAAGCTGGAGCCACGGTTCTATTCCCGGTTGCGGCGTGGGAGCACTCAACCACGTGAGGTCCCTGGGAGGTCCAATTGAGAGGCTACTTGATTGAGAAGTAGTGACTTCAGATCGAGAAGACCGCATTAACCGGTCTGGAGGGACTCCAGAGGCTGATTACGTCTCACTCTCCAGTTCTGCACCCATTCTTGACGCTTTCGGGCCGAGGTGGGCGATGCAGCGGCCAGGTGGTAGGCCATGTTCCCTTGTGGACTGTCGTGTCATGGAGTTATGGTTTGCCCAAACGTGTGTAGATGCTCTACTGGTGAAAAGAACTAAAGATAATGTGCGTCGTAAAAAATATACATTTATCAGGAGGCCTATTGCACTCTACAGAAAGTGGTAAGTGTACCATTGTCAGGTGTGAGTATAAGGAAGTTCAGAACGATAAGCAAAATGAGCTCATTTAATTGACTTGCAGGCATTCATTCAGTTTTTAATTCCAGTAAGTGTAAGTGGAGCTCAGCAAGCGTAGCATCTGGGTTTTGCATGAAGGTCTCGGCCATTTTTTACTAGAATTTTTTTCGTGGTTTTCTCAGGTCGTTAGCGAATGCTGAGATAGATTATGCATTATTATGAATGTGTCCTGTCTCTCTGTTTCTTAACAGGAGCTAGTAACTATCGCCCCCACCGAGGTCATCGGTAGTACCCCCCTAAGGTTCCGCCCTGCATCAGCAACAGGACCGATGTAAAGAATGGGAGCAAACACTTCATCACCTCACGGAATCTTCTGCCCGAGAATGCTATTCTTTTAACCAGGGGCAGCCAGAGATGCAGTCTGAAAACGATTGGGAATCCGCTGCTTCTGTTACTGGCAGAGCTGGCCATTCTTCGTTCTCTCACCGGAGCTTTTGTAGGCGCACATTCTTAGCCGCGGTACCGAAATTCTTCTCAGGTTCTTAACCCTAAACGTGAGTTGATGTTCACTGTTGCCCATCGCATTCGGCAAATCGCATGATTTCGGCGTAGCTTCTTCCGATGTTATTTCATCCATTAAGGTTTACTCGTACGTTTTCCCACTACTGAAAAAAGGCTCCCAAGATAGTGTGAAAACGGTGCTGAAGTCCAAGAGGTGCATCCATCCTCAGAATTATTCGCTGAGACTACACCTCTGGGACAGGTGTTAAGGTGTTCATGTGTTCGTTTAACATCTCCATCTCTTTACTTCTATATGCATAAAGTATCCTAAATGAAATATGACACAAACCAACATGTGGTGTGATTAGTAGATAAAGTAATAACTACTATCGTCTGTAACACATATTTGTTATAAGGGAATTTAAGATGAATGGATACCTATTTTGGATGTGGGATGCAATCGTTCGCAGGCGACGTCCTTGCCGCGCGTGAGTGGCCGAAGCGGTGCTTTTAACTACATAGTTGTCGTCACAAAGAGCCCAGGTCCCAAGTCCGGCCAGACAAGGCCAAATGTTTGACCTCGTCCCTTCGTCCCATCTCCATGACATCTTACTGCTTGGAATGCGCCGGTACACCTTTCCTGAATCTTTAATTTATTAGTACGGTAAATGAAACTTCTTCACCTACTGATTTATTAATTTCAGCAACAAATTGGTGCGTGGTAACAATTTATTCCACTTATTCAATTATTTACAAAACCATGTCCTGTTACTTAGACTATACCCATTAATAAGCAGAATTAGGTTCAACTTGCTAGATCCATCCAAAATTAATGTACATGGTTCACCTGGAAATAAATATAAGTATATAAGCTTTAGCATCTTTCAAGGATGCGATATGAATATGTTCAAAGTATCGCCTCATCCCAAATTACCATTTACATCATTATTTTTCATAATGTTTTAATTTCTCAGGAAACTCGCATAGGATTTTGATTAAAATACCAAATGCATGTTTATTTTTATAACAAATAAAATGTATTTTTTAATCTTTTGCTAATAGCCCGCGAGTCCTCTTTATTCAGAATGAATTTTGCATAACTGTTAAACATTATAAATACAAACATTACTACCTACACAAAACATGAAAGGGCTCTTTAGAACATACAATTATTTTTTGTGGCAATAAGAATCTGATAATATTCTTTCTTATAGACTTGAATTATCAAAATGCTCACTTTAGCCGCAGTGTGGGGGGTAACATGTTAGCCTCTGATTCCCAAAGTCATGGGCGATGGATTTTTTTTTTTTTTTAAATAAAACAGTATCGGAGTCTGGTGAGGACTCCGGCGCTGTATCCCCATTTACATTTCCCCCGTACGTTTTACTGATTACTGGCTTTACTGTTTCTTTACAAACATACACATTTCACAAACATATAACACCCATGCCCAAAACGGGACTCGAACCCACGATCCCCTGCCCACGAAGCACCAAAGCGAGACGCTTTAGCGAGCGTGGCCATGGGGACCGGCTTTTTTCAGGCTTAAAAATCCTTGGCACTTTACTTCGGAAAGGAAGTAAAGCCGTTGGTCCCGTGTCGTCGATTTACCACATGTGAAAGAGCCCAAACCTGACAAAGAGGTCTGAGAACAAAATTTGATGATCTTTTACGCCCAGAGACGCCGAGACCTACAGCAGTTAAAGAGCGATCATACATAACATTAAACTTAATTTAATTCACAAGAAAGTGTGTAATTTTGTAATAAAAGTTTGTTGATTAATAACAATTAGACAGAAGAGTAACTGAAGCTTTTGTAAGAACATTTTGTTGAGGAGTGAGTAGAAATTATGTGAATGCACGACACACACATTTGTTTGTTTTTCTCTTTGCAATTCCCTCTCCCCTCAAGTTTTCTTTCCAGTTATGCTATTTATTTTCATCTAAGGACCTAAATGTCCGAAGCTTAATGATTATAATCAAACATTGATTTTTGCAGATATTTAAGAGAATTCTGTTGCAGTTTTGTTTGTTTTCCGAACTCTTACCTTTTGTACGAAAGCAATGCTATAGGTAAATTAAACAAGGAAGTTCCCTTTCTCAGGGCACGCAAATGTAAGCTGGTTCATAGAACTGAATGCTACACCTGGCATGAAATAGATTCATTCCGTATAATTACTAAGCAACCCTTGAAGGTGATAAATGTTATTGCATTTTCAAGCATGCATTCGTTTCTCTCCTGCAAACAATAGTCGCTTTCGCAACTCAGACTGTGTCTACTATCTATTTAGAAGGTAATTGCATCACAAGGCAGGTGTCTATATAGGCAAAAGCTATTAACTATAATAACAGACTTAAAGAACACGCTAATGACAAATGGGTCGTTGAACAAAGGATGACATGTGACAATAGATATGCTTTTAAGTTTGTAAATTATAGAGATTGCGGCATGCGAGATTAGATCAAAAAATTCTGTGGTTACAAAATCAGGCAAAACTGTCAAAATTTTAGATCTCTCCTGTACTGAGTATACATGAGCATTAATACATGTTGCACCGAGTAGCATGGCCAGGCGGCAATGTCTCTACCCACATTCGGGAGATTCTGGTTCAAATCCTGTGGGTCAACCATGTGACCGAGAAATTTTCGTGCCTTTTCTCAATCGCCAAAGTATCTAATTGGAATATTAATATCATGATCCAAATTTCTATCCGAGGTCTAAAACAAAACAAATAACAAAAAATAAAAATATATGGTAATAGCGAATCCTTTAAATCTAGCATTAAGGCATTGTGGACAAGTGATGTAGCAAGAGGTGTAGTACCGAGCGGGGTTGCTCGGCAGTTTTGCGTGGATTGCAATCAGGAGTCGCGGAGCCGTTGACCGCCCCACTTGACTTGGGTGTTTTGTGGTTTCCTCTCATCAGACTTATCCTGGGGTGGTTTTTCTAATGCAAGGGCTGGATAAAAGGCAATGAAAACTATTTTTTTCTCTGAAATTACTTTATTGATAGTTGTATTTACACACCTTCAGTATAATCGCCCACGTTATTTATGACCTTTCACCAAATGTTCGAAAGGCGTCGCGTACCATAAGCGCGTGCCAAAGTGAAAAAAAACACTGCGAAGGATCCCGTACAACATAAAAAATGACATCATTCATGCTAACGGACAGTCAATGCGGGGCATCAACAGAAATAGACGCACAGATGGTAAACTTCGCCTTCCGAACATTTAACAAAAGGTCATAAATAACGGGGGTGGGGGAAGGTGTTAACTTTATGTACTTCTGTCAATAAAGTAATTCCAGAAAAAATATTTCTCATTACTTTTTATGCAGCCCTTGTAACACGAATTCTCCCGTTTTCTCATTCCTCATCATTTCATTTCATATCACCTTTCGGGGTACGGGGCTTGATAGTTGTGTGTGGTGAGTGGTGATTATGCACTGTGCAACTGTTACCTCATCCCCTGGTATGACTTGTTCATCGGGAGGAGCGCTGGGGTAGTACTTGAAGGAGTGTTTGTTTATATTCTCTTATATTCGCCTACATCGACGTCACACCGTTTTTTCAAATATAAATATTTATTTCTCAACCCAGTCCGCTTTTAGGGCTATACCTACACTTCTCTCAACGTTCTTGCCATTTTAACCACTCTAAAAGATAGGAATTGTCAAGCTGTGAATACGCCTTGGCCTCGATGATGACATAATTTGATCTAAATTTTGTTCCCACGAGCCATTTCTTCATTTTTGGGAACAACAAGAAATCGTAGAGAGAATATGGAGGAATTCTGGCGGCAATTCCTGATGCATTTCATGTAGTTTGGAGGCAGAAACTCCGGCTGAATATGATGGTGCGTTATCGTGGTGGATCAACACTTTCTTCTTCGCCAAAGGAGACACTCCTTCAAACATCTTGTTGATTCAGATCAGTAACTCACTGTAGTATTGTCCAGTAATCGGTTTTCCTTTTTCTAAGAAGTCAACGAGTATGACACTTTGCATCCCCAAAAATCTAAAACAAAAGAAAACTTATTTGGAATAAATTGTGTTTTTAAATATTTGTGTAATATGTGTGCTGCTTAATATGTATTAATTATAAATGATTATACAAAATTGCTTTCGAATAATTTCACAAGTTATTCCCAGAAAATTCAAGAATTTTCAAAATTATTAGAGAATGCGTTATTAATTCAAAAGATTTATTATATTACTATTTGCCATAATATATCTCAAATTTAATGTAATTTAATCAAAATCGCAAACAGCCATTTTTGAGAAAGTCGATATTCAAGTCTGCCTCTAGTGTGGTGTAGCGTGTCTGTCTCACATTCAAAAGCTACCGAATTTTGGTCACAATGATTACCAGGCTAGAATTTTCCCCCTTTTCTTCCTTATTCTGAGAAGACTAAATTCGAGTAGCTTTAAGCTCGTTTGATCCCGAGCTAATTTAAGCATAATTTCACCGATTTTATTTTTCGACTGATATGATCTATCAAGTTAAAGGATATTAGACTGCAAAAAAGGAAACATTTCCCAAAAACGTTTCATGTAAAGGTAGTTTAGGTTTGAGGATTTTCTTGAAAATCTTCGTGTCGCTTCTTTGGAACAATACTAAACATAAATACCAAGTTAGAAACCCTGTCTCTTGAGTTTGGTGTTTAGAAACAGAGAGAGAGAGACAGATGCTTATTTATTTATTTATTTATTTATTCAGGATCCCTCCAAAACTGTGTTTCTGATGAAAATTTCTGTATCAAGTGTTTAGTGTAATACAATGTCATAACTACCCATTGAAAACGTTATATATAAAATAACAATACCTATTTTATTTGTGTGCCCTCAAAACGTGTATTTCCAGTGAAATATTGCTATAAATTTTTGAGTGGAGTGCATATTTATTTTAGGTAAATAGTGGATAAAGTACTAAATTTGTTAAGAATATTTTGTAGAAGTGTCAGTAGAGAAAGTCTTGTGGATGCAGTACATCACATTTTTAGTTAAGGACCTTTAACAAATGCACTTTTTGGTGAATTTAAGGATGCTCAAGAGATGAAACAAATACGTTTACTAGATGAGGTGGAATGGTTTCAAAACTTTTGAAGCCATAATAGTGCTGAAGTGGTACCAAGTGGTTTTTTGATAATTATTTATATATCTATCTGCTTATTTGTCCACCCTGGTAGCAACCGAAGTTCTTCTTTGCTTTTCT
Source organism: Hymenopus coronatus (assembly GCA_030762935.1). NCBI lineage: Eukaryota > Metazoa > Arthropoda > Insecta > Mantodea > Hymenopodidae > Hymenopus > Hymenopus coronatus. The sequence continues at coordinate 78,134,238 of CM060881.1, read as the reverse complement.
TTGCCCATGCATCAGTGAAGAGGATTTAACGAGATATTTTGTACAAGTAAATTTGATATCAAAATACAAATTCAATACCAAACAAATAATTAACCCTACAATGAGCTCTCTCCTAAAATCAGTTGTGATACTTACGCACAAAACTAAGGGGTTATTGTAATGATAATGACGATTAAGTATCTAGAATTGGAATAGTTGTTTATACGACAATGGGAAAATAGATTAGTTTCAACAACTAATCATTTCATTCTAATTTGAGTGGCCGCATTGCTATATTAAGCTCAAAAGATTTTGGTATCACTCTGTTTATTTTACCTACATATTTCAGCATTTGACGGTCGAAATGTTTTATCCAATTAAATATTCTAAATGGAAAAAAAAAGAAAAGAAAAAAAAAGAAAAGAAAAAAAAAGAAAGAAAACGAATAAGACAATTTGTTCGTTTAGAACTAAGAAAAGAGAAAAAAATATATTGGAGTCATAATGTCAGATCTGATATGACATTTGTATGTTAAAGTTTCCATTATTTACTCAAATATAACTTTTTTATATTTCATTGTATTGCCAGCTGGCAACAGTTCCTGGAAAACAACATGCCGCACCTGTTTCCCAAAAAGGCTCCATCCATGAGCAAACGTTATGGTGCAAGATATCGTGCCAGCAAAGCTAATTATTCAAGTTTCTTTTATTTATGGTCTGAGTATGTATCGAAGAATGTTAATGGACCCATTCGGCGGGTATTTCTAAGCAATTTAAAGGCTTGTATTGTTAGTAAATTTCCGCTACTGGGCCTTTTCAGGTAAGGAATAACTAAACGGAGGATTTTGGTGGAGGAACATTACAAATAGGTACTAAGACCTCAAATTCCTAGAATTCAAATCGCAGATGACGGTAATCGCACCACTATTTGCAGCAGCTTCATCATCACTATCATAATCAGTTTCCAGCGTGTAACTATTTTCACCTCAGCAGTGTAGATGAAAGTTTGCTCCGAGAATCTCTCTCGATACATTCTTCATAGATGATCAACCCTCCAACTGTTAAATTTTATTCATATTTTAATTCACCATTCGTCTATTCCTAAAACTGCTATAAAATTGTCACTTCTATTCCCTACATTCTGTTGTTTTACGAAAATTGTTGTGAAAATCGAGTGATTTATTCCATAAAATATCGCAACACATGCCCAAAAGAAACAAATAAATTTGTTACTATGCTCAAGTTGGTATGTCTTCTTTGAATTAAATGAAACGTGCCAATCAGTCCTGTATACACAGTCCTTTTTCACCCTGTTTTCAGAACTAAATATTCTTTCCAGAATGACGGTGAATTGAAATTCTTACTTCACAGCTTAGGTTCTAGATTGGAAACATATTTTTGAGGAATAAGCACGGCATTTTGCACCATCTTAGGGTAGGAGTCCAACGGATAGCTACGGCTGAAGAAGCTTCCATTGAATGTCTTCAAGATTTTCGGTTTACATCGACCACAAATAATGTAAACATGTGGCGGACCCCATGTTCGTAAACATTTGACGATGGTGGAAGAAAGAACTAGCAACAATGTATTTCCCAGAAAAAGTAGTTGTTTGCGGAATCACTGTGAATATAACATTTTAAAATGCATTCCATATTCTATTTGAACGCCCGGTTAAAAAGGACGAGGAATCGCCTTCCGTCAAGATCTGAGTTAGTAGTGAAACTTTTTACTTTATCTACACGTACTATGTACATAGTGTATAGAGAAGATATTGTATTGCACTAAAAACTTCGATACCGAGGTTTCACCGGAAATAAATGATTTGAGTCCCCAGGAATAAAAAAAATGGAAAAAGGTCCGTGTGTGCGTGTACATGGGTGTATGTGTATGTGTATGTGTGTGTGTGTGTGTGTGTGTTTACGGACAGCATAGCTCAAAAACGAAAAGACCGTTAAATACCAAACCCGGTATTTAAGTTTGGTATCCTCCAAGGATGCGATACGAAGACTTTTAGAAAAGTCCCCCACCCCTAACTACCCTTTACATAGAAAAAAATTCGAAAATGTTGATTTTTCCCAAAAATGGCTCTAACGGTGCTGATTAAAATCGCGTATATATAAGATATTTACATGCCAAATAAAATGTATGAATAGAATTTTCTGGGAATCACCTCTGAAGACCTCTTTATTCTGGATTAATTTTGCATTAACTGGTGAATCGTAAGAGATAGACAAAAACTTACTCCACAAACAATTTAGATCGCGATAAAACAAGTAATTTATGTCAATTTTATTCCTGGAGTTGGCCGTTTTAGAGATATTCCTTGTTATTTTTTTAATGTTTCATTTGTAGAGCCCCCTATACTTTCAATGGTCATCTCAGGGGCTTTGACTTGTGAAACAACTCATATACTGTTGGTTTGCAACATAAGGTTAATGTTGTTTAACTCGTTAAATACATGCGCATTCACTCTCGCAATCCAGACTCTGTGGGGGGGGGGGATAACAAATAATTCTGGTTAAAGAAAAACTCCCCGTCCCAGCCGGGAATCAAACCCACGACCTTCGGGCTCACTGACCATTCGACCAGGGAGGCAGTCGAGTTGATATTGATTTCAGTTTTTCTCATATGGGAACTTGGCCACTGATTTCAATCCCATAGCAACCACATTTTAAAACATTTGACTGTCGGTAGCCTTATTTCCCTTCTACTTATAAAATAACTAAGTATTAAGACCGTTTTTGCTAATGTTTTAGCATCAAATAGATAGAAGAATAAGCCTATTAACAATAATTTGTTACAGAAATGTAGAGTAAGTCATGTGAATGGAGAACATCAGATTTTTTATGATAAATTGCAGCTGTGGAACTTAGAGATATATCTGCAGATATCTAGTCAAAATCAATGGGTATGAACAATTGAACATTGTTGTTAGCTCAGATTTATGATATGGAGTCATTTGAGTTGTTTAATAACCAGGAGTACTGCATTAATAGATGTACTACTATTGTAAGGCGTTACATTTTGTGACTAGAGTAGATTTTCGAGGACTGTGAAAGAAGCCATGAAGATTATACGAGTAATTTTGCTTTGTCTTAGTATAGCCTTTACAACAGTAAATTTCCGAGCAGAAAATGCCGGAAACGCTGTACTTATAGTACACACATTTATCTTATCTGTCTCTAAAATACAATCAAGTAAGAAGCGGATCCGGAAGAAATTACCTTTGGTTATGTAAATTCCCGCGCGTCATATTCGAGTGGTTTGTCCAGCCTTGGCATTTGGACAAGTCAGTGTGAGGGGGTGATCACCATTCATCAAATTTCTGTATGCGCAATCACTCACTCAGTTGTTTATCGCCTCGGCCCAGAAGTTGCACCTGTCAGGGACAATATTTGCTTAGTTTCCTTCCGACCTTGTACAAGACTTACCGGTTTTATTTTTAAACTGTTAATTCTAAAGTGTGGTGCTATCAATCGGATTAAAATGAGTCTAGAATTCTTTAGGATGCTATTCTGTTTTTGCCTTATAATTGAAAAGAGAGAAAAGAAACACAATGTTGCTTAAGAACCTGATATTCTGTGCCTATTCTTTGACAAGCTATCCTTACATAAACGTGTGCTTCTAGCTCCTTCGATAAACGTTTGCAGAAAGCATTTTATTGCACATTTTTGCAGATAGAAGTAGGATGCACTGCTTAACGATTGTCATACCTTATAAAAATGTGGGTCATATGAAAGCTTTGAAATTCCGTTCCCTTGCACGGACACAGAAAAAGCTAATAGATAATAGGAAAATACAAAAAAAGTAAAACTTATTTTACAATTAAAGCTAATTACATGAAATATCTGGAAAATTGCTAAAATCATAATAACAGCATTTGACTAATTGGGCATTTTAACAAGGTCCGAATTCTTTAGCATTTAAAGTTTGCAAGCTGCACAAAATATAATTAAACTGAACAGTGCTTCACAGGCTTTCAAAAAAGACAAGATGCACATTTTATTGCATTCTCTACCAAGATATGTGCTTAGTAGATAGAGAAGGTATTGTATTCCACCCAAAAATGCGATACTGAAATTTCACAGACAGGAATCACATGTTTCGAGATCCTTAAATGACAATTTTAGGAAAATGTGTGTGTGTGGGGGGGGGGCAGTAAATCTCAAATATGAAAACTCGGTTAAATACCAATTTTGGTATTTAAGCTCAATATCTTCCAAGGATGTTTTCAAGAAAAGTCCTCCCATTCCCAATTACCCTTTATATGGATGACTGCAGAGTTGGGTTTGGATAACCCTTGAGTTTTCTCATCCCCTAAGTATACATTATCTTATTAACAGTAAAACCCTGTGTCTCCTCGCATCCTTGCGTATTTATTTATCTCTACCCCTGAAGTTACTACCCCTAGTATGCGCAGTTTAGTGTTTAAACCTACCCGTCACTGGGTGTGCTACAGTTTGAAATTTTCTCCCTAATAAAATGTCAAAGCAAAAGTTAAGGATAGAAATGAGAATTTCTCTAACCCTTGCGCTACTGTGCCAACATACCAATATAGAATTAAATTGACGAACTCCGCATTTTTCTAGTAAACCACACGAGGAGATCCCAAACTATAATAGGACATACCCCACAGTTTTTTTGTTTTTTTTTAACTCAAGATAATTTTATTATACATTATATACAGTACAACTGTACTGGAACAATATATGTACATATGTGTAAATTCACAAGTAAAGTGTTTTGAGATACCAGTTCTAAGACTGTCCCCAAGCATAAACAATAGTATAGTTTAAAAGTAGATGTCAATGAAGTCTGTGTGTGTATTTTTAATCTTCGTAAATGCCAAGGTGGTGGAAGTTGAGCAGATTAATGAGGTTGTTTTCTACTCAACGAAAAAGACTTCTATAACTGGAGCTCAGTGTTGCATTAACGGTTGGTATGTTGCAGGTTGTCATTGCGGACGTACCGTGGTGCTATCCGCGATGAGTCGAAGTGCCCGATTCTGGATTATTTGAACTCTGTTTACCTGGCAGTTTGTAGCAGATCCCCATATTACTCAATCATACATCCATATAGGTCTAAGTCGCTCTCCGTGGTGTAATGGTTATCATGCTAACTTCATATACCCAAGGTCGCGGGTTCAAACCCGGCGCAGGACGGTGAATTTTTTTAGGTGTAACAATCCTTAGCATGGTTTCCTTCGGAAGGGAAGTAGAGCCGTTGGTCCCGTGTTGTAGATTTACGGCACGTAAAAGAACCTCAAGCCTGGTAGAGAGGCCTCTGAGCAAAATTAAGCGATCTTTCACCGCCCAGTTTAGAATGGGACGCTAAGAACCCATAAATTAAACGCCATTTCCATTTTTATATAGGTCTAATCAATGACAAATATATTATTCTTTTCAAGTTAAGTGGCAAGGGAGAAGATCCTTTGAGTAAATGTTTAACTTTATGCAATCTGTTACGAAGGCTTCGAATTAGTTATTTATTTGCATCTTCCAGGTTAATTTTGTGTCCAAATATAAGCCAAGATATCTCACTGAATCATTATGCATGACTTCCTCGGCTTGTAGAGTAATATTATTGTGCTAAATCTTTTTTCTGTATGTGAAGACCACTTTGATTTTTAAGGATTCATTTTTATTTTCCATGTATTGCACCATTGATCTACTAAGGTTAATAAAAACTGTTGTATATTGGTTGCTGGGGTTGGATAAATGCGTCTGTGAAGGACAGCAACATCATCTGCAAATTGTGCAATCGTTAAACCGTCGTCTTTTGGAAAGTCAGAAACATATATTTGGTACATTTAATTTAACACGCGTAGCTTGCGAAAACGTGTTCATATATTTTGCAGTAAATGGCTTGTTTGATAGATATGATTGAATTATTCTGAAAACTGTGTCGGAAACTAGTGACTTTATCTCAAACAAGAGACCATTGAAAGCTTTTTCTGTATCTAAATAGACGCCTAGACAAGTCTTTTTATTTTGATATGTGTCCAGAATAATATCTACTAATCGATGTAATTATTGTGAACAGGAATACAAAGCTCTGAATCCGAACTGTGTGGCGAGTATAATGTGGCCAAATACATTCGGAAGTCGAGGAAACAGCAATCGCTCAAATGTCTTCGAAAATAGAAGTAGGCTGATTGGACGGTAATTTTGGGATTTTGTTTGTTTGTTTGTTTGCTTGTCTGACTTTGGAATCATTACAACAGTGGCTAGTTTCCAGCTTTTAGGGAGGTAAGTTAGTCGTACAATTGCATTATGTGTCTATGTTGGAAATACTATTGTCCTCTTTGGAAATGCTTTATGCAGTGACTACACAATTAAATCTTGACCCGGCACCTCTTTTTTGTTGCCGTTCGTATTACGTTGGTTGCTGGCGTAAAGTAAGTGGCTAATGGTGAAAAATGTAGCGGTGCCAGTAGTTCTTCAGTGACTTTCCTTTCAAATTCAAGATTAATGATATCGTTATTCTGAAACGAGTATGTCAGAGAGTTACTTTTCTTCTGAAGTGTATTTTTAGGAGTATTCCATCAACAGTTTTCGTTATAAACTTTTTCTTCCTTAACGTGGCATTTGCAGCGTTTAAAGATAGCAACTGGGCTTTGGTGGCTTCATTCTTTTGCTTCCTTAAGGCTTCTTTTACTTTTCTGATGGCTCTGTTGTAGTTAGTCTTGTGGAGAGGATATCTAGTCCATTCCTATAACTTGACAGTTTTTCTTTTCTGAAATCAACTGCGTAATTTTTGCTGTAGGTTTGAATTCGTTGAATCTCGAATATGGCTGTTGCTGCTAGCTAGACTTGCTGCATGGTGTACATATCTAGTTAACATACTAACAGCTTTATCTATATCTTGGGTGGTTTTTAAAGGAATTTTTAAATTCGTTATACTTTTAAGAATGTTACTTAAAGGGATAATTAATTAGGGTTGAGGTTTATTTTCTACAGCATCATGCAGTTTAAGCGCAGTCATAACTAGGCAGTGGTCTGAACTGAGCTCATAAAGAACTTATGGTTTTGTAAATTCACTTAATATATTTTTTCCGATAAAAATATCCAATAGGTCAGGTGTGTGAACTCCATCGGCGGGGTAATATGTAGGTTCTACTGGATATAAAAATTCCAAATTTAACTGGGTGCTGTATCTAGAAGCAATCGTCCTCTAGGATGTTTGAGCCCCATCTAGGGTGTTTTGCAATTAAAGTCCCCACCAAGAATGAAATGGCTTCCCATTATATAAACAAAGTCCCAGAAGTTATTTAATGTCATTCTGTTAGCCGGAGCAAAATAAAAAGATCCAATATGGTAATGTACTTTATTGAGTGGAAGTAATATTCGAGTAATTTGAAATTTATTTTCACAAATAGATAGGTCATCATGAGGTTGTTTATTTTTTATAAGAATAACAGATCCAACTTTTCTTTCATTGCTAGGGTGGTCGGATCTATAAATTTTATAGCCGGGCATATAGAATTGTAAATTAGGTCCAAGTTTTGTTTGTCATTAAGAAAATATCGATATTGTATGTATATAAATATAATTTTAACTCAAAATACCTGTTGGTGGCACTTCTTCAGTTCCATGTGCTAATTGATAGATTTGTGTGAGGAATTATTATGGTTGATAAGAACAGGAAGAACTTGTTGCAATGTGTTAACTAAAGGCAAAATTAAAGTCACCATCAGATATATTTTTACTTTCTCCATACGCACTATGTACATAATGTATAGAGAGAGTATTGCACTCCACCCAAAAAATTCGATACCGAGATTTCACCGGAAATAAATGTCTTAGGGTCCCCAATATCCAAAAAAAGCATTTTCACAAAAAAGGTCCGTGTGTGTGTGTGTGTGTGTGTGTGTGTGTGTGTGTGTGTGTGTGTGTGTGTGTGTGTGTGTGTCTGTGAACACGATAACTCAAAAACGAAAAGTCGGTAAAATACCAAACTTGGTATTTAAGTTTAGTATTTTCCAGGGATGCGACACGAAGATTTTGAGAAAAATCCCCCCACCCCCAACTACCCTTTACATGGAACATTTTCGAAAATTTTGATTTTCTCAAAAATGGCTCTAACGATTTTGATTAAAATTTCGGATATTAAACATATTTACCTGACAAATAAAATGTATATCTTGAATTTTCTGGGAATAGCCTCTGAAGAGTAGTTTATTCTGGATAAATTTTACTAAATTTTGAATAACTGCTAAACCGTAAGAGATGGACAAAAACTTCACAAAAATGTAGAGCACATTAAAACAAATAATTTGTTATATACTTTATTTCGTGGAGTTGGTCGTTTTTGTGACATTCCTTATTTTTTGGTTTCTGCTATGGAAAACGTATACTTTTCTCATATAGGAACTAGTCAACTCCTATCCATATAAACAAAGGAACTTCATTGACATAGCAACCAGCTTTTGACTATCACTTTAACCTACGGTTGTCCCTTATTTCGCTTCAACTTATAAGGAAGCGAGTAATAAGACTATTTCTGCTAATTTTTTCTGATTAGCATAAAGTATATAGAAGTATAAGATTTTTAAGAATTATTTGTTGCAGGGATATGGAGAAAGTCATGTGAATGGTACACATCAGATTTATTTCATAAGCTTACTTATTGTATCTCCACTGTTGTCTGTTTTTCCCTGGATGACATTTGCATAAGTTTGTCCCGAAGTGCAGTAAGAATTAGTTATAATAGGTTGCGCAGGGATGTTAGGTTTGTTCGGAATTGATTGAGTATTTCTGTATATTAGTTTCTCGGACTTTGAAGACTTTTATGAACAGCGCAACCTTGGTAATTAACAGTGCGCTGCCCTTTGCAGTTTATGAAATTTGGAAGAACGTGAGCATTTTTGTGCACTTAGAGACTATGTGTGTCCCGTCATGTTTGACACAACGCGACGAAACATGGCAGTGGTTCTTACTATGCCATAGTCTTGACATCTTGTACATTGAAACATAGAATGTTTAGGCAACGGAGGTTCAATCTTGATAACTGTGTTATATAACCTGTTGACCTCATAGATCTTTTAATTAGTTTGATCAGGTTTAAGATCTAGGAAGAATAAAGGAAATGGTATTTTGGTTACCGGATGGTAAACCGGTATTGTTTGTAAGATTTTGAATTCCTTTTCAGCAATTTCTTGCATCATTAAGCCCGTGTCACAGGACGGATGCAACAACTGCTTTGATTTGATATGTATAAAACTCGGCTTTTTCATTCTTTAGATAATCCATACTCGGGGGTTTATTTTTCTTATTAGAGCTAGTGTGGTTTTCGGTACTTACATCTGTGATGTCTGCATCCATAGTTTTTAACGCTTCAAACTTATTGGGGAGCAAGATTTTGGGCAAACTGTTACCTTGAAGTCTGTTGCCAGTTCTATGTGAATATTAAATTATTAAAACACTAAAATGTGAACACAATAGTAATTAACTACGCCTAAACTCTAAAATTCGAAGAAATACTAATTAAATCAGGAGCGACATATTTAGAGCCTTACAAAGATTCCAGCCATGGCCTCCTGAAACACCCCAATGGTGACCAACATTTTAAGTCTCAGGCTTCGTAGTTTTCAACCAGTAGGCCAGTAATTGTGAAATAATAAAATTGTTTGTTTCACACTAGCCTTGTGTAGGTCAGGAGGTGGCAAGGCGGAGTGACATTGAAAACATTCAATGAATTCAATGAATCTCTACAACATGTGCAATTTGGGTTCTATAACTAATTTAATTAAGGTTTATTTCCTAAACATGGTTTATTTTTCAGCACCTTTAAAAATGTGTGTTATCGTCTTATCGCCTACTTTTGTAAAATTGTATGATGGTACCGTTCAGCTACTTTTTTTTTAAATGTACATGTAATATCACAACTATTTAATGTAGTTACATTTCTATGTAACAGTAAGTTTCGATTTGTTTACAGAGTTCAGTATGTTACAAAAAAACTGATGTGTACCATTCACATGACTTTCTCTATATCTCTGAAACAAATTATTCTTAAAAAGCATATACTTCTATTTACTTTATGCTAATCAGAAAAGATTAGCAGAAATAGTCTTATTACTCACTTCCTTGCAAGTAGAAGCGAAATAAGGGACTACCATAGGTTAAAGTGATAGTCAAAAGCTGGTTGCTATGTTAATTGTTTATATGGATAGCAATTGACAAGTTCCTGTATGAGAGAAGTATACGTTTTTCATAGAAGAAACCAAAAATAAGGAATGTCTCAAAAACGACGAACTCCACGAAAAAAAAAATTATACATATAACATAAATTCTGTGTTTTAATGTGCTCTACATTTTTTGTGAAGTAAGTTTTTGTCCATCTCTTACGGTTTAGCAGTTATTCAAAATTCAGTAAAATTCATCCAGAATAAACTACTCTTCAGAGGCTATTCCCAGAAAATTCAAGATATACACTTTGTCACGTAAATATCTTTAATATACGAAATTTTAATCAAAATCGTTAGAGCCATTTTTGAGAAAATCAAAATTTTCGAAGGGTAGTTGGGGGTGGGGGATTTTCTCAAAATCTTCGTGTCGCATCCCTGGAAGATATTAAACTTAAATACCAAGTTTGGTATTTTACCGACTTTTCGTTTTTGAGTTATCGTGTTCACACACACACACACACACACACACACACACACGGACCTTTTTGTGAAAATGTGTTTTTTGGATATTGGGGACCCTAAAACGTATATTTCCGATGAAATCTCTGTATCGAATTTTTGGGTGGAGTGCAATACCTTCTCTATACACTATGTACATAGTGCGTATAAAGAAAGTAAATATAAGATGCTTTTAAAATATACAGGATATCCAAGTGCTTTTGCTAGTTGAAAGTGAACATTGGCTTCTAGTCGCTATGTTGGTATTTCTTGCATTCTTCTATGAGTGTTGGACAGCTATGACGCCGTTACAGGTGTTGCAGATAGGAGTTGAAGTTTTACTGAGTAAACAGCTATGAGTAAGATTAAGATGTCCGATACAAGACCAGTAATGAAATTAGTTACTGTATAGGGTCCAAGGAATGATGATTTAATCTCTTGAGGTTTGCTCTGATTGTCTCTAACCAGGTGGAATGTCACATGAGGTATAAAGCTGTCTTGAGATGTAGTTATATCGCTTCTTTTGCTGCAATGTCTGCTTGTTCGTTTCCAGGAATACCTTCATGAAAAGGGATGCAGACTTAACTGATGTGTCCTTCTCACACTTTTTCGGTGTGTTGATTTAGAATTTTGTCTAATATTGTATTTTTAGTATTTTGGTTTTCATTTTCCATTATAGCAAATTGAGAGTCAGTTAGGACTAGACTATTTTTTCAGCTATTTTTAATTTTAAAATCAAGATTAAAGCATTGGCATGAAAATTATTTGAAGTGAATGATGTTAAAATAGCTTCAGAGGCAATATTTATTCTGCTGTTTTACATTCTTTACACGACTGAAATCTTATAACCACCTAGTAATTAAATTTGAACGTAAATTTTTTTGATACTCGATTTTTAATTAATAGCTGATAGTAATGTGTATGGTGAATAAATTGAAGCCAAAAATAGCATTCTAAAAAGGCTTCTTTATAGTTGGATAAAGAAACTCTTCGTTAAACAGTTACAGTAAATAACAACAATAAAACATATAAAACAACATTTTATCAGCATAACACCTCTAAAAGCTTTGTTATACACAAAGAGTATATATGTTTAGGAAATTATATCTATCTTTTCGTTTACCTCGAGGAAGAGTAGAGCACGTTTATAGAATGGAAATATATGTGGGTGTCTACTGCCAAATCTTTTACTAGCGTCTTAATTTTTATTAACGCTACAGGAAAGACTTTAATACCGGTTTTTCATTATGTCGCCTGGCATGTAAATTACTCGGAGAGATGGAGGGAAATGAAAGCGATAACGCAAGATAGAATGGAATGGGAGAAAGTGGAGAAGTGTGATAGATCGAGAAAGGGTAAAGAGAAGAGAATGGGAGAGGGGTAGAAAGACGAGAGGAGGAAATGGGAGATTGAGAGACAGTAGAAGGTGGGAGAGAAAGTGACAGAGTAAATTCTCCCAGATGACGTAATAACGTGAGTAGAGCTGTGGGCTCTGCCACTAATAATAATAAATAAAATATTTACATTTAAAAGTATTGCAAATACCCTAGCAGAAGATTAACAAATACGTCACTGAACGCTGACAGATATGAATAATTTAGAAAGACCTTCCTTTAGCATGTTTCACTCATTAATTCTTAACTTTAATTTGGCCAATAAACCCTTGTAAAAATATCATCGAGTTGTGATGCAAGACAAAACTGTGGAAATGAGTTTAGTTGCTTTGCGTGTTCAATAATTCCCCCGTAAACATGACCATAAATAAGCAATGTAAAAGACGGGACTAACTTTCTCTTTTTTATTGTGTGGGTGTTACATTTGATCTAACTCACCATAAGGACACCCTGGCGGCCATGACCCCTGGTGGCCATAAATTCAACGTTCACAGCTGCTTGTGGCTTGCATTTACAGATAACTTAGCAGCAGGAAGCGTGTCTGCTTTCGTCGTGTGATTCTTCTGGACTACTGCATAGAGTGACGTGGTAGATGATGGTGATTACTCACTATCTGGAGGGGAAATTAGTGGTATATATGATGACAATAGGAGTACGAACCATTAGCTTGGCTGAGCAATGAACTACTCGCATTCAGGAGTATGCCTGTAGCATTCAACATGTCTCATCATTGAAGACAAACTATCGTCACAGCTGAATCAAGGCAAGATGTAATACAAGAGCATGCATTGTATCAGGATCTTCGTCCAATGACGCCTCGGCTAATAACTTCCCCTCTAACCGTGCTCCGTGATATACTGAGTACGCACAATTACTGCGACTCAGACGAGAAGAGTTGGAACAGCATGTGCAAGCACATGAAGTTAGGGTAACGAACAGAAAACATTTGGGTTTAAAAGCGATGAATATAGATTAAGGGGCTAGGAGAACAGAGCTAAGAAAATCTGCTGGGAATTTGTGCTAATTTATTGATATATACTTGAATCGTTTATTTATTTTATTATTCGGTATGATTGATGCAATAGTCACAACCGCGTTGCCATTAATTAGTTTCTTACTGCTTATCTATGGTATTGGATATAAAACGGAGGGGGACATTTCGCGCATTGCGACATGCGAATGATCTATTGCAGCTACCACCTCCCAAGATGAAGAGATGAGGTGAAGGAACCTCAGGAGGCTATAGGTCATAGAGCCACACTGAAGTTCCTGAATCGAAAATCCGCTCCACTCTGATGTCCAGAGAGGACGTCGAACGACTCATTCGACCAGACAAGCCTCTAGTGTTCACTGAGAACACTCTTTCCTTGGAGAAAGCATCCACGTCATCTGTCCGACACCGCCATGCACCACGAAAGCTAGAAGCTCAACTGAAGCAAATATGGATGCTGAGGGAAAGGGAAAATGAGGCAAAGAAAATTCTGAAAGATGAGAAACCATCCATGAAAGAGATGGGTAAACCACGAAAAACTGGGGCCTCTGGAATGCGAGCCTCGTAAGTTGGCGCGGAAACTACTTGCTCGGGTTACAGTAAGTTGAGCAAGTGCTGAAAAAATGCAATGGTTTAAAAATTCAATGGCAGGAAATGTATTTCATCAGGAAGTTCTATATCAAGAGCATTTACATGTTTTGGGGCACTAGAATCTAAAAAGAGCATTTATAGCCTTGGTATTTAAGTCCAGTATCTTCCAAGGATGCATTAAAGTTAATTTCAAATGGGGTGAGGTTTGTCCTTGAGCGCAACCAAGCCGGCAGCCAATCGGAGTGTCGCCGCATTGACATATTGCATTCCCGCTTAACTGGGGAGTAACGTACTAACTGATTTCATCTCTATTACTTTCGCTAAGACAAAATGTTCAAATTTTGCAAAAAACAATTCATGTGGAAGATAAGAAGTAATATAGTAGCAGAATCTTAAAAACCACCGATTTTTCGCTCAAATAGTTATCATAATACACATGGATAAACGTTATGTCGCCAGGCAGATTTGCATGCTCAGTGTGCGAGTGAGAGGAAAATATGAAAAGAGTGGGGATAGCGACCTGGCAGCTCAGAGCACGATAACGCATCTCACTCGCTGCAGAGTAGAACGCTTCCCATTTGAAACATACTATAGATGTATATATATATATATATATTGTATATAACTTCTTTAACTATTTCACGTTCCATTTCTACAAACTCTGAAGCTATATGGCCTTCCTCTTCTAACATCTTTGCAACTTCTTTTGTAACATTTAAAACATCCATACTGCAGAGCTGCACGTCTCCAGTTCAACTCAAAATTCAACTGAAGAACAGTTGCGATTACTAGAGCAACCTACTCATGAGAATCCCTCCTCAAACTTCGTGATTTTATCTCATCGCAACCTAAGAGCCACATGCCTTACAAATGTCGTATTAAATTTTCTCCTTTGCTAATACAGTTTGAGTTGCAAAATTCTGCTGATGTTTGAATAACACAGCAGAAAGTGATAATATAGCAAAAACGGACATCCTTTTCTGCCCCATGAGTATCTTTACTTGTTAGCATAAAAAAGTATATCTCGTTAATGCCTACAATTTATGTCAAATCAGTTTTATTTTTTCTTTAATCTAACCGTTAAAGCTTTTTTCAAGCGGGAAGACCTCATCCGTTCCATATATCATTTGTTTTACTCCTGGCTATGAAAAGAGAACCAAATGCCAATGACAATCGCATAGCTTTTAAAAGATCTGACTGTCGCTTATACTAGTGTATCCCATTAGTTTCCTTCTACTTATAAGGAACTAAATAATAAGACCATTTCTGATAATGTTTATCTTAATTAGCATAATATAGATAAAACAGCAATATTTTGAAGAGTAGTTTGTTTGGAGAGCAGATGAGAAACACATGTGAATGGAACACTTCAGATGTTTTGGTTTTTTTGTGCTTTTTATCTGATTTGTTATTTTGCTCGAAAATATTTTCTTTGGCATACTTATGCTACGCTAATTGTGTTATAATGAGAACTTTTGTTCTGTCTTTTGTGCCCGTGTTTTTCACCTAGAAAGTAGATATATATTGTAAATTGAAAATATCCTACAGAAATTAAATAAATATGTAATATTTACTGAGCCCTCATTTGAATGCTTTTTCTTTTTTAACATCTGAATGCCTACATTGAATGAAATGCGAAGATAGATTTGCTATAAGATCTTAAAGATGAAAAGAAGATTAAAATCTGTTATTACATTCACAAAACATTTTCTATCCAGTCATTTACTTTTAAAATGAGTAGCTTCTATTATTTTTAATTTTGAC
The DNA here is from genome assembly GCA_030762935.1 of Hymenopus coronatus. NCBI lineage: Eukaryota > Metazoa > Arthropoda > Insecta > Mantodea > Hymenopodidae > Hymenopus > Hymenopus coronatus. The sequence continues at coordinate 78,118,893 of CM060881.1, read as the reverse complement.
CGTTAACCTTTGAAGGCATACATTTCGTTGTAGGCATATACATGGAAAAAACAGTAAACCAAAGCAACAGTCAAATGTTTGAAAGCGGGAGCTATATAATGCGCTTTAAAATTCCATATTCTTTAATGACATCGCCAGAAACAACTAAATGTTAAGAACACGTTGAAAAGAGGTGACGAAAAATTCAATCCAGTAACATCGGAATATCTTGGAAATTGTCGATACCACAAAAAGTTATTTTAAATAATTGCTTGTTTTAAAATCTTCACATTTGCTATCTCTACCTATTTCGTTATACCAAATTTTACAAAATTCCCTCCAAATGAAAAGAAGTTAAAATGTTATTCCTAGAAAAAACAAGATGTACATTTTAATTGTTTTGCAAATATCTTCAATTATTGTATTTGAATCAAAAGTGTTATGATCAATTTTGAGAACATTAAGAAAAGAGTAACAATTTCCATGTAACAGCTTATTTGGGGGTGGGGCTGTTTTTATAAACCTTTCAAAATCTGTGTCTCCCGAAGGAAACCACATGCTTTTTAGCTATAGGTTATGTGAAAACGATACAGAGATGTAATATAACAATGGTCGTTATCCGTATACCGCTTCAGCGAAATTGGAAATTTTTAAATGTCGAATGTCAGAAAATAAAAATGTATTAAAATGTCCTTTGGTATGTCTTACATATAAAACATTGGAGTAAGCCTGCACGATCTCGCCCTTTCTAATTTTACATTTCTAATTCAAAACTGAATTGAGATATTAACTTCAAAATTTTACGACGCCTAATTTGTACCTTGGTTTATAATAATAATAAGAATCAGTTTTATGACATTTTAATTGACTTTTATAGCAATCCACATTATTTTTCAAAAATATTTGAATGAAATTTCTGTATTTTGAAACACATATGAGTCACAAAGAAACCTCTTTTTATGATGTAGGAAGTATAAACGTTTCCACTCTAGAGAAATTAAGAATTTACAACTGACTTCTTACTATGTTATAATTTGTTATATTTGGAGCATAAAATATTGAAATTTACATTTCGTCTTTAGGTATGTTATTTATAAATTTATAAATTAGAGGTGTATAAACAATAAAAATTCCAGTTTTTATATTTTTTTCCCATTTTCAGCTGGCTTAATCACTTTAAAGGAAGCTATTTTGAAAAATATATAGTATGTAACATGGGGTGCTATATGCCTTTTTTATATTGGAAACAGAAGTAAATAAAATAGAGCGATAAAGGTTTTTAAAAGGTTCTCCTTCTCATACCGATGCCAACATGACTTTAATGCTGTCAAGTAAATATTTGCATAGCTAAAACGCAAAAGTTGAATGTTTCAGAGTTGGCTACTCTATTGGTTGATAAAGGCTCTCTGCCCAGTGTTGCTCGGGCACACATATATTTGGTAATACTGATGTTTTTGTTGACTAAAGAATGAATAAATAAGGATACTGTGCTTCTTAAGGCAGACTCATTTAGAGCTATGCTTAGCTTCAATTATTGCGTTTATTAGAAAAAATGCACTCCAATTAGATGTTTCTAATAATCCAGTAATAACAATTAATTAGTATATAGTTATTTGTTTTTGGTGTGACACAAATGAAATGTTGGTGTCCCTTTGTCATGAATAGGAGAGGATACATAAGAATTGGATATGCACAGATACCTAGTTTCAAACTTATGTTTAACGTGCAAGGTACCTTAATGCCTGAAAACACAGCAAATCAAGAATTTTGCCATTGCACCACACAACTATACTTTCTCTTTCTGTTCAAGCAAAATATGTAAAATTTTGTTTCCTCTTTTATCCTAGATGAAAGCAAAATTTAGGAATATTTTTCAAATACTCAACAGGAAAATGTACGTCTTTAAAAATGATAAATAGTTAAGTGAAATCAGATCTAAAATAAATGCTTAAACATAGAGGACTGAAATCTCTGTATGAAGGAATCTTTCACAAGAGATTTTGTTTCAGTCGTAAAACTCTCCTAGATTTCTTAAGAACTGTTTGCAATAAAACCATTCTAAGAAGCGAGTTGTGCAACAGCTATAAAAATGGTATTACGTCGTCTCCATCCAAAAATTATCTAGCAGTGGACACGGAATCCCACGATAAAGCTTCTACTGTGATACGTCACAGCTTTCAAATTTTAGTAAATCCAGTTTTAATGTAATGAGATTCAAGGACAGTGTGGGCGTCCTAAAATCTCCGCCCATTCTTACAACCCACTGGCTCAGGAATATGCTGAATATTCCGCTCATCATAGAACATAATTGTGGTTCTTCGTAATTAGCGATTGATTAAAATATAAAATTCCATGAATTCCATTATTATTATTATTATTATTATTATTATTATAATAATAATTATTATTGTGATTATTGTGATTATTATTATTATTATTATTATTGTTATTGTTATTATTATTATTATTATTGTTATTGTTATTGTTATTATTACTGTTATTATTGCTGTTATTGTGTATGTTAATGCAATAGTAATTTACGCTTACACTGGCAACTAATTGCTGTATATTGTTTTATTTTGTTTCCGTATACATGGAAACTTAAATCGCAAGCTTATGAAATTACCGCATACCTAAAAGTTAATTGCAGGCATATATGTGGCAGAGTGGCTATTAGTTTTATTTATCACTCTATTACTGTAGTAGTATTCAAGGGTTTTCCAACAAAATTATAAAGGAAGGTTTCAAATTATTACAAATTATGATCTTACTTTCAATATATGTTTAAAGCAATTGATATATGTTAAATAAAACATAGTAATTTACCAAACATTCACATTGTCTTAGTATGAAATAGAAATGTAGCGAATATAAATACACGTAAATTACCCGAAAACATGAATGGTCATAAATACCTTCAGACCAAATATTGTAATGCCCTGCCTGAATCTTTTACGGAATTCCCAAAAATACTTTTAACAAACTTGTGTCCAAATGACTAAAGACTGAAGTATTTTATATTGCAAGGTATTTAATTCAAATAGTATATGTATATATATATATATATAGTATATATATACATGTTTTAATCTAAGGCTTTAATTTCATGCAAGTATTGTTTTATTTGAATTTATTACATGATTTCTATTTCATATCGTATATGATTAATGGTTAAAACAATACATTTAAATTTAAATAGTGCAGCGATGAGTTTTGAACCTCTTAATAAAGACATGTTATTACCTAACAGCATGTTTAGGCTGATCCCGTAGCTCGGTGCTGTTCGCAGCTAGGGTGGGAATTTTTCTCTAGCCCAGCTGATGGGGGATAGGGATGGTCCCCTGAAGTACGAATTCGAGAGTGAATGTGTGTGAGAGAGAGAGAGAGAGAGAGAGAGAGAGAGAGAGAGAGACAGATCTAACGAAGAAAGTGAAGAGAAACCAACAAAAAACTACGTGTGTTACTACCATCGCCAAGGCAACATGTTTCACAGAAAAATACCACTGATAGGATCATGCTGCTAAAGACAAGTATTAAAACATCTTGACTTCTTCCATTCACATTACTTGCTCAGCCTATTATACAAACTTCTTACAAAGGATTATTCTTCTTTCTATACTGCATGAACTGGATTGTTTGACGAGGGGTGAATTAAGTAAAATAAAATAAAGGCCCTTCCTCCCTCCCCCCCAAAAAAAAGAATTTTCTCCCAAAAATTCAAACCTTTAAAAACAATCGGGACAAGCATTAACAGAATGGTTTTACTACGTAGTTTCTTGTAAACGATAGGCGATAGTCAAATATTTTAAAAGTCGCTATGCAATTGTCATTGAAATTTGCTTCTTTGCATGGGCCGGAGAAATCAAAGGAAACACGGACGACTTCCTGTTTGAGAAAAGTGTAGTATTTTAAAACTGAAATCAATAACAAGGAATATCTCGGAAACGGTTAGCTCTGTACAAAAATTTAAGGGGCACAAATTGGGTGTTTTGACGAGATCTGTATTTTGTATGTAGTAGCTTTTTGTGTATCTGTTACGGTTTACCAGTTGCGCAAATTCATTCAGTATGAATGGTCCTCAGATGTTTCCCAAAAAAGACAAGATATACATTTTATTTATCATGAAAAGGTCTTAAAAATATGGCAGTATAATAAAAAAAAACTGTTAGTCATTTTTGAGAAAATCAAAATTTTCGAAAAATGTTCCATGTAAAGGGTAGTTGGGGTGGGGTTTTTTCTTGAAAATATTTCTGTCGCATCTTTGAATATATTAAACTTAAATACCAAGTTTGGTATTTAGCCTACTTAACGTTTTTACTTTCTCTACACATATGTACATAGTTTATAGAGAAGGTATTACATTCCACCAAAACGCGATACCGATATTTCACCGGAAATGCACGTTTTAGGGTTCCCTGTATAAAAACCATTTTTTAGAAAAAGATCCGTGTGTTTGTCAGTATGTCCATATATCTCTGTGTCTGTGTGCACAATAACACAATAACTCAAGAACGAAAAGTTCGTAAAATGCCAAACTTGGTATTTAAGTTTAGTATCTTCTAGGAATGAGGCACGAAGATTTTGAGAAAAATCCCCCCACCCTAAACTACCCTTTAGATAGAAAAAATTTCGAAGATGTTGATTTTCTAAAGCATGGCTCTAACGATTTTGATTAAAACCGTATATTAAAGATGTTTATATGGCAATTAAAATTTATTTTTTTTAATTTTCTGGGAATAGCCTCTAAAGACCTCTTTATTCTGAATGAATTTTGCGTACTTGGTAAACCGTAAGAGATAGACAAAAACTTACTACACAAAAAATGTTTCTTGGAACTGACAATTTATATCGTATACAGTTTTTTTTCGTTGAATTGAATTTCTGACCTATTCCTTGTTATTTGTTTCAGATTTAAAATACTTAAGCTTTTCTCACACGGTGAGTTGTAAACTCCTGGCCCCGGCATAAAAACGAATTTCAACCACATGACAACCAGTTTTTAAAAGATTTGACTATCTAGTGTATTCTTTTATTTTCCTTCAACTTCCAAGGAATCAAGTAATTAAGATAATTTCTGCTAATGTTTATCGTGACTATCATAAATTAGATAGAAGAATATTCTTTTTAACAATTAGTTACAGCGATGTAGAGAAAGTCACGTGAATTTAACAAATCAAAAATTTTATGGAGTTAACCTTAACGAGATATTTCTTTTTATTGGTTTCAATTTTAAGCTACTTAAGATGAGGCATCCTCTATGTAGTATATCTTATTGAAATTATTGTGTCTAATAACTGAAATTTTACTAATTATTATACACAATAATAGTGATATTTTTGGCAAATATCAAAGTTCTGCTCTGCATGTAGACAATTTTACTGTCTAAATTATTTGTTCTAATAAAGTGAGTCAGGAGATACATTTTAAAAAATATTCACATAAAATCCAAATTTTACAGTAAATGAAATTGTAAGTTCTGGCGAATCATATTTTTATACTAACTCTATTTGCTATAAAAATTATTATTTCTTGTACTCTTCAAAACTGCTGATTTTTCGCAATATAGTAATTTGTTTCTCAAGAGTGTACAATATTTCGAAAAAGTATATGACCACTTTCGTTAATTTACTTTTTAGAGACAATATAGAACATTTAAAACATATTAATAAATTGTTGCGCCGTATGAAGTATTTTGGCTATGGAAATGTATTGGGAAAGGTTTTCATGAAAATAAGGTTTAAAATTGGGCTGCCTATCAATACGCATACGTTTACACATTTATGGCTTCAGATAATTGGTAGTTAAACTGTGTTAAATGTGAAAAATTTTGTTTTTAAAGTTTAGAATTCATATAATTTTATCAGGAATAAACAATGTTTTAATTCTACACAATTCTGACCAAATTTCACATCACCTTAAACATTTGTTGAACAGGATATCATCTTTTGTTTATCTCTGTTTTGTTTTATTCCGGGGCGTGCAAAGCAAACCGAATTTCAATTGTTTCACATAGCAACCGGCATTTAAAAGAGTTTACTATTGTTTTAACTGAGTGTATTACCTCTTTTGTCGTCTACTTAGAAGGAACTAATACAACCATTTCTGCTAATGTTTAATTTAAATTACTAGGATGTGGATAAAGGAATAATGTTTCGTAACAATAGTTTGTAGAGCAAGTAACGTAAGTGGGAGACATTAGAATTTTATTTAAAATCTGTTTATGAATTAAAGCAAAAGAAATTCCTAAGTATGAATAACACAAATGTTGAGATGCATCGTCGAGAACATGTCAACTTGCTTCAATATGTACATTATAATATTTATATAATGATGTAAAATTGTTCCCAGTACCGACACACATTTGTTAACAACATTCTAAAAGTCAAAACACAAGAAAACGACGTGTCAATAACGTGTGTGAATATATACATCGTTTCTGTGTAATGTTAACTATATATGAATATAATATATTATATGAACTATATAATGATTATCTATATTTTTGATTCACATGAGCCATTACTATAATGTTTACACACTATACTTTTTGAGAAGTGTGGAAATCTACTATCAGAAGTATTGGACCTTCCGCTGTTGACTTTGTCAATGCTTTCAACAATTTCAGAAAGCCAGTTGCTGTGATCCAACTATTTTCTTGATGGAATTTCTCAAATTTTCTCACTATTTCTCAGATGTCCTTTGGCAACTTTAGATTCATTACGATTCGAAGAAACTGAAATCGAGAGTGATGAACAGATGCTGTGTAGTAGTGCTGTAGAGCAATTCCTACCACATTCACCTGACTTGCTTCTTACCATTAAAAGACAAAATTTTCAGTTTGTTTCCTGGCTTCTGAAGATGCTACTTACAGGACTTTGCAAAAGGGGAGGGGAACTCTTGCTTCTTATATATGCTTGTTGATGCGCACAATTCAAAGTGAACTCGGATGTTGCATAATGAACACACAATAAAAAAGTTTCCCGCAACATCTTATTGAATTGATTTGGTGCCGGATGGGATTCTACACGGCAGCCATTGGCTTATGGTACGTCAGACCCGAAGTGGATAGGATGAGATGAGAATAATTACAACGGGCGGACGAAACCGGACAGCAGGAAGGGAGCCACCATGGATGCTCCCTAATAGTTTCCAAACAGTTCATCTCGACGTTGGAAGCGCTAGGAGCCCGCGCTCAAAGTCTGACAAAACTCCTTGAGTTTACAGACTACTTTAAACGCCGCTGTGAATGGTATTTCCAGAGCGCAGTTATTACCACGAAAAGGCGCCACTCCCGCTGTCCTCGTCGATACTTCCAACTCCGAAAGAGACTGGTTGGATGAAATGGAATGAAATTAAGGGACAAAAAGTTTGGGGAATGAAGAAACCTCCCTAGCATTCGCCTAGTGACCCAGGAAATCTCCCGAAAAAAACACAGGTCAGAGTTCGGCCGCAAGGAACCAATCCCGACTGCCACTTCTCAGATGAAACGCCTGAACCACCTGGCTCGGTAATTGATGTGGTAATTTAAGGCGTCTGGTTAGATTATGTAATTAGAAGTTAATTTTTTTTTCAAGGAAAGGAAACGATTGCGCATATATTTGAGATACTCAAGCAGCTAATTTTCCAAATATAATTTAACTCTTATCATTGATATTTGATTTCAATTGCTTCGCTCCCTTTTATGGGAGTAATACGATTATCAAAATTATTTTCGGAACAGAAAACTTCACTTAGCGTTTTCCCACGTTTGGTATTGCCGCTTTCATTTTTCTTTCATCCCATTTTTCCTTTTTATATACTACCATCCTGCTTCAGATTCTGAAAGCAAACGGCGGGATTATTTTCTTTGTCAATATAATAGTTATTTTCTATTTGGTATTAGCAAAACTGGTAGTGTCCGGCATTAGGACCACTTTCAGGCCAGAAAAGGTACCAGTAAATAAACAATAACAAACATTAAAAATAGATAGATAGTATTTTTAAATAAGCACATTCACATAGGTATATATACACACACATACACACGTGTACTTATGTATTGCTTACGAATACTATATTGTATTAATACTTAGATGAAATTCATAATAACGTTTTAAACTTTATTTACTGGATTTACCTAAAGAGCATTAATAATGCTGCATACTAAGACTGCGTAACTCAGGTAAGAGGCGCTCGAAACTTCAAAGAATATGTCCACGATGACAAGCCGAAGATCTACATGGTGCGACCAGTACATACCAGACTACTTCCATGTCTTCTGCTAGCCTACGAGAAATCTGTAAACTTGATAATGGCCAGATTGTAGCAGTCTCTTAATGGTTTATTGCTAAAATGAGCGCACAAGATATTTATTTTAAATGAAACAGTATTGTTTTATGAATTTTTTAAAGAAAGAAGGGGCAGTATATTCAAAGTTTGGGACTTTAGCTTTGTTATGAAGTCTTGCGCATTAAACACTACAGCTGTTATACATTTACATTTACGAACATCATCTTTTGTTGCTTTATTCTGAGAACATAGCTTCGAGTAAATGAGTTTCTTTTTTTTAAATTGGACTTGTTTATAATCATTTTAACCTATAGGTCATATCATATCTTAGATTGCTTAAGACAAAATCAGTTAATAAAGAAATAACCAAATTTAGTAAACTAACATCATGGAGCCGAATAATTTTGAAGAACTGCAGAACGTTGTGTGCATATAGAGGGCTGACAAAAAATCAGGAATACCAATCATATTGCTGGCGCTGAGGATATGACTAATCCACAGGGTACACCGACAACGGTTAGACTGAGTTAAGAGGGCCGTGTGCTACAAAATAGGAGCAAAATGACTAATGCGCAATGCAAGTGAAACCTACCCGAGACCGGTAGATCCTTGGTTCAAATCCAGGCTATGGCATTGAACTTTGCAGTACCTAGCCAAAAGGATATAATTTAGCTTTGCAATTATCAATAAATAAAACTACCCAAATATTTATTTTGCAATAAAATTTCTGACTGAGTTTTGCTGGATTAAATAGAGAGTCAGGTGCTAAGATTACTACGAAAACCAAACTGATTCTTATGTAGTGCATTATATTTTTATAGGTTTGATTAAATGAGTTTTTGAGATATGTAAATTATAAATCTGAATTATTGAACTTTATTGTATGTGACAACATTATCCTAAGGAACCATCTATAAAATACATTCCTTTAAAACTTGGACGAGGGAGGGGTGTGGGTAGAGCGAATTTTCTTCATCTAAGTTTGTTTCCAGACAGGTTCAATGATCCAGTTCCACATTCTAATTATCTGTCTTAATGAGTGACTGTATTTCTTGTTTATTTTATAGTGTATAACGCCCCTTTTTTACTACTCTGGCACCGCAGATGACACTGATGATACTTGGAATTAAGGTGGAGCACTGGTGGAAATGATGGCGGGTGAAACCGGATAACCCGGAGAAAACACACTCCTGCGCTGCCTTTTCCACCTAAAATCATATATGCGGTCGCTTGGGATTGAACTCGGGCCACCTAGGTTTTCTTGTCCCGTTATGTATACCACTTTTCATTGCAAACTGCAAATATTTGGAGAACTGGCAATGTGTGCTCACCGTTCGGAAAGTGCAAGTAGCTGCACGTTGAGTTATGAGCTGTAATAGGCAGTTGATCTTCTGCAGAACGAAAAGCATCCTATTTTAACAGTTTATTGACGTCATTCAACGTTTTACAAAAGAGATAATACATCTTGTACCCTATGTTTCTTCCTAGTTCATAGGCCCAGCACCACTTTTACTCCTACTTCCTATTTAAAATAATACTTTAATGGTGTGGTTATTTATGAGCAATTTACATGCCGTGACGGTGTATACTTTTCGTGCTTGTGAATCTGCGCGCGAAATGTCGAGAGGTGAGTGCTTCTAAGATAATTGAAATGCTGTTACCGCAAAAGCACAATTAGAAGATGATATTTACGGTTGTGGTAAAGTTCATTAGAATTGCGTTGCAAAATTTTGTAACATTTACATTACTTTGGATGTGTGGAAATGCATAGCGTGAATATTCTGTTAATTAATGAAGTAATAACTGCAGCTGCATCGATGGATAATACGGAGCCAACGTTTTACAAGCGAAGAGAAACTCTCCAGGTCCTGCCTATTTTAACCATTCACACACTTCAGAGCCTCGTTTTAAATGTAATAATATTTATAATCTTCTTTACAGTGTGACAACTCAAAAACGAAAAGTCGGTAAAATACCAAACTTGGTATTTAAGTTTAGCATCTTCCAGGGATGTATCACGAAGATTTTGAGAAAATCCCCCCAATCCAAACTACCCTTTACATGGAATTTTTTTGAAATGTTTAATTCTCTAAAACATGACTAACTATTTTGATTAAAATATCGTATATTAAAGCTATTTACCTGACAAATAAAATATATATCTTGAATTTTCTGGGGATAGCCTCTGAAGACTACTTTATTTTGGATGAATTTTACGGAATTTTTCGTAACTGCTAAACCGTAGGAGATGGACAAAAACTGACCACACAAAAAATGTTGAGCACGTTAAAACACACAATTTATGTTTACATTTTTCTCGTGGAGTTGTATGTTTTTTTAGTTATTCCTGTTTTTGTTTTTTTTATTTAACCTTTAAAACATAATTTTCTCACACAGGAATTTGTCAACTCCTGTCCGTACAAGCAAAGGAGCTTCAGTCACATAGCAACCAGCTTTTGACTATCACTTAATCTATGGTACTCCCTTATTTCGTTTCTGCTTACAAGGAAGTAAGTAATAAGACTATTCCTGCTAATTTTTTCTCGATTAGCATGAAGTAAATAAATAGAACGAATAAGCTTTTTAGCAATATTTTGTTGCAGAGGTATAGAGAAAGTCATGGAATACATCAGATTTTTTATTTTTACTCACATTTTTTGCATTGAATAAATAGTAGTTAAAATTGTTTTAAGAACAAATTCAAGACCATCTAAAGTATGATTACTTCATTCACACTTGCTTACTTCGCTCAGAAATATTCGAAACGTATACTTAATGTACTACTTAACAACAGTAAGTTCATTTAACATACTATTGTAATGCGGTGGGAGTGGCGGCGGTGGTGGTGATGTATATTTAACGTGTTATATATGAACATCAGAATCTCAATTCTTTTATTTTCAACTCTTCCGAGATGAAAAACCCCATTAAGGCTGTCATTTTCTTCACAAAGCATACCGCATAACTCTTATCAATAGGGACAGAATGTTAAGCTCTAATAACCACTTAATATGTATGGCTATATTAAACCCGCTAAAAAATATTGAGTAAAATAAAATTTTAAGAGCATTTTATATAAAATCTCCAAAAATAAAACTGCACAACAATGAGCCAAACAATCTAGCTGTGCTTTTTCTTTTTTCCCTTTCTTTTTTTTTTTTTTTTGGTGGTTCGTGATTGAATATTTAGTACGACGAACCAAAGTTCCATATGCAGTTCTAAAACAATAGCAAAAAATGAAAATAGTAAGTGAAATTGTGCTGCCATCTATCCTTATTATAGTGCAGTCCTCTAACCCTACCTGCTTGACGTGGGGCTAAAGGGTAAGAATGATGTGAGGAGATGCGCTTTGCTATCTACAGATGGCACTTTCTGACTTTAGTGGTAGTTCAGCTAGCCTGAACGTTACCTTTAGCACCATCTGCTTGTCTCTAAGTGAAGGTCGCATTAAACGGGGATGAGATCTTAAAAGGCTATTGTCCACCACATACCATAAACGAGGAACCTTACCGAACAAATCCGTCGCGTTATGAGTGAGTTGTTAAAGCGAAGTGAAATAAAACAGAATTAAAAAATTCTGATGTGTTCCATTCACAAGACTTTCTCTATATCTCTGCAACAAATTATTGTTAAAAAGCTTATGCTTCTATTTGCTTCATGGTAATTGAGAAAAATTAGCAGAAATAGTCTTATTACTTGCTTCCTAGTAAGTAAAAGTGAAATAAGGGAGTACCATAGGCTAAAGTGATAGTCCAAAGCTGGTTGCTATGCGACTGAAGTTGCTTTGTTTGTATGGATAGGAGTTGACAAATTCCTGTATGAGAAAAGAATAAGCTTTTTTAAAGCTGAAACCAATAACAAGGAATTACTAAATAAAACTATCAACTCCACGAAAAAAATGTATGTCATAAATTGAGTGTTTTATTGTGATCTACATTTTTGTGTATGTTTTTATTTATGTCTTACGGCTTACCAGTTATGCTAAATCCAATAAGAATCGTCTAGAATGAAGAGGTCTTTTATAAGCTATTCCCAGAAAATTCGAGATATATATTTTATTTGGTATGTAAATGTCTTAAATATATCTAAGAGATTTTTATCAAAATCGTTAGTTCCATTTTTGAAAACATCAAAATTTTCGAAATTTGCTCCACGTAAAGGGTAGTTTGGAGTGGGGGATTTTCTTAATAATTTTCGCATTGTATCCTTGGAATATACCAAACTAAAATACCAAGTTTGGTATTTAACGGTCATTTCGTTTTGAGCTATGCCGTCCACACACACACACACACACACACACACACACACACACACACACACAAATGCTTTTTTTTTTAGATTCAAGGGATCCGAAACATGTATTTCCGGTAAAATCTCGGTATCAAATTTTTAGGTGGAATACAATACCTTCTTTATACACTATGTACATAGTACATGTAGAGAAAGTAAAAATAATATAATAATAATTAATAATAATAAAACTGCTGAGCAAACCCCATGAGTTATTTGACTCATCAAACTTTATCTACAATATCCAAAAGTTTTGGGGTCTCTCCCCTCAACGTCATATATTAAATATATTTACATGACATAAAATCTACTATTGAATTTTCTGAGAACAGCCTCTCAGGACTACTTCAATCTGGATAACTTTTGCATATCTTTAAACCTTAATAAATACACAATAACTTACTGCTCAAACACATGGATCTCGTCAAAACACAGAATTTTGTACTTCACATTTTCATTATGGAGCTAACCGTTTCCGAGGTATTCCTTGCTATTGGTTTGAATATTAAAATGTTTATACTTTTCTCAAACAGAAATTCGTTCTTTTTATTTTCGTTTTTTCTTCTTTTTTTAATCTTGGTCATACAAAGTGAATAGAATTTAAAAGTCAATCCCATAGTGACAACTTTTAAAATATTTGAATATCGCTTTAGTCTAGTATATTCCCCTATTTCCCTTCTATTCACAAGGAAGTATGTAATAAGACCATTCTGTTAATGCTTGTCTCGATTAGCATGGAGTAGAAGGAATAATATTTTGCCAGAACTTGGTAGAGCAGGTAGAGAAAATCATATCGATAGAACACATAAGATTTTAATTAATATGTTCATGACTTTTTCCTATAATTTTTGTTTTCAGTGAGGTGAAATGCATAGTTTAATTTTAGTTGTGTAATACTTACACTAATAAATAAAGTAAATATAGTAAATTATCAAATATGTAGTGAATTGTCTCTTTCATACAAGTCTTGTATACGACAGGAGTTGCAAAGATGAAGTCAGAATGAAAAATGTAATACCATAACCGGAATTTGAACCACGGATCTCCTGGTTTTCGTCCAGTTGCTCTAACTACTATGTTACCATGACAACATGCCGACATGACATTAAATTCTCCAACTGAGGTGCAAGCTTCTAGGAAACCACAAAAAGAACTCAAAATAATTTTGAGATGACAAACTCCAATGTCATGAAGTACTTTAATTCCCGGACCTCCCACGAAAAATTCAACAACGTAGCAGGGATTTGAACCACGGATCTTTTGGTCTCTAGCCGGTTGCTCTACTATTGAGGTACCATGTCAACATATCGGCACGGCATTAAATTTTATCGGGAAAAATGCGAGTCAGTTAAGAAATGTAATGCCGTGCAAGCATGTTGCCATGGCAGCTCAGTGGTACAGCAACCCGCTAGACAGGGAAATCCGTGGTTCAAATCCCGGCTATGGCATTAAATTGTTCAGTTAGCAGCTTTTATTAGATCATATTCTTAATCTGAATAATTTATTCAATTCTATAATCAACAGAGGTATACCGCTATTTGGTTTCAACTAAATAAGGATAATTATTTATCTTACTGTTATTTTTTTTATGTTTTTTATGTTTGAATTTTGGGCAAATTCTTTTATTTTGGAAGGACAGACCTTTGTTTAATTTTACTCAATTTACGCCTCATCAACCAAACCAATTCCACCTTCAAATAATATTTATTAATAAAATTTAATCCAAAATATATAAAATTTATTGTAATCCATTATTCAACTCTGACTGTACCTATCCAACTCCTGTCCTACACACGGCCTGTGTGAAAAAACAATTAAATTAATATATACCTAATTATTTTTAATTTGTTGCGAATTATATAAAGGTCTGAAAAGATAATGTTTTCCAATAGACAACACAGATATTATTCTCTTAATATTTTAAGTGTTTCCTTGTTAGTGAAATGTCGGATTGACATGCAGTCGAAGTTTCAAGGCTGTAACAACTTATCTATAAACGCTTTTCATAATATTGACATTTAACCACTATGATGCTTTGTAACGGTTATCTTGCAATGAACAACTTTGATCTAGTGAGGTAAACCTCGTTCCCTGTTTTTTGAAAGTCATTGTTGTTGTGGCAATGTAAGGTTTAACACACGCACTTACATCATTTTAAATTGGCCACCATTTTCGAACCTTGGGTAATAAGTGCTATAGCAGTGCGCTTGTTATCCGTGAGTTTAAACACTCTTTTATATTGTTGTAGAATACCTTAAAAATGTACAATATTGCGACAGAAGCTACGAGTACAATAAGAAAAATGCTGTGTAACTGTGACGAAACTTTCTCTACCTTTTACTGTTTCACAAAGATTCCATATACCTATATTACACGCAAGGCTTATTTTTCTGTTGCTTTGCATTAATGATACATTTCTGCGCACAATTTTTTCAACTAATTTTATTTTCTGGAGGCTGAGATAATTGACTTACAAAATATCATTAAATAATCAAAATGTCTATTGCATACTGATAACGTAAAATTTTACATCGATAATTGTAATTATTAAGATATGAGATGTTAAAACTAGTTCTCAATAGCGTTTACAAAAGGGGTTGGAAAAACAAACTTCACTTGAATGTTAAACCGTTTGACTTTCCTCAATTAGGGGTATACAACGTATACCTACACAATTAACATGCTTTAAAATGTTTACAATGACTGGTTCAAACATAGATACGTTAATATATCATATGAAATTTTCTACCTGGTCACTCTTTTGTTTTTACCATTTAGCGCTATGTCATTCTTCTGTTTAGTCGGTGTTACCAGGCTATTTTATTATACAACTTAACATTTTCTGTTCAAATCTTTGTGATACAGTATTTAAATTCATATTTGATTTATGAGGTAGTCTAGATAAATATTATTCGACGGTCAGATGTCTTATGATATCACCTGTGATAAAACTAAAGTATAACACTAAGTATAGGAAACATAAAATACAAATAACACATATCAATTTTGTCTCAATAATATTGGATATTATTAGCTAAAACTCGTATAACTCATTTTAATGAATTTACTAGTATCAATATTATTAGAAGGGATACAAATTAATTTTGAGGATTGCCATGATTGCTACTCCGTGTAGCAGATGTTTATCCAGCAGGACATTTGCTGGATAGCTTTTTCTGTATAAACCTATAAATAACCTGTTATGCAATAAATAACTGTTTGTTTCTTCTTTTCTTCTGCTCAAAAGATTAACCTCCTATTTGTAGGATTAGGAGCCAGTGCCTGTGTCGAAAAGCAAGTAAACTTTGGATTATTGCTTAATCCAGAATAGACGATCAGCTCATGGCCTGGTATGATGGTGATAAAGAAGGAAATGGAATGTACTCATGAAAGGCATAATAGGAAAATCCGTGGATCAAATTACTGATCGAAGAAATCATTGGAGAAGAAAGAAAAAAATACCTCAGTTAGGTTGTTGAGCCACGAAGTTTGAACTCGTGTCCTTCCGAATACGAGTGGCACGTGTTACCGTGGCGACATCTCTCTCGTGCAAGAAAAATTATTACTGCTAGTAAAAATCAATTTCAGAAAACGATAACTATTCAATTTATGAACCTATAACGTCTTGCATAAAATGTTCCCTGTTCGATGGTTGTGCTGTGAAAACAATGAACTACCAACACAGGTAGAATTGGACCATAGCTTTCTTTATAAATAGGGATAGCATCTTGGGGACCGATAGTGGGTCACGCGAATACCAATTTCATACCTACCGAGTAGAGACCGACCTTGGCGACTGCACAACAACCTGCAGTAACGCGTTGCGGAACGTGGCTTGACGCTGTATACTATGCTATATATTACATTCTGTTTTACAGGTAGTTAATGCCTTTGATGATATTGCAAGCTCTTCAGTCAAGAATGTAAAGGCTCTTGTTTCAAATGGATTGAAGATTTGCAATTCATATAGAAGAACTTTACAGATATATCTGCGACGATAACACACATTTGGAAACATCGAACATTGAAATGCCTCGAGCCCAGAAAGCTGTCGATGAACTTCTGCAAGCAATCCATTAGAGACCCGTGACAACTGTTTTGGACCGTGTGAAAAAGAAACTGAAGACAGCGTTTGGAAAAAATGTATTTTCAATAGTGCGTGAAATACGAAATGTGCTACGGAGTATCTCACCCAATAGTCGATGATGTGTCCTATTTCTGTTTTGCTCCAATCACATCTTGTGATGTGGAGCGAAGTTTTATACAATATAAAGCCTGTTTACGTGCCAATCGGAGACTATTCATATTTAAGATGTTAGGAAGGTATATTGTGCATTGTAATCTATGCATGTTGAGAGAAAATGAAACGGATAATGATGCTGATGACTTTTTTTGCACAATAGCAATTGAATGAATATAAATATTAAAATTGTTAGTTCCCGAAAATCAGTGGTATTTGTTTACCACCCACCCAACCTCAATCGCCTTCCACTGCTAGTGAAAACATCACAGTCTACCACGCAACCACTGTCCCATTTTTCTTCTATTAATACCACTACGTACACACTGCATTGTTAACACATCACAAGTGTGTACCATGCTGCGCTAATTTCAATTCTGTAAAGCTATCGGTCCCCAAAATGCTATCCCTACTTATAAACATTTAAGAAACATTTAAGAAAGGTACATGTAGAAATAGTGTGCATGCATTTTCGGTTATACTATTTAGGATATACTTTTATGGCTATCCAAATGGCTTTTTCTTGTGTTTAGTAATAGATTAATTATTTGTTTTAGAACTAGTTTTTGCTTCTCTTCTTTGATTTACGTATTATTAAGTTATATTTAATTTAACTTATTTAATGTATGTACATATTGCCATTGTAATCGTATTATTGCTTTCTTGTATTACAAATAAATAGGAAAATAAAGAAATATCACTCAGCTGCTTAAATGTATTTATCTCGTAAGCTTGTTAGCGATGGGAGATAAAAAAAAATTACGTTTTCACTTGCCGCAATAACACAAAAGTATCTGCGACACAGGGCTACAGAAATGGTTATGCCCTCCAGACTCTGATAGGTTTACAACACTCACATACATACACGCATATACAGAATGGCAGGTGAATAAGTGCAAATATTTGTGTCAGTGTTTGAGGACGATGTGATGCAGTTTTTTTCATCCATTTACTAAAGTTACGTCCAGGAGAAAAATTTCGCGATGCTATAATTCCCTTTCAGACGTTCGGTTATTGTTTACGTAGCAGGTCTCACGGTTAACTCTCCTTTGCCCTTTTCCTTCTGTCCTATCCGACTAAAGGTGATGTGATGAGAAGGAAGAATACCGATCGCACTGAACTTCAACCTACGTAACCACACCGTTTTGTTTTCATACAGCATTATCTCATTAGGATGCAAATGTGTTCAGAGTTCAACTTAAAAGTATTGAACACATTGACATTATGCTTTATTTAAATTTGGATTTATTAAACAAATACAAAACTCGAACCAACATACAAGCATTTGCACTTCCGTTCTTTAAAACTACAAAACCACCCTCATTACTCTTAAAAAGGTGAGAAATTAAAATTAAACCTCAACACCTAAAAAAAACTTCAAATCAGGAATCAAGAGAACGAGTCACACATCCTATTTGGTGATTAGGGAAAGGATAGCTCAACCAAAAAGTTTGCACATTCTGTTTGATTTTAGTTGTTTTATGATTTGCTATACAATGCAGCATATACCAAAATGTTTCAGTCAATAAAATGTTCCACTTATTTTCAATATTTTGTACATTTTCAGTTTTATTTAACTTACCTATGGTTTGCCTTATAGATAAAGTGAGTATCTTGACTTTGAAATTAAGAAAAGTAAAGAATAGTAAACCAAATCAACATTCTGAAAAAGTTAATGTTTTATTATAAATCGAAAACAAAAGCTAGCAAATAGTTATTAATCGATTTTTAAGAACTACTGCTTACCAATGGAATTGTATTGCTTTCAAAAATATATGCTTATGTTTGCTTCAAGCAGATATTTTTTTAAATTTATATGAACGATATGTGGAAGGAACAGTAGTAGAAAGCTGGATTTATTTTCTGACAAATAATTTAATTCAATACTTACCTCTCTGAAGTTAATTAACTTCTAAGTTAATTCTGCTAGTAAAATTTAACAAATATACGGAATAATAATTATATAATAATAAATATAATAAAAATAATATGGTACATTCTAAGAACGATATAAATGTTCAGAGATTTAAGAACATTTTTGATAAGTTTTATGAGAATACAAGGATATTTCATAAAGTATTTGCCAAACCAGATAACGCACATTTGAATTGAAAATGCCTTACTTAGTGGCATCTAACAGAATGAAATCTTCATCAGAAGCTTATTCTTTGCTTTTTTGTTTTTGGAAGAATGAAAATGTCTTCGATGTGAATAAAATAAACAAAATAGAATTGTAAAGGTTTTACAATTTAAAAATGCTATTGTTCTTCTAGTGGTGTAGGTGGGGGCGTTATCGTGTAACGCACAATGTGCAGTATCAAAGTTTGATCTTGGGTGTTTCTCCCGACATTTTTGAAAGAACCCTAAAAGAAGGTTATTTGACGTCACCCTTTTTAGATAGCAAGATTTCTTGTACATCTTTTCCACAATATAATCGTAGGCCTCGTTTCATTATTTGTGGCTAAATTGTATGTAGCATACATAGTATGGTGCCATGAACCATTTATTAAGATTTTAAAGCTGAGCGCTATGGTGTTGGATACATAATAAACAGTTCCGTATTTTAATTGTTTATTAAATCGCACTAATTAAAATTAATACCATATTTGACAATTTCCTATACATAGTATATATAACTTTTAACTTACAATAGGGAATCAAAATAAACAACATATGCAAAGAGACTAAAAACGTAAAATGAAAGTACATAGTAGGTAGTATCAAAATAAAATTGGCTGTATACAATTTCTCTTTAACATACACAGCCATATAATCCCTTCTCAGTGAAGATGTGAAATTATTTGTGCTTTTCTGACAATGTTACTTTGCGTTTGCAACAAATAATTTTGGATACAATGTGAAAAAATGGCATGTTATTAATGGACGCTCTTTAACCACTATGGTTCTCAGCGTCCCATTCCAAATTAGGCGTGAAAGATCGCTTAATTTTGCTCAGAGGCCTCTCTATCAGGCTTGAGGTTCTTTTAGGTGCCGTAAATCTACGACACGGGACGACTTCCCTTCCGAAGGAAACCATGTTAAGGGTTTTTACAACCGAAAAATCCACCGGTTTCCGCCAGGTTTGAACCCGCGAACTTGAGTACATGAAGTTAGCAGGTAACCATTTCACCAAGGAGGGCGATATTGGATACAATGGGTTCCTTTGAAGATAGCTCTGATTTTTAAACAGAATGCTATCAGATAAGGTTTGAATTTTTCCGTTTATCGAAAGATGCTGATCACGAAGATGTAATTAAGCCACAAACTTCAGCTACAAGCTATTAATTTCCTCCGTTTAAGGAATCTTGTTGAAGGTTACCACGAAAGTGATAAGGTGGTAATTTGGTAACACAATTTGGTGAGCCTCGATTATTTTCCAGAGCAGGAAGCAACAAAACTGCTGGTTTATGTCGGTCGATAGAAACAGAGTCTGAGAATACAAGTTTTTGCTCAAAAAATAATATCACCTTGAGTGAGTGCCAACAAAATATTTCCTAAATCAGTTTTATTGAACCAGCAATTCCTGAATGATACCGGTTATGTAGTGACTCAGATAGATATCTTTTGTAATGCAGTGATATGAAGACATATTGTAATAGTAGATGAGTCACTCAGTAGTTTTAGATCATTTTGTATACATTTATATATATATATATATATATATATATATATATTTGTTATATAGAGAAAGTTAACGACGCTGTCAATTTCCAGGATAATATCAGTACCGCCGGTGTTCCGAATTTCGTCTCGCAGGAGTTCTTTTAGATGCCAGTAAATCTTATGACTACACACTTAAAAGCCATCAGTCTAGGCCGGGCTTGAATCCGCGACATTGCAACCATCTTCAAACAACAAATTTTAAAAGCAAACTAAGCGTCTTCGAGGCTCGGATGTGATTAAATTCTTCACAGGTGCTTGGGCTTTGGTTATGTGACCAAATGTTAGAACTAAAGGAGCTGAAATTTCAGAAACGTGGTCCTACATCAGCGGTAAACGTGGTCCTACATCAGATTCCTGGTATCTGTGGTCAGTTTTAAACTATCCAATATAGTCTGGTGACGTAGCTGACAAGGTGAAGGTTTTAGGTTTCTGTTCAAAAGCATACATAAAAGGTTCATGTTCTATATGAATTGAGAATTGTCTTTCTTCCAAAAGGGTTAGTTCCTTCACAGCTTCATACACTGCCAGGAGTTCGCGCTCATATGTGCTATACTCTTATTGGATTTTGCTGAGCCTCCTTGAAAAGAAACCTATTAGGATCGGCTGATAAGTCCCTGGCCTCTCAATGAAAACAGCATTTAAAGAAATTGTTTGCTTTATTTCTCAACATAATCTCCAAAAAGGCTAATACATTTGTCATGTCGGTCTAATTTAATTAAACTATGTCTGAAGTGTGATTTATTAAGTTCCTCAAAATAACTGTTTACCACATCAATGACCTCGTTGCTGTGAAATCTTCATCCTTCAAGCATTTTTTTGAGGTTTGGGAACAGGTGGGTCACTGGGTGCTAGATCTGGCGAATAAGGTGGACTTTAATGCACACATTTTTTGCATTGCAATGACTGAACGATGGGCCGGAGCTGTGTCGAGGTGTATATAAAGTAAGAAAAACACAGCAAATATTTTAATTAGACCCTATTTGTTATTGCATGATTTATATTATATGAATTTCATATCTAGAAGCAATATATGTGAACGTTTGAAATGTTTCTAATTAATTAACCATATTTAATAGCCTCAGAAATGAGGTGCCTCTGGATGAACCAGACATGACGGTTCCGGTTAGGATCCCTACGTAACTCCAGCAATGAAATCGGTGATTTAGCCGTACAATGTGCAGCAATAAAGAAGTTGGCTGTCAAAGGCGAGACCTTGGCCCTCCAGAGACCTCTCAGTGAAGGGGGTTTAATGCATCCATGAGGCCGATGATCATATCTTATGACCTTTGTACAGGATATCTACAGTGCTTACGAAATGCATAGCCTCTAAAATTGGTAATTTCCATAGTAAACTGGCATGTGCCTTTTTAGAATTCTGCCCGAAAGTTATCAATATCTTCTTGTATGTTTATTCTATACTAGTCATTTAATTTGAATAGTTAGAAACACAAAATGGTACCTACTATCAGATTCTTTTTAGCAAAATTACTTGGGAAGAGTTATTTTCACAATTATTTATGTAAACAATTTATTAAACAATATAACGTAAAACATGTTATGTTTAAACGTTGTCATTTGAACACAGAGTAAAATAAAGTTGAAAATTATTATCTAATTTTATATTGATTATGCAAACACAAATGCAGGCTGCTGGAATGATTTTAAAAATAAATCAAATAAATACATAGCATTTTTAATGGCTTGCACATGGTAGAGGAAGTGACTTCAAAAATTGAATATCTGTTCACTGCAACTACGTATTCTGAGATTAGAGAACAAAAGAGAAGAGAAAAAGCGAAACAATTTAGAAAAAGGCCCGCGTTCCTTTGTAATTGTGAATGTAGTTTATCAAAAAAAGAAACAAAGAAAATAAGTTCGAAAGTGGCCATATTCCTCTGTGACTACATTGTTGTTTACCGGACTGTTTCTTTGAACAATATGACTAAAAAGCCAGAAATTGGTTGAACTTTCGAAGTTTTATATTAATCACATAGACTTCTCCCTAAACAAACAACACTTTTTATGGAATATCATTTTGAAATGGCTTTAAAATGTAATTAAAACAGTATAACATGCAGTAAATCCTCTATATAAGGACTGTGAAATTAATTACCTTTTTCACTGAGGTATAAGTGGCCGCGCCGTGGTCGAGTGGTTAGACCACTCGTCTCTCACTTAGACGGCCCGGGTTCGATCCCAAGCGACCGGATGTGAGATTTGTGGTAGACAAAGCGGCGCTGGGGCGGGTTTTCTCCGGGTTCTCCGGTTTTCCCCGCCATCGCATTCCACCGGTGCTCCATATTCATTCATGTATCATCAGTGTCCCTGCCTGCAGTGCTATAAGTAGTTAAAGCGGGCGTTAAACACTACCAAAAAAAAAAAAAAAAAAACCTGAGATATAAGGCATTAAATACAACGATGTTTCTGGGATACAATAATAATTTCTAATAACCATTTTCAAAAAAAGAATCGGATATTTTCTTTTGTTTTAATTTATTAAAATTTTAAATAACACAGATATTTCTAAAAATTAAAAATAAATAAAACGAATGTTGTTTTATTTATTTATATATATATATATAATTCTCAACTTGAGAACGTTGTACCTATTGTTTCTCATCAGTTTGTGCAAAACGTGCATAATTTGAAGATAAGCCTGATGACTACCTTGTTTTACTTTCTCTAGCATGTATGTATAATGTACATACTAGGTATAGAAGGTATTACATTTCACCCAAAAATTCTATAACAACATTTCCCCGGAAATATATGTTTAAGACCCTCTGAATCCAAAAATAAAAGAAAGAAAAATAAAAGCATTTTAGAAAAAGTCAGTGTGTGTGTGTGTGTGTGTGTGTGTGTGTGTGTGTGTGTGTGTGTGTGTGTGTGTGTGTGTGTGTGTGTGTGTGTGTGTGGACAGTATAACACAAAAACAAAAGGTCCGTTAAATTTAGTATCTCCCAAGGATGAGAAGTTTTATTTTTTAAAGAGTGGTCTTGAACAATAACACACATTAATATAATTATAAATTCTCTTAAAAAAATGAATGAAAATCCTTGTGGTTAGCAACACAGATTTCTGAACATTGTAAATAAAATACTCAAGGACGATTAAATCAAAAGTGGACAATGTTCAGAAATCTGTGGCGATTTAGATTAAATTATCGCATATTAAAGATATTTACATGGAAAATAAAATGTGCACCTTGAATTTTCTGGGAATAGCCTCTGAAGACTTCTTCATTCTGAATCACTTTTGCGTAACTGAAAAACCACAAGAGTTAGACAAAAACTTACCACAAAAAAGGAGAAATCTCGTCAAAACAATCATATCCTTTACATTTGTTATGGAGCTAACCGTTACCGTGATATTCCTTGTTATTGGTTTCAACTTTAAAATAGGCTTAGACCGGAAGTCTCCGTGTTTCTTTGGTTTTACTCCTGGTCAACGAATTTCATTGACAATCACATAGCGACGGCTTTTAAAACCTTTGAATATTAGTCTCGTGTGTTCCCCTAGTTCCCTTATACTTATAAGGAACTTATAAAACAATTCTACTAATGCTTATCTTGATTAGCATGGAGCAGAAAGAAGAAGAATCTTTATAAGAAGTTTGTAGAACAGATAGAGAAGGTCATGTTGATGTAACACATTCGATTTTGAAGCAATTTGTTGTCCGTACAGCCTCATGTGTAGTCCTATAGCAGAATATGCTTTGAAATACACTCGGCAAACATGATATCAGGAAGAAGATATTAAAAATAAAGATCTGTATGAATTTTTTACAAAATAATTATGGAAGTAAATGATGATAAACTGAGTTGCGTAATTGCTACGCATTAAATTCTTAAAAATACTTTCTTGCAGAAATGTGTTCCTAAATTACAAATCGTAAATTTTTGTCAAGAACACAAACCCATTAAGCCAAACTGCATAACAGAATATAACATAAGTTACCAAAAGTAAAATTTATATTTGTTAAATTAGATATCGCCAATGTATTTTCTAAATATGAATTGCAAAAATGAAGGACCATTCTTTAGTATAAAATGAAGAAATATATTCAGAAATGATTAAACTAGTTTTAATGCTTCTTACAGAGTATATTTCCAGTTCATGTCATATACAGTTACTGCATTGGTGTCAGATGAAATAAATAGTCTCCCCAAGAGGCAGTTATATTTATTTGATGAACATGTTAATCTGTTGTGTCAGTTATGTGTACAAATACTGTTGCCCAAGTTCCAGGTTAGCTTAAACAGTGCAGCAGTGTAATACAAATTGCTTACAGAGCCATCCATCTGCGGACGTCGAAGGCTGAAGAACGTTTACGATAGCTCAGTCGAATCTAAATCAAAAGTATACCAAGACCGTGCTGTCATCTTTTGGACTTCAAACTTACGCAGAGGCAATATGCTGTTTAATGGTTGTTCTTTATTTATTGGAGTACATTCACAAGTATATGTGCTGTAATTACTTTGGAAGATATGGTTCCAATGAACTAAAATACATAAAAGTGCCGAGTCATCCTTAAACTGCTGATGCCAGAACGTTTTTAATGCTTTTCCCTTGATATTTTCTACTCCTTACTTCACGTGAAATAAATACTGGTGATATGCAAAATTTTTCATTGTCATAAATAAATAAAATGCATAAAATGAATAAACGTTGTTGTAGAACCTGAAACGATTTAAAAAATCTCCATGGCTTATCGTTGAAATTTCAAAAGGTAATCGAGGTTTATGGCTTCAGCCACGGCTATCTCTTAATATTCAGACTCAAATACGAATCGCTTCATACAAAACCGCTGGTGTTTAAGGTGCTGATTAACTTGTCGAAAAAGAAAATAGTAAATGTTAAAGTACCAGTTGGAAATTTAACACGTATTTAAATTAAGGATACACTCAAAATAAAATATGTGCTGTGGCTGAATGAAAATTAATGAGAAGCTAAATGTAGGGAAATGCATTTTCTGAAGCAATCAGTCTGAAATCAATACGATCGGTTAGTGGCGATCAAATAGAAAGTTTAGTGCTACGGACAGACTCACAATAAGTTCGTGCCTTCTTTTTCAAACATTATTCGCTAAGAATTACAAAAAATCTGAATGTGGGAGAAATAATTGATTTGGATAGGTCCAATAAACATTTCCATAACGCTCACCAAGACGAATAGCAGTGTGGGCGTTGTCGGGAGGAATGATATCCTGGTCGAAGAATGATTAATTTCCAGGAACTTACGTGGGCGTTTATTTCGTTTCTTTTTTTTTTTTCGACGAATTTATTGGCCTTCCAACATTCTCAGGTATCCATCCATGCCCGCCTTCCCTCCTCCAAGTAGCCATTTTCCGCAATCCTTTATTTTCAATTGTCCCGTTCTTACACAAAACAAAGAAGCTAGGAGCTCAACGTTCAGTAAGATCAATAAGTCTACTATAGGTTTTATCGAAGCTGCTGGTAAAAGCTACACATCAACTTTTATCGAGTTTCTTATACGGCTTGATTTTGAGTTTAGACAAAACTATTAAACTACGTGCCAATTACCAAGACTCGCACAATCCATTTCACAGAGAGTTAAACCTCAGTATTATTCCGTATTTTTGTTCTAGTATTGGTTAAGATGTTCAATTTTTTAAACTATTTCGCAAACCTCATTAATTTCGAGAAATCCTAAACATTATCCTCATACTGGTGTTTTCGGGTCTCTTTTAAGTGAAAGTCTGCACGAGTCATGGCGATCTCCAGACCTGTATTTCGCAGAACGTCGTTCTTGCTCCTGTTCTTATTAACACTTTCATGTCCTTCCTCTAAATTTAGCACAGACATTACATTTTATTTGCATTACAACTTCCTGTGCAGTTTACAATACTGTACTGCTCATAGAAATTTAAGGAACAAAGCCAAAATGTTTTCCTACGCTCCCATATAAATCCCACTGCCATGCTATTACTTAATGAATAAGTGAACTTACTAACTTGAAAAACTTATTCTTTCTGATATTGCCATCCTCTTTCCCTTACATTGTCAGGACTAGCCACCGAAGAAAATGCCTTGGGTCAGTAATCTGTCGAGGAGTATGAAGGTCTGGATAATAGCATATTAAGGTTGGATATGACGTAAAGAATAAGGAAGTGAAGTACGTGAGAAAGGGGTGATAGGAAAATTCGCGGATCAAATTAAAGAACTTAGTATTAGACTAACCACCAAGTAAAAATGCGAAAAAAATTCTGTTTTGATTAATCGGCACGCAGACGTTACCGCCTGAGCTATCCCGCTCAGTAACTTCAAAAACTCCAGTGAAATATTTTAGAAAGCTGATGTTCGAAATAAGGCAGCGTTATGTTAGCGTTATGGTTGTCAAAACATTATCCCGTATAACGGGAAGCCATTTCATATCTTGATTGTTGCTGTCTTACTTAATGTAACTGTAGTGCGAGAATTTGTCAGAAAAACTTGCATTCAGCTTTTACTATCACGCCAGTGGTTCATCAATAAATCAAATGCTTTCACCAATACACCGTAAATGCCCACCTTGGTAGCGTGGTGGTAGCATGTCTGCCTCACGTTCAAAAGGTCGTGAGTTCGAATCTCGCTTAGGGTGAGTTACCCGGGTAAGGTTTTTCCCTTATCCTGAGAAGACGAATGTCGAGTAACTTTAAGCTCCATGGACCCCGAGATCATTTGAGCATCATATCATCAATTACATTCATCGTCCGTTATGACCAAACCAGGTTAAAGGACGTTAAATTAAAAAAAAAAAAAAAATACACCGTAAAATACATTGGCGTACGAAGTCGCCAGTCAACTCGCCTGAGAAACATGACATGAGAAGGTATCCTTCTCGTTGAGAAGTCCGACTCATCCTCAGAGTTAACTGATCTGTGTGTGTATATTATCCAGCAATATGATTTCTATCATGTGAATATGCATTGTAAATCTGTCCTGTTTAATACACAAATTTATTCGAGGTTTGATGATGATTTCCTTTAATTCCTGGATGGAACATAGTGCCGCAACAAATCTTCGCCATAGAGCTTTATTCCTTGACAAGGTGTATCTCCTTTCATGATCTATTTACTTCTCTCAATTCCGTTTCAACTGTTCTTCTCCAAATCCGTCTTCCAATCCAATCCTTCTTTCTGTGTGTGGAGTCTATTCCAGTGCCAGTCGAGCTATATTTCCACGATCCTTTCTCAGTATATGTCCAATATATGTCAATTTACGCTTCTTTATTTCTCTATCAGTTGGCAACTGTTTTGTTATTTCCATTAATGTAGTGTTATTAATGATTTTTGGCCATCGGATTTTAATTGTGTATCTTAGACACTGATTAATAAAAGTTTACAATTTTGTATTTATTTCTTGTGTTTTATAGGTTTCACATCCGTGCAACAAAACGGATAATACATTTGTTTTAAAAATAAATATAATGAATATGTATAATATATATAAAATTATATACGTTTAGTATTTCTTTGAATATTCTGTGAATTTCATAATTTTGTCAATTGTGAGAAAAGCATCGAGGTTTACCACAGTAATATACCAAACTTTACAACTTTAATTACTATTAAAATATATCTGTAAATAGCCTCCGCTGATTAAGGTTAACGTTAGCCATACTTTCAACTAAAAAGCTGACCTTCTTTTTCTTTATCAATCTAACAAACTTTCACATAGTGTGCGTTTTCTAGATGTGACGTGATTTTATTTAATTGCTGCTTATACATTATAAAATGCTTTTATAAATTCTGAGAAGATAAATCAGGAATTATTAAGCAATAATGAGTATAAATTAACTTAAAACCAGAGAACAATATCCGGGTGATGTAACAAAAGTTAAACATTTGAACTATCATGCCTTGCCATCTCCACCGAATAAACAGGGGAAAATACGGCAGAGAGAATATTAATTACCAAATAATTGCATGAATCGGCGGTAGTTAAAACAGTGTTTTATGTAATTTTAATCTGAGAGGTTAAGGAAAATTTATAATCAGGATTAGGATTTTTAGGTGCAAATTTCATGTGAATAGCGCAGATGCTAAAATAAGGTAAAAAGGGATTAAAAGGTGCTGTATCTTCTATTCTAAGTTCTTCAGTTACAAACACATACGTCAAATCATCACTCACCATAAACAAGAAAATGCACGAAGTTGTTGAACTTAAGACATTGAGCATCTCTACAGTTTTAAAGAAGAGTGTGTTTCTGTAGCAGTTAAACCATCTTTGTTCTTTCAATATCCACAGAAACTACTGGCGCAAGCTTCATATTCATTCAGATTGGCAACTTTACAGAATTGGCAAATTCCTCCAAATCGGATTCTTCTGAAGACCAGACTCAAGCGTGTCTTTAGCAAGGTCCTCTGCCCCTCACTGAAGTAAAATATCCCAAGGGAATACACTAGGATAAAACGATAGTTTTAAAAGCTGATCGCTATGTGAAACAATTGAAATTCGGTTCTCTTAATATGGCCATATGTAAAACAAAGGAAATAATATGAAACGAAAGATAACTTACCGCTTGAGAAAAGTATAAGTAGTTTAATAATGAAAATAATAACAAGGTATACCTTGGAAACGGTTTAGTCTACGAAATAGTAATATTATTATTATAATAATATAAATAATAATAATAATAATTAATGAGTATTTGAAGGTCTATACTTTTTGTGTAGTAAGTTTTTGTCTATCGTTTATAGTTGATCAGTTACCCAAAAGTAATCTAAAATGAAGAGGTCTTCAGAGGCTATTCCCAGAAAATTCAAGACATTCATTTCGTTTGTTGTGAAAATATCTTAATCTACTCTTTTAATAAAAGTCGTTAGAGCCATGTTTGAGAAAATCAAAAAATGTTCCATGTAAAGGATAGTTGGGCGTGGGTGAGTTTTCCTGAAAATCTTCTAGTTGTTCCTTGAAAGATACCAAGTTTGGTATGTAACTTTTCGTTTTTGAGTTGCGCTGCCCCCCCCCACACTCACACACATACAGACATACAGACACCTAAGAAGTTTTCTCAAGAATACTTTTTTTTTTCCAGTGAAAACTCACATACGTAATCGAGAAAATAAAAAACTACTGGTGCAGTGTAGGCCAGCAGACTACCTGGTAAAAAAAAAAGTCAACATCATTAAACGCTTTGCTTTCTCTACCACGTACATAGTAGTGGGTAGGTCCATGTGTCTGTAATCAGCAGAACTCAAAAGCGACAATTTGGTTAAAAACTTACTGTTTAAGTTTAGTGTCTTTCACAGTTGCGTCATAAGTATTTTCACGAAAACCATTCCACCCCAAAGTTTCCTTTACTTGGAAAAATGTTGGAAATGTTTGTTTTTCTCAAAAATGTGTAACAATTGTTATTAAAACGCAGCATATTTCTCATATTTTTAGACCAAATGTATATCTTGAACTTTCTGGGAAAAGTCTCTGAAGTCCTCTTCATTCTGGATGACTTTTGCATAGCTGATAACCCGTAATTTACAAACAAAAGCTGCATAAAAATGTAGATCACGCAATTTACGTCAGGTAGATAAAGTTTTGTGGTGTTAACCATTTCCGAGATATTCTTTGTTATTTGTTTCAATTTTAATTCTTTCCTCAAATGGGATACCGTTATTTGTCTGTTTTGCTACTCGCAAGCAAATAATGCAATTTAAATGCATCATATAGCAACCAGCTGTACATAATAATGTCGTTTAATCTGGTACTTATTCCTTTGCATGCACAAGGAAATATGTAGCAAAATATGAATATGTATTTACGTTTACATAGAATAGTTAGGAGAATATTTTTGAAACATTTTGTTGAAGAATGGATAGAGGAGATAATCTGAATGTAACATATAACATTTATAGTAGAGTTAGAATGCAATAAGTATTACTACAAATGCAAATACATTATATGCAAGTATATGTTATCAGTGCTCGAAAGTCTTTTCCGCTTATATTTCCAACTATAGACTTGTTTTGTGAACATTTTTCAGAATTGGTACTTAAGTGCTAGCAGTTTGCTCAACCTTGAGGCAGGAGTAGAACATATTTTTCTGATGTCATTTTTTGATTTCTCGGTAAAAGTCAGTTATGGTTGTGTATTCTTAAGAAACATACTCTCTTTAAAACAGTTTTTATCCCCATTAAAAATATTGTAAAACAAATGCGTATTTTCCATCAGTCATATTTAGAAAATGGTTTTTGTGCAAGAGTTGTGCCCAGGCAGAAAGGTGAGGCATCAGAAGGTTGAGGGATCGAGTATCGCTGCCTGCTGTTGTCAATAGCCAAATAAAATTTCCTAAAGTGGTGTTGGTTTCAACAAAGTAATTGTGGAGGTCAACAAGCTGACGGCAGTTGCATAAGCTTAGGCAAGAGTAAAGGCCAGAAGGGTTCACACGCTCATGCTGACCTCTGCTACGTGCCTGATCATCGTGTACCAAAAATATCAGAAATTCTATTGTTTTAAACATTCACTCTCATCTCACTGTTTCACGTAAGAATATAAAAGGCTTGGGATAAAATACTTGTTTTATTGATAAGTTATTGTACAATACGTTTATCGTGGTAACATTTTGAATTTAAGGGCACCATCTGGGGCATACATGAAAGTCACTTTGTATTCCAGAGGCTCGTGGTGGTACTCCAGCCTATAGGAACGCAGCAACTGGAACAAAAAGGAGCAAACAAACATTTTAGACATCTTAAAGGTTTATTTGTAGATTAATTTAAAATGCAACTAACAAACGAACCAATCACATTTGGTAAGCTCGAATAGAGAATAACACTGAAGTACCCCCTCTGAGGTAGATGACGCAGCATATAATTCAAGTGTTAAGAAAGCTCATAATGGTTCTTTAAAACAGTTTTCTTCTCTACATTCATCAAAAGCATTTTCAACAAAGTTGTGTATTTTTACTTTCTATATTAACCATAGCATGCAGTTACAGGTTGAGATAGTAGTGTATGCCGCCCAAAAATGTATATCAGTTTCATCGAAAAGTAAAGCGCGTTTTGGCTTCTTGTATAAATTTAAAAAAACGCAAGAGAACATTTGTGTCTTGTATCTGTCAGAATCTCAGGTTGTGTGTATGTGTCTGCGTGTCAGATTTTGAGAGATTAGGTTGTCTATATGCTTGTGTATGTTAAATCAAAATAAATAATTAACGAATGCATAAAACAAAAAACCAAAAGTCTCAAATTACCAAACTTGTTCAATACTTTTCTAAGGTGTGACAGATATATTTTAAAGAATGTCTAGCAACCCAATTACCTTTTGTCGGATATTTTTCCTAATTTTAATTTTCCATTAAAATACCACAGGTTTAAAATATTAGTATATCAAACTCATTACTTATTTTGATGTTTTTGTTAAGAGTCTGTGAAGTTACCTTCGTTATTTGTTTGAATTTCCAAGTACTTTAATGTTTGAAGTGCTAAAGTCACCATTCGTTAGTTTCTCTGGTGATGCAATTAGTGGACATTCAGAGCTAGCACATAACTACCGATTTTATAAATATTTAAGTATCGTTTCGGCGTTTACCTATAAGGAATGTGTTATAAAACCATTATATGACATTAGTTGAAAACTTTACTAGAAAACTGTTATATTCTGCACTTCGTGTAAGCTAGTCATCCTGTTGGTGTAATGGTTGCCATACTAGCGTTCAGTTCACTAGTTCGCAGGTTCAACACGGAATACGTAAAAACCCTTAGCAAGTCTTCTTCAGAAGGGAAGTAATTGGTCCCGTATAATCCTGCTCGTAAAAGAACGTTATACTTTGAAAGCAAAGGTCACTTAGCAAAGTTGTAGACCATTTCACGACCTAAGCATCTTGTTTCTCCCGTGCCGATATCTATTGAAAGTCAAGTAATCACTTACCGAGCAAGCTAACGCTGTGGTAACTGTGACTCGCGTTCGGGAGGTCCCCGTAGATCGGAACTCTTGGCTTGGAGTTTTCCGTGGTTTCCCTTTCCACTTAGGGGAATAATAGGTGCTTATTCTCCAAGATTTCCTATCATTCCCATTCATGCTATTTCTATATTTCTGTATCATTTTTCTGACGTACTTCTAGGCTCGTGGCGAGTGACTGTGCCGTCAGATGAAGCGGATACATACGCATTATAAATGCTGTTCTCGTGCTAAGGCGTTATGGTCGCTGTCTTTGAATGGGTGGGAACGTTTGACTGTGGTGTTGATAGCTGTAAGACAGATCCTGGTGCCGGGATGAACTTTCTGTGACCTGTCTCACCGGCCTGTGGTTCCCTCTTCTGGGTGACGGGGGGGGGGGGTGCACGATAGCTTTCTATAGGTCGCAGTGTATCAGATGTTTCCCACCGTTGTTTACTCTTTACCATTACTTAACTAGTCAATCTCCAATACGTACACGGAATCATTGACTGCAGAAGAACTGTTAGGTTACCCTATAGGCCAGGCTGTTCCAACTCGACTCGCCTGAGCAAGAGAGCACGCGCTTACTCAGCAACAAAACTTAGAGCAGAGCTGGAGGGGAACGTCAAGGTGAAACCACAATGCCTGCGTTCTGCTAATTCATTCCAAACATTTGGTTTCGCTGTGACGATAGCTTGCCCTCAATGCTGCACAGTATTGGATGTTCCAGGTAGAACCCTGTAAGTCGCGAGTTATACTTTTGACACATATCAAAGCTGGAAACTCTCTATATGCAAACCAAACGGCGTGGCAGGAACTACTGATGTAAGTGATACAACGAAGCATTGCATTAAATTAATTACTAGTTGAATGAATGAATGGATGAACAAGTGTATTTATTAACATAGCAATATCATACATAGAATTTCAACAGTCGCACGGGTCCACAGACCGTACGTGCTTTTGTAATACACATTACAAGTAATATTAAAACAACCACAACAAAGAATTAGAAGGGTAAACACGAAAATAAAAAGACAAAGGAAATACAGTGTCAAAAGCAATATTAAACAACAGTAAAATTAAGAGTGAATCCGAAAATAAAGATACAAAGATATTCAAATATAGCAATTTAAATTTACAGCACAGAGTACACCTTCATAAATGCACCCTCTTATAATAGATAATTACACTTAAAAGACATATATACACATAATATATACAACCCTAGCACAGCAGTGACCTAAGTATGACATAATATATATGTATGTAGAACATTGTAGTCACTTTTGTTTAGTTGATCTTATCCCCCCCCCCCTTCTCTATTGGCAGCCTCCTCAGATCTCAGCTGTCTTGCCTTAAGTATAAATTTACCTAGCCCGTCCATGTTTTCCGTGCCTGCCAGTAGCGTCCAACATGCTTCTAGCCCTACATTCGCAGTGGTAAAAAATCGCGGCAAATATTTTTCCCGCCATTCCTCCGTACCCCTACATCTTGCCAAGATGTGAGTCCACGACTCTTCCTCCTCGCAAATGGGACAGATTCTCGTACCATTCTCGTCAGAAATTTTCGTGCTGCTCCATGCTCCTAGTCTAATCCACGCGAGCCCCTCTCTGAGTTTGGTACCTGTTTTGATGTATTGCTCCATACCCCACTCCGATTTCAGCCTAGACTGTACTTCTAATGTGCATTGCGCAATCATTTGCTGTCTGTCATTATCACACAGACGTTTCTTAATTTTTCTCCAAATACTTCGCCTGTTTTCCTGCCCCGCCATCCAAATGTCTCCCATCCCAATGGTTTCCAACCCTTTCTTTAATTTTGATGCCCACGTCAAATTACCTTCCATTCGCAGACTGCCCTAATTAGAGATTGGCTTCCGTGAACGATTCTCATCCAATATTTAACTGCTCTGATTTTGCACTCTATCGTTTCACTATGTGCCCCGAATTCCCTCATTATTCCGCAGTTTGCCGTACCTCTCCCTACACCCAGAATTCCTTTCAAAAATTGGGTCCTCACTTGATCCAGATTTCCTGTTTGTTCCCACCCCCATATTTCTCCTCCGTATGTCATCGTGGATCTAACTGTCGCTCCGTATACATTTTCCATTAAGGTTATGGAGATATTCGGAATTCTGCAGCGTATCCGGAGAGCTTCCGCCGCTTTCACCCTTGCCTTGTGTTTCGCAATGTCAATGTGTTTTGTCCATTTTCCGTTCATTGTAAATGTGAGTCCTAAGTACACAAAAGATTTAACATTGTCCAGTATCTGTCCTGCATATGTCCAAGTCTTCTCCCTGCTATAAACACAACCCTTTTTGAAAGTCATTGCCTTAGTCTTATTCACATTAACTGTAAGTAGCCATTCATCGCAATAGTTCTTAAGTTTGTCCAGTCCTCGTTGCAATCCGTTTACTGTCGTAGAGCACAATACTAAATCGTCTGCGTATAAATAATTACTAGTTAGAAGTAGGCTGATCGAGGGATCTCCAGTAACTGGAGTGTACGCAGGCCATAGGGATGAACAGGAGAACCGAAGCGCACTAGATCAGGAGTTTGTGTGAGCTAGACGAGGCATTCCAGGAAGGAAGGTGGGTCCAGCAATTCTGCTAACCACCAGAGAGCAATCCTTCCAAATTGCAAAGGCCCCACCCTGTCGCAACGTACCACCCGCATGAAACAAATAAAATGAAATGTCAGAAAAGTCACATAGTAGGAGAGAAACATCTTCGGATTCGCTTAACGATCCGTAGAAACTACGAAAAAAACCCTTGGTCAGAATGTCTGGTCCAAAGAAATCAAACTGGGATCTCCTGAGTTTGAGTCAAATACGTTAGCGTGGAGCCATCTCAGGTGATAATGAAATGAGTACTTTTTTGTTTAAAATATAATGTTTGTAGAGACAGCTACATTTTGATATTCATACCGAGTTTTGATATTCGTTGAAAATAATTTCTTCCTCTTTTAAAACCCAATGTTCGACGTTTCTCTTATTAATATAACCCGCCTTGTAAGTTATTTCATCGCCTTAACACAATAATATATTCAGATTGATTTAAGATGCAATTTTTTTTAAAAATTACCTGAACTTAACAAGCTGTCCATTATTAATTTCATGATTGCGTCAGAAATAGCATAGACCTACATATATTTTGTCCATCATTCCCCAATTAAGTTATAATGTGTAATAAACCCATGGAGTTAGACCAATATCAAGACGTTATTACAGTACCTCTGAACTGAAACCTTTTCCTTCACAATGATATGCAAAAGTATGTGGAATATTCGCAGACTAAATTCAAGAGCAATATTGGCGTAAAAAATAATGAGGCTCACATGTTTTTTTTTTTTTTTAATTTATTTACAGCTTAGGGCGTAACCTACGGGGTTATGGGGGGGATAGAACCTCATTCGATAGTACAAAAATACAGAATCACACATCACTAAACAACCATGCCCTAGCGGGATTCGAACCCGTGACCCTTTTCGCAGTAGAATGCTCTTGTTTATCAAACAATCGAGTTCACAAGGGGCGTGGCTTATTTCACACCATAAGCTCTTAACCACTCAGTTCTCACTGTGTTGCCTAGTTAAGTGTGTATGTATTACCACTTTAAGAAGTAATTAAAATATTATATGTGCGTGGAAAGCAACAGGAGCTATAATTGCCATAATCGGATTTATTAAATGTTCTTATGAATTTAATGAAAATGGTAAAAAAAAAAAAAAATAAAATGAGTTAAATAAATTATTCAGTTTAATAATGTTCCTCCAAAAACTGCAAAAATGATCCAGCATTCCATAAATTATTATTCATATCTCTTCTCTTAATAGTTCTATAAAAATATCACTTATTTTTGGGCATTCTGGTGGAAAGCTCACGTTTATAGCACTGTTCAATTTATACTGGCGTTTTCACTTGGTTATATAAATAATAAAGAAATCGTGTGATAGCTCACTGTTGACAATGCTTGATCTGCCTATAACAAAATACTCATAACACCATAAACACAGCTGATTGTAGATGCCAATACTATCAGCCCTGAATACGAAGTAGTGCTCTGGAGTAATCGACTCGTGGAATGTTTTGTGTTGAATATTTCGTGATATATTAGAACTGGAGAGTGCCCGTACACTGTATGGATTTATGTTAGTTAAATATACATTTAAAATAATACGAAAATATTAGAAAAAGAACCTGATACTTCTAGCGAAAACAGTGCACTATTTCAAAATTTGCAGTACACAAGGCTCATTGTGTTTCGTGTTCCTAGCAGTAAGTGAATTTGGTGACGATGACGAATACAAAGATGGCACAGAATATGGTTGCTGTGATGACGTAAGTGATGAATTTCTTGGTATTTCTTGGACTAAAAATCTGCCTAAAATGTTAAGGTAAGTTTTAATGATAACAAAATTGAGTTTTGCTTTGTTTTGTTTATTAGCTATTACACTATTGTCCTGTGACATGAGCCTGCAAAGATGAACTATCAATTACTTATTGGTGCTGCTCGTAATAGCAGCTTAGCACTTAGATTAGCTCTCCTTGTGTTCACGTATTGCCAAAAGAACGTACAACGTTGAAATGAAATGGAGTGTTATTTATGGACGCTCTTTAACTACTTGTGGTTCTCAGCGTGCCATTCTATATTGGGCGTGAAAGACCGCTTCAGTTTGTTCAGAGGTCTCTTTATCAGGCTCGGGGTGTTTTACGTGCCGTAAATCTACGACATGGGGTCAACGAAGGATTTTTATGCCCGAAAACATTAAAGGTCTTCCGCCCGGTTTGAACCCGCGACCTTGGTTATATGAAGTTAGCATGATAACTATTACACCAGAGGGCTCGCTGAGCCTATGAACTAAATAGTATGCTAATTAATAAATAATTAATCATAAGTGACAGATCTTTGTTCATTAGGACATTGTTCTACAAAATAGAATATTTACCTTGGCGAGCAGAACTTGTATTTCTAGATCTGCAAAACGTCGTCCTAAGCACATCCTAGCGCCGTGGCCATAAGGGAGGGACGCATAGGGATGTATTGTGCCATGGGAAGAGCCTTTAAGCCATCTCTCTGGCATAAACTTGCTCGCGTTGGTGACATATTCTTCCATGTTTCCTGTTACTATTGTAGGAAATACCAGCTGCACCTGGAACAGAGAAAGTAAAGGCAAAGGTAAATATTACCGAAACCGGTGCAAAGCACTCCATGTAGGCCAAGACCGTTCGTGCTTAAACACAACTTCTGGGAGGTAGAAATGCGGGAGATAACAGAAAGGCAGCTGCATCCGAGAGACGACGTGCGCAAGCGTGGACTATTCCAAATTGAACACACCCGACGCCTTCCAGCCTATTCACAAGGCCCGAGCCTACAAGGAATTCCTGAAGGGAAGCCTTTCACAGATGAGTGGGTATATCACAGTATGATAAACGTCAGGGAGAAATCTTCACAAAGGCACCACTCTCGCCCAGCAGCAACAAACCGAAAACCGCCTTTGGTCCTTCAACCCTGAAACAGATAGTGATGAAGAAAAGTTTGGGTACAGGAATAATGTGCGAGAAAGCGTGATCAGAATGAAATCACCCCAGAATTTACCTACCGACCCGGGAAAATCACGAAAAACCAGGTTCAGAATGAATAGCCGGTAATCGGGCCCAGGATCTCCCGAACAAGAGCCTGCGTGTTACTGCAGATGCATTAGAGCAGAATGATCTACATTTATGATGAAAGCCGAGAACCAGGCTTATTTATTGGTTATCAATAATCACATGAACATATATCCCTTCTTTTATTATAAAACAAAAGTAAAGTACTTATAATCTGTCTGCATTGCTGATAGAATTGTTTTTTACAATTTAATTCAAAGGCTACTATATCGATTTCGTGAAATTTTGATTAATATACTCCCAGACTATTATACCGTTTAACATTCCAATATTTTCTGTCTGACATCGCGTGAAGTAAACGTTCTGCTACTGTTTATCGTTACAACTTTTTCGATTTAGAATTCGATGTAGGAATAAAATAGATTATGTGTGCAGTGTAAACGTGTAATTACATAAATAGAAAGCCTTATGCACTTGACTTTTGAGAAATAAAATTGAAACTTTGGAAAGCTAAAATGGTCCAGCAACGTTCTACCGTGAACAGAACTCACCTGGGCGTCTTTGGTAGAATTGGAGAATCTTATCTCCAAAATACTTTAGATTCCGTGTTTGGTAAAGGGAAGAATGAATTAGGTGGCTTCTGAAAAGCATTATATTGCACAAAATATCTTTATTCTAATTTCTGTTGATTAAGAATAATGTTATTTTTCCATGGTGTAGCACACAAGTTCAAGTACTCTCCAAAGTCATCTTTGAAAACTGAACTCTGCGAGCCTACTAGCCTCCCTTTTATAGCTCTCTATGACGTGGTATGAAATTTCCAGAAGCAGGGGTCAATATTGCATGCATGCTTTACACTCAGTGTTACAAAGTTACATATTACAAAGTTACATATAGGCGTGACATTGCAGGGCTAGTGACGTGTTAAATTTACGTACACCTGCAACAATGAGTGCGGTATGCAAAATAGTTTACCTCACACCTGCAACAATTATGATGATGTGCACATGGGTCACACTGTTAATATAATTATTATTACCACTCTCGCCTGGGAAGCCATGTACACAGCTAATCGATTGTTAACCATGAACCAGTCGGAGCAGTCGTATGCCCACCCATTATTTTCTTAACAATGATATAATGTGCTGAAATGGTAATTAGTGGAATATTGATCTAACAACGTTGAAATGTGTTCGTTTATATGTTAAGTCCGGAAAAAACCAAAGTGAATCAAATATAGCAGGAGTCGTAAATGTCATATGATCCCTATCGGAAACAATTGCTGTTACAGCTGGAGTTGTACACTGATATCCTCTATTGACTGGATTATCTCTTAACCTAAATTGTGAGGATGTGTTGGATCGCTTTGTGAGGGGTGTACTAAGTAAAAAAGAAATAAAAAAGATGTTATAAAACTAATTGAAAGAAGGAAATGAATTGTTTAAGACGTGCCCCTAGAAATCTTGTTTAGATAGAAAAAGGAATGAATGAATTGGGTACATCATGAGTATGCGTCAAATTAAGATAGACAACCAAAGTAAACATGGCCGATTAGAAAAAATAGAAGAACAACTCCCAAGAGAAATTTCGAGTAGGCTACACAGAAAGAGGAAGTCGTCCCAGAATTAGGGTAGGGTTATTGGGCCACCAGTCACTAGGGCAGAGCACTGCATGTAGATCATTGTGGCCTTTGCGACCTACGTGACTCCTAGGAGAGAGGGATCAGGTGCAGACCTGAATGAGAATCCGGAAGACGACAGGGTAAGCATGGAAGGAGTCCCTAACGTTTCCAAATTGAACGCATTCGATACCTCCCGGGCCCTACCCACAAGCCCCAAGCCTTCGGGAGTCCCCCGAAAGAGAATCTTATGAAAGTATCCGAAGTTATATAACGACTCTAGGAAGAAACCTTTATAGAGCGCACAGCCACCGCCCAGCCACAACCCGCCGATCACTGGTGTCAGATGGCACAGGAAATGATAGACCGAAAGTCGTGGTCGAAGATGAACCATCCTAGCATTTGCCTGCAGACTCCGGAAAACCATGAAAAACCCTTGGGTCCGATGGGCATAACTTCCCAAATGCGAGCCATAGACGTTACCACCTGAGCCATCTCGCTCGGTCGCCCCAGAATAAGTTGCTTCAGTGATCTACAGGGGACTGAAAGACAAAGCATGAATGAATAGAGCAGCACTCCAAACTTTATAGCACTGATACTGCTGCTGTGCTGCTGTTACTATTCTACTACTACTACTACTACTACTACTACTACTACTACTGCTACTACTGCTGCTGCTGCTGCTGCTGCATCATTTGCGTGCCATAACTATCTGGGTCATACCAACCATTTTCCGGTAATCGTCTAGCAAGAGTTAAATCTGTTGAATATGGATCTTGGATGCTTTGCGTTTCTTCGAAACCAACACCTCTCCTTGTACGTGTTTTCCACCAAAATACGCGTGAATAAGGAAGAGAGGAATTAGAAAAATTGTCACACAGAATACCATTTTGATTCAACTTCGTTGAGGCAGACGTGCAGAATGTGCGGAAGTCTTGGTGATGAAGATTCAAAGGCGTTTTATTCAACAAGATGCTAATTTTTGTTTTTCTCCAAACTTTACTACTTCAAGGTTTTATTTCATTGAAGACTGACTTCAGTGAAACTTTTAATTTACATGTATAACACTTACGCCTTTTGGAATCCGGTAACCGCAAATGATAGCATCCTGCTGAAGCGTGCGTCCATTCCCAATAACGGTGGAGTACATTCTGAAACACATAAAAACGTAGAGAAAACCAGAAGTCATCGTAAGACATTCTAAAGCGAAAACTTGTTTCCATTTGAACTATTACTGAGCATATACTTTAAGAAGGAACAAAATATGCTGCATTGAATTTTCTGTCATTGCCCAAAACGCAATGATCATCTTTTCCTGTACTGGATAATATGCCAAACATTTGCAACATTCTATGTAGTTATACGATTTGTGATTAATATTTTAACAAATACATATATTAATAATAATCTATAAACAGATACATCAGTATACAGAAATGTGTCAATAACAAAATTTCTCCCTCTCTCAACAACGCTGTAAAAACATCGTATTTAATAAATTTCAAACGTTAGACATTTCAAAATTCAAAATGCACATTTGGAAGTATTGCAATTTTTCACCATTGGCCTTTTGTGAATTGATTGGTATTTCTGGCATTCTCGGTTTAGGGGCTATCTCACATTTGATAAGCAGAATAAATTATATATCTATTAGAAAATAATTGAAGATAATTTCGGAATTACAGAGGAGCTTAAAATTGGCAACACTGAAGCATTTTCGATGCCTTAATTGTAAAAAGAATAAAATAAAGAAAAAAATACTATCTTAGCTCGATTTGTTATTCAGAATGAAATAATTAGAGCTCGGTCGGGGGTCACAAAATACCGGATTGAGATTCGATGTATACGGAGCAGAACTATAACATGATGGAACAGGGGTGGTCTCTACAGCCCGTTTCGAAACGTGTTGCACTAACTAGCACAGTATTCTACCTGGCCTCGCCCAGTTCCTGCTAGTAGATACGAGAAAACCAGTGAAGACTGAAAGAGAGCGCAGATGGAAACATTTCTAAAATACGAATGAGTAGGCATTCGACACTGAACAACCTTGTGGATGATTAAAACATATTTTGAGTGACAGGAGGAGATCTCTTTCTTTCGATATCTTGTAATTTACTGCAATCAATTCTGAGTGAGTTTATGTTCATTGTCTTTTCAACGCTCTACACATTATTACCCTGATTTTTTTTGTGTCAAGCTTTATACTTTTATTTTTAAAAGTACAAACCTTTTTATTTACTATTCATATTATGAAATAATTGTTTTGTGTTATTTTATGAATTAGAATTACACATATGATGTCAATACATGTAATGAGCTTCTTCTGGAATAGATTATACCCCCACGTGCAAGTTTACGCTGCAAACCCCTCCCCACTCCCCTCTCTTTATACAGCTGGCTGCTCTGTGTGTTCGTAGTTGTGTGCGCTTCGGAACCCAAAGCCGAACTTAGAAATATTTTTCTAAGAATATTCAGGATAGTAAATTATTTATATTAAGGGTAGACGTATCAGGAAATACATTTTAGAAAATAAATGGAGAATCTTCCTGCCAGAACGGTTTTTTTGCTTTTCATTGTGATGATATAAGAAAACATATATATCGGGGTCCATGGAGCTTAAAGCTACTCGACATTCGTCTTCTCAGAATAAGGGAAAATCCCGAAAAAAACCGTACCGAGTAGCTCATCCTAAGCGAGATTCGAACTTACGATCTGTTGAATGTGAGGCAGACACGCTACCATCACACTACCCAGGCGGGCAAAATGATTTATTTGATTTTAATACAATTTAAAGCACATTATATTGTCTTATAGCTTCATAATTAAAATGTCAGCTAAGAGTGTCATATAAATAATATATTCTGTATTTGTAAGCTTGCTGTATCGATTGTCGTTAAAGTTACTAACTCTGACTTCAAAGTGAAAAATCACAGAGTCTGTTACCTTCAAAAAGACAACTGACTTATATGCTGTACAGAAGAATTTTTTGTCATCATTCAACTTATGACACAATACTTTTAAAAGTTTGTGCTACATCATTTACCAAACCACAAACGGAGTTCAGTTAGAGTCTGACTATGAATGATTCAGTATGGGTCTTGTAATGTTAAGTCAGATAAATAAAACCACTTCAACAGTATGTTAGGCATTCGATCACTATATAATATGCCAACCACACTTTCCCAAATTCACTTAACCTTTTCTGCTGTTTACATCAATATAACTTACTATATAGTGTTGAGAAATGTTAGTTGTTTTCTCAGGCTGTGAAGAAATCAAATTCCTTAACTTTCAGTAACCAGATTTTGCAAGTATTAGGTCTTTTCATCACTTCCATATTATACTTAATTGTTTGACAGTGATATTTCTCGAACACTTCAATTCAGCTTTCTTCAATAAGGAGAGAGAGCTATAGGTGGTAAATATAATGTTGAGAGAGAGGCTCACAATAGAATATGTTGCTTAACTTCTGCCATCAACAG
This sequence comes from Hymenopus coronatus, assembly GCA_030762935.1. NCBI lineage: Eukaryota > Metazoa > Arthropoda > Insecta > Mantodea > Hymenopodidae > Hymenopus > Hymenopus coronatus. The sequence continues at coordinate 78,075,867 of CM060881.1, read as the reverse complement.
GAACATTTTGTAATACGTTTCCACGGCTTTCTTATATTCACTTTAAAACTCCCAGTCGAATCCATTCAATGCCACGGGTTTTAGCGAATTTAACATACCAAAAAGGAACTGGTTCTTTTATGCTTCAAACGAATGAAGCCAATGACTTTCAGTCAGTAGAGCACCTGCCTTCTGTGCGAGGGGTCCTGTTTCTATTCCCGGATGGGGGTGAGAAATGACCTCTAGTCAAAATTGTTCTCTATTAGTATGTTTCAGTGTTCGAACTTATGACTAGGCCATGTGAGCCTTGCTGCATATGCAACCATTAAAAGAATAATTAGACCCCCAGCGCAGTCAAATTCGTTCGAAGGGGCATATTTGAAGCGATATTTGCTGACTGGAATGGATGCCCTTGCTGGAATTATTGATGTTCCAAACTATGTAGTTCATTCAAAGCGAGTAAACCGTTGTTTAAAAATATAGCAAATTTCGGGAATTTGTTGGTATATATGGATGATGGATTGGTTTAATCCAGACCAACTCAACGAATTTTTATTAATTCTCAACATTATGCTATTCACTAATTTATAATTATTTCCCTTTAGAGGTAGCGTCTCTACTTTAGTTTGAATTTTTCAGTCTGACTCTATCCAACTCCTGTCCTAAACCAGCTTGTGTGAAAAAACAACAAATTAACTGTAGTTATTTTCCTTTGAATATAATACTGAGCAAGAAGATTTTTTAATTCATTTCGAGATGTTGTGTTTTTAAAGAATTGATAATTTGCACCGTCATTATTTCAGGGTTCATAGCAAGTGATTATTTTTCAAAAAGTCCTTTCATTAATTTATGTATGTCTGTATAATATATATGTAAAGTCAGTAGAGAAATTTATAGCTTATACCTACATAATGAACACAAGCTGTTAATTTGCATTCATTTCCCGTACATAGGATCATTAAAGTGTGTTAGGCACCAAAAGAACATGAGCCAGTTCTCCAAAAGCGTATAGAACTTCTGTGTCCCAGTTATCGTACAAAGGAGAGAGACCATCCTGTAAGTAGCATGCAAAGTCGAACGAATGTAGCTTGCCACCCCTCTAAGAAGCGATCGGTAGAGATCACACTCGACAAATACGAATCGAATGCATAGCGTGTATTGCATGACACCTAGGCACCCCTTTATTTTGAGGCCGGCGTTTAACGAAACCTCACTGGCGAGCTTACAGCTGTAGAAATCACAAATAAAGAGCATCAGTGGTGCCAACTTTAGCCTATTTTCATAGTCCTGTAATATTTTGTTTTCAACCGATAGCTTTCTATTAAGCAATGTAGTAATAATCCACACACACACACACACACACACACACACACACGTGTACCATGCGTCATAGCACTCGTAAACAAGCTGCCATCAAACATGTTTACTGTCGGTTTGTCTCTGTATCCTTTTTTTTCTCTTCTTCGTCGTCTTCTCCTTTCAGGTAAACCTAGGCCTCATTGAATGTTAGAACCTCACAGTTGAATTTTCATTCCAAAAGGTCCTTGGACAGTCTTCCCATTCGGACGACAGTGAACCTATGGGTTTCTATTGGTACGGATGCAATGCATTTGATTTCTTCATTTGTTCTGGTAATCTATGCTAACTTCATATACCCAAGGTCGCGGACGTAAAAATCCTTAGCATCGCTTCCTTTGGCAGGGAAGTTATGCCGTTGGTCCTCTGTCGTAGATTTACGGCATGTAAAAGAACCTCAAACCTGATAAAGAGGCCTCTGAGCAAAATTAAGCTGCCTTTCACGTCCTGTATAGAATGGGACGCTGAGAATCACAGCAGTTAAAAGACCGTCCATAAATAAAGCACCATTTCCATTTTGGTGATAAATTACAGCTTTTGATTATAATTCTTCTATTTTTCCTGCTTGTGTTTAGGAGTATGGTATGAATTACTGTGTATCTCATACATTTCATTTCATTAACAGTTTTGATGTTCTGCTTTCATCTTTCTTTCTCAATATATCTGTCGTAACAAAGTACGGTTTGGCATTAGTGGAAGAATCTACAGAGCTATTCATTATTCCTATTGTTTTGGTGTATTTAGAAAGTGTATGTTAAATGCTTGCTTCTTCAAAAATGGTGTGTATTGTACGAGAAATCTCATAAGCATAATTATTAACCGATGTATGTGTGTGTGTGTGTGTGTGTGTGTGTGTGCGTGCGATGTTGGAGGGGATTCCACACTACAGCCATTTGTTTATTGTACGTCACACTCCAGGAGGATAGGATGAGGTGAGAATAATGCCAACGGGAGGACGAAACTGAACGGCGGGGGAAGAGCTACCTTGGAGGATCCCTAACCTATTCCAAACACTTCATCTTGACGCGGGGAATGCCAGGAGCCCGCATCCCAGGTCTGAACGAACTCCCTAGGTCTACAGACGACTTCCAACCTAATCAACTCGCCGCCGAGAGCTATTTTAGCAGAGCGCATTCTCCACCATGGAAGGGTACAACTACCGCAGTCCTCGCCGACACTTACAACCCTGAAGGAAACCGGTTGAAGAGACCTCCCCAGCGTTTGCCAAAGAATCGGGGAGATCGGCCGCTGTAATCGATTCCACCACCTCCCGAATCCCAGTCTTAGACGAAACGCCTGTGCCACCTACCTCGGTATGTATCCGTCCTACTATTTTCTTTGGCTTTACTGAATAATATATTTTTTTCCGTGGGCGAAGAGAGATCCTGGGCACAGCCCCTCTTCTGGAGAAATGGACATTCTGATATAAGCAATAATTAATTCGTAAAAGCGAACATATGGTGCAAAACGAAGATAATCCCAAATTACGTTCTAATGTTGGCTAGTCGAAAACATTGGCAGGTTCGTGGTGAGCCTAGATGCAACTAATTTGTGCCTGACGCTGTGAGGGATTTACTTGATCTATATGTAAGTTTCAGTTTGAGGTTGTTAAAGAAGGTAAGGCTATTATGTATAGGTTCCTCAATGTTCACTCATTTCTATATCAAAATCTTGATCGTGGTAGGCCTTATAAAGATTTGTTTACTGTATACCTGCCCTTGGTAGGCCTTAGCATTCCTATCAAACATATTATCTATGCACCGGCATTTTTATGCAACGCAATTCAGAACCTCTTGATCTGCTATATTCCGAAACCATTTGTTAAATATAATATGTAAATATAAGGAATATTAAACATTGCCTAACAGAAAAATATTCATCTCAGATAACAGATCTTGGATAATTAAGATTGTGAAATTTATGCACCCAAAACAGTGTCAATAAATTATAACATGCTAGTGCCATCTAGTTTCTTACCTGAAAACTTCCTTGACGAAAGCTTTGAGGTACTGTAGCTGGTCAAGGAGACCTGGTGTTAGAGGAGTGTCAGGAGATGGCAGCACTCTCGTTAATTCTGCGTGGATTTTATCTTGCTCTTCAGGTCTTGTGGCCAGTTGATACAGAATTGAACACACGGCCATGGAAATCTGAGGAAAGAATAACTTTATCACAAGCAGTAACAGTCTATATTTTTTACATTTCAGTATTATATATTTCAGACCCTATACTGAATATAGCTGAGTTTTCACTTATACAATCATACGGAGAACATGTCGAAAACCAAGTGAAAATAATTACAAAATAAGTGCACATGTCTTTCGATTCTATCTCACAGGTTTGGAAATAATAGTACAAGACAACACAAGAAACAAAAATACTAGATATGGTTTTAAGGTGTTTTGTAAAACAAACGATACCTAACATTTAGCTTTATTGTAGACCAAGAAAGCTGAAGTAAATATTGATATTAATTTAAAACGTGAAAATAGTAAATTGTCCACGCGTAAATAATAACCCCTAATTGCTTGGGATTAGCTGCTTACCAAGCGGAAGACTGGATTCGATTCCCGGTACCGGCATGGGAATTTTCCCCCCGCTGGGAGACCTGGTTCAGGGTGCACTCAGCCTCGTGAGGTCCCTGGGGAGGGGGCCAATTGAGGAGCTACTTGATGGAGAAGTAGTGGTTCCAGGTCATGAAGACCGCATTAACCGGCCGGGGGGGTCGAGGCGCTGACTGCGTCTCACCCTCCAATACTGCATCCCATCCATGATGACGTCTGTCATGGATCGAGATGGAGGACAAAGCGGCCCGGTGGTAGGCCAAGGTTCCTTGTGAGCTGTCGTGCCATGGAGTTATATAATTGACTGGGGTTAAGAACACCTTGCTATGTGCATATTTTGGTATAGCAGGATATTAGAGAGTTCGTCTGCAATTAATATTTATCTTCTGAGCCAGGGCCTATAAGTTATATAAAACAAACTAATTATCCAGTGCACATCCACTTTCTTAGCAAATATATTTGTGCAACCCGTTTCAATAGCCGTTTATTGTCAAATTTTGACTAACCTGTTAGTGAAAAAATATTCTGTATTGAAATCTGATTACAAAACAACAAAATACGTTAATTATAGCAGCAAATAGTTTATGAATATAAATGTGACCTTGTTATTCTTTCGCAAGCAACGAAATTTAGTCATTACATTTTTTGTAAAGCACAAATCTAGAAAGGTGATGTATAATTCATTATACTTATGCAGGCTGTTGGGTGTATAAGTGCAGATATTTGTATTGGTATTTAAGAATGTGTAATGAACAACAATTCATCAATATTTGCTTCATTTGCGGACTTATAATTTTATTTATTAAGAATAGAATGTTTTCTGTTTGGTTTGTACCACCGAGTAAGTGTGGCACACAAAAGACAGTATTTAATTGGCGTGTCCTTGAGTGGGCGGGATTCGCTAAAATGAATGTTATATCGGAACTGAGTTTGAATGCTTTTTGCAAGGTCAATAATCTCACACTATCTAGGCCAGTATTTCACGTATTGAGGTGTGAAAACTGGAACCAAAACGGATAGTCTATATAGTGTATATTGGGATTTTTCATTTCGCCGTAAAGTTAAAACCATGTAAAACACATCAGGTAGCAAACCATTGTGATTGGTTTGTAGGAAAACTGTTAGGCAAAGAGAAAAAGCAGATAACTCACCGAAGATATACATTAAGGTACCATTTTTCAAAATATCTATACCTACACCCCATAACCCCCTTGTAAAGTAAGCTACAGTTGTGTTATAATCCGAGGTACAGCTTTAACTTATAATTAATTGCAGCTGATTATTTAAATTTTAACTAAGTTATCGATGGCATTTTCAAAAATTAGTATACGTTAAAGATTTAAAACATTTATTTGATGGTGATACTAAAATATATCTTAATTTTAGGCCTTATTTACATATTTGTTTTATAAAGCCAATTTTAGAAGAAGTTTTATATGAAACAATGCATTTTTACATAGAAAAATATGGAAATGTTCAATGAAATAAAGAAGAATAGGACTTTGTTTAAAATCGGAGTGTATCCATGTGTCACACCGGTGGAGTCCCCCGGTCTCTCACAGAATAAGATGGCCTCGCGGTATTGTATGAGGCTCCCATTGGAAGGCATTAGGTCCCATTCTGATCATTTTTTGTGGTTTCCCCTGGTCGTAGGCGAATACTGAGGTGGTTCCTCTTTTACCACTAATTTCCTGCCTATGGTCAACATCATTTCCTTTTATGTGTTTCAGGGATGGAGGATCAGGCGAGGACGCGCGGTGCGTTGCGATAGCATGGCGGTTTGTATGCTTTGGAAACGATTTCTTCTTGACGTTTGATTGAAACGCTAAATAAACGTGCCCAAGGGCAGTTCGAATATCTAGATCCTCCGGACGGTACTCGGGTTACACTATGGTTGGCTAATCGTTGGAACTCCGTCCTTGTTAACTCATATCGTCGTCCAACTCTGGTCGTCTTTTGGGACTCTCCTCTCATCCATCTATCCGTTTTTCCGAGGATTACGTTAGAGCAAAAAGGAACGAAGCTGCCCACATGCAGTATTGTGCTCCAGGTATTTTGGATCCCCTTCCGTGTGTGTTCTGCTGCTCCTCCTTCCTTAGTTTCATCAACCTTGTTCTCACTCTACAGGATTAGGATTACGATTACACGGGACGGGGTCCCTAGTTACTGGAGGAGAGCACCACACGCAGCCCTTAGGGCCCTCTGAGTCTTACGTAAGCCCAGAGAGAGAGGGAGGGAAGAGGGGAGAGACCCGGAGGACGAAGGGCACAAATACGAACGACATCCCTAACGGTTATTTACGGAACGCCTCCGTCCCACTCGGGCCCAGCCACGAGCCCCGAGCCTTTGGTGGTTCCCCGAGGGGGCCCGAGTAGCAGTATCGACGAAGATGCAGGGTTTACTCACCCTTTACAGAGTGTAAACCATCATTCAGCAGCAACCCGCCGACCATCGTCGTCACCTGGTCCTGCAACCCTGAAACGGATGACAAGGAAATCATAGGAACAAGGAAATCGGGGGATGTAACCATTCTCCCGGTATTCGCCTGGGAATCCCCAGAAAAAGATCATGTGTTTTGAAGATCATTCACTGAAATTGAATCCATTATCCCTGACTGTGAACCGCACACCGTGGCGCCATCTCGCTCGAGGCCAAGCCATAGCTCTCTGCATAACATGGAAGTCTATCTCTATATCTAAGGAAACATGCATTTAAACGATACGCATATTCTAGCAATAACTCACTGTGTCTATGCCCACCAGAATGAGGTCAAGGGCTAGAATATAGGCTGTTTTTGGATCAGGTTCGTTGGCAAGAATACGCTCCACCAAGGAAAGCTCTCCTTCGTGCGTTACTTGATCCTGCTGTTTTCTCTTCAGACGTTCCATGGCCTGATCTATATACTTCATACACACCCTGCGAAAACAGAACACATTTTTACGACATTCACATTGTGCTTATTTCACCGCATTTATTTTTGTCCATTGCAATTAAACATAATGTATGCTGCACTCTTAGAAAAAATATCTCTAAATTGATAATCAGTCCTAAATTGATGGCTATTTTTATTTTCTCCGCCTTAAATTGTTACAGACCAAAGCGATTCAGTAATTATTTTTCTTGAAAAAAAATCTGATTTGTTACGACCAGATTAAATTTCCTATCTATTTTGCAACACACTATTTTTAAAAACGTTTATTCCTTTATCTACGTCATGCTAATCGAAATAAATATTTGCTGAAGTGGTCTTATTACTTATTTCCTTGTAGATATAAGGGAAGTAAGGGAATATTTTAGGCGAAACTGATAGTCAAATTTTTAAAAGCTGGTTGCTATGTGATACCATTGAAATTAGTTTCTCTTAGCATGACCAGGATGAAAACAAGAAAAACGAATGAAGATTTCCCACTTCAGAAACATACATTACTTTAAATTTTAAAGAAAATAAGGAATATTTCGGAAATCTTTAGTTGTTTTTAAAAGGTTATGTTTTGACGAGTTCTACATGTGTTATGTAGTAAGATTTTTTACTTTCTCTGGTCTTTATGTACATACAATGTACATAGTAGCTATAGATGGTAGGTATTGTATTTCATCCAAAAATTAGATATCGGAAATATATATTTTTGTGTCTGCTGAGTCCGAGAAAATCATTTTCAGAAAAAGGTCCGTGTGTGTGCGACTATGGACAGCATAGGCAGTTAACTACCAACTTGGTATTTAGAGTTGCTATCAATAAAAAGGAATATCTCGCAAACGGTAAACTCTGCAAGAAAAACGTATATGGCATAAATTATGTGTTTTACATTTTTTGTGCAGTAAATTCTTGTATGTCATTACGGTTTAACCGTTGAAAAATTCTACAAAATTCATTCAGAACAGAGGTCTTCAGAGGCTATTCCCGGAAAATTCAAAATATACATTTTACTTGTGATATAAATATCTTTAATATATGACGATTTTAATTAAAATCGTTAGACCCAGTTTTGGCAAAACAATATTTTCAAAACATTTTCTATGTAAAGGATACCTTGAAGTGGGGGGATTTTCTTGAAAATCTTCCTGTGGCGATACCAAACTTAAATACCAAGTCTTTTAGTTTTTGAGCTATGCTGTTCACATACACACAGATACACACACGGACCTTTTTCTAAAAATCTTTTTTTGGTTTCATGTGCCCTCAAAAATATATTTGCGGTTCAAATCTCGAATCTTTAGATGGAATACATTACCTTCTCTATACACTGTATACATAACACATGTAGAGAAAGAAAAAAAATGTTAGGATTATTATTTTACTTCTCCTGGTTGGAATCCGAGTTGAAATCATATACCACTAATACGCGCTCTGCTTCTGTGCAGTTCAGTATGACAACAAAATTGATCGGTTCATATTTTAAGGTTTAACTTATCAGCAAACACACAATTCAGTTTTACGTGTTGAATAGGGAAGGGATCCCTTGATATCGTAATATCCCGTCAGCTTCCAAGTATGAATACCACTTTAAGGGGAGTCGAAATGCCCTATCTTGCCAATGTTGAAGTTTGACCCATTATCTCAACAACTATTTAACATAATTAGATAAATATATCAAGGTATATACAGCAAAACCATTACAGTTGATTGATGAAAAATAAAATAATGTTGTTCATTAGAAGGAAAATTATATTTTTTTAAATAAAGCTCTTAAAATTTTATTGAAAACGATGATTTTTAAATTTAAAAAAAATAATTAAACCGTATGTATTTTTCGTTAAAATAAAGCCTAATTAGGTGCAAATGTGTGGCAAAAATTACAGCCCTTAGTGTGAATTAGTTTATAGTTAATGGGAAATTTGTATAGACAAGTTTACTTCTTCAAAAATTACTTTCAAACATAACATTTAAAAAAAATCTGATGAAGCCTATTCACCTGGCTTTCTCTACATCTGTAACAAATTATTGTTAATAAATGTATCCTTCTATGTATTTAATGCCAAAACTTAGCAGAAACGGTCTTATTACTTAGTTCCTTTATAAGTAGAAGGAAACTAAGGGAATCACTATGTTAAACGACAGTCAAATATTTTAAAATGCGGCTGCTATGGGTTTGAAATCAGTTTCTTAGAGTGGCCAAGTATTGACAAGTTCCTTTTTTAAAAATTTTAAGTATTTTAAACTTGAAATCAGTAACAAGGAATATCTTGAAAGCGGCCGACCCCACAAAAAGTGTATATGACATAGAGTGTGTGTTTTATCGTGATCTACACTTTTTGTGTGGTAAGGTTTTGTTAATATCTTAGGAAATAAATGACGTATTATTTATGGACGCTTTTTAACTACCGTGGTTCTCAGCGTCCTATTCTAAATTGGGCGTGAAACACCGCTTAATTTTGCTCAGAGGCCTCTCTATCAGGCTTGAGGTTTTTTTACGTGCCGTAAATCCACGACACGGGACCAACGGCTTTACTTCCCTTCCGAAGGAGGCCATGCTAAGAATTTTTACACCCGAAAAAAGCCATCGTCGTCCGCTGGTTTAGAAACCCGCGACCTTGGGTTTATGTGGTTAGCATGCTATCCATTATACCACAGAGGGAGACTTTTATCTCTTAAGGTTTACCAGTTATGCAAAATTCAATAAAAATCATCCAGAATAAAGAGGATTTTAGTGGCTATTCCCAGAAAATTCAAGATATATTTTATTTGGCACATAAATATATTAAATATAAGGGATTTTAATCAAAAAAGCCATTTTTCAGAAAATCAAAATTTTCGAAATTTTCTTGAAAATCTTCGTGCCGCATCCTTGGAAGATACCAAACTTAAATACCAAATTTAGTATCTAACGGTCTTTTCGTTTTTGAGCTATGCTGTCCACAGACAGATGCACACACACGATCTTTTTCCAAAAATGTTTTTTTATTAGGGGGACCCAAAACATGTATTTCCAATGAAATCTCGGTATCGAATTTTTGGGTGCAATACAATATCTTCTCTATACACTATATGCATAGTACGTGTAGAGAAAGTAAAATATATATATAACCTAACTTTACAAACACAAATACGCAGCACTTCGAAATTCACACAAGAGCTGGATGCGAATGCTGCTAATAGCTAAAGTAAAACGTTCGAATCAAAATAAAAAACATCTCTTCTCTAACACTAATATTTACAAAGTTATTGATATTTTACCAAGTGAGTGAACCAAAATGTTCTAAAACAACTACTAGCAGAATTATTTTCAATAATATGTTTAAACTATTTACAATTAACGTACCCCTATGAAAGCTATATGGAAGTGAACGAGAGAGATTCGAAATATTCATATGCAATTAAAACATTAAAATGAAAAAAAAAATGAAAATCCCATTTCGACTCTAAAAATAAACTTTCGATACTGTTAAATGTTTATATTTTTCATTATTGAAAGTTGAGTTTAGCTTTATGCTAGATAAGAGGTGAAAGGGGTCAAAACTTCACGTCGTTGCCTCTCACGTGTGCCCAAATAGTTGCTGGTCTACAGCTTTTATTAGAACTGACTGCGTTTCCTATGAACAACATTCCGCGTCTAAATGAAAACTTGCAATAGAATATGGAAAGGAGTTTCCATATTCATGTAACATGCGGCGTTAACTGAGGCGATTATGGCTGCAGGGCGCAGTGAACATCGGTGCTCAAAAATCAGTACCAGTATCGAGTATCGAGATATGGTGGTTTCATCCCATCAATGTTTAATATTCGGTAAGCGCGTAAACATGTTTTGCTTTCTTTAAACACTGGCAACATTTTTTTTTCTCTGTAATTAAAATGTTAACTTCCTATGCTTTATTACTATATAGATTCTACATTTAAAGAAATAAAGTTACAAAAATGCATTAAAGTATGCACTGACCTAATAGATAATATATGGTATTTTAGCAATAATTTACAGGTAGTGTGGTAGTAATTTATAGGTATGTCTATCTTACATTCAAGAAATCGTGAGTTCGAATCTCGCTAATACGAATTACCTGGATAAGGGGTTTTCCGGGATTTTCCCATATTCTGAGAAGACGAATGTCGAGTAACTTTAAGCTCCATGGACCTCGGATCATTAGATCATGGTTTTACTGATTTCATTCATCGTCCGATATGACCAACCGGATTAAAGGACGTTAACTAAATAGTAATACTAATACTTATTCTACCCTGCAGCTTAGTTTATACTGAGATGACGCTTGAACATCTACTCACATGCGCAATCTGCATTACCGTTCATGTTTGAATATTTTGCTGATTTTTTACTTGGCCGGTTACGTTTGGACCGAGCCAATCCGGTTATAAACATCCCATTGTGGTGTTATTCTGACAGATTGGGTAAGAAATGAGATATTGGCAGGAAACAATTAAGTCATGTAAAGTATAATTAAAGTACGAGTAGATGATGTTAATAAATGTTAAAATAACACTGCTGTAGAAAAACTCTTCAAAGAACTTCAGAAACATTCAGTCACACTTCGATACACGGATCATAGATAGATACGTACTGTATAAAGTAGTTCATATTGTTGACGTATTTAGACCACAGGGGGGTCGGGACATATCTCCAGAAGGGCATCTTGAGCTCCAGTATCGCTACATTACGGAGTGCATACTTGGCGGCGTCTATGATGCGCTGGGGTTCTGAGTCGGAAGGTAAATTGGGATCCAAGCATCCCAGCCGCACGTCCAAGGCAACTCGTCCTATACCTGCAATAAAAATAATTTACATACAACGTTACTTATTTTATTTTTCTACACGTATCACAAATTGCTGGCAAGATACAGGAGAAAAACTGAGGGGAATAATACAAAATACGAAAAGAAAAGTTAAAATAGAGAAACTAACTTTTAAACAACAGTTCACCCAGATATTTCACTGAGTAGGTATATTAAAAAGGTTTAAATATTTTAAAATTTGAATATATTTGAATATATTCTAAAGTTTTGAACTTTAATTGATAGTTTAGTTGTAAATTTATTAAAATCGTAATACAGATTCTTCGTGGCTTAATTGATTCTGAGTTTAGCTGGTCATCCGACAGGACCGAGCAGGACCTGTGAGTTTTTTCGATGGTTTTCCCGGATCGCCAGGTAAATGCTGGACAGGTTTATTTCATCCCTCATCCCGTTGGTGAGGACTGTTCCTTGCGAGGATATAGGGCCCTATGTGGGGTGGGGGGCCCAGTTTGCCTTTCCGACTGACAGGGTGCTTCAATCTTAAAACTGAAGGGATCCTGTTATTGTCGTGTCGCCGCTCCTGGTTCCGGCCGGAGTTCCCACTGACCGTATGCTATCCTATCGTCTGACAGGAGAGAGTTGCTGTTTAAGCTTGTCTGTGTTTAATAATAGGGGGTTGTAGAAATTTCAAAGCAACGTGCAATATTTTCAAGAAATCTCATCAGCCATGTGCCTTAAAGAATTTATTGGCCGTGTCATATACCATGGGAAATGTTGGGTGGCGTCCGTTTTCTATAAGCACCCTAAATTCCGAAATTGGCGCAATACTTAAGATGGAGATATTTTTTAGTTTCTGGTATAAGTAACTCGAGTCCAATAAGTAAGGGGGATGAATAGCTAGTTAATATTAAAACCCAATATTAGAGCTATTAATGAAATGTGTCAATGCAAAATCTCCAGTGAAAGGCCAGTGAATTACGTCATTCCAAATCTCTTGTTCAAAAGACATCTCTTCGAACTAAACTAATTAGAGTTAAAGGACAATCTCACGGCATGTGGTTTAAACTTACGGAGAAATAAACTTATGAAGCTTAAAAAAGAAAAAAAAGTGTAAATTAGGAAGTTCAATTAAAAACGCCCACAGTTCCTGAATTTGATAATGTTTCCATCGTCAATTTCAGGTATTATACCCAACAATTTAGTCTACTAAATGCAGTTTAAAACATATAGAAGTCCTTAAGAGCTACCCAGAGAGGGTGATGAACCATGCAGCCCTCTGGTGTCCATGGGGAATAATAATTCCTTGGAGTAAACATCCGCGCCATCTGTCCAATACAATCTCATGCCACGAAACCTGGAAGCACACCTGAAACATGAGAAGAAAAGGAAAAATGGGAAAACGAGTTCGTGGAAGAAGAGAAATCACTTTAGAGTTGACCGGGGAAACCAAGAAGTACGCAATGTCAGAGCGGACGGTCGACGGAAATTCAAACCGAGCCTCACAAGTTAATCGTGGAGCTAATTCGTTTGTAGTATAAAAGTCTTAAAAGCACCGGACATGTAAACTGTAAAACAGAGTTTCTCTTCTTTAATTTGTTTGGTAATTTGTTTTAGGATGAAATACTTTTTGGAGTAACTGCAGGCTGTTTTTACTAAGGCTGTTTTACACACTGTGTAATGTAGATTTGTTAGATTTCCATTTATTTTAAAGGCCAGACGTAAGGTAAAACATTTTAAATTTAGACCTTTAATTTAGCTATTTTTAAAAGTTAATTATTTTGATAAAGTAGGATATTGTTGAAAGAATAATTATTCACACAAATCTAAATAAGAAAAATTGAGTTCAATAGAATTTTTCTCTAAGCATTCATATATGTTGCTCAAAATACATTTTAAGAAATTCTCTCTTCCTATTAGCGGTGAAATAATATTTAGTCGTTTGTTCACAACTATTTGCTATTATGTTTGACTTTCATAATGTGTTTCTATGCATTTAAAAATCACAATATGTTAATCACTTATATGTGTACTTCTGAAAAATCATACAACTGCACAAATAAATTATTCTGTTTTCTCTCAATCAAGAACTGATATGCAAGTCTTCTTTGTCAAAGCTCACACAGTGTAACGTGACGGTGGAAGTTCATATGCAAACAAGCTGCGTTTATCAAGAAGAACCAAAAGTCCTTTTGCCTGACTGTAGAATTGAAAAAGAAGTAAGATATGTTTGCGTGCTTGAAAAGTATAGATACCTAGGGAATAGAAGGTAGATGCCAGAAATTCACATACACGTTATTGAGGCAGCATTCAAAGAATATAAATCAAAGCAAAATAATTATGCATAAACAAAACATTAAAGAGTGAGGATTAACAGCATACTTCTCATAAAGCAACCAAGTTATCGATAGCTTTGGTGTTTGGGAATATACTGGGTGTTCATTTTTACCGTGATTTCCCGCGCACCAATAGCGCAAAAGTGACGGCATAATTGACTGGTGAGCCTACATTGCAGACATAGCTCGCTCTACCGAGAAGAAGCTGAGATTATTTGTGGATTAGAAAGCTGCCGCCGCGACCTCTACCTAGAAGGAACTGTGGTAGTTTGTGGAAGAGAAAGCAAACCGCAACGCTGTGGATGTGGTTGCGATGCTGACTAATACCTTCCATACTCCTTAAAGGTCCAGTAATGAATAACAATCAAAGTTTGCTCTGTAATTTGTTGACAAGAACAGATTCAGTGAAAAAGCTAGTACATTTACAGCTGTTTATAAATCGAATACCTAGTAATCGAGTCACGGTGCTCAAAAATTAGTGCTGGTATCGAACTTCGATAAATTGTGGTATCTCCCAATACTAACATGTGTATATGTAGCGTTTTTTTTTTTTCTTCCATTCAAACATTTTTCATTTTATTTATTCTGTGGCTATATGATTTCTGTGATCCCGGTTGACTATTCTGTTTTTGTCTTTGATCCGTACAACCCACCCATACTTATTTTATATGGACATAATATTTACGATGCTAGAGGGGCGGGGTTGGACCGCAGTCCTGCACGCGACGGAGCTACAAATGTATCGCTATGGCAATCATGGCCAGCATCTCTTTCAAATATTCGACATACCGACCATGCATGTCGAAAAGTATGCATAACATTGGCAATGCTGATTATTCTGGTAAAGTAGAATAGTAAACACATTTCTGCTATCCCTGGTCTATTTGTTGGCAAAATTTCCCGTTAAACACAATACGAAACATGGGTTTCACCTGCAGGTGCACGGAGAACATCACCTATTTGTAAATGATTGCAAGTCTCATCTATAGCTAATAATACGTCTTACACAATCGAAGTTTTTTTTTATAATAACATAAAGAACTAATGATACGTTATGAAACATTTTTCGTTCAGAAAGCTAAACATTTACTTAACAGGAGGAATACCATATTCGTCTCAGCAATCACACAAAGCTCCTATTTGAGCTTCATGGTTTCCATGTTTAAACAACTGGGCATACTTACATTCAAGGGACCATTTGTGAATCTCATTATCGAAATCCTCAGGCATCTCATCTTTCTCGTCTTTCATTTCGCACATCCTGCAAGATAATTCAAGAGTTAAAGAATTATTTCTAAGAAAACGTTCCACCTATAGTGAGATTGTGCTATACCTATTCCCATGAATACTTACCTTCGTATGAAATGGTTCGTTACATCCTCTATTGGCTGAATGTATTGTCTAACAGTTCGGGGTTGAAGGATGGGTTTCTGAACTTTGGTTCTGAATACTCTCCAGGGTTCTCCGTGTCTGTAAAAATAAATCATGGTAAGCTGAAACCAAAAAGAGGATCCGGAAGATTAGTGGACGATCCATCAACAGACATTTTGTCAATGAAAGATTGTTCATTTTTGTGAAATTCGTCAACGAGTGAGATGGCTCAAGTGGTAACGTACGTGGCCCGCATTAGAGAGTTCCAGGTTCAAACCCGGGGGACCAACCTGTATGAAGGAAGGTTTTCTAGATCTCTAGCCTATAATTTGGATCGCGAATTTTCCTATCACCCCTTTCATCAATACAGTTTATTACCTCTTTACCGCCATGCTGGGCATTGGGCTGATCCCCATCCGTATGCTATGATATAAAGTTTGCTTGCTTGCTAACCCAAGGCGTTAGCTTCTAAGTCCTTGAGGTTAAGTCCCTCAAAGAGGAGGGTAAATCGAAAAAGAAGTAAAATTCATCATCACCACTGAAAGGGGAAATACGTTGCTTATTTGTAAAATTTGTTAGTGCTATAGGTATGATAATTGAACAATTTGATGAGAGTGAATGGAAATATGAAGCACGAAAGTAATTTGATTTGTACAGTTTATTTCCGATCATCTTTGCTAATAGTTGATTTTCCTAATCCTCTTTTCTTAAATCATTTTCCCTAATTCACATTTATTGATTTTTGTACTATTTATTTCAGCACTGGATTAATGGAGCAGTCGAAAATTCTTTATAAAATTTGCTTCTAAATTTGGGAATGTTGGTTGTAAGGAGGAGTAGGGAAACGCAGTGTTGTGATATGGTGGTTGGATCAGTATATGAGGGTGTTCTGAATAAAACCAAAAAAAGATCTACCCTACCAAAATAATCAACATTTGTAATTATAGGTTTAGGAGTTTATAACACCAACTTTAAGATAAACCTCGGGTGAAATTTAGAAATCGCAGGACAAACGTGGTTTCACCGCGTTTGTTACGATCTAACGGCATCCGCTCGTGCCGCATGATAGAACTTGCATTCACTATTGTGCTGAAATGTTTATGTATTCATAAAAATTATAGTTCAAATTTTCCTCTCGACTAAAATAAATGTAATCGAAAAGACTGTTGATGAAATGCCTATAATTAAATCCGTTGACCCCCCCCCACCCAAAAAGAAAACTACAAACAAATAATTGTTCATCTGACGTAATGCTGTTGACAAAACCTCGTGAAAGCCTACAGAAATAATTTCTACTCATTCAGTTGTACTACTCACACTCCAACGACTCCAGGTAGTTCCCCGAAGAAATCCTTCCGCACGACACTTTTGTAGTACACGAGGCAAGGCATGGAAGGCCGAAACGGGGTGGGTCCTTCCATCCTGTAGGCCTTTTCTATTTCATCTGCGTCATAAACAAAGAGCAGATCTGGGCGTCCAACCAGACCTGACAATTTGACGATGTTTCCATATTCTTGCCGAAACTGCGCAGAGCATTTGGCCAAATCTGCTACCTGATACTGTCCTGAAACATAACGAAATAAGCCGATGGTTTTTTTAAAACCACATGTCCCTTTAATTCCAATCCTATTACAATGCCCATTTTACATTTTGTTTGCAGGCAATGTCTCTTATTAAATAGAAGAAGACTTAAATGAAAACAAGCTGACGTTATTCACCAAAGTTTTCTACTTCCTCTACCCGCCATTTTATATAGCTTCTACAAACCATTCTTAAGAAATCTAACTGTTCTATGCACTTCATGTTGACATAAACCATAATAGAAATAATTTCGTTATATATAAATATCTCGAGGGAAAGATAGATGAAACGGATTAGTAGTTGATGTTAAAACAAGTTGATATATACTAGCTTGAAAGTCATTGTCTCTCTATGATATAGCCAAAAACAACTACATGGCGATAATATTTTAGAAGTAGCTTATATATTGGAAAATCTGATGTGTTCCATTCACATGACTTTCTCTACATCTCTGCAATAAATTATACTTAAGAAGCTTATGCTTCTATTTACTTCTTGCTAATTTAGAAAAATTAGCAGAAATGGTCTTATTACTTGCTTCCTTGTAAGTAGAAGGCAAATAAGGGAGTACCATAGGTTAAAGTGATATTCAAAAGCTGGTTGCTATGTGACTGAAGTTCCTTTGTTTGTATGAACAGGAGCTGACAAATTTCGTGTGAGAAAAGTATAAGGTTTTCAAAGCTGAAACCAAAAGCAAGGAATATCTAAAAAAAACTCTACGAAAAAAATGTACATGACATACATTGTGTGCTTTAACGTGCTCTACATTTTTTGTGTTCAGCTTTTGTCCACTTCTTACGGTTTACCAGTTATGCAAAATTCCGTAAAACTCATCCAGAATAAAGTAGTCTTCAGAGGCTACTCCCAGAAAATTCGAGATATAGATTTTATTTGTCAGGTAAATATCTTTAATATTTGAAATTTTAATCAAAATCGTTCGAGCAATTTTTAAGAAAATCAAAATTTTCGAAAAATTTTCCATGTAAAGGGTAGTTGAGGGTGGGGGGATTTTCTTGAAAATCTTGGTGTCTTTTCTTGAAAATCTTGGAAGATGCCAAACTTAAATACCAAGTTTGGTGTTTAACGTTCTTTTCGCTTTTGAGTCATGCTATTCACAGACACACACATACACATACACACACGGACCTTTTTCTAAAAATGTTTTTTTTTGGATTCAGGGTACCCAAAAAATATATTTCCGGTGAAATCTCGGTATCGAATTTTTGGGTGGAATACAATACCTTCTCTGTACACTATGTACATAGTACGTGTAGAGAAAGTAAAAATTCAAACCAATAATAAAGGATATCTCAGAAAAACATTCTTGCAAATAAATTTGTACTTTTATGAGATGTGCCCATATTATTTATAGGATATTTCTTAACGTTTATCATTTGTACTGTACCATTCTGGCACATTTATTTTCTACATTTGCAGACTTTGTGGTTCTTCTATTTCCCGTTAGCTGCTTGGCACTTTTCCACAATTCGCTGGCAGGTTTGCTGGGTCCTCGTGGGGACACGTGTGGAAGTAGTTTTGTATCCGCCTGCGGTGATGTAGTCTCCAGCTCTTTATATCTGGTAAAGCACATTGGGCGTGATTCGCCGATTTATCTGATCCCGTAAGGGTTTTCTGATTGCCGGAATTATTGCGTGGCATAGTTCGCTGCGTTAATTTCACAAGGCTTAACTGTACCAACTTATGTAGGAAATTACGTTAGTTGAAACTAAACGTTAAACCTATATTTTTTCTATTTTGTAATAGCCTGTAGCATTGTGAAGTTATTTAAATTGTATTCTAAATTTCTTGATTCCTGTTGCCAAATAAGCTAAGTTTCACCGTTGCGTTTCCGGCATATGGTGGTGCATATTTCTTTGATGTAGTTTATTGTACATGGGCGTTTAATGATCCGTTTGGTACTTTCTTTCTGAACGTAAGATACTATCAAGATTTTTAGGTGTTACCGGCAAATTATGGGGGTTGTGTCAAAGGGAAATCTGTTAAATTTTGGGTGTGGGCTATTTCAAATTGTTTAAGAACTCTTATTTGAGGACATTATTTGTTTTATAATTTATGTACGTTATTTTCCCAATCATGTTTTCACAATTAGGCACCATGACATTTAAGTATCTGACGTTTCTAGATAACAATGCCGACTTCTACGAAAGCACTGATTAACCCATTCTACACGATATGTGTGAGCATTAGATATCAGTGCAGTACGATTCCTGCCAAATTAAGAACAGTTCAGATTATTTCTAGAAAGTATAATATATGCATTTTACTTGTGACGTTAATATTTTAAATATGTTATTTGAATAAAAATCATTTCTGGAAAAATAAAACATAGTTTGTGGAGGAGGATTCTCTTTAAAATCTTCGAAGACATTAAATTTGAAAATATCAAGTTTGGTATTTATCCGAATTTTCATTTTTAGTGTACTGTCAAGAAATACACACACACACACACACACACACAACCATATTCTAAGCATGCGTTTATTAGTAGTTTTCAAAACATGTGTGTGAAGTGCAATAAATGCCTTCTATACTCACTAGGTACGTGGTAGGAAAATAAAAAGAAATTATATATTCAATTTATACGTATTATAAAAACTGTATAAATAACACAAATCTGAAGCACGTGGAGACGGTATGGTGAAATACATTATTTGAATTTGTGTCAACATATATAAGGACTTATATAAGTTCGGGTAAATGAAGAAGCCTCCCCAGCATCTACTCAGTGACCCAGAAAACCCCTTGGGTCAGATAGATCGGCCGCAAGGACAGTAAAGTTAACATTACTACAGTAAATAATCACCGAGCCAAGTGACTCGCATGTTTCGTCTGAGACTGGCATTCGGGAGGTCGTGGGAGCGATTCCCGCTGTCAATCTCTCTGACCCATGGGCTTTTTCGGAGTTTTCCTGGGTCACTAAGTAAACGCTGGGGAAGTTTCTTCATTTCCCGAACTTTGTCCTTTCATTTCATCTCCATTTTATTCAACCGGCCTCTAACATGGTTGTAAGTGTCGGCGAGCACAGCGGTGGTGACGCGCTTTGGAAACACAACTCTCGGCGGCGGGATGGCGTTCAGTCAGACCTAAGGGGTGGGTTCCTACCGCTTTCCGCTTTTTTTTTTTTTTAAATAAAAAAACAGTAACGGAGTCTGATCAGGACTCCGGTACTGTATCCCTATTTACATTTCCCCCCGTAGGTTTTACTGATTACTGGTTTACTGGTTTTACTGTTTCTTTTACAAACATATACACATTGCACAAACATATAACATCCATGCCCAAGGCGGGACTCGAACCCACGATCCCCTGCCCACGAAGCACCAAAGCGAGACGCTTTAGCGAGCGTGGTCATGGGGACCGGCTCCGCTTGAGATAAAGAACTGCTTGTGCTATATTAGGGATCCTCCACGGTGGTTCCTTCCCTGCCGTCCGGTTTCTGCCACCCGTTGTAATTACTCTCATCTTATCCTACCCTCCCAAGGGCTGACATAAAATCCCCTCCAGATTATCTCTTTCTCTCTTTCACACACACTCACAAACAAAACAGTAAATACTCTAAAGTAAGAAAATTGTTCAGAGGAATGTCGGATACCGGATGAATGTACTTCTATGCCACCACTGCTGGAAGGCCAGTTACTGGCGCAGAGCCACACGGAAAAACACTTATTTCTTGATTCCTCGGAGCGGCCAGTTCCTAGTAGCGGTGAAGGGTCGAGTCCAGTGGATCTCACGAGATAGATGCACTTAGACGACGTACAGGTTTTATCACGAAAGTGTTAAAACGTGTATACTAAAACTTAATGGTCTGACATTAGTCAAATTTAAAATGTATTTGAAACTTCCCTTTTCAGAACACAATTATAAATACACTTATAAATGCTGACAAAACGTTTCAAAGAAAGATATCAGAATAGACTAAGTAACAGTTTTCATATATGTAGATGTTATTACAAAATATCAGGTTAAATTACGGACAAACTATTTGTTTTACATCATAAAACATAAAATTACAACAACAAAAAAGCAAGCAAAAACAACGTTATATTGTTTCATTTATATATACCCTTTAACTTCTATGGCCTTATCGAGAGCTTTGCTTGAGAAACAATTATTGGTATCTTCTTATTGGACAGTAGCTTTTCTATATTAAAGCCCATTATTAAACACTCGCATATTCACTTCCAGATTATGTGGAGGATAGAGAATTATTCTTGTTAAAATGAAACTCTCCGCCCCAGCCTGGGACCTCTGGGTGAGAAGCCAGAACACTGAGCACTCGATCACACAGGCACTCAAGAGAATGTTGTTTAAACAGATATCCTCCAGAATTCTTTATTAGATTTATTTATTTATACAAATATTCGTTAGAAACACAGATAACCAGAATTTCCTCTCAAAGAGGGTCTGTTGTAGGTAAAGAGAACCCTTATTGGAAAATGCGTCAACATGAGAGTTGCACTATAATTTAAATGTGAGTCAAATTAATGTATTCCAATTGTATTTAGAATTTTTTGTGAGTTTAGATCAAATGTTTTTTTGGTTATTTTTATTTGTGTGCATTTAAAATCTGTTTTCTAAGGAAAGACACTTTTTAAATACCACTTGAAATGCAAAAAATGTATTTTAACAACTATGTTCATTATTATCTACGTCATATATGATAAGGCGAAATCGTGACTGGTTGAGTGGAAGAAGGTTAGAGCTACTGCGTGGACACTGTTGTTTTGCTCATCTGAAATGAATCGATTTGCTCGTTTAAGAGCAACTACAGGTACGCAGTGCTTTGGCTGAGACAATAACCTGGAAGCAGCTAGACTGTGGCACCTGTTGCCTTCTGGTTGGCACGAAGCGAAAGTGGTATGGTACAGGGATGACTGTTCCACCACGTACCGTCGACGAGATATCTAAGCGAACAGATCCGGCGCGATGTAAACAAGAAGTTAAAATACGTAAAATAAAATCTATTAAAAATCGGATATAAACAGAACTTTCGAAGTCAAATTCACTAAAAGAGAAAACCAGATGAGCAACATTAGCCAAAAATGTAAACTTTCAGGAATTATAAGAACGACAGTGCAGAATGATGTAAGCTAGTAGGTACGATTCTCAATATCCTGCTTATTCATTGGTAGTAATTATGTCTAACTGAATACTTTTGAATACTCTTTTGTCCAACCAGAGGACTTTTCAAGGTTTTTTGTCTTTGTGTAAAAAGAGAATACCAAAATGGTGTTGCATTTCTATGACCTGTTTTCCATAGCTATAGGATGCACAATGGAGGCAGACCCGTTGTGCATCCTATAGCTATACAGATCGACTGTTGCTATATCCCTCAGGAGGAAAGGATGAAACCAACGAAGCACAGAAGGCTACAACTAGCAGATAAACAGGCCACAAACGTACAGAAGGTGCTAACAATTCCAACTCGAAACCCTGACTTCCTGAGTTGCCCTAGGGTGGACGATGAACGTGCGGATGTGCACATGTACACAACCAGACAGCCCTTTGATGTCCTGGTGGAACTATTATCTTGGAGAAAGCAACTGGTTCATCTGTGCGGCACTACTTCATACTATGAAGCATGACAAGGAAATGGAATAAAAAGAAAAAAGCAAGAAGAGAATCCACACCAGCATCCGTCTATCGATTAGAAAAATCACGAAGAAGCCAAGATCACAAAGGCAGATAGCCGGGAGTGAAACCGGGACCTCTCGAATTCGAGCCTCACACCGCGAAGCCATCTCGCTCGGCTACAAATATTCTTAAACAATCAACTTAACTCCATGGTACAACAGTCCACAAGGGACTATCGCCCGGCCGCTACATCCCCCATCTCGGCCCGAAGGCATCATGAATGGGGTGCGGTGCTGGAGGGTGAGTCATGATCAGTACTTCAAGTCCCTCCCGGCCGGTAATGCGGTCTTCTCGATCTGGAGCCGCTACTTCTCAATCAAGTAGCTCCTCAATTGGCCCCCCAGGGACCTCACCAGTTTGAGTGTACCGCGGACTAGGTCTTCCAGCGAGGAAAAATTCCCCCGGGAATCGAACCCAAGTGTCCCGCTTGAAAAGCAGCCGCGCTTCTTAAACAATCGTGGGAGGAAGTAATCAAAATAAATTGCATGTAATACCAATTAGGTGATGTTATAGGACTTCCTTCGCTCTAGAAAAGCGATACCAATTAGCTCTGTTTCCCAGTTTCTGATAAAAGAAATAATTAATTGACGTGTTTTGGGTACACTTCTTAATGGCATAATTAGAATTTTAAAGCGTTATTTCAATGAACTAAGTCGTGCTTTAAAGACACAGCATGTATTATGTCACACACTAACAGTGGTTGCATTGTCTGAAGATTCGAGCTTGCATCATTATTTAAATAATGATAATGTCATTGTCTAAATTCGTTTTTCTTATAAAAATACCACATATGATACATTTTTAAAAATATTCACATAAAATTAAGTTTCACAGTAGATGATTTTACAAAGAGATCTGTTATATCAGGGGCTTTATATTAACACCTTGTCATTGTATAATTATTACTTTTTGACCTCAAAACTAATGTTTTTTCAAAAGCTAATTATTTATTTCTCAAAAGAGACATTATTTTAAACAAATATACAGGCATTTTCTTTAATATACTTATGATAGGCGGTAAAAAAAATTGAAACAAAATAGTAAAAATGTGCATAGTGTGGAACATTTTGAGTGTGGAAAACTTCTGAAGGGGTTTGCGAGGAAAAAAAGGCTTAAAATTCTTATTATTAAATATGCACCTGTCCAATTATAACTTAACTGGTAGTTCAAAGGGGCTAAGTGGAAAAAACGATATTTTTCTCAACTTTTTGAATTCATATTTTATTATGGACAAGAATTTAAAATCTCCCCAATTTTTAGCAAAATTTTACGGATGCATTACCTTAAAAAATCATGGAAGAAGATTTTGCAAATTTGGTTTTCATGAACTGTGCAGGGTATGTGGTGGTATGCAATATGCGATTTCTCGGAAAACACCTGTGCGGTAGATGGAGAATAGATATTCTATACGTGCTCCACCTAGCAATGGAAATCATGTTGCATATCTTAGAGGCGGCAGGAAGGCAAAGATGCTGTCTGCATACGCAAATACCTTAGCAAAGGAATTAGCTCAA
This sequence comes from Hymenopus coronatus, assembly GCA_030762935.1. Classification (NCBI taxonomy): domain Eukaryota; kingdom Metazoa; phylum Arthropoda; class Insecta; order Mantodea; family Hymenopodidae; genus Hymenopus; species Hymenopus coronatus. The sequence continues at coordinate 78,051,836 of CM060881.1, read as the reverse complement.
TTTTTGTAGATGTATTAGACAAACATTTGACAGGAGTTCTTTCTGACAAGTTTTCATGGCTAATTGATGTTCCTTTTCCTCTTCTATGGTGAAAGTATGAAAATTAGCGTTATTTCCTGACTGTCCTACATAAAAGATCCTTGAGTTACTTCCTTGCTAATAAAACCTGTTTTATACTTTGTGTTGAAGTCAAGAAAGCTTCTATGCATGGTAGTGGTACGAAACTCATATTTCTCCACTTGAGAATCTGTTGGCGCTTATACAAGAATATTTCTTTTGTTAGAAACTCATCCAAGTGTTTTATATTGCAGAGTAATAGAGTTACATATTTTAAAAATTGATTTAAATTCCATATATGTATAAACAAAGTTTGAAGAAAACATACATTTTATCCAGTGAATGAAATTAATAAGTGTGAGCTAATATGTTATATAACAAATTCGGGGCACATGTTTTGCCGAAAAGGAGAGGAAGAGACTAATAATGTTCACGTTTTTAGTTTGTGTATTTTCCTAAAGTAATAAATAGAAGTTATGAGGTCTTCGGGCTGAGATGGACGATGCAGAGGCCGGGTGGTAAGCCATGGTCCCTTGTGGACTGTCGTGCCATGGAGTAGTAATAAATAGAAGAATTGCAATCCACCAAAAATTGTGATACCTACCACCATTTCACTGAAAATGTAGCTTTTAGTATCCCTGAGTTAAAAAAATGTATAAACGTATCCAGTGTGTGTCGGGTGCATGTGTGCCCGCGCGCTCGCTTGTAGAGAAAGACGAAAAGCATGTGAAATAGCGTCTTTCAGAGATGCATGTCGAAGGTTTACAAGGAAACCTCTTCAGCCTAAACTATATTCTACAAGAGAAACTTTAGTTATTTTTTATTTTCTCTAAAAAGGGTCTTTAGGATTTTTGTTAAAATGCTATATATTTCAAATAACTGAATGGCAAATAAAATATCTATACATCGAATCAAACTGAAGGATACAATGCCGTAGTTGGAATATGAACTACGGATATCGCTTCATCCATAAACTACCATAGCAACATGCTGGCACGGCGCTATAATATAAATATATGGTTGGCCTCACAGATTTCTGAACATTGTGCGTAAAATACTCCAGGGCGGTTAAATCAAGCAACCAATATGATTAATTGATGAAAAGGATAAAATTTTATGGATGGAAATTTGGTTAAATCCTCCAATTTCCCCAATGCCCAAACTAGCGTAATTTTGATTCGGTTTCCAAGCTTGTCCTACACGCTGTGTGTGTGTGTGTGTGTGTGTGTGTGTGTGTGTGAAAGAACAATTACCAAATGTATAATATCTTGAATTTTCTTCGATTAACCTGAAGGTGCTCTTCATTCTGAATGACTCTTGTAACACTAGTAAGCCGTAAGAAGTAGGCCGAATCTTAGTACGCAAAAATTGTGAAAAAGGACAGAATTTATGTCAATAAGAAATAGAATTGGTAATTTTTTTATTATTGATTTGAACTTTTGGTAAGTTGCCATTCTAGGTATTTTCTCGTTGTCGTGTGCAAACAGCTATGCACAGCCTTCACACTGGAATTCGCTTTTGTTCTTCTTATACCTAACGGGAATATGAAAATGTGTAATTGAAGTTTATTCCTAAATGAGTTGTGCGATTCGCATTCGGAAGGTCGTGCGTGGCCGGTCTACTTGGTCCATGTTTTTTTTTTTTTTTCTTTTTCGAGTTGCTCTCCCGGTTGGCCGGGCGAGGCTGGATAGGTTCATTACATCTTTCGAGTTTACCCGTCCACCGTTTCCCGTTCCCATCATTTCCTTGCCATCTGTTTCAGGGTGGAAGGACCAGGTGACGGTGTTCGGCGAGCTGCGGCTGGATGGCGACTTGCGCAATGTAAAGGTTTATCCTGACGTAGATTGGGTTCTACCTTCGTGTTTGGGGTTCCATCTGGAGGTCCTCATGGAGGTTCGGAGTCCGTGAGCAGGACTTAGAGTGGCGTCAGAGGCGTTCCAACTTTAGCCGTTAAGGACCCCGCCCGTTGTCATCCGAATCTTGTCACCTTTCAGATCTGTCTTCTCATCTCTCCCTCTCTGGGGTCATGTAAGAAGCAAAGGGCCACAAGATCCTGCGTCCGGTGCTCAACTGTCTCTGTCTAATCCTATTCACACTTGTGACCATTCCGTCTACCTATTTCTTGCTCACAACAAACCTACCTAATGTTCTCAGATCCTCAATTAAGTTCTGGTATAATATAAACAATATAGGCTATTAATTTCATATTGCAAATAACGCTAACACAAAAAAAAAATGTTTACTAGGTAGATTAATAGTGAATATGTTGGTTTTCTATATTTTGAAAGTATTACTATTTTCCTTGATTATACTAATTTTGTAGCTATCGAACGAATTGTTTATTGCAGAGAATACAATATAGAGAACCAATAACAATCGTAGCATCAACAAAACAATTCTTAGACGATACTAACGTTGATAAACAAAATACATGTCACAACAACATACATACCTACGACGGGCAGGAGTCTCCAGGTGTTGCCAATAAATGGCAGAGGTCGTGGTCCCGGAACCTCGCTATATGGTCGGGCCGCCTCCAGTTCATCTTGGCATATGGAGACATGTTGCGTGGACCGATGTCGGTAAGTTGTCACAAGGAATCTGTTCCTCGGACTGCTACACAGGGCCCTCTTCATGCCCTGCAATTCAAAATATTACTCTCTATCAAAACTGCTAAGCAATATACAGATACTATAACTAATACTTTCAGATTTCTAAGTTTATAAAGAGAAAACTATACCACGCCTTTAACTGCATAGCTCTCTCGGCAATGGTGTTAACTCGTGTACTCATGTCGTTGGGTTTCTTGTTATCTTTAATTTTAATCAGTGGACCATACACATATTCACACTCATATTCATACTTAGACTCTAGGAAGGATAGGGAATAATATGGACTAGAGAAATATCCCTACCCTAACTGGGAATCAAACCCCACTGTTAACGAAAAAAAAAGCGTATTTTGATGCTCATGTGTCCAAGGTAACCTAACAAACAACACAGTCGATTTTGACGACAAACTTGCAACCGGGAAGCTCATTCCTTTAGTAGTTTCGTGTAGATTCTAAATTTTAATGGAACGATGTCTTATGGACTCTTGTCACATTCATTAAAGGAGATTCTTTTAGCTAACTTTTGTTAATATTAAGGCGATTTAATAATATTCCAGTGCTGAAGATCAGAAAAGTAATGATTTAAATAATTATGGATAATAATATATACACATAATTTAAAATGTTATATTTTAAGAATTTACAAATTTCATATACTCGCTTTTAGTTATATTTTAAGGAACTGGGTAAACGATATTTTGTTATCTTTTTTACGAATATCACACTATCTTCACGAAATTGAACTTCTAAACTTTAGAGAATGTGCGTGAAAATAAGAATAAGAAAATATTTCTAAGGTAGTTTGCGTGAGGGGGTTTTCTTGTCACATTTTTAGAGCGTGCTAACTTTATATTTATCCAACTTAGGTATCACTTTCTCGCGCATTTGTTTCTAAAAATAGCTTGTTTTATAAAAAGTTTTTCCAATCAATTCTGGATACTAAATGTTTAGATGGAATGTTTTACTGTACCCACTGTATGTAAGGGGTAAATAAAGGAACATTTGTTAACCGAGGCGACAAGGGAATTGTTCTTTTATTAGAAACCCTGTAAAGTTTAGACGGGGTAGAGATTGCAGTAGAATAATAGCATCAGTCTCTTTTTATAAGAGATGAATAAAGATTTTTCCTGCTCATTTTTAATTCTATTTTACTTGACTTCATTTTAACAGCTTCGTCATGTTGCGACTTTCGGTAAGAAACCTCTTTGACAGTATGTGATGGACAGTTAGCCTTTTAAGGTCTTATCACTGAACCGTACCATCTTCCCCTCGCACCAAGCAAATGGTGTTACACGAGAAATAGAAAAGGGTCAGAATAATAAATACATAAGATGTGTATTCCAATCACGTTTATCAATTCTAATAAGATATATATTTTTTTTCATGGCCGCTCATCTAACACCATCGGATGTTCTAACATCTGTAGTCAGTCTCGTAGTTTTGTAATTAATTGAGTCATTTGCCATCTGCTATCAATTCAGCAGCTTTGGCTGCAAAAACGATAACTTGGTGTTGATTTGTTTTATATTAGTTTTTACTAAAGTTGTAAAATATGACCAAATATATTACTTAAATGCAGGTGATCGAACTTAACTGGACTACGAATAAATGAAATACTTGCATAATTTAGTCTATTCTGATGTTCGAACTATTGGGATGTTCTGTATAAACCTCGACTCAGTAGTATCGTACTATCGCCCTTGTATTAGCTGAATATTATAATATATGAACAATGTCAAATCATATTATATGGAAACAATTTGAAACTCGGAACTAATCATAAATTCGAATGGCAACGGAAAGTATCCGAATATTTCTATTATTAAAATAATAGTGACACGACTACTGGTTTTACTTTTATTTTGCTGTAGAATACACTCAATTCTCTTTTTTATAGTCGCTGCGGAAATGGTTCTAATTAAATGCAAACGGGTTTCCCCACAAGAAATCAAAACCGGCACCTTAGAAGTGAGAAGCTAGTATGCTGACCACTCGACCGCAGAGGCAGTCACTTCCTGCGTGCTTCCTGTACTTGCAAACTGACACACTTGCGGAATTACTACACTGCACAACCATGAGAAAACAGCAATAAGAAGTAGGTCATTCAGTGTTGTGGTAGAACAAGTAAGGCTCTTTCCGTAAAGTTTCTTGTTTCAATGTTTTCACTTGTCTTAATAAGCATCCTTAAATTACAAGTCAAGCCCATTTTACCAAAACTATGGCTGTTAGCTTGCAGAACAGAACTGAATTATATGACTTGTCATTCACGTGTTTACAAATGAGTCAAAAGATCGGTGTCTCTCAGAGTTGTAAGTGTCGATGTGAATACGGCGGTGGCTCCTTTCCGTGGTGGTGAACGCGCTGGAAATACAGCTCTCGGCAACAGGGTGGCGTTGGCCTTTCAATCAGGTTCAAGGGCGTAGAGTCTTAGTGCTCCCCGCGTTGAGATGAACTGCTTGGATTATGTTAGGTCCCATCACGGTGACTCTTTTTTACCCACGGTCGGTTTCGGCCGCCCGTCGAATACTCACCCAAGATCTGATTCTCCGGGATCTGACGCACAATAAGCCTCTGGTGGCAACAGTGTGGAACCCCGGAATAGACCAACCAACCAAATATTTTATGTTCAAAATAAGCAGATTTTCCTATAGGTTTTAATTATTATGTTGTCTTTCGACATTGTGTGAAACTGGATAGGTTATAAACCACTCGTTTTCTTTCATGTATGGAAAACTACATATAGTATAGCTATAGTAAAGCAAAGTAATGTAGGTTTACTAATCACTGCTGCATTATCGTTAATCATTACAGCCTCGACTTTAAAAGCTTTTACATATAACTTATGATATTTTGACGCTAACATTTTGTTGGAAAACGAAACCAATGTTCAAGCCATATGTTTATGTCCTTGCGGTATTATTTATTTATTATTTTGCCCAGAGCGCTCTCGAAGGCTGTTACGACCGTGTTAGTGATCATGCTTCTATCTGAATGGTTGTTTACTGTAGAAGGTCTGTGTTCACAAAGGATAGGACTAAAAATATGAACAGAGTTCCGGAAAGCAAGAAGCTACGAGCTATAAACGAAACAGCAATGTCGAGGTCAAAAAATACCTTGAGGCCCTCTAATCTTTCCCAATATGCGAAATGGGTCAATCGCATTCCGCAAATAAGTTAAGATCTAAGAGACAAATAGACTTGTGTTTAGGTTATATTAAACATACATCTAGATTTAAATTGTTCATGAAACTGATGTCTTAATTCAGACATTAAGGGTTAAAATGTTTAAGGATAAAAATATAATTTCCATAAGCAGGATGAAATATTTTGAAGCTACAGAGCTTTGAAGTTACGAAAGCTGCAAGAATACGATTATATAAACAATTCTAAATAAAATAGTATCGGTTTATGGAGTTTAAAATTTTGCATAACAAGATATCCAAAGGGAGATAAGATGCAACAGGTTTCAAAATTGTAAACTCAGTTTTCTAGACACTGAACATTAACCAATAGTGGAGTTTGTTGACCTGAGAAATGTTACAGGAAACTTCTGCAGTAACCCATAATTACGTTATACATATATTCATTAGCCAGCACGCAAGCTTAGCTGTTTTCTGTACTTTCACCAACTTCAATAGCACTGTGAAGTATAGACATACACTCTTCCATTAACTTAAGGAAATGGTTATCAGCACAGCCACTGGGCTTATTTAGGGATTGTGTTGTGGTCAGTCTAGTATGAACACATATCCTAGATCTCTTATTTTATTGCCGTTTGCTCAATTTGAGTAATTCCATTGTACATAAGTAACAAAATATACAGAAGAAAAATGATTTTCATTGTGATACAGATTAGTTTCAAAATAACTTATACATAAATAGCATTATAATATTTTTTCTGTCACCAAGATTGTGTAGGCACAAACTTAGAAATTTGACATACGTAACATCAAGGTCGTGCACCTGATTTGCAAACATAAGCCTCAATATAGCAATATTAGTAAAACAGCCTCAAGCAAATTTCAGTGTACATGTCCAACGTAATATTTCAACACATCCCAAAACATTTGTGTTGTTTTAACATCAAAATTTTATAAATGAAAGGTGAAACAGTTTCTTAAAGCTAAGAGGCACTCAAAATATAAATACACAGGAAGCTAATCTATTTATGACAATCGAATTAATATAAGATGATAATATAAGACTATGATGGGTAATGCATTTCCTTATATAACATACATATTTAAAAGGGCTTTGTCATAAATAAAGTTTAATATAACAATTAATTATGCAGGTTCAAAAATATATAAAACGAAACAAAAAGAAAACGGAGCATTACAGCTGGGTTTCTTGGCTTACCTAATGCCTATTTGTATACCATTTCGATTTAATAACTACAGCACATCTTAATGGCATTGAATGAACAAGTTTAGATAAATACTCATGTGGAATAAGTTTCCATACAATACTTATTGTACCAGTCATCAGTGGTATATGTTGTATATTTGTTTAGAAACTGCAGTCTGAGCTTCCTATTCTTCTCGCTTATAAGAGATTTCCAATATGGTCGTATATCATGTGATTAACAGATGCTAATCGGCGTTTAACTATTGCCACCATACCGTTTGTTACTCAAGAACATCATGTAATGCTCGATATGCTTTTTGAAGATAAGCCAATTATTGCCTATCTTCTTTTCCATGTTTGTTTCTTGTATCGATCAATTCGAGGATTATTTCCTACTGTCCCTCGCCTTTTCTGGAATCGACACTAAACACTCTTAAGCTATTGAGTCACCATGCTCCCTTACAATAAAGGGAACTAAGTCTTACTTTTTAGAAAACCTGAGGTAATTGACTTGCATATTCCTTCGTTTTGGGCATTGTTTTACATAAATGAAACACTATATTCACATTCATTTTTATGCATTTTTCTTTAGAAATGTAGAAAACATTTATTCTCATTTTATATGTTTTCCTATACTCAACTTTCAGTATCGTAATCGTTGAGACAAGAGTATTCTGTATGAACACCGGTTTATTTTAAATCGGCCTACAGGATATTTCTACAAAATAATTTCTGGCACTGCAAGTCTGCAAGATACTATCTGTATGTATCCCCACAATGAGGATTCTAGTTCACATAGAAATACTAACTTGGGTAGATTCACCAAAGAATACGTGTTGAACCCTGAATAATAAATAATATGTGGTCAACATAACATGCGAAGCGTTGTATATATTTCAGCACTGGGTGGTTTTCATTTAAGTTTATTTCAATAAATAATTACTATATTTTTCCGCTATAGGTAATTCACTTTTAGCTTTATGTGCATGTGGTTTTCGATTTGCCTCCTTGATATCCATAATTTGTCTGCAACATACATGGTTCAATTTTACATCGTTTCTTTTAAAAATGGCATTCATCAGCATACCTTAAACTCGGCCTACAAACAGTTTATATGCCAATCTATGTGGATCAGTTTGGGACCTCAAAATCTACTTACTTCCGGTGAATTTGTAGAAACTGCAGCTCTCTACTTAAATACTTCAGAAAGTTCAGTTTAAGTTCATTGAAGCAAGTTTAAGACTGATAATTATAGCGTTTCATCTTCTATATTTTAAAATATAACCTTAAATTCACTGACCACATAGAGTTGAGATTTCATATATCTTGACTTTGATAAAGCAGCTAGTGAGCTCTTAGCTGCATTAGATTTACTCTTGCATAGGGCTGACTCTCTTGTTAAGCAAAATGCAGTGTGTCGGATACAGAGGTCGTTGATATTTGAATCATTTCCATTCACTGACAGCTACTACTTTGATTCCATATCAAAAAAATCTGCATGGAAAGTGAAAGGCCATCGCTTCTCGTTTTAGGTGTATAATTACTTGTTTTCTCTTACTCTGAATGTATAACTATTTGTCATTTCTTAAATTGATTGCTCTTACATTCGCACCTACAATATCTAGAAGAAATGTTGCATTCAAATCATAACATTCTATATCAAAATTTCACCAAAAATATCTATTGTGAGATCTCTTGAATGAAAAGGAGCAGTTTTAGAAAAACAACAGAATAGCAACAGCAACCAAGTTTTAAGTGATTTAATATCGCTATACTAATATTCTTATACTTCTACTTATAAGAAACGAATACAAACATTTCTGTTAATGTTTATCTTGATTAGCATGGAATAGAGAGAATAATGCGATTTTTTAAGAATAAGTTGTTGCAAAATAGCTAGAGAAAGTAATGGAATGGAACAAAACAGCCTTATTATATATTAAACAAATTATTAACAATTTTATGTCCTCCTTAAGAGCATTTTCCAATAAAATTAAGTTCAGCAAGAACGAAAAGAACTTCACAAGTTTATACAGAAAACCCAAGGCATATTCGGCGGCATGAAGGATGGCATTATTTTGGTGATTTATTTGTTATTAGCATTTTAGCAATTGTTTAAAATCAAACTCTAATAAGTGTCATATAATTATCCAGATTCCTATCAAGAATTATTGGCAAATTTAGTATTACTTATATTTTTGACTTCTTTTTCTAGACTTTGCTGGGAGAGGTCGTAATAAACATATCTAACTAATTATTTTATTCTAAGAAGGAGAAATGTGAACTCAAGTCAATTTTTGTTATGCCGCAATTTTCGGTTAATGAGCCAGATATCTTCTGAAATTAATTAGCATGTTTGATTTTAAAGCAGTAGCCGAAAGGAGAAAATATACACCAAAGCAGTCTATTGTAAGGAGAGGAGCTAATGGCGGCATTACTGAAGTTGTCTGCACTGAACAAAATGCTTATGGGCTGGTAAAGGGTCACTTGTTTAGGTCAACTTAGCGGCGACTTTGTATCTAATGACCTCGCGCAATCATGGGTGACGTGTTCACAGTCTTCAGACTCCAAGTAAAACATCTATTCATTCATATTCAGAACGCATCTGTGGAAATGTGTTTTTCTTATTTACAAATGAGTCTTCCAAAAGTTTGCTTTGACAATTACCTTTTAGCCCACTCTTCTCCTCGTTGAGACCTACGAGTACTTTAAGGTAAATTTAAAGACTTTTTTATTAAACAAATCTTACCTGTAAATCTTGTTGATTTACAATAATGACTTTGTCTGCAACATTTTCACACCTATTACACGTTTTTCTGTATTTTTCCTGTTAAACATAGTGGAAATAACCCGCAGCGACAAATCACATCATGCTGGCTTGTATCTTTCCATGACTTCAGGATGAATAAAATAATGGATTTTGCGTTTTAAAATGTGAGACAAAGTACTGGAAAATTCAAAACTAGCAATACTCAACTTGAAAAACGTTAACGGCACGGAGATGTTTGACAAATTGCAAATTTTTAGGATATCTTAATTTTTCTTATTAGTTTTGTCTCTCCATTAATACAAAATATGCAAACTTCAATCAGAATAAATCATATAAACACATTTTATTTGAAACGTCGGTATATTAAGTATACGATATTATGTATATCGAAATCATTGCAGCCGTTTTTGAGAAAATGTAAGTAACAAAAATATTCCATGTAAAGATTAGATAAAAGGGGGAGAGAAATCTTACTTAAGACCTCATGTTGCTCCTGCAACTTACTACATACGACTCCACCGACGGTGGAAAATAATGACAAGAAATTGAATGTTAATTAGGAACGGAAATTCCATCTACGACGAACTAAACACTGAATAGTATGTGATTTTCAGTCATATTTAAGCATGCCTATTGTAAATAAATGTAAATACTCGTGGCATATCTTTAGGTAAAACACTGACTGTAAGCATTTATAATAATAAAAAGGGAAATTTGGAATGGGCACGTTCCAGGCCTAAGTTTCAGGTTTCTAACCAGCATTTGCCAGTATAAGGACTGAGCAAAACCTGAAAAAAAAAAAAAAAAAAAAAAAAAATCTCTGTCAGGGAGAACAACTTAGCGGAATATGGACCGGTATCTCCAGTTCATGACCCTATGCCTTGTGCCTTACGACCTAGGCTACCTCAGTTCATCCTTGAAAGATGTTTGACTGAAATACTAAGTTTAGTATTCATATAATGTTTCGTTGTTAAGTCATGACGTTCTCGAACACACACATGCATGTGCGCGCAAGCATAATTTTTTCCTGCCTTCATTGCTTAGACAAATATTTAGATTTAAAATGAGCGTTATTTATGGACGTTCCGTAACTGCTACTGTTCTCAACATCCCAGTCTATGTTGAGCGTGAATGACAGCTTAAGTTTGCTCAGAGGCCTCTTTATTAGCCTTGAGGTTCTTTAACTTACCGTAAATCTACCATACGGGATCAACGGCTTCATTTACCTTCCCAAGAATGCTATGCTAAGGCTTTTTACGCTTGAAAAAAAATCCATCGCTTTCCACCGGGTTTGAACCCGCGACCTTGGGAACCAGAGTCTACCCCTAGACCTCTGAGAACAACACAAAATATTTAAGTAATGCGTTTTCACTCTTACCCTTTTAAGGCCATACTACTAAGCCATCTCAACTTGCAATTGACTAAGTGCTTATTGACATTTAGTCACAGCAAATTTGCTAATTTCCTTGTTATTTCCGTAATATTTATTCATTATTTAACATTTATTTTCTGTTACTCCGAAGTAAAAGTTTTGATGGTAGATGATGTTAAAATACATTTGACAGGCTTAAAAAGAAACACTTTTTTTATTTGGGTGAAAACGGAGATAAAATTGTCGCACGTAAGTGTTTAGCAAGAGAAGTACGAGAATACTCATTGTCAAGCATTAGTTTTGATTTCTCGAACCTGTTTGTTCTAGAGCGTTATTGTGCCATTGTTTTAACTTGAGGCAACAACCTTTTCACGTTATAATTGCTCTACTTTCTCTCTGCTAGCGTAAATTATTACAAGGTGGTGTACAGATTCACTGGAGCACATCATCTGCTTCCCAAACCCACTTACTAACTCTAGTTTCAGTTGCAACAGCGTTAACAGGATGTATTAATAAGAAAGATCATCTTAAGCTTCAGTATAGATGTTAGAAAATATTAAGAAATGAATCTGAATTTTAGAGTCAAACATTTATATATTTAGAAATACATTATGATTTAAGTATCAGAATATCATGTGAACATTTTTGTCTTTGTGCAAGAGACCTGGATCAAATAAGACTAGAATATTGTAGTCCCGGAAAATGTAATTATTTTAGCAGTACAAAGAAGTAATAATCTTAAACTAAAAATATACTATTTTAGAGTATGAACACTAGGCAAAAAAGTAATAAATGATGCTCCTTTAAAATTTCACGAAGTATTGCAGTGCCTGTACTATTATATGATTCAGAAATATGGACTCTGAATAAGCAAACAATTAAAAGAATCGAAGCCGAAGATTTACAATTTGTAGCAGGAAACACTTAATTGATAAAGAACGCAGTGAAGACTACCGAAGAGAATTGAAAGCATTTAAGTCTCATGGAGGAAATAGAAGAATAAGGAGGCAATAGCACGTACAGTCTGCAGAATGGATACCAATAGAATGTCTTGGATAAGTTTGAACTGCTCACCGAAAGGAGGGAAAGGAGACGAGGGGTGTCCACTGAAGAGCTGGACTCATCAGCTATAATAATAGGAGCCAAAACGAACCACCAGTCGTTCAATCATTCGAAAAAGAAGAAAAATAATAATAAGAATGTTTTAAAAAGTTTATAAAAGGAGAATCACGTAAGCAGAAATGATGCCCGAAATTAGGCACAGCCTGTAACATCTACTTCCACATATTTCGCCTGAATAACGACAGAAGAAATAAATAAACTGATTGAATGGAATAAAACCTAGAGATTCTGTTTGTTAGGCTGCTGGTTAATCGGAAGCACCAATTCAGAGAAATTGCATTATAAAAAGCATCTGTATACAGTTCCTATTAATTTATATAAAGTTTAAAACTTAGTCTTAAGTTGAACAATTACTAAATCCATCATTTAAAAGATGAAAAAGGGACTAAGTATAAGGCAAATCAAATCCAGTCGGTGGTAGCGTGTCGGCCTCACGTTCAACAGGTCGCGAGCTCGAATCTCGCTTATGAAGAATTATTCGGATTAGTTTTTTCTCGGAGTTTTCTCTTATCCTGAGAAGACGAATGTTCAGTAACTTTAAGCTCCATGGACCCCGAGAACATTTCAGCAATTTCATTCATCAGATATGACCAATCAGGTAAAAGGACGTTATGCTAAATATATATAAAAGATTTTGAGCATAATAAATATAGTATTTTAGTTGGCACAAATATGAAAATCTCAATTTGTTAAATGCTAATCAGTTTATTCTTCTATTTGCTGTTTTTTTTTTTTTTTTTTTTTTCACTGTTTAACATGTTAACTAAAGCACAATGCAGTTAGTGCTGCAAAAAGTATTTTTAAGTTATAAGCCATGTTTTAGTTTTAAATGGGATAGATCTGTCCTATTGTTATTAATAAACAAAACTGTATTCTTATACTCGAGAAAATTCACATCAGTCTTATAAAACGATTGACAAGTATATTCTAAACAGGTGCCAACATTTAATCTGTATATAGCTCTCGTTGCATCGACTTTCGGTTATTGATTTACTTTAAACAAGAAAACATTTGGAAAACTCTTAAGACTTAATTAAAATATCGGTATGTAACATAATAAAATTATGGTGGACTATGTCTTGTATACCTATATTCTCAGTTTTTATGAAATCGAAACACCTCACTTGATGAACGAGTTCATTAATTTGTTGTTTTCCTAAATCAGGCATTATGAACTTTATAATACTAATTAGTGGAACGATTTTTAAAGATTCCTTAAAAACACACAATATTTGTGACTAGGAAAATTAGACGAGTGAATAATCCAGTTGACTATTGAATTATCTATCACAATACACTCATTTAGTGAATTATTTTCGTGACATCCACGTAATTAAATGTTATAGTAAAATTAAATAATACATTACCTGCTAGGAGATATCCGATAGATGAGAATAACACAGCTGTAAATAAACTATAGCTAGGTATCCACTGGCACCACAGTTCGTACATCACACGCGCATTGAAATCACCAGGCAAGTGAGCGGCGGATGTCTTGCGACTGGCTGTTCCTCCTTCTGTTTCTCCTTTCTCTTCCATTCATTCAGTTTATCTGATATTCCTCGCGTCATCCTACGGTCCTGTCGGGAACTACAATAATATGTAAATAGCCAAATGAAGAATATTTCACCATACCACTGTGTAGGCTACGGGTACTGTACTTCGGCAATCCTAAAAAGCAAGATTATTTTTCCAAAATTAACAAGTCCAACTGAACATACATTAGAGGAAATGAAAATGCCTAATAAATCTACAGTAATGATTACATAAAAGTCCTACTTAAAATAAATCGTCCTTGAAGTTTTGAGACAGTCCATGTTTTATTTCGGGATTATTCAAGGCTTACTTTTGGATGGATTTTGATATATTTGCAAAACAGTCTAAAGTATAATTAAAAACTATTACACGCGAATCATTCTAACAGTTTGCGCATTTAAGAACTAAATTTATGTTAAGTGTCTTTAGAATACCAATATAAATGTAAATTTTGTCAGTGTTTTGACAAATTAATAAGTACCACTAATCATTTTTTAAACCAATAACCAATAATTGCTGAATGGATTAATAATTTTACCTTAGCTTTGGCAATTTCTATTTCTTTGTAAGTATCTTTTTCTGTATTTTGAAAATACTTTTGAATTCCAGCCCTTCTGATTAAAAATGTATACATATATTGTGTTTATTTTGAACGCATGCCATAAACATAAACTTTCCCGAAACCAAATTTGGTTGACTAGGATTTCATAGTGTTAAAAAGTTGTTTCATATAAGAACTTATGTATTACTTATAGCGATTTAATCAACTTTTTAACATCTAGATAACCTATGTTTACTTTCTCTGCTGCATATAAAGAAGAGGAAGTATGTTTTTCATCCAAAAAGTCAATGCCGAAATTTCACCGGAATATATGTTTTGAGATTCCTTCACCCCCCCCCAATGCTTTTTTAGATAAAATCTGTGTTTGTATGTATGTGTATGTATCTGTGAACAGCACAACTTCGAAAAGTCGCTTCAATGCTATCTTCCAAGAATGCGACAGGAAGATTTTTAAAAAATTAACCTACCACAAACTGCCTTCATATACATTTTTCGAAATGATTTTTTTCTCAAAAATGACTAGCGATTTTGATTAAAATACTATACTTCAAGATATTTTTGTGACGAATGAAATTTATATCTTGAATTTTCTGGAAATAGTCTCTGAAGTTCTCTTCATTCTGGGTAATTTTAGCATTACTGGTAAATCATAAAACGTAGACAAAAGCTTACCACACATAAATTGTAGATATTGTTGAAGCACGGTTTAAGTCAAATGGACCTTGTGTGTGGAACTAACCATTTCCAATAAATGTACATCTCGTTTAAGTACCACATTAGAAGGCCATATTTTTATTCTAAAAAAAAGTGTAAATTATATTTTTGGAGCTTAAATCCACTGCACTAATTGATAGTAAGATAAATAATTATCCTTATCTAGTTGAAACCAAATGAGGTATATCACTGTTTGGAGTTAATCATTTTCGAGATATTTCTTGCCATTGGCTCCAATTTTAATACTTACATCTGCTTTACTCAAAGGGAAGTCATTCGTTTTTCTTTTGTTTTACTCCTGCAAAGAGAACTGAATATTAATGTCATCGCATATCGACAGTTTTTAAAAGATTTGGTTATCGCTTTAGCTTAGCCTATTCCTTCGTATCCCTTCTTCTTATAAGGAACTAAGTAATATTTATCTCACGATAATATTTATCTCGATTAGCATGAAGCAAATAGAAGAATAATCTTATATAAGAATAGTATGTTTGCAAAGTAAATAGAGAAAAGCATGTGAATGGAACGTTTCAGATTTTTCTTCGTTAATACTGTAATCTGAAAGTTGTTGGTTGCCGTAGGATCAGGATTTGTTCGACTGACCCGAGAGCAAGCTGGTTTTCTAGGACAGAAGCCAGTTCTGCTGCGATACTGTAGCAAGGAAAATGTCGGTCACTGAGGATTCGTTAAGGTGACGTAACAGATTCGCATTATATAGCCGGCTAAATGAAATACGTATTTCTGATTGTAGCTCGTGCGGATTTAATTTAATCGACTTCTTACCAAAACTACTCTCAAACAAGTAACTTCTTTAAATAGGAAAGGGGGTGGGGGCAGAAATAAGTAACTTAAAAATTCTGCTTTGTAACAAAACTTCACTTCTTTTAATTTTAATTTCATGGCGAGTTCACAGATAGAAAGAGCTTATTACTTTCTCTGCACCTATTATGTACATAGTATATAGAGAAGGTATTGTAGTGCACCCAAAAATTCGATACCGGGATTTCACGAGAAATATATATTTTGGGTCCCCCTGAATCCAAAAGGCATTTTAGAAAAAGGTCCGTGTGTGTCTGTGGACAGCATAGCTCAAAAACGAAGTTTGGTACCTTCCAAGGATGCGACATGAATATTTTCAAGAAAATCTCCCCACCTCAAACTACTCTTTTTATGGAGCATTTTTCGAAAATTTTTATTTTCTCAAAACTGGCTCTAACTTATGTTTAAGACATTTTCATAGCAAAACGAAATGTATAACTTGAATTTTCTAGGAATATCCTCAGAAGACCTCTTCATTTTGGATGATTTTTGTACGGAAGACATCTTTCTTCTCTTTTCTCGTTTGTATTCCAGGCAAGCAAAGAGATTGGAATTCCAATTGTTCACATAGTGACCGGCTTTTAAAGGACGAGACTGTCTCTTTATCCTGTGCATTTTCTTATTTTCCTGCTACTTACAAGGAAGCTAGTAATAAGACTAATTCTGCTTATGTTTATTTTGATTAGTATGATGTAAATAACAGGTTAATGTTTTAATAAAAGGTTTATTTATCGAACGGTTAGACGGCATTATGTGAATGGAACACAGTTTTTTTTCTGTCCTCGTCATGAAAATGCTTGGGAATAGTTTTATTATTATTTACTTAGTTTCATTCACATAATAAACATTATGACAAAAATAACGGTTAGGTAATTGTTTAGAAACTAGTTATTAATAACAGAATGGATTATAGTATCTTAGAGTATAACCTTAAATGTTAATGGGGGAAAAATAAACCTAAGGTGTCGAGATAAAATATTGTAATAATTTTATACTGTAACTTTATTAATGGCGTGCGTCTGTCTTGTATGGTCTACTAGTTACTTTACCAGAATGTCATACCATTCCTTTTAGACATTCCAAGATATGCATTTTTATTGCCGAGCTGTGGCATGAAAAACTTTGTAACTGTTACATTTTTCTCAGCCGGATTTGTTATATGTATTCTATCCTATTTTTGTGTATTACTTTTAATACATCAATAGAAATAAACTCCTCAAATAATCTTTTTGGATTCACGGTACTTCTAAACGCTAATTCCTGGTAGAATATCAGAATTGAGCTATTGGGACGAATTGCCCGAGTGAGGAACTACAACAGGGTGATGCAGACAAAGAAAAGAACATTCGGAGACATGCAACAATGGAAGAAGCAGTGCTAAAATTGAAAAGAGTTAAGACAGTTAAAGGAAGGCTAGAAAAGGGCAAAATAACAGTGCTTTGATACTTTATGATTGAACGGCAGGTCAATAGGAAAAGAAAGGGAGCGACTTTTGGAACCGTTTTCACTTCTTCCTCTAGAAATAAATACCAATGGCATTGGTTTGGGGCGCTGTAAACATTTAACCTTCAAGTACTCGTAAATGTATTCGCCAAACTCTACTGCGTTTGCCCTGAAGATATTGTAATATAGTGTCAGTAGAATTCAATTTTGGCCTCAAGTAAAATCAGGTCCTTCGCAGTCGCAGCCCTTACTATGAAGCAAGAACACAAAAAATGTTCCATTAATGGCCGACCTTGACCAGCCGAGAGCCCTATGGTGTTTGACAACCTCGAACAGGTTAGGGGTGCCCATCTCCTTCATTCCTCTCAGGGTGACCAACAAACACAAAACAAATTGAAGCAAGACACTCCTCAAGCTTTTCGGGGTATCAACGAAAAGAGGGCATACATACGAAATTAATTAAATGGTCGGTTATGAACTTATTACCTTAGAAAGTTAAAGCTTTTTAAGTTGTAACAACACCCCAAATGTGCTTCATTCATATGACATTCTGTATTCTATCTTCTGTAAATATTTTCGCAAAAGGTTATTTTTCTGTTTATTTCTTGTTAATCAAGATAAACTTTTATTACACATGTATTGTAGATGTGCAAAAGAAAAATGTAGCAGGCTACGATGATAAGATTGAAATAGCGGATCGTTATGTGATAACTTTCTCTCTGCAGAGAGAAACGAATAGTAACTTACCAGTGAAAAAAGTATATATATATATTTGATAATTCACACTAATAACAAAGAATATCTTGGAAATAGTTACAGTTATTTGACAGAAATTGTGATCTTCAGCAAGCTTTAAATGCTATGTGTAGTAAGATATTGCTTATTATTTACGGCACAAACAAAACAAACTCGATTGTCTCCGTGTTCGAATGGTCAGCGAGCTGACTTCTCACCAGGAGCTCCCGGGTTGGATATCCGGCTGGGGCAGGGAATTTTTCTTTAACCATAATTTTTCCCTATTCCCCACAGAGTCTCGAAGTATGAAAGTGAGAGTGCATGTGTGTACGTTTAACGATATAAAATGATTAACCTAACGTTCCGAACCTACAGTAATATGAGTTGTTTCACAAGTCAAAGCCCCCGATATGACCATTGAAGTTGAAAAAAAAAATATACAAAAAAAAAAAACCAGAAAGAATAAAGACAACCTCACAGAATATTCAATATGTGTATTCTATTTTTCATCTAAGCATATTAAATCAAAATCATGTAGCCCGTTTTGAGAAAATAAAAATAACTAAAATGTTCCGTGTAAGATGCAGTTTGCAGAGGAGGGATCTTCTTGAGTCAGAACTCCCACCGGCTTCGGTTGGTTGCCGGGATATAGGGACCCACCCATCGGTGTGTTGGGTCCTGTGCGGTTCTCGGTCTGGTAACCGTAGAGATTCTGTCATTGCAGGGCCGTTTCTCCTGGTTCCGGGCACCCGGTGTCTCCTCTCATCTCATAGTGCGTGGGTGCAATTTCTTCCTGGATCGTTACCAAGTCTCCTCCAAAAAAGCGAATCCCTAACCCTCTATAGTCCTTTCGCTCCTCCAAAAATAAATACATATACAAGTAGCCCCCGTGGAGAATTTCTGTTTAACATCATTGCGATTGCGCAGCACAAAGTCTCTGAAAGCAGAGAACTTCGGAAATTATTTTGACATGTCAGTCCTTAATGTGTTCTCTATTACGGATGAGTTTATTCCACTCTTTACTTCAGTGCATATTTAGTTATCCATGTGACTTTCAGGAGGAGGATTTAAACCTTTCCAATGAAACAATAATGCCACGCAATAATTTTGCAATAATAAAAATAATAGACTAATTGACCTAAGAGTTGGTTAAACTATGAAGCCCGGGACTCGAAGCACTTAAGACATTGTAAGTTCTATTGGGGTACTCCACCTCAAAATTAAACAAAGTCCCTTCTTTCTAAAGAAAATACTTTTTTCCAAAATTCGATTTTTTAAAAAACAGATAATACATTGGTCTTGTAAATATTTTTTTTATATATTATACTCACAGATTCCATTTTAATCTATCTTTTTTTTAGTTTTAATATTTGTATTATCAATAATTTTTTTTTAATTATTGGTCCTCTCCTTGTAGTTTATCGGGCATCATGCGAATCAATTGTGGAATTTAATGCCGTGTCGGCATGTTCAGATGACAGCTCAATGGTTCAAATCCCGGCTATGGCATTGAACTTTTCAGTCTGACTCAACCTGTCAAATATTCCTGGTAATGTTTTCTTTGATGTACAAACATAGGAAGTCCCCGAGACTTCTTTAATATTTGCGTCAATGATACAGCAATTCTAGCAAGGTGAACCTTGAGGAAAGCAAAAGTAATCTTTATACAAACGTCAGTTCACAAAGTGCCACTAATCAACGTTTCATGAACATAAAGAGCACGGAGACCTTGCCTCTATTTCTGAACAGAGAATGTGGTAACCAAAGCCGTTAAAGATTTGCTTCCGTTACTCCCCTCAATTGAAAGTGAAATAACTGGTGTGCACAAATCTAGGTACAAAGGCAATCTGAATTTTGACTTAAGAACTAAGAAACGTGTTTATGACTTAAGTTTAACATGTATTCTTCAGCATATCCTTTCTTAAATATAATTGGTCATTCCAGTGCCGTTATCTCATCACTGAAATTGTTTGGTGGACTGTTTGCAAAGTATCCATACAATTCATTCTTTTCTTTCTCTACTATGGTAGCAAAAATATTGATATGTCGGGATTCACCGCAATCCACCCTTGAATCCAAAAAAGTATTTTTAGAAAGAGGTCCGCGCACGCCCGTGCGCGTGTGCCCAAGTATGTGTGTCCGTGAGCAGCAAAACTGAAAGAAATACTAAACTTTATATTTCAGTTTAATATCTTAAAAGGAGGCGTCACCCCACCTCAAACTATCATTTACTTGAAACGTTTTTCGAGAATTATGATTTTCTCAAAAATGGCAATTAAATTTGACGAAACGCTCCGCTGTGCCTACTGTTAGTGCAGACAACAACAGTGCCCCAGTTAACAAAAAATTAAATCCTCGTGAAAAAGAAGTGCTACATGCTGTTTCAGAAATGGCAGGAGTTAACGAATGTGTTAATGTGAATATTTCTACTGAAGTTGAAAGTGCTGGTGAATGTAATATGCACCTTTCAAGGTTACTATTAACGCAAGTAATTTAGATAAGGCAATGGACATTGCAGTCTGGCCTCTTGGTACATTAGTTGCTAAGTTTTCAGAAGAGACCCGCCCCACTGGAAGGGACCTAATAACTCGTAATGCAAATCGGCCTACTTTTAAATCCGTTTGTGATAATGGAATTAATATGTTATACTGGAATGCTCAGTGCATTTCCAACAAAATCGATTATTTGTTAATTTTACTGAATCGGTTGCAAGTAGATATTGTCTGTATTACAGAGCATTGGTTAACTTATGATGAGATCAACCTAATTAAAGTACCTGGTTATTATTTGTCTGATAGTTACTGTAGATCAAAGGGTAATCGTGGTGGTTCTGCTATTTTTATTAAAGATAAACTTTGTGGATTGAAAAGCACTCTCACCAATGACACATGTTCAGATTTTGTGTTTGAAATATGTTTTACTTTTATTGCTTCCTGCAACCTATTGTGCGTAACAGTTTATAGAAAGCCTGATAGTAAAAGGGCTCAAATTGATGAATTTTTAGTAGATTTTATGAATTTTTAAACTTAGTATATGACAAGTATAAATTCAATGTACATGTGGTTGTAGCCGGGGATTTTAATTTTGATTTTCTTACTGTTTCAAATGACATTATTGAATTCCAAAACTTGCTTGACAGTTTTGGATTACGTTTAACAGTTAATGAAGTTACTAGACCAGGTTTAAGTGCTTCTATTGGAACTTGTTTGGATAATATTATCACATCTATACATAGTGACTGATGCTCTTCAAAGGTATTTAATACTGTTTTATCTGACCATCATGCAATTTTATTTTATTTTAATGCTGGCAAAATCACAAAAATTGATAATTGTAAACCTAATTTAAATCTTATAAGGCAGTTAATGATTATAATCAATGTTATTTTATTAACCAATTAAAATCCATAAATTGGATTTATTTGTATAGCAGGTGTCCTGCAGATAAATCTGAGTATTTTCTTAAAATGGTTTTAGATGTTGTCGATAAATATTTTCCTTTAACTCAGTGTAAACCTAAACGGTTAGATGAGCACAATAAATGATATACAGATGAACTCAGGATTTTAAAACAAAAATATCTTTATTATTATGATCTCTGTGAGTATTTCGGGTTCTCTCAACTTAAACATACATACAATGAATTAAGAAAACAATTCAAATATACTCTTAAATCATCTAAAATCAATTACAATTCCAATTTAATTAATAACACAAAGAATAAAACTAAATGTATTTGGTCAGTTGCATCCATGTTTTCAAATACCAGTTCCAAATCTCACAAGGTACCTCTTAATTTGTCTCCAGACTGTTTTAACTCATTTTTTATTGATAAAGTCCAGGATATTATTTCTAATTTACCTCATATTAATCATGATGCTTTTAACTTTTTGGATAAGTTACCCAGAATAACGAGAACCTTCCGGTTCAGTCATGTTAGTGTTCAGCATGTCTATCTTACCATTTTAAAACTTAACAGTGCATGCTTATATGTTTATGGCTTGAATTCAAAAATTATAAAATTGGCAGCGCAATTTATTTGTGAACCTTTAACTGATCTATTTAACTATTGTATTGATTCATGTGAATTTCCAGAAAATTTTAAAATTGCTAAAGTGATTCCTATTTATAAAAAGGGGCCTACATCTGATTGCTCAAACTATAGGCCTATTAGTATATTGCCAATTATGTCAAAGGTTTTTGAAATTATTTTAAATAAACAAATGACACACTATTTTGATGAAAATTCGTTATTTACCAATTGTAAATTGGGTTTAGATCTTCTCGCAGCACAATTGCATTTATGACAAAATGTTTTAAATGTCTTGATAAAGGTGATTTGGTTCATAGCAAATTTTTCGACTTAACAAAAGCTTTTGACACCTTATCTCGTGAAATGTTGTTTAAGAAATTAGAATTTTATGGTTTTGACAAGAACAGCTTGAATTTTATCAAATCTTATTTTTGTAGCAGATATCAGTGTGTTTGTATAAATGATAGTTACTCTGATTGTTCTACTTAACAAAAGCTTTTGACACTTTATCTCATGAAATGCTGTTTAATAAATTAGAATTTTTATGGTTTTGACAAGAACAGCTTGAATTTTATCAAATCTTATTTTTGTAGTAGATATCAGTCTGTTTGTATAAATGGTAGTTACTCTGATTTTAAATTAGTTAAGCATGTTGTCCCACATGGCTCTGTGCTCGGCCCTTTATTTTTTATAATTTATATTAACGACCTCCCTTTTAATATCCGAGATGATTGCCTAGAAACATATTTGTATGCGGACGATTTGGCAATAAGCATCTCTGTCAATTCTGATGCCAGTCTGCACGATAAACTTGATGCACTTAACTGAAAAAATCAATAAACGGTGCAAATGAAATAGTGTTGTTCTCAATGAAAACAAAACAATTGACCTCACTTTTAATATTAGTTGTCCTGTTTTTTTAACTGAAACTAGTACATTTCTAGGCATTCATTTCGAACCTGATCCAGGTTGGCGTTCACATATTAATTATATCGCCAACAAAGTATGCAGAGGTATATTTATGTTACGTGTTTTAAAAAATGTGTCTTCCATTGTTTTATTGTCAGTTTATTATGGACAAATCCATATCTATTTGAGTTATGGTATTTTATTTTGGGGGAACCGTGCTTTAGCTAAAAAGATACTTTTATTACAGAAAAAGGCAATTCGAATTTTATGTGGTGTAGCCCCCAGAACTCATTGTAAACCTTTTTTTGTTTAGTTGTGTGTTTTAACTTTGACTTCATTGTTTGTGTTCCACTGCCTCTTATTTGCTAAGAAAAATAGTCATAAATACAATCTATGTTCCGAAATCCATCTTCATCACACCAGAACTAATTCCAACATTTACATAAATAGATGTATATGTATGTACATATATAGCAGATACAAAATTCCTTATAATAATATCATTAAATCTATTTAACAAACTCAGTAACAGCACTTAAGTTCTCTCCATGGAATCTTTTAAGAGGTCAGTGAAGCGCACTTTGATTTTAAATCCATTTTATTGTTTGGATGAATTTTATAATACTGTCAATTGTTTTTGATCTCTATCTCTATCTCTATCTCTATCTCTATCTCTATCTCTATCTCTATCTCTATCTCTATCTCTATCTCTATCTCTGTCTCTGTCTCTGTCTCTGTCTCTGTCTCTGTCTCTGTCTCTGTCTCTGTCTCTGTCTCTGTCTCTGTCTCTGTCTCTGTCTCTGTCTCTGTCTCTGTCTCTGTCTCTGTCTCTGTCTCTGTCTCTGTCGCTGTCGCTACTTTCATGACAAATGAAATGAATATTTTGAATTTTCTGGAAATAGCCTCTGAAGTCCTCTTCATTCTGAATGACTTTTGCAAAACTGGTAAACTATAAGAGATGCGCAGAAGCTTACTACACAGAAAATGTACATCTCATCAAAATACACGACTTATGTGAATTAGATTTGTTGTGCAGCTAACCATTTCCAAGACAATTCTTCCTTCTTTTTATTACTTTTTCTACACGTACTATTTACATAGTATATAGAGAATGTATTGTATTCCACCCAAAAATTCAATACAGATATTTCACCGGAAATACATGTTTTGGGAGCCCCTGAATCCGAAAAAAGGTATTTTTAGAAAAAGATCTGTGTGTGTCTGTGGACAGCAAAGCTCAAAATACTTAACTTGTTGTTTAAGTTTAGTATCTTCCAAGGATGCCATATGAAGATTTTCAAGAAAATCCCCCACCCCAACTACATTTTAATGAAATCTCTGTATCAAATTGTTTGGTAAAAGTAAATGGCGTGTTATTTATGGACGCTCTTTAACTGCTGTGGTTCTCAGGGTCCCATTCTAAATTGGATGTGAAAGACCGCTTAATTTTGTTCTGAGGCCTCTCTATCAGGCTTGAAGTTCTTTTACGTGCCGTAAATCTACGATACGAGACCAACGGCTTCACTTCCCATCCGAAGGAAGCCATGCTAAGGATTTTTACACCCTAAAAAATCCATCGTCCTCCGCCGGGTTTGAACCCGCGACTTTGGGTATATGAAGTTAGCATGGTAACCATTACATCACGGAGGGCAATACAATGCCTTCTCTATACAGTATGTACATAGTACGTGTAGAGAAAGTAAAATCTGATGTGTTTCATTCACGTGACTTTCTCTACACCTCTGCAATAAAGTATTGTTAAAAAGCTTATTCTTCTATTTACTTCATGCTAATCCAGAAAAAATTAGTAGAAATGTTTTGTTACTTGCTTCTTTGTAAGTAAAAGGGAAATAGGGAGTACCATTGACCAAAAGCGATCATCGACACTCTTAATAGCTGGTTGCTGTGTAATTGAAGTTCCTTTGTTTGTATTGACAAATTCCCATATGAGAAAAGTACAGGTATTTCAAAATTGAAACCAATAACAGGGAATATTTAAAAAACAGCTAACTCCACGAAGAAAATGTATATAACATAATTGTGTGTTTTAACGAGATATATATATATATTGTATAAGTAAGATTTTGTCTATCAGTATACCAGTTATGCAAAATTCGGAAAATTCATTCAGAAAAAAATATATTCTGAAGCTATTCCCAGAAAATTCAAGATGTACATTTTATTTGTCATGTAAATGTTTTAATATACGATGTTTCAAACAAAATTGTTAGTCATTTTTGAGAGAATCAAAATTGTCGAAAATTAGTCTGTCAAGGGTATTTTGGGATGTGGGGATTTTCTTGAAAATCATAGGTTGCCTCCATGGAAGATACTGAACTTAAGTACCAAGTTTGATATTTAAGGGAATTTTCGTTTTGGAGCTATGCTACCCAGATACACACACACACACATATACACATAGACCATTTTCTAATTGTTTATTCATGGGACCTCAAAACATATATTTCCAGTGAAACCTCGGTATCTAATTTTTGGGTGCAATACATAGTACGTGTAGAGAAAGTAAAAAAAAGAGTTCCAGCAGCAGTAAACATGGAACCGCAAACAAGATGAGTGTCAGATTTATTATTGCGAATGTGTGGTTAGCCACCACTGGCATCCTGGCTGTGCTTCACTCGTTGCGCACTTAGAAGCGGTCCACGATGTGCTCTTGTTTACAAAACTGAACATTGCTACCAGGTGGCGTTGTAACCAGACCATCCACAACAGACGTTACATGTATAAGACATAAAACTATTGTAAGTGCGAAGTGTTTTATAGAATTTTGGAAATAATAATTTCTATTCTGTTTATCAAAACCTTTTCTGTAGTCTGTAAATCTTGCCTTTCGACTTTATAGCGCAAAATGTTGTTAAGACGAACGCAAATTCAATGGATGTGGGTTTGCCAAAGCAGTATTCTTTTAAACATTTTGTTTTATTATTTATTACTTTTAGTTGCCAGGATCTTCAATCATGCTTGAAATATCCCTAATTTTCTATCGTCAAATTACATAACGAATGATTACAGTGTCTCGACTTTTTCTCTGATTCTCATAAATTTGATTAATTCGTTTGGCTTAAAAGCAGGACAGTACTCTACATTTATGAATTTATTCTTTTGGAAATATACAATTACTTAAGTTCCTTTAGTGTCCAAAAACCTAATTCGATGACTTTTCCTACAAATGAATCAGCACCATTGCAGAAGAAGCGTCTTCTATCGAGTGGAATAACTTAGGGGTATGGCCTGCATTCGGAATGTCCCAAGTTCGATTCTGTACCATTCTGACCCTTGGTTATAGTTTCCCCGGGTCGGCAGCGAATGCTCAGTCTACCACGACTTTGCTTTAATCATCATTTCTTAATGATCCGCCTCAGGACTTAAGGACCAGAAACGGTGTTGGACGGATTGCAGCTGGACGGTAAAGTTTATTTCTGAGTATTTGCGGGAGGCAGGTCCTGCCTCAGGGACCACAGGGTAGGCTTCTTCACAGTACCACCTGGGATTCAGGGCATTGTGGGAATTTTATATCTAATTCATATCTGGAAACGTTAAAGACCAGGTCTTTGATTTCACCCGTCATCCGAATCTGGTAGCCCTTCTGGTTTCTCTCCTAGTCCCTCTCTCCCAGGGAAAACGTAATTCGAAAAGGCTCGAACGTCCTGCATACCTTTTTTCTGCCCCAATGTTTGGCGACTCCAAACACCATAATCCTAATGCTTAACCTAATATATGGTTTATAGTTTTACATCAGATTTATATTAATTCTAAAACATAATATTTAACAAAATTTGTAATTAATTTGCATTTAAATGATTCAGATTATTTGTAATTAAATTATCTATATCATATTTTTCTTAAGCTGTAATAGTGTACTAGTTTAGAGGCTAGTGTACCAATTCTTTGAAAATCAAAACATTTTAAATACTTTACATTAGTCATTCCGTGTATTAAGCTTTTGCAGGTCATCATGTTTCTTGACTTTTGTCCCAACTCTAATAAATGAAGGGAAAGGGGGAATGGATAGTAGCAGTTGTAAAAAATCTGATGTGCTCTATTCACATGACTTTCTGTAGCTGTTCCACAAACAAACTTTCCTTACAAAAGGTTATTCTTTTATCTACAACATACTAATAGAGATAAACGTTAGCAAATATTACTTGCATCTTTGTAAGTAGAAGCGAAATAAATTAATACACTAGGCTAAAGCAACAGTAAAATATTTTAAAACTTATCGCTATGTGAAACAATTGAAATTCGGGTTTCGTTTGCGTTTCCGAAGTAAAACAAAAGAGATGAAACGAAAGTTGACTTCCCGCTTAAGAAAAATTGAAGTCTTCAAACTGAATTCAATAATAAATATCTCGGAAACGGTTAACTCTATAAAAATGTATATGACATAAATTGTGTTTACTAGTTACACAAAAGTCATCCAGAATAAACAGGTCTTCAAAGGCTATTCCCAGAAAATTCAAGATATACATTTCCTTTGTCTTGAAAATATCTTACACTTATGGCACTTTTTGAGAAAATGAAAATGTTTGAAAAATGATCCATTAAAGGAACTTTTTGAATTAAAGGGTAATTAGCGGTGGGGGATTTTTTTTTTTAAATCTTCGGGTCGCATCCTTGGAAGATACTGAACTTAAACACAGGTTAGGTATTTAACCTCTTTCGTTTTTGAGCTATGCTGCCCCCCCCACACACACACACATACACACACATGGCCATTTTTAAAAATGCTTTTCTTTTTATTCAGGGAGTGTCTAGCCATGTATTGCCACTGAAATCTCGATATAAAATTTTTGGGCGGAATAAAATACCTTCTCTATCTACTGCATACAATTTGCTAGAGATAGCTCATACGACAAGCTTTAAAATGCACTACTCAAGGCTAGACATTAACATAATATATGCAAAAACGTACTAAGGGCTAACTCGCCCTCCGTGGTGTAATGGTTACCATGCTAACTTCATATATCCAAGGTCGCGGGTTCAAACCCGGCGGAGGACGATGGATTTTTTTTCGGTCTTAAAAATCCTTGCATGGCTTCCTTCGGAAGGGAAGTAAAGCCGTTGGTCCCGTGCCATAGATTTACGGAAAGTATAAAAACATCAAGCCTGATAAAAGAGGCCTCTGTGAAAATTAAGCGGTCCTTCACGCCCAGTATAGAATGGAACGTTGGGAACCACAGCAGTTACAGAGCATAAATAAAACTCCATTTTTGACTTCAAACCTGTTTTATGCAAAGGTGTTTTTTTCCCCTTCTCATTCTTCCTATTTTCCATTTTTATGACAATACCATGCTTGAAATGAATTTCTTATAAGTAAATGTAGATACATGAAACGTTTATAATTTATAGAGGTATATTTTATATGCTCGATAAGCCCATTTTACCAGTTGTTACTACAGTTATGATTTTAGTAAGTGGTATTGGACCGGGTTCTATCCCAGGAGACCGCATATGGGATTTGTGGTGGATAAAGTGGCGTCTGGCGGTTTTCTTCGGGCTCTCCGATTTCCAACCCATTCATTTCACCGTTCATGTCATATCATCCACTTCCTCACTTTCATACCACGTATTGGGTCAATCTCTCTGATCAAGAGCCTCTGCTCCTCAATAGGCGCCTGACCTCAGGTGCTGACTTGAAAGTCCTGGCAGGTGTAAATCTTACATAAGAGGGATCATCCAGAGAAAGAAAGACGGAAGTGGTGGTAGATTCGAATCTCGCCATTACTGCTAATACTTCCTGAATACTATCATTGTGTTTACAAAGAAACATACAATAAAACAGCAGGATAACGTTTTAAAGTCTTCAATGCAGAGAAAGAAAGACGTGATGTAAAAAGAAACTGCGGTTTCTAATAAAGTGGCAGAAAAGTATTCAGTTTTTTTTTGCCTTAGCCAGACAGCGAAGACTCTCTGTCTCGAGGTCAACAGCCGCTACTCTGGCATCCTGAGAGAATGTCAGAGGTGTGCGTTTGTGGGCCAAGGTCTGCAAGCAAATGAGAAGGACGCAATATATAGAGTTAAGATTTTCTAAACACACTTTCAACACACTTAGACTGGTTCTTAGCTCTTCAAGAACTCAAACTTGCATATTATCATATGGATGAAATTCACAGCGCAAAACGTATGAGGTAATATTCGACGTAGAAGTTTTATGTAAACCTCACAATTATCTCTACTCAAGACGATTATTACACAGTTTTATTCAAATACCCAATTCGTGTTGCTACACATCGCCGTGGTGGCGTCATTGACGATGTTCCTCGAAGCAGCGAGCGAAACATCTGGACAAAAGAGATGTTATTCTAGCAGACTTAGGTCATCAACAGGAAACTCTTCTTTGTTCTATTAATTCTATTAATTTAATCATAGAAACTTTTAACAGTTTTGACCTAAAATGTTACGTTATGAGTAAAATGTTTTCTACTTTTTTATAATCAGACCAACATTTTGGTTTTTCAATTCTTCCACTACTGCAAAGTCCTTGTTAGTGATGTTTTAACCGTATTAGTACTCATGAAACAACTCGTGAATAGCTGCATGTCTGGAATTGTAATCTGAAATAAATAAATGTTCAAACAGCACCTTTGTTATTGTTACATTTATACTCCGCCTTTAACTGCATGGTCCTATAAACGGCATTTACCTGTGGAACATATTGCCCATCGGCAATGGTGTTAACTCGTGTACCAATGTCGTTAGATTTCTATTTATCTTTAATTTTAATCTTTGGATCACACATTCGCATTAATACTTCCAGGCTCAGGGGAGGATAGGGAATACTCTGGGATAGAGAAAAATCCTGGCAGGAATCGAACCCGGGACCCCTCGCGCAGCAAGCAGGTGCTCTACCGACTGAGCTATTGGTCAGCCCAAATAACAGCGGGCAACAATTTGTATCAACAAAGTTAGTTAAAACGGGCAGAACTTTCGGGTAGTCACATGGGGAGTCACCTAAAAATATAATTTTAAATGCACCATCATATGAAAAGAAATAAATATACTTCAGACTGAAGAACATTGTGAACACATTTCAAATTTAGTTAAACATCTATAAACTTGAAATGTTAAGAAGAAAAGCCTCTTTATATTATCTAGGATTTTCAAAGTCACAGTAAGATTTACCTAAGCTACCACATTATTTCCGACATAAAATGGACACACCGGAGATTTAACAATGTCAGAACACATTGACTCAGGGTTAAGATGTCCATACTCGGTGTAAATAAATCTTGCAAGTGGAAGAGGCATCCCTCTCTGTTGGGGAGGTATCCAGAGGAGTAAGGATCTCCTGGTCTGAGAGGGCCACTCCACCAGAGATCTCACCCTACGAGAGGCTGGTAACCAAACTATTTAGAACATTATTTTTCAAGGTATCCAAAGTATGGAACGAGATGATTTACTGGTGAAAACCTTGGTAAGGATTTAAATAACTGGGTTATGGAAAAACTGTGAGGTAGAGAATGGACTCAACTCCCTAACTATTTCTGTGGAAACATGTGACGAATATTGGATAAACATGTTAGGAAGGAAATACTTCTAAAATTGTATAAGCCTTATCAGAAATGTATATGACAAAAAATATTAAAACATAAACATGAAAAAGAATTGGAGCTGCTGATATGAAATGTTTAAGATTCGTGGCAGAAAAAAATGAAGAAATAAGAGCTAGCTGAATTAAATACAAGTGAAGAATATTTTGGAAATAATTAAGGATACCAAGATAGATGATTAGATCTTAAACAATGAATAATACCAGATGGAATAATAAAGAAAACAGTATGTACAACCACTAGAAAAGAGATCGCAAGGCAGACCCAGGAAACGATGGCGGGATCAGTTTTTTACTTTATCTTTTTAATACATAGTACATAGGTAGAGAGTACACTCGACCCAAAAATTGATATCAAATTGTCACATGTAATAAACATTTTAGGGTCCTTGTGTCAAAAAAAAAAAATCTGATGTGTTCCATTCACATGACTTTCTCTATATCTCTGTAAAATATTATTGTTAATAAGCTTATTTTTTATTTATTTCATGCTAATCGAGAAAAATTAGCAGAAATAGTCTTATTTCTTGCTTTATTGTAAGTAGAAGCGAAATAAGGGAGTACCATAGGTTAAAGTGAAAGCCAAAAGCTGGTTGCTCTGTGACTGATGTTCCTTTGTTTGTATGGACAGGAGTTGACAAATTCCTATATGAGAAAAATATAAGTTTTTCAAAGCTGAAACCAAGAAAAAGGAATATCTCAAAAACGATCAACTCCAAGAAAAAAAATGTATATAACATAATTTGTGTGTTTTAACGTGCTCTATATTTTTTGTGGGTTAAGTTTTTTTTCCATCTCTTACGGTTTAGTAGTTATGAAAAATTCATCCAGAATAAAGTTGTCTTCAGAGGCTATTCCCAGAAAATTCAAAATATACATTTTATTTGTCAGGTAGATAACTTTAATATACGGTATTTTAATCAAAATCGTTGGAGCCATTTTTGAGAAAATCAAAGTTTACGAAAAAAGTTCCATGTAAAGGGTAGTTGGGGTGGGGGGATTTTTCTCAAAACCTTCGTGTCGCATCCCTGGAAGATACTAAACTTAAATACCAAGTTTGGTATTTTACCGACTTTTCGTTTTTGAGTTATAGTGTTCACAGACACACACACACACACACACACACACCTTTTTGTGAAAATGCTTTTTTTTTGGATATTGGGGACCCTAAAACATATTTCCGGTGAAATCTCGGTATCGAATTTTGGGTGGAGTGCAATACCTTCTCTATACACTATGTACATAGTGAGTATAGAGAAAGTAAAAAAAAAAGCATTTTAGATAAAATTCCGTGTGTGTGTGTGTGTGTGTGTGTCTGTGTGTTTGTGAACATGATAACTTAAAAAAAAGTCAGTAAAACACCAAATTTCGAAAATTATGATTGGCTCCCATTTCCGAGATATTCCTAGTTATTGGTTTCAGTTGTAAAATACTTTAACTTTTCTCATATGGGATTTGTCAACTCCTGGTCATGCAAAGAACGAATTTCAGTCACATGGCAAGAGCTTTTAAACGCTTTGACTATCGCTTTAATTAGTGTATTCCCTTATTTCCCTTCTATTTGTAAGGAAGCAAGTAATAAGACAATTTCTGCTAATATGTATATACCTCGATTAGCATGAAGAAGATAGAAGAATAAGCTTTTTAACAATAATTTGCTACAGAGATGTAAAGAAAGTCATATGAATGAAATAATCAGATTTTTTGGAGATGCAATAGGCCTAACTCATAATGCTTTTTTTGGGATAATGTTTACTCTTTTACTTCTATGGCACCGTACGCGAGACACTGATGAAAATGAAGATAGAGCACCGGTGAAATGTAGTAGCGGGGGAAACCGGAGAAAATCCGCCCCTTCGCCGCTTTGTCCAACACATCTCACATGCAGTCGCTCGTGATCGAACTCGGGCCACCTATGTGAGAGACGAGCGGTCTAACCACTCGGCCATCTGCGGCCTATGATATAGTTGATAGCTATGTGTACAAATATACCATTACGTGCTTATTTTGTAAATACCTAAGTTGCTACCTTGGTAACAGAATTTTAGGTCCGGGGTAAGCAGCGGCTGCTTCGACCAAATAAGCACCGACTCGACATTCTCCTTCATTTAATCGAACGTTTCAGTATACTCGGAGCAAAGCAGCATTTTGTTTAACTCGAAACAGTATCAGTTATGATATAGTTAATCGGACTAATATTCAGGACAATATATTTACGTTTTGTAGTGTTTAGCGCTCGTTCTTACTGCACATGGACCTTAGGTGGTGGAAATATGATACACGAAACGAAATGATAATTGGGATCGAAAATTTGGAAAGAAGGCGTTGCAGACTTAAATTTAGACTACAGCCCTGACTTTTGGCAGTTATAAGGAGGACTAAAGAGACCCTGGATAAAACCTTCGGTCAGAGATGACGATTCTAGTTTGATTTGAACCACGGACTTGTAGGTTCAGTCACCCGCAGCGGTATTGTTATGGTTAACCCATTGCCACTGACTACTCGAATCAAGTACAATGTTACGGTTACCGTTTACCAGTAACGACTCGGAGCAATAACAGTGTTATGACCACTGGCTGCTGCAAACAAAATCAGTGCAAAGGTACATGATGACTAAGGATTGATAGAACCAATAACTGGGTTATGTTTCATCAATTAGCAGTGACAACTGGAAACAATAACAGTGATACGGTTAATCATTTGCCACTAGGATCGACAACTGTGTTATGACTACCAACTGCTGGAAGCAATTACAGTGTAGTGATTAACTGATTACTACTGACTGCTGGGACCAATTGCTGTGATATGGTTAACTGATTAACACAACGATTGCCACTGACCGCTCGGGCCAATATCTGCACTACTATCAGCCGATTGTCACTGCTACTCGGAGCAATTGTTGTATTGTTATCAG
The DNA here is from genome assembly GCA_030762935.1 of Hymenopus coronatus. Classification (NCBI taxonomy): domain Eukaryota; kingdom Metazoa; phylum Arthropoda; class Insecta; order Mantodea; family Hymenopodidae; genus Hymenopus; species Hymenopus coronatus. The sequence goes on along the minus strand of CM060881.1, from coordinate 78,018,327 downwards.
CCGATTGCCGCTAACTACTCGGAGCAATAACTGCACTACTATCAGCCGATTGCCACTAACTACTCGGAGCAATAGTTGTATTATCAGCAGATTGCCACTAACTACTCGGAGCAATAGTTGTATTATCAGCCGATTGCCACTAACTACTCGGAGCAATAGTTGTATTATCAGCAGATTGCCACTAACTACTCGGAGCAATAGTTGTATTATCAGCAGATTGCCACTAACTACTCGGAGCAATAGTTGTATTATCAGCAGATTGCCACTAACTACTCGGAGCAATAGTTGTATTATCAGCCGATTGCCACTAACTACTCGGAGCAATAGTTGTATTATCAGCAGATTGCCACTAACTACTCGGAGCAATAGTTGTATTATCAGCCGATTGCCACTAACTACTCGGAGCAATAGTTGTATTGTTATCAGCCGATTGCCACTAACTACTCGGAGCAATAGTTGTATTATCAGCAGATTGCCACTAACTACTCGGAGCAATAGTTGTATTGTTATCAGCAGATTGCCACTAACTACTCGGAGCAATAGTTGTATTGTTATCAGCCGATTGCCACTAACTACTCGGAGCAATAGTTGTATTATCAGCCGATTGCCACTAACTACTCGGAGCAATAGTTGTATTGTTATCAGCCGATTGCCACTAACTACTCGGAGCAATAGTTGTATTGTTATCAGCCGATTGTCACTGCTACTCGGAGCAATAGTTGTATTGTTATCAGCCGATTGCCGCTAACTACTCAGAGCAATAGTTGTATTGTTATCAGCCGATTGCCACTAACTACTCGGAGCAATAGTTGTATTGTTATCAGCCGATTGCCACTAACTACTCGGAGCAATTGTTGTATTATCAGCCGATTACCACTAACTACTCGGAACAATTGTTGTATTGTTATCAGCCGATTGCCGCTAACTACTCGGAGCAATAACTGCACTACTATCAGATGATTGCCACTAACTACTCGGAGCAATAGCTGTATTATCAGCCGATTACCACTAACTACTCGGAACAATTGTTGTATTGTTATCAGCCGATTGCCGCTAACTACTCGGAGCAATAACTGCACTACTATCAGATGATTGCCACTAACTACTCGGAGCAATAGCTGTATTATCAGCCGATTACCACTAACTACTCGGAGCAATAGTTGTATTATCAGCCGATTACCACTAACTACTCGGAGCAATAGCTGTATTATCAGCCGATTACCACTAACTACTCGGAGCAATAGCTGTACTATCAGCCGATTACCACTAACTACTCGGAGCAATAGTTGTACTATCAGCTGATTGCCACTAACTACTCGGAGCAATAGTTGTACTATCAGCTGATTGCCACTGCTACTCGGAGCAATAGCTGTATTATCAGCCGATTACCACTAACTACTCGGAGCAATAGCTGTACTATCAGCTGATTGCCACTAACTACTCGGAGCAATAGTTGTACTATCAGCTGATTGCCACTGCTACTCGGAGCAATAGTTGTATTATCAGCCGATTGCCACTAACTACTCGAAGCAATATCTGTAATAATGTCAGTTGATTGCCACTGACTACTCGGAGCAATATCTGTAATATCATCAACCGATTGCCACTGACTACTCGGAGCAATATCTGTAATATCATCAACCGATTGCCACTGACTACTCGGAGTAATATCTGTAATAATATCAGTCGATTGCCACTGACTACTCGGAGTAATAGTTGTATTGTTATCCGCCGACTGTCACTGCTACTCGAAGCAATATCTGAACTACTATTAACCGATTGCCACTGACTAGTATGACACCATTAGCGGTTGTAGAAAAAGGAGAAGCAGGAAGTGTGATAACTAGGCTAAGGAATTTACAAGCATTAAGGGCAGGAGGAAAGGAAATTAGGTGGGACGGTAATCACATTCTAAGTTGTGATGTTCCACTCCCATTCCTGTTGGTATGTTGGCAATTGCACACCAATCACTCGACTGCCTTTATCTTTGTCAGTGACTCATTGTCTTGTGTACGTTCTATGTATTGATTATGGTTTGAGATTAGCTAAGTTTTTTTTGCTTTCTGTTTTCCCTGCGCTTTTCCTGTTTTGTTTCATATTCCTTTTTACAGATATGCACACATTTACAAGAACACAAATACACGTGCCCAAAGGGAACCCCTGCGGCACGGAGCATCAAAGCTAGACACTTTAGCGAGCGCGGCCATAGGGACCGGTATAATGAAGCCTACTGCTTGAGAGCTCTAGTAATAAGAAGCAGGCACTAGAGGAGGAAGAGGTGCATTGTAATAGTAAAATGTATAGCAGCAATAAAATTTCTTTAAATTACGAGTCATAATACATACCTTCTTGGAACATAAGCTGGGCACATAGCTTTTCTCTCTCTGTTAACGACGTTGTCATATGTTCTGCAAACCCCGCACCAACAGTAACCGCTTTAGGCAATTAAATAACGTTAGTGTTTTAAATAAAATCTAAACTAACATTCATTTAAACTTATAAATAATTATAACTTATTAGAGCAATTACATGAACACATAATTATTTATGTGATATATTTAGTTTCTTGACATATTCCCTAATATATTATATTCATAAATAAGAAACACAAAGAACAGTACATGGTTTCTTCTAATGTTGTCTAATTAAATTTACACGCATGAACGAACGACGTTTTGGAAAATGTCTTTAGACAAAAAAAAAAAAAAAAAAAAAGTCACCAGTTTCATGCTAGAAAAAATTGAAACCAAGGTTATTTTGCAAATTCCAGAGCATTCCACTGAACTCATTTATATCAGGTGACCCAACAACGTCGTATTTCACGTGTGCAGGTAACCCGTCGTGCGATAAAGAAAGTTGCAGAATTCAACTAGTACTTTCAAGTCCAGCGGCTACATGATAACTCCCTCATATGTAGATATACGAAATAAAGATATGCTAAATATGTTGCCCTTGATTAATTTTAAAACAGAATGGACCGCCAGAAAACTATGAATAATTAATTGCTCTGTCATATAAAAGAATCAATCAGTTTCTGCATAAGTCTATCAATAGAAATCCGGCTTCCTCCATTCTTTCTGTTTCCCAATGTCATCTTAGATTTTACATATGAGCCACTTGTCTGTAGCTGTTACTTATTTTGCCCCTAGCCTTTTTCTATTCATCTTTCTTTCTAGTACATCTCTTAGGCAGCAGTTTTTATTTTCTCTGCCATCTACCTATCTTGATGTCAAGATTTCACCTAAGATACATTTTTGAGCCTCCTGAATAAATAAAAAGAATTTTAAAAAAAAACATACGCGTTTTTATGTAATCGTGTAAGTATGTGAACAGCATAACGCCAAAAGACATCAGATAAATACCTACTAAATGTAATTTCCGTATGTCCCAAGGATTTTTAAGAAAACCCTCCACCCCAAACTACCCATAATGGAAAAATGTTCAATATGTTTATTTTCTCAAACATAGCTCTAACGGCTTTGAACTAAAATACCACACATGAAAGACAAATAAAATGTAGGTATATGTTGAATTTTCTGGGAATAGCCTGCGGAATCTTCTTCATTCTGAGTTACTTCTTAACTTGTAAACCGTAAGAGACAAACATCTACACAAGAAAAAAATGTAGCTCTCGTTAAAATATTTGTCATGTAACCCTTTTTCACTCTAACCATTTCCTGAGAAGTCTTTATTAGTGCTTTAAATTGTGATGTTAATCGATATTTTTAATTATCTTTGTTTGTTTTTATTTTTGTCCTGTCCATGCAAAAAGAATGGTTTCAAGGACATCATAGAGCTACCCACTTTTAAAATGTTGACTTGTTTTGCCTAAATTGTTCATCCTGGACCTATAAAGAAATGTATTTCCAAGTGTTTATGCCAATTAACCTGAACCAGATAGAAGAAAGTTTGGAAAAATAAAGGTATATTCTGATTGCAGCTTGTTAAATTTGTCTCATCCACTTATCTTAAAAAAATATTCTCCTGTTTCTGGACAATAAGCCCTGTTATTTTCGCTCACTTTTTTTTTTTCCTATCTTTCTTTCTAAAATATCTTTATTATCTATTCTACCTGAGCATTTCACATACTGCGTTTTTTTCCATATCCACAGTTATACTTCCAGTAATTGCTTCCTTGCCATCGCATTACGCTGAGCCACACCCCACGTGAAATATTCGCATTCCCTCAAACTCCTCTTTTATTATTAGTCCACAGAAACTGGTTATGTTTAGTAAAACGTAATTGCATTGCTCTGTTTAACTTCTTGACAATATGGAACATACCAAGCATCTCAAAATGTCCACCTCTTTCACTGTATTATGCAGCTAACATTGCTAATTTGACGAGTACCTGTACCAAATACACTGATGGTGAATATGACTTCTGATTCGTAATTATTGGCATATTAAATTGATAATTAGTTTATAAAGAAACAATATGGAAATACATATATAGCTAATTTTGATAAATAATTGTATACATAAAAACAAAGGAATAACGCAAAAAGCATAAGTTATAATTCCGATGAAATAAGTCATTAGTGAGTCATAATGTTAAAAGAGCATAAGTTACAAAGTATGTTTCTAGGTAAGAAGTCATTAGTAAAGGCGAGTTACGTTGGAAGGAGCAATTAGCTGGATGTCACAGTAACGAAGTTAGTTAGGTTCCAGGAATAAACAAGGAAACCTATTTGACTCAAGGTTCAATTTCTGGGAAGTCAATACGTTCACAAACCTAACGGGTGCTTAGAAGGTTGTTGAAAAAGTACGCAAGTGAAAGAATACTCAGAACTGAACTGCGAAAGAGAATGAAAAGTGTCTCTCAGCTCCTAAAATGAAGTGTAAAATTTGACAACGTAGAAAATAGGAACTAGTGAGGGATATCTGATGTAGGCGGGGTTTGGGTTAATATAAAGAACATTCATTTCGAAAATTTAGTTCCTCTGGCACCTCTTGGTCTTCAAGTGACAAATTCTCGCGCTTTAAGACTTTCCAAACTGATCGTAGGACAGCGCTAGACTCATCACTAAAGCATTCATGTATAACCCCCTCATGTTTTATGCATGTGTGTATGGAGTAGACATCACTCCTCGTGGCCCATGGTTTGCCGTCTAGCTACGACACTCCAGCCATATACGGCATCCATATTCTGTCTTGGAAATAAACATTGCCTGCAACGCAAAGTTCTTAATACTCTGGAAGATAATAGATATATTACGACTCAATTATAATTCTTCGTGTTTAAGATTCAAGAACAGTGTAATGATTATTCATATCAAAATAATCCGAAGAGATCGTTTGTTATCCTCTATTTAATGTTCTCATAAATTTTAACTAGCGATGTCCATTCTCGCATTCACGCATACCCAAGAGAGAAATCGAGAGAGATCGAGAGATCAGCATACCACTGGAGCGACTATAGGTAGCAGAATAGTTGTTACCTATATAAAATGAGAAAGCGATATTACTGCAATATCAAACGCCAAAAGGCATTACAGTTTTTCAAGATAAAGGAAGTGGGCAGTATACACACTGTGATGAGGCAGATATGTGAGAGAAAAGTGCATTTATGTGCATATCCATTACATCGATTTATAAAACGGGATAGGTAATAGCTATAAAGATAATGAACAGAATGGAAGTAATCTTTGTGATTACAGTTATCGATAAAATGCATACTTCATCATGGCTGGAGTTCTGTACTTCAAATAATTTTCTTAATTGTTTTCACCATAAATCATATTTGTTTTAAATAAATTCCGCAAGATGAAAATACTTATGCCTGACCTGAAATGAAGAGCACTTAGCAGTAATGTAATGAGTCTTCACATTGTTGTTTATAAAGCACTCTGGTGTAAACTAAAGACACTATGGGAATTAATAATTTCTAGTTTATAGCTAAGAGAATAACAGCTTATCAGTTCATGGACATTATCTTCAGCCACAGTGCCTTCGAATCTACTGCAATTTAATATGCCAGGTGAATCAGCCGTTCCAAAATGCTGTTTATTTACCATTTAATGGCCTGTTTTTATAGGCATGTAAATGTGTAATAAACTGTGCATCTATACATTGTTTGCATGCCTTTTATGAATTAGCTCACATGTTTTACGTCCAAGTAGTGAACTTAGAGTGCGACTCTAATCTAATTTATTCTGGTTTATATGTACGTTCAAGCTTCCAAAGCCTACATAGTTTAAACAATTTTAAAATGTTTATATTCAGAAAAGCTTATAAATCTTATACATAATTGTAAAGAAAATAGCAAAATATGTTATATTTTCAGATACTATAGAACTCTGGTGTGTTGCATCCATATGAGTTTCTCTACCTGCTATCGTTCATTTTAATACTTAAAACTACAGAAAATTGTTCCTACGAAAGCTTACTTTTATACCTCTTGTATTAATTCAAATAAAATTTCCAGAAATAGTCATTACTCATTTCGCCTGGCCCCGTACCTCTGTCGGAAGAGCACCTGCAATTTATGTATATTTATAAAAATAATAATCAAAACAAGATTATTAATTTCAGATTACATCTAACCGCACATAAATAATTTCAATGTGAATGAAAGCTTAACTTTAAGTTTCACTTACGGTGCGGAGTTCGATTCCCAGCTCGGGATGGGAAGTTTTCTCTAGTCTAGATTATTCCAAGTCCTCCACACTGGAAGTATGAATTATATGAATGCGAGTGTGAATATGTGCATGTGCTTTTTCCAATGTATAAAAAATAAAATCTAAGACAATTGTGTACGAGTTAACACCATTATTAGTAGGCAATACATTCCAAAGACAATACAATCCATTGCAGTTAATTACGGGATATAAATGCAACAGGAAAAGATTAAACACATTTTGTTGTAGGTAGAAGGCATATATACAAAACAAAATCAATATTCATACATTTTTATATGCTGGCGATGAAATCGTCATAAATATATAAATAGCGTAGCATTTAAAAACTGAAAAAGTCTTGCAAAACATTCAAATCAATAATACGAATATCTCGTATCTCTGGTGTTTTCTTCGCTCATGCCACAGAATACATTTGTTTGAAATAAATTAGCGCCTTAAAAACATTATTTGTTCAGTAAGTTTTAGTCTATATTTGTGATTAGCCTGTTATACGAACTATACAAAATTCTTTCCGAATGAAGTAGCCTTCATCCGGAAAATTTAAAACCACTTTTTAGGTTTCATGTAGATAAATATCTCGAATATATGAAATGTTAATAAAATCACTAAAACCGAATTTGGGAAAACCAAAACCATTGGAACAGTTTTTAAGTAAATCAAATTTTTCGAAAACATTTTCACATGAAGGGTAGTTTGGGTTGGGGAGTTCAAATGTGTGGGTGGAGTACAAGATGAGTAGAGAGAGAGTAAACATAAAACTATAAAGGTGTAGGAAAGAAATTAACACTACGCATTTTAAAATCCTCTTAGCTGCAAATAATAAATGTTTCGAGTGAATCTTAATGGATATGTTTTCGATAATATTCATCAGCCAGAAAAGAGAAAAGCTTTGTCTCTGAAATAAATGATCGTTACATTTGAATCAGCATGGAAACTATTGACTTGCTGCGATCACATTAAACTCCAGTACTGTACTAGGCGGATATCACACCATAACGACGTTTATGCAGAAAGCGTGCTTTCAAATCGCTACTGTCTTGTCGTGTCTAGTTCTGCTGCAGAGATGTTGCGGGTGTAACCATGAGTCTAAGCTCGGCGCTACTGGTTATGATGTACTGCGCTACAGCACCGTTACAAGTAACAGGTGAGGCGTCACTGTTGTGCTTTGAGATTTTCTCATAACAATCCTGACGAGTGTAAATGTTCTTAGTTCTGTACCCGTCAAGAGTTAGGAAGCATTACATTCGACTCAACATTTGGAACTGTGATTAGATGAAATATATGTTTTCTGAACAAAGCAGTATTTTATTTGGGAAAAAGAGGTGTCTATTAACTGTCATTTCAATGCCAAGCAAAGTTAGGAAATACGGTAATTTTTAGGAATGTTTCTTCACTATAAGCTATGTTTGTGAAACAGGTCATTAATATATTTATTTCAGGCACTGAAACAATTTCGAGTGAAAGTCTTTAAGTTTGGCAACATATTTTTATTATTTTATATACTTTTGTATAAGACTTTTGTATAGTTGTTCTGAATAACAGTCAAAGGAATATATAGATCTTGTTAAACACTTATCTGTTACATTAAGGTTTTCTGAAATATTCGCTGTTGCACTTTTAAAGTAATGTAGTATAGTTTGTTGTTTCTTGTGATCTAAGGTTAGCATACACCAATCCGTTTGTTTTTTTTTTTTTTTTTTTACAGTCTTGTCTCAAGCTGCTTAGCATAACAATGCATTTTCCTTCAAATTGTTTAACTTATGTAGCTTCCTTCAATTTCTATAATAATATCGGAGGCTTTGACTTGAGAAACAACTTTGATGTTTTCTTCGCAGATCTGTAGGGTTTCTTAACGTTCACTTTTTTCAGTTTTATACTATTAAACATTCATACATTAGTTCCCACATGCATAATTCCAGACACTGTGGGTGTAGAGAAAAATTCTAGTTAATGAAAAATGTTCGTCCCAGCCGTAAATCGAATCCGAACCTCTGGATTGAGAACAGAGCGCAGAGGCAAAACCATGATTTTACGTTTTTGTAGTTATGGCAATTGACATCATCAAATAATTGGAATTTTTAAAGTGGTAACAACTAGAAAACATCGTGTCTTTTAGCTTTTTTAGTTTTTTTAGTTTTAAGGTTCTTTAATCTGGTTGGTCATATCGGACGATGAATGAAATTGGTGAAATGATCTCGGGGTCCATGGAGCTTAGCTTAAAGTTACTCGACATTCGTCTTCTCAGGATAAGTGAAAACCCCCAATAAAACCTTATCCGGGGAACTTGCACTAAGCGAGATTCGGAACATCGTGTCTTTGTTAGACATCAGATTTATTGAAGAATTTACATGCACCTCATTTTCTGGTTTAAACTGTTAATGCATATGATACGTAGTCTGTTTGAAATGAGAAGCTGTGGGTCTACTTTGTTTCAAAGAAACTGCAGCTAACAAATGCCCACTATGGTAGAGATCTTAAAGAGACCAATATTGTATAAGTAATGATACTATAAAATAATTGTACAGAGAACAAATTTCCCAAGAGAGAAGGCACGGATGTTTATCAAGATAAATGAAGTTCTTGGAAATGATAATGTACGACGACGGAGCGAAGTCTCATAGACTATAAATTCGGTTCACTGAGTACATTTATCATAATCCCTAAGATAGTACGCCTCACTAGAAATTCTTGGTGCATGAAGTAGATCAAATGAATGAAATCGCTCATCTCATAACCAAGCTGTGTTCTCCAAAGTAATTGTCACTGAGATGAGTCGTGATTAATGTTGCAGCGTTCCAAGCCTTGTAAGAAATTCAGTAACATCACAAACAGTACAGAATGTACCAAAACTACTCTTTGCAACGACCGAGAAGCTTAGAAACACCTTATTGATTTAGGCTGTCAATGGCTTTTGACTGCCTTCAATTTTTTTTTCTTAATCCTGATGTTAATTTTTACTTTCTCTATACGTACTATGTACATAGAGTATAGAAAAGGCATTGTAATGCACACAAAAATTCGATACCGAGATTTCACCGGAAATACATGTTTTAAGACAACCTGAATGCAAAAAAAAAAAAGCATTTTTAGAAAAATGCCAGTGTGCGTGTGTCTGTGTCAATGGGCAGAATAGCTCAAATACGAGAAATCCGTTAAATACTAAACTTGATATTTAAGTTCAGTATCTTCCAAGGATATGACACGAACATTTTCAAGAAAATCCCCCCACCCCAAACTACCCTTCACATGCAAAAATTTCCGAAAATTTTGATTTTCTAAAAAATGGCTCTAACGATTTTGATTAAAATACCGTATATTATACCTGACAAATAATATACATAACTTGAATTTTCTGGGAATAGTCTCTGAAGACTACTTTATTCTGGATGAATTTTACGGAATTGTGTATAACTGGTAAACCGTAAGAGATAGACAAAAGCTTACCACACAAAAATTGTAGAGCACATTAAAGCACACAATTTATGTCATACATTTTTTTCGTGGAGTTGATCGTTTTTTATATATTCCTTGTTGTTAGTTTCAGCCTTGAAAAACTTATACTTTTGTCATACAGGAATTTGTCAGCTGCTGTCCATACATACAAACAAAGGAACTTCATTCACATAGCAATCAGCTTTTGATTATCACTTTAACCTATGTTACTCTTTTATTTCACTTCTATTTACAAGGAAGCAAGTAATAAGGCTGTTTCTGCTAATTTTTTCTTGATTATCATGAAGTAAATAGAAGCATGCGCTTTTTAACAATAATTTGTTGCAGAGAGTAGAGAAAGTCATGTGAATGGAATATATCAGATTTTTTTCGGAATAGCAGACTAAAGATTGGTTTATTCTGGAGTACATATGGTTATTTTACACTATTTCATATTCTTTTGTGGTCTGCTTTCTGTACGGTTATCTTTATCCTAAATTTTGTGTTTTCAAATAGAAGCACATTTTTGCCTCTTATATTATCGAAAAATGAATTTAGAAAAAATCTGAGGTGTTCCATTCACATGAATTTCTCTACATCTTAGTAAATTATTGTTAATAAGCTTATTCTTCTATTTCATGCTAATCGAGATAAACATTAGCAGAAACGTTCTTATTACTTAGTCCCTTATAAGTAGAAGGAAAATTGGGGAATAACCTAGGCTAAACCGGCTGTGGAATTTTTAAAATACATTTGCTATGGGGTTGAAATCCGTTTCTTTGCGTGGTCAGTTGACAAGTTCCCAAATGAGAGAAGTTATTTTAAATTCGAAACCAATAACAAGAAATATCTTGAAAACCATCCACTCCTCGAAAAAAAAATGTATGACATAAATTGTGAGTTTTAAAGAGATCTACACTTTTCGTGCAGTAAGTTTTTGTCTATCTCTTACAGTTTACCAGTTATGCAAAATTAAAAAAAAATCATCCAGAATAAAGAGGTGTTCAGAGACTATTGCCAGAAAATTCAAGGTACACATTTTATTTATCATATAAATACCTTAAACAAAAGATAGTTTAATCAAAATAGTTAGTAATTTTTTAGAAAATCAGAATTTTCGAATTTTTTCCCGTGGGGGATTTTCTTGCAAACGTCCGTCTCGCATCCTTGAAAGATACTGAATTTAAATATCAAGTTTGGTATATAAAATGGATTTTTCGTTTTTTGAGTTATACTACCCACAGACATACACATGGACATTTTTCTAAAAATCCTTTTGGATTCAGGGGGTTCTAAAACATACATTTCCGATGAAATCTGGGTATCAAATTTTTGGGTGCAATACAATAACTATGTACTATGAACGTATACGTGTGTACGTGGGGTGGGGGTGGTGCGTTCTTCTAGCAGACTCTCTTGATTATGAAATCAAAGAGCATAAAATGATTCTCATTTGACATGCTCTGCAATTGACCAATTCCGTTATTTTTACTTTCTCTACAAAGTACACATTAACATATGTTGAAAAGGTTTTGCATTTCAACCAAAAATGCAATACCGAGATTTCAGTAGAAATAAATGGTTTAGGGTCCCCTGAATAAAAAAAAATATTTTTACTTGTTTTACACAGGTAGAGAAGGTTTTACCCAAAAATTTGATACCGAGATTTCACCGGAAATATCTACACGTTTTAGGTTCACCTGAATCCCAAAAAAGCATCTCAGAAAATGTGTGTGTGTGTGTGTGTGTGTGTGTGTGTGTGTGTGTGTATGAACACGATAACTCAAAAACGAAAAGTCGGTGAAATTTCAAACTTGGTGTTTGAGTTTTGTATCTTCCAAGGATGCTACAAACTGCTCTTCGCTGCAAAAAAATTAGAACATGTTTATTTTCTCAAAAATGGCTCTAACGACTTTGATTAAAATATTGTATTTTAGAAAAATGTACATGATAAATAAAATGCATACTTATCTTGAATTTTCTGCGAACAACCTCTGAACACCTCTTCATTCTAGTTGAGTATTGCATAATCAGTAAACCCTAAGAGATAGACAAAAACTTACTACACAAAAAATGTGAATATCGTTAAAACATACAATTCATGCCATATACATTTTTTTTTCGTGAAGTTGGCTATTTCCGAGATATAACTTTGTTTCGGTTTTAAAATACGATAACTCAAAAATGAAAAGTCTGTTGAATACCAAACTTCGTATTTACTTCCGCTTCTTCCAATGATGCAATGCAAAGATTTCAAAGAAATCCCCCCCCCAGGGCAAATTACATAGGAAAAAATTCAAGTATTTTGATTTTCTCAAAATTGGCTCCAATGATTATGATTAAAATATAATGTATTAAAGATACTTATTTGACAAATAAAATGTATGTCTCTAATTTTCTGAGGATAGCGTCTGAAGTCCTCTTCATTCCGAATGACTTTACATAACCGGTAGTAGTATATGCCCCTCGGTAGGCAGACGCCGCCAACACGTCACTGGCGCCAACCAAGGGATTCCCCCGTCCTTGAAGGAATTCCCCCTGTCGCCAAATGACTTGTCTGGCGGAGATCTACCTTGCCGAGGGGGCGATTTTATTTATGGTAAGCGTTTTAAAAATTTTATAGAAACATTGATTTTATATTTTTATGACGTAAGCAAATTAATACACATATTGCGTAATAAAATGGTATTTAAGAACACTGCGACATGTATATTAATAGTATTGTATTAAGCGTGTTAGAAGGAAAAGTTTTTTTTAAAAAATGTACGTATTTATATTGATGATTGTAGCACTTGCAAGGGCTAGGGAGGAAGGAGGAGAGAGTTGCGTGAGTTTTGGAAGATGCGGATTTAATGTGGACGGAGACACGGGACATTTGCAAAATGCCACCATGTGTCGTAAGGATTATGAATTGTTGTCAAACTGTTCGTGTGTATATAAAAAAGATAGTGAATGTAAATTTAATGCTAGATCTATGGATATAAGAAGCATCCAAAATGTATATACATGTCTAAAACCGATAACAAAATGTCAAGCAGGAAGTAGGTGTGGTTTAATGTATTATAATAATATACCGGTTGGTCAAGCAGAGTGCGAAACAGAGCATACGATAAATGGGCTTTGTGAGTGCGTTAAAAATATGACTACGCATGAAAATCAATTGGGATGTAACTTTCGTGGTACTTCTGTGAATATGATTACAAACGATAATAAGTTGATATTGGTTGAGATGGCAGACTGTAGAGAGTTGGTTGATTTATTTGATTTTCCAGAGGGTATAGGACTTGATTGGAAGCTGACATCGAAAGAAACAGAGTTAATTACTGTATACAGCATGATCGACGAAATGAATACTTATTTTACAGATAACTACATATATGTTTTTGGAAAGTGCGGAGATGGTGAATGGAAATTAAGTATAGGAAATAAAAGTATCATAACGGGAAGGGTAAAAAGATCTGCATCTAGGTGGGCTGCGGAAGGATCGTTTAACATTAGATCAGAATGTGGATCGGGAACTACTGAATCTGGAGGTCGTATTTCTGTAGAAAGTTTAAGGAGAGCTGCATTTGAAAAATGTAAGACATCCGTTGCTAAGGTTAAACAGAAACTTGTAAGAGATTTTAATGAAAAAACAAAAAATCTGAATCGAAAAATTAAATCATTAACCGAAGAAAACAATAGAGTTAAAGAGGATATGAAAAATGCCGGAGCTACGATAGCAAATTTAAAGAGCGAATTAGAACTTCGAAATTATAATTTATCTAAGCATAAAGATTTGGTTGACAACATTAAAAGAAGTGTAAATCATGTATATAATCAGTTTCAAGAATTAAAAGCTTTGATATTAACCTTAACTAAAACGGATGGGTGTACGGGTGTAAAAAATGACGAAGAGGAACCTGATATTTTTGTAAATTATGATCTTGAAGAATTAGAAGGAGAAGAAGAACAGGAAATTGGGGAAATTGGAGGAAGGAGAAGTGAAGAGGAAAGATTAGAAGATGAGAAAGAAGACGAGGAGTTTGCATACAACACAAATTAAAAATAACAACAACAAAAGGTAAGTTTTGTGCATATTTTACATAAAAAACTAATGCAAAGGAGATATAAAGAAAGAGGAAATAGAAGGAGGAATATGGATTTTCTTTAGACATAACAGAAAAAAAAACAAAAGTTAAGTTATATTTTGTGTTTATTTCGAACAAATTATTTACCTTTTGATTTAAAAAGTAATATTTTCACAAAAACTGTATGTCTTACATTGCTATACAAATGATATTTTATCTTAAGTTCACGGTAATAATCTTCTAGCATTAGCATACAATTTAAATTGATTTATAGATTCTTGACATCCTTTAATGTCGAAGGTCTCACAAATGAAAAGTGTGCTCAAATTACTATACATCATTAGTTTAGTCCAATCCAGTTTATCTTTAAATTCTTTTACAAAATCTTCAGATACATTTTGGAAACATGAAATATAACTCCATTTTAACTTACTTTGATGATTTCTCATAAACCTCTCTGTTAACCTCTGAAATCTACACACCCAGGTCCAATGCAAATGTTCTGCACATTCTTCTAACACACTTTCAGTTAAATTTTGATTTATACATATCCAGAACCAATCGAGATAGTCTTGAAACTCTTTAATAAAGTTGCTTTTTAACGTTATGTGTCTGCAAATAATTTTCCAATTGAATTTATGCTTCCATGTGTGGATTACCTCATAAGGGTAATTTATTTCAGTGATGGATTTATTGGGTATGTTTTTTTCTATTAGCTTTTTTAAAAAAGGGTAACTATACTCACTGAAGTAAGATAAATCCGCGAAATCCTTAAACATATAATCAAGCACATCAGAACTGATGTTTTCATAGACTCCCAAAGGTATTTTGTTTTTAACTATCGTGTTAACACATAGTTGTTCCAAATTCATTTTTCCCTTAAATTTAGATTGCTGAAAGGGTGGAACCAAATTTTTTATCTCCTCTACCAGTTTTTTCTGTATGAATGAGTTTAATCTTTTTTGTTGGAGGTGTCACAATTTTGTGAATAATTAGTTGTGCTATGGCTTTGTGTTTTTTTATTGTAATAATTTGATCCGATAAATTAAATAAAATCACATGAATTGTACCTGTGTAATCTCTGTCTATAACTCCACCAAGAACTAACAAGTTTCTTACTGCTGCACTTGATCTTGCGGCTATTAAACCGTAAGTATTTTTAGGAAGTTTTACTGAAACTTTTGTATCAATAATTAAATTGCTCCAGGGGTATATTTCTTTGGATTTAGTATTAAATAAGTCATAACCTGCTGAATCATACCTTCTGATTGGAGGTAAAGCAGCCAGATCGTGTAAACTGTAGTATAATTTGATAGTGTCTTCTTTCTTCTCGTTAGGCACCTCCTCGATGACTTGGACCTCTTCCTCTTCTCCCAAATGTTGTTGTGTAGAGGTTGATTCTTCTTCTCCCAAAGTTTTATTGAAATCTTCTTCTTTTTCTTTTTTTTGCTGCGTAGACGTTGTTTCTTCTTCTCCAAAATGTTTTTTAAAAATTTTATTGAAGGCTTTGTCTATCAAGGCTTTGTCTATCAAGGCGTTTGGTATGTCCTGAGAGTAGACTTCGTCTTCTTTTTGTTGTGTAGACGTAGTTTCTTCTTCTCCAAAATGTTTTTTAAAAATTTTATTGAAGGCTTCGTCTATCAAGACGTTTGGTAAGTCTTGAGAGTAGACTTCGTCTTCTCGCACACTCTCTGTATTTTCTTGGTGATGGTGAGCCATTGTGTGTCGAAAGTATATATCGGTAGCTTGGATTTTATATCGGGTATTACACGTGATTAAGAACACCTAAGGCTAGAAAGACGGATGCAAAATACCAAGAATAGGACGGTATAAGGTGTGTGCTGCAAAGACAAGGTTGTTTATATAACTTGTTATTGTATTAGGAATCACGAGAACTTGTTGAAAGGACAAGGCCGCTTATATAATTTGTTGTTGCATCGTGGAAAATACAGCATTGCAAGGACAAGGTCATTTACGTAACTTGCTGCCGCTTATGCAGCCTGGGGCACTGCGACCTTGCTCATGCAGCTTTGCGATGCTGATGCAGCTTGAAAGATTGGGGAAATTACGAAGCAATGTTCTGCAAGGACAAGCTTGCTTATATAACTTGTTATTGTATAGGAAACATCGAAAACTTGCTGAAGGACAAGGTCGCTTATATAATTTGTTGTTGCATCGTGGAAAATACAGCACTGCAAGGACAAGGTCATTTTACGTAACTTGCTGCAGCTTGTGCAGCCTTGGGGCACTATAGCCTTGTTCATGCAGCTTTGCAAGGACAAAATTGCAATGCGAAAAATACTGAGAACTTGCTGATGCAGCTTGAAACATTGGGCAAATTGCTAAGCAATGTTTTAACATAACAAAGGAATACAAACGTACTAAGTTTTTGCATGGAAAAATTGTTATAAAACGGCGTAATAAATGTAATTATTGTGAAAATCAAATATGTGAAGGGAACTATGATACAACGTATATGCTTGTACTAAGTTTGCACCGAAATATTGATACAAAAATTGTATGTCGTGAAAAGTCAAAGTATCAAGGAAAACGTAAACAGGTGTACGCTTATATAACAAATTAGAAAAGTGTGAGCTTTGTGGACTGGTATAAATAAACGCCGCGGTGTTCATTTTAGTGTAGGAAAATAATAGAAGAGCATACAATTTTCCTGATTACGTGAGTATAATGGAACATTTTTTAATTTTAAGTCATAAAAAAAGAACATTACCTAAATATTATTCAGGATATACACAAACTGAAATATTAGTAGATCCTATGAATGTTAGTGATGAGGATGATGAAATTGATCCAATGGTATGGATACATTTAATATTTGAGGAATTTTTAGAATTTGCTAATCGGGAATTATTACATTATAAACCCAGTTACTTTGGCATGTCTGTAACTAATTCACAAGACCCACCTAAAAGTTTTAACGTGAGTGTTAGAAAATTTGACCAAATAAACATGGAAGCTATATTAAATGCTTTAGAAAGAGTTATTCAAAGTAATCATAATTTTTTTTTGGATGGACCACTAAAATTTACGTGTGTTCATACGGAAATACATCCAGGAAATTGTTTTACTTCTTGTCAAATTTGTAGGCAAAATAAGGGTATTATAATTATAGAAAATGATGATTTCATGTGCCTTCCTAGATCAATTGCTGTGGCAATTGCTAAAGTTGATAATGATAAAAAGTATGTTTCTATTAAAAGGTGCCAAAATGATCAAACAAAACAAGCAATAAATTTGTGTTCACTAGTAAATAAGAATACGGGGTTTACATTAGATGATGTAGTTTCCTTTGAAAAGCAGTTACAAGACAAATATTACTTTACAGTTTTTGGGGATCACAGTGGTAAAAACGTTCTGTATAAATCTGCAACAAACAGTGATAAACATATAGATTTATTATATCATAATAACCACTTTAATGTTATTGTGAATATACATAAAGCATTTAAATGTAAATATTATTGTAGACAGTGTAATTTACCATTTAAATATAAAAAGGAGAAGCACCGTTGTGATTTTATTTGTTCAAAGTGTCATCTTCAATGTAATACTACATTTAATGAATATGTAAACTGTCAAAACTGTAACCGTGATTTCAAAGGTCAACTTTGTTATGAAAATCATTTAAAAAAGGGTGTCTTTTATCCAAAAGATATATCTGTTTGTGACTCAGAAAAAGTTTGTAATATCTGCTGTAAATTATATAATTTAAGAAAGAGAAAAATACCACACGTGTGTGGTGAAACTTTTTGTTACATATGTAAGAAACATGTAACATTAAATCATCTTTGCTATGTCCAACCTTATACAAACAAGCAACTAAGTAAAAACTTTATAATATGCTTTATTGACTTTGAATGTACTCAGGAAAAAACATTTAATTCACAAAATGACAAGTTCGAACACGAACCGAATTTATGTATTCTTTATCAAGTTTGTAATGAATGTATTAATACTTATACAAAAATGGAAATTTGTCACAACTGTGGTGTAAAGGAATGGATATTTAAGGAAGATCCGGTACGTGAACTTTTAGAATATATCACACTACCACGTACAGTGCTTAAAGATGTAACTATTATAGCACACAATTTAAAATCTTACGATGGCCATATTTTGTTAAAGTATATGGTTGGTACATTGGGTTGGTCTCCTGAATTAATCATGAACGGTACAAGAATATATAGAATAAAATATAAAAATATAACTTTTATAGATTCATTAAATTTTTTACCGATATCATTGGCAAGATTTTCAAAAACATTTCAATTGCATGAAACAAAAGGATATTTTCCATATTTATTTAATACAAAAGAAAATCAGAACTATGTTGGAAATATACCTGATCAAAAATACTATTCCCCTGAGGCGATGTCTGTAGATGAACGAAAACAGTTTGAAAAGTGGTATACTGAAAAACAACAATCTGGATATCAATTTGATATGCAAAAGGAGCTTGTAAACTATTGTCGAATGGATGTACAGTTGTTATGCTTTGGTGCTTCTAAATTTAGAAAAGAATTTATGGATGAAAACGATATCGATCCTTTTAGAGAGTGTTTAACAATTGCTAATGCTTGTATGAATGTATATAGAAAACGCTTTATGTCTATGGATACAATTTCTGTGCTTCCATTAGGAGGATATCGTTTAGCAGACAAACAATCGCGTATAGCACTAATTTGGCTTTGTTGGTTAGAGAAAAAAGAAGGTATTCCTATTCAACATGCATTAAATGGTAGGGAAGTGATAATTTTAAATCATAAAGTAGATGGATATAGAGAAAGTGATAAAACAGTTTTACTTTTTCATGGATGTTTTTATCATGGCTGTTTAAAATGCTTTAAAGATAGGTCCTCTTATATTTACGGCTCGTACTATGAAACCATGAATTCTAGATATGAATCAACTGAAAGAATTACAAATAAAATAAAAAGTGCTCCTTATAATGTTGTGGAGATGTGGGAATGTACATTTAAAAGTATGATAGAAATCGATAAAGATCTTAAGCAATTTGTAAACAATTTTTCTCCTACTCTTCCAGAACCTCTTGAACCAAGAGACGCATTTTATGGCGGACGAACAAACTGTGTTAAATTATATCATGAAATACAAGGAAATGAAAAGATATTTTACTACGACGTATGTAGTCTATATCCTTTTGTAAACAAAACTAAACCGTATCCTGTAGGCCATCCAACAATTTATTGCGAAAAAGATAAGTTTCCAGATTTAAATCTTATTAAAGGAGGGCTTATAAAATGTAAAATTTTGCCACCTACTGACCTCTATCACCCAGTGTTGGCCTTAAGAGTAAATGGTAAATTAATATTTTCTTTATGTTTTACTTGTGCACAACTAGAAAATCAAACTGTGTGCAATCATACTGATGAAGAGAGAAGCTTAAGCGGTACGTGGGTATTGGACGAAATTAAAATTGCTATCGATGAAGGCTATAGAATTTTACAAATTTATGAAATTTGGGAATATCAAATGGTACAATATAATTTTGAAAAGAAAGAACAGGGACTATTTGAAAAATATGTAAATCAGTTTTTAAAAATAAAAACAGAAGCTTCAGGATGGCCTTCAGATTGTAATAATGAAGAGAAAAAAAATGAGTATATTAAAAGTTTTGAAAAAAAAGAAGGAATTAAATTAGATCCGGATGCAATAAATTTAAATCCTGGTAGACGTGAATTAAGTAAATTAATGCTCAACTCGTTTTGGGGAAAATATGGGCAGAAAGATAATTTACCAACAACAGAGCTGGTAACAGAATATTCCCGTCTTATTGAACTTTTAAACAATCCAAGCGTAGAGGTTCATACATATCTTCCAGCAACAGATGACATTATTTATGTTGTTTGGAGTCATGTTAAGGAAAGTCCAAAATTAAATCGTACCACAAATGTTGTTATTGCTGCATATACTACAGCACATGCTCGTCTTGAACTATATTCTTATCTCAAAAAATTAAACGAGCGTGTATTTTATTTTGATACAGATTCAATTATAGCAGTGTGCAAACCAGGAGATTGGATGCCTCCTACAGGATCCTTTCTTGGTTGTATGACAAATGAATTAGAGAAACATGGTGAGGATGCATATATAGATAAATTTGTTTCTAGTGGACCTAAAAGCTATGCCTTTAGAATAAAATATGGAAAAAATACAAAAATAGTATGTAAAATTAAAGGTATTACTTTAAATTCTGGAAATTTAACAAAAATAAATGAATGTGTAATGAGTGATATTGTTTTAAATAACAACACCATGACAATTACGTTACGTAATACACAAATATCACGAAAATCATTATGGACGTTAGTTACAGAACCGTCCATTAAAACTTTTCGTTTGGTAGTTAATAAAAGAAAAAGAGTTTCAAATTTTGATACTGTACCTTATGGTTTTCAAAAAAAATTATGTCGTTAAATGGAATGAGGAAACCTAAAATAGCATTAGTAGTATAAAACATGTTATCAGACTCGGACGACGATGTTTCCATGAAATATGATGTAAACGAATTATCGAAACTACAACCTTTGCGTTTACCTTTGAAACGTCAATCTGATCAAGAAGTTTCGTTTTTTAAAAAAATTCCTAAATTATCAGCTGTAGGCCAGCCAACTAAACGAAACATAAGTTCACCTCATTCTTTTTCGTTTTTTAAAAAAATTCCTAAATTATTACCTTCAGGTCAGCCAACTAAACGAAACCTAAGTTCACAGCATTCTTTTTTTAATAAAGTTGCCAAATTACCGATATTAAATCAAGCTATAATGCGAACTAAGGATAGAGAACATACTTTACCCTTTAAAAAAAAGTTTTTCGAATCCGATATAAATGAAAATTTATTAAATATGAAAAAATTAAAAACAAGCGCTAATGCACTCTTTAATCCAACTTTAGAACAAAGTTTACTTTTAAACCATAAAAATAAAGGAAACTTAAAGCACAAACTAGATTCAGATTTGGATTCGAATTTAAATGAAAATAACATGTTTAGAAACTTAAAGAGACAGAGATTTGATAATGTAAATAACAGTAAAATAAAATTAAAAAATACATTTCAGAATAAAAGACTTAAGAAAGTTAATCCTGGTAAGGATATAAAAATGAAAGATTTTAATCAAGGAGAAGTACTGGACGAAAATTTTAAAAATGTATATAGAAAGGTTAATCCTGGTAAGGATATACAAATGAAAGACTTATCTCAAGGAGAAGTTGTAGATGAAAATTTTAAAAGAAGTTACAAAAAAGTTAATCCTGGTAAGAATATAGAAATGAAAGACTTATCTCAAGAAGAAATTATAGATGAAAATTATAAAAAATTTAAAAAAGTTAATTCTGGTAAAGATATAGAAATGAGAGACATGTCATATAAAGAAACAGAAAATGAAATACCTTTTGAACGTTCTGAAATAGTGGATTCAGATATTACAAAGTTCAAATTTCCTAGTACAATGCAAGTTACAGGTCCATCGCGTAGCGGAAAATCTACTTTTGTTAAAAATTTACTTAAAAATGCAGATAAAGTATTTAGTCAACCTATAAAAAGATGCTTATGGTGTCATCCTCCTGAATATCCACCGTCTTTTGCTACCGAAAGGGAATTTAATAATTGTACATTTAATGTGCGTATGCACGAAGGAGTCCCCGAATTAGAATCAGTTAGGAATGGAGATTTATTAATATTAGATGATTTAATGTACGAAGCAGACGGTAGCAACGTATCAAACTTTTTTACCAAAGATTCACACCATAAAAATTTTGGAGTAATTTATATATTACAAAATATTTTTCCACAGGGAAAAAAATTTAGAACTATGTCTCTTAATTCCAACTACATTATAGTGTTTAAAAACAATAGAGATAAACTGCAATTAGATAGATTATTTCAGCAGCTTGAACCGAGAAGATCAAAATTTTTATTAGAAGCATTTGAAAAGGCTACAGAAAAGCCACACGGATATTTAATATTAGACTGTACGCAATATACTCCCGATAAATATCGTTACAGAACAGGAATATTACCAGACGAAATATTAACTTCTTTTGTTTCTAAATGATATAGAAAAAAATGACACCTAGTTTACGTCCAAAGGTTTTTAAAAAAGTCTGCAGACTATCTTCGCCCACAGTTGCAAGGCAGTGCGGCAATCTCGCTGTTCTTAGTAAAGCAAAGCCGAAATTACGTAAAAAAATTTTAAGAGAAGCAAATCCAGAACTAGTAAAAGCTATTTCCGAATGTGCACTAAACGTATGTAACGGAAAAGTATTAATTTCTAATAAATGTAAAAATCGGTTAAAAAAGCATAAAAAATTGTGGAGAAAATTAATAGATAAAAAAACTTCTTTTAAAAAGAAGAAGAATATTTTAATACAAAAAGGAGGTTTTCTGCCATCGTTTATATTGCCTGTATTAAGTGCATTAGGAAGTGCTCTAGTGTCTAAATTTACTTAAAACAATGAAGTATGGTAGACAAATTATGCTGTTGCATCCGCAACCTGAAAGTTTAAAAAAAATTAATATCATCGATAAAACTTTAGAGAATTTAACCAGAGATATAGAAGGTATACAAAAACAGTCAGTGTCACCTGATAATAAATGGAAACTTCTTAAATATAAATTAATAAATTATCACGATATTGTATCAAAATTGCGTGAACCTTACATCCAATCGGAAAAGGAATTATGGAAACAGGGAGAACAAGATAATGAAGACGCTGTATTTGAAAGCGACTTGGAAACAGAAAAGCCTAAAGCGAAAGTTAAAAAATACCGCAGTAAAAACAAAAATAAAAAAAAATCGATAGAAAGAAAAATAAAAACAGAACCGACGTCTAGCATAAGATATAAACCTTATAACTTGCGTTCTGATAGGCAAAAATGGGAGATACTTTAACACAAAAGGAGATAAAAATACTTGATAAATATTATTTTAAATTGGATCATTATGCAGGACTTGGTACTGCTAATAAACTTCACAAGGCTACTGGTATTTCTAAACAAAAAATTATTAAATATTTACAAGGTCAAGACAGTTACACTTTTCATAAATATGCTAGAAAACGTTATCCAACAAAACATTATCACGTGACAAACATTGACGATTTATGGGAAAGCGACTTAAACGTATTAAATAATATTAAAGATTACAATAAACCATATCTGTATATTTTAACTATAATTGATGTTTTCTCTAAATACGCATGGGCCGTTCCTCTAATCTCCAAATCTGGAACAGAAATAGTTAAAGCTTTCAATGAAATATTTAACAAATATAAGCGTATTCCCAAAATTTTACAAACTGATAAAGGTACTGAATTTACTAACAAGCAGTTTCAAACATTTTTAAAAAATCATAAAATTACTCATTATCTTACAAAAAATAATGTAAAAGCAAGTGTTGTAGAACGATTTAACAGAACACTTAAGGAAAAAATGTGGAAATATTTTACATACAAAAATACTTATAAATATACTGACATATTACCCAGGTTATTAACATCGTACAATAACGCATATCATAGATCTATAAAAATGGCACCTACCGAAGTAAACGAAAGCAATATTTCTCTAGTTTATGACAATTTGTACGAAAAAAAATTACGCAAATATAAAGCTTATAAACCACAAAAATATAAAGTAGGCGATCACGTTCGCATCTCTAAAATAAAAATGAAATTTGATAAAGGATATGAACAAAATTGGACTGATGAAATTTTTAAAATTAGAGAAGTAGTAAATGGCATTCCTATTGTGTATAAACTAGAAGATTTATCTGGAGAAGATTTAGACGGAATTTTCTACACAGAAGAGATCCAAAAAGTACAACCTCAATCGATCTTTAAAATAGATAAAATTTTAGACGAAAGAGGTAAAGGAAGCAGTAAAGAAGTGTTAGTGAAGTGGAAAGGATATCCTGCAAAGTTTAATTCTTGGATAAAACAATCAAACTTAATATCACAATGATGAAAAGAGAACCCTTTTCCGTTACGCTTACTAGTAACGGTTCTATGGATCACTTTAAAGGTAACACAACTTCTAGTTTTTGTAACATGTTGCCCCAACGAATAGTTTTGCTAGGAGAATGGGAAGTAGCATTAACCAAAATAAGATATCCCGGAATGTTTGTAAATATCACAAAAAGTGGAAATTTTTTAAAAGGAGATCGAGTTCACGTAACAGAAACCGGCACTAATTCGTTTAGTTTTCGTTACGATCTGGGGGAATCTACAATAACTGACAATGTAATGCTACTAAATGAAATTAATCGCACATTAGAGAGAAATGCATTTGTTAAAACATTTTTTAAATACAATTCAAATACAGGTTTTGTCAGTATTAATTCCGATGCAGTAGAAAATAGTGAAGCTTCTGCGAAGCCTAGTAAACCCAAACAAGGAGATACTAAACCAAAAAAACGAGATACTGAACAAGATGCTTCAACTTCAAAACCTAAAACGACAACAGTACAATCGGATGAAGTAAAAACGAGTGCAAATAAACATTTCATTCGTAACTTATATTTATCACCCGATTTAAATAGACAATTAGGTTTTAAATTTGGTATCAATGTTGCAAAGTCTTCACGGGCATCGTATCCAATGAACCCTTATTTAACTTTTCCTTACGAAATGTTTGTTTATTGTAACCTAATTGATCCTCAAATGGTTAGCGATACATTTGCACAAATTATCGAAAGTACAACAGTAGAACTAAATATCGATAACAAACATTTAGCAATTGAAAAAGCATTTTTTCCTCAAAATTGGGTACCTTTACTTCAACACGATTTTAACATTATAAAAATAGATTTAAGAACGGGTACAGGGGCGTTTTTGCCATTTGTCGACGGGTTTTCTTCAGCCGTTGTACTTTCCTTTAGACCTAAAAAAAATGAATCATCACGAACTTGCTAAATATTTTTTAAATCAAAGTGGAAAAGGAAGTGGGGAAGATCCAAATTTTGTATTATACAAAGGAAAGCGTTTTCAAAGAGGACATGGACTTTTTGGTGCACTTGGAGGACTATGGAGATTTGTATCTCCACTTTTTAAAAGTGCGGCAAAAGCCGTTGGTAAAGAGGCATTAAATGTAGGAGCTAACGTTCTAACAGATGTAGCAACGTCTGGAAAACAATTCAAACAATCACTTAACACTAGATTAAAAGAAGGAACAGGCAACTTAAAGAAAAAAGCCGATCAGTCTTTAGATTCGATGTTTGGTTCTGGAATAAAACCCCGAAAAAGAAGAAAACAGACTCATTCGAAAGTTACTTCTCAACGTAAAAAGAACAGAAAAAGAAAAAAGAAGAAAGATATATTTTCGTAAAATACATAATGTCTAATATATATATGCATTCGGCATTTAATATTTTTGATGAACAACCAATACAAACCGGTATTGAAAATTATAACATTATTGAACTCGACCCTCAAAATGCTATATCTCATAATTCGCCTTTAATTTTTCACTATACAGGAAATGCTGATACCTATTTAGATCTTTCATACGTTGTGTTACGCCTACGTTGTAAAATAGTAAATGAAACTGGTCAAAACTTAGATGCTGTTGACAAAGTGACACTTGTTAATAATTCCTTAAATTCTCTTTTTCAACAAGTGGAAATTATCTTAAATAATGTTACAGTGACTCAACCTCAACCAGGCTATCCTTATAAAACATATTTTGAAAAATTATTAAACTATTCTAATGATGCCATGAATACACATTTAGAAGCATCACTTTGGAAAAAAGATACAGCAGGTAAAATGAATAATTTCGATCAAAATACTGCTATACAATGGCGCTATGCACATACAAAAGGTAGTAAAGAATTTGAAGTAATGGGTTGTTTGTCAACTGAAATATGTAATCAAGACAAATATTTGCTCAATAACGTTTCTGTAACTGTAAAACTTACTCCTTCAACTCCTGAATTTCACCTAATTGGGGAAAAACCGGGAAAAACTATTTTTACATCTGCTAAATTATCTCTAAAACGTATATATCCATCTCCCACTGTGCTGTTAGCTCATCAAGAAGCACTAGGTAAAAACAATGCAAAATATCACCTTACAGGAGTAGATCTACAACCTTTTAATATTCCTAAAGGAACTCAGAGTAAAACTGTAAACGATATTTTTGTGGGAAAAGTACCTCGCAGAGTCATAATAGCTTTTGTTACAAATCAGGCATATAGTGGCGATTTTTCGCTAAACCCATACAACTTTCAACACTTTGATATGAATTTCTTTCAATTGTTTGTAAACGGACAACCTAATCCTTTACAACCGTTAACTCCAGATTTTACAAATGAACAGTATTTACAATGCTTCCAAACTTTACAAGATGGCTTAGGTATTCATTGCGATGATCGAGGACATTCTATTTCTAGATTATGCTATGAAAGTGGATATACAATATTAGCTTTTGATTTAACAGCAGACATGAGCGCGAACGAATCATATATTTCCGGACTACAGCACGGCAATGTTACCGTAAACGTAGGATTTAAAAAAGCTTTATTAGAACCAATTACTATGATAGTGTGTTCAGAATATCAAAAGCTATTGGAAATAGACATTAATAGATCTATACACGTATCATAATGAATACTCAACAAATATATAAATTATTATCCAATAATCCTCACACTAAACCGTATTTTATAGGGGTATTTGCAAGGGATCAAATACCTAAAAATCAAATATTACAATTTCCTACTGCATTAGTAATAAATACAGATCCTAGCAATATGCCAGGTCAGCATTGGGTTGGAATTTTTATATCAAAATCGGGTATAGGAGAATATTTTGACAGTTTTGGATTTGCTCCTCTTTATTCAAACATTTTAAATTTTTTGCAATATCAATGCGGAAAAAGAAATTGGATTTATAACAAACGCCGATTACAAAGTTCCTTTAGCTCTACTTGTGGACATTATGTTATTGGTTATCTTATTCATAGATGTTGTAACTTATCAAGAAAGGATTTCTTTTCCAAATTTAAAATAAAAGAATATAAATATAATGACTACCTAATTAGTAAAATTGTATGCTTTTCTACCGCTTCCTGCAAGAAAAAAAAAGGATCATATCAAATATGTAAACCAATAAAAGGTAAGTAAAATGTATCTCGATATTCATTTTATTGTTATTTGTCAATATAGAAACATGTCGTCAGGAGCAGGATTCATATATTTTAATTTTTTAATTGATAATGAACGTGAATACATAGTAAAAGAACTTTCTATATGTGGTTCAAATCGTGAGGTTCAAACGTGGGTGTTTCTTCCTCCTTATGAACGACGTACGTTGAACGAATTGGTAAAATCTACCAATGACAAAATTACTGCTAAAGTTCACGGGTTAAAATGGGAAGACGGAGACGTAAAATACGATTTACTTTCATCAATTCTAAAAAAGCATGTGGATAAATTTACTGTAGTATTTACAAAAGGAGAGGAAAAAGCTAAATTTCTTCGCGCTATTACCGAACGTACTATAATAAACATTGATGAAATCGATGTATATCACGAATCGTTTGCTACATTTAATGCTAATCCATGTATGCATGCTTGCCATAAAATACCCGTTCTAAATTGTTCTCAAAGAAATGTTATAAATCTTGCTATGTGGTATTCACATGTAGTTGATAGACGTAACGTATATCCGTGTGATCCAAAACCAAATAAATCACATCTTCCCTCCGATTTGAACCACGAACCAATCACCTTCGAATCCACCATTTATAATGTATATATTAACGATCTGTTTTAGAATGTATGTATTCAGTATAAAAAGCGCTGATGACAGAAAAAGGTTACGTCTCTTAAAAGCCCGACATCGGATTGCATGCTGAAAAAGATGTAAGTAGACATTACAATAGAATAAAAATACCATGTATAAAAACGTAATTCTCATTAAAATATAGATGAATGTTCTGAATGTAACACATTTATTTTTTATAGGTCTACAGACGCTAAAAAACAAAAAACCGCTGAAAATGAAGACAACAAATCAGTATCAAAAAATCACAACGAAAACAACGAAAACAACGACACGTCACTTATTGGTATAAGAAGTAACATTTATTTTTTAGACCATGGACAAAAGAAAATCTTATGTGTAGGATTTTCTCCGGAATATCCTTACGATTTACGCATAATTATTTCCAAATGTGGTGAACATCGTGGTATAATGCTATATAACCTAAACGACTGGAAAAATTTGATTCATTGTATTAATTGCATTGATACTGGATCCAAAAAGGAAAATTTCAAATGGAAGTGTAATTTAACAGAGGAATTACATTTGGATATAAAATATGTATTTGGCACCCAAAATATAATTTTAAAACAGTATCAAGGAGATAAACAGATATCTCTATCACTAATTGAAGAAGAATGGATGAATTTATCAAAACTTTACCCTATTGTAAACGATATATTTTATCATGAAACTAAACAATCCAAAGAAATAAAAAATCTTATAATGGCATACATTAACTATATAAAAGACACAGCAGCAGAATCGTCAGAAGGTATAAATAATACGTCTTACTCACGCTTCACAGAATACATGATTTGCGCCACACCTAGAAACTATTATGAAATCTGCTTCTTTCTTCATAAACATCTGGTCACGTGTATAAAACGTGATTCTGATGTATAAAAAGCACAGTATCTTCTAGCTACCATCAGTTATCAGCTATGGACGCCTTGGAAGAAATGAGGTTTCTCACCGACCTTAACAAACGTGGGAAGTCCACTAAACCACTAACTGCAGACGAGCTTACCAGGGGACAACCATATCTCATAGAAGAAGCAAGAATTGTGAACACGAAGTATGGAAGAAGGGTAATTGTTAAAATAGATGGTAGAGACTTGTTTTTAAATAACAATTTTGAAGATATGAGTCAAGAGAAAGTAAGTTTTTTAAATAAATCAAGAAATTATTACCTAACATATACTGAAGACGACGACTACGTATTTACTAAAAAAAAAACCACCACCAAATAGAAAAAGAAAAAACTTAAAGAAAAAAAGATGTCTGCAAAAAAAACGCAAAATAAAAAGGATTACACTTCATACAAAGGTAAGCAGTATATATTCAATCATGAACTATGAAAGTTTAATTTTAACTTATGTATTAATTTTTATATTACTATGTTTTGCTAATTGCTTAATATTGTTTATAAAAATGCGATACCTTAATTGCTCATGTACTTCGTGTAGCACATGCGCAAAAAAATCAAGTTTAGAAACCGTATAAAAGAATTACACTTTCTTAATATTTTATCACTCGGTAAGATGTCTATTATTTCAGAACCTATTGATCTAGGAAACAATATATTTGCTAGATTAACTTTTGATTATAACAAAAAAGTTAATACTTATGGATTCTATCAAGAACAAATATTTGAAACATTATCAACTAACATCACACGATTTGGCAGCGTGAAAACAGTGGAAATTACAATAAACACAGAAAATATATGCGATGATTAAAAAAAGACAGATATATTTAATATTCGATTTAAACTTTGCAGATTGGCTACGACGGCAGGAGAGGCACGAGTGACAATATCATCCGACAACCGTTGCTGCCTTGATCAGTTAGTGACACGACATGGTGTATACAACGTTCTGCAGGAAGATAACTACGAAAGTGTTTTAGTGGGTGCTCTTTTCATACCAAAATTAAATCAAGAAATAGACAAAAACTTTTCTCATTTGCATTTTGAAGTTAATACTCGTGACTTAAAAGAAGAAATTGATAGAGACAACTCCATCGCCAAACTCATTTACGAAAGTTATAACAAGATAGAAGAAGAAAAGGAAGAAGAAGGAAGAGACGAGTGTGGAATATATTCCTCTTTATGTACAACATTTATCAAAGTTATATTTTTAAACAGAAAACAATAATTTAATAAAAATGCTTCTGTAGACATCATTTTATATATTTGTTTTTACTCGCTATTATTTTATATACATTATAGTGTTATTAAAACTAATTATCTATAGCATTCTCATTGTCATTAAACTTTTCTATTTTTATCATAGTTATTATTTTTATTAAAAAAGCTAATTATGTAAAAAACCTTTTATCTAATATTGAATTTTATTATTCAACATATAAACATATAAAAATATTCTTATTATTAGCCTTTTTATCATTGTTATAAAATAGCTTATATCATATAGTAACCTTTTAATATAGATGTAAGAAAAAATCAATATATCAATATAATAAAAAATTCTTATTGTTAACATTTTTATCATTGTTATTAAAAAGCTTATATAATATAATACAAATGTAAAAAAATATAAATAAAAAAAAGCCCCTCGGCAAGGTAGATCTCCGCCAGACAAGTCATTTGGCGACAGGGGGAATTCCTTCAAGGACGGGGGAATCCCTTGGTTGGCGCCAGTGACGTGTTGGCGGCGTCTGCCTACCGAGGGGCATATACTACTACCGGTAAACCGTAGGAGATAGACAAAAAGCTACTATACGAAAAATCTGATGTATTCCATTCATGTAACTTTCTCTACATCTCTACAACAAATTATTGTTAAAAAGCTTATGCTTCTATTTACTTCAAGCTAGTTGAGAAAAAATTAGCAGAAATAGCTTCCTTGTAAGTAGA